>CANSNZ010000171.1:0-642003 GCA_947646795.1 Beta lomatogona | reverse complement strand
TACTTGAAAATGAATGAATACGAGTAGTTTGATGCTAGTTTAAGTTATAAACACCTCAAACACCATATATATAGTTAGTTTAATGTGATTATAAGTTGTTTTGATTGAAAATACACAAAAATAGGAAAGTTAGAACCAAATATAGGCTAATATAGGCCATTTTAGGCCATTTCACTTGAAATTGAATGAATACGAGTAGTTTGATGCTAGTTTAAGTTATAAACACCTCAAACATCATATATATAGTTAGTTTAATGTGATTGTAAGTTGTTTTGATTGAAAATACACAAAATAGGAAAGTTAGAAACAAATATAGGCTAATATAGGCCATTTTAGGCCATTTACTTGAAAATGAATGAATACGAGTAGTTTGATGCTAGTTTAAGTTATAAACACCTCAAACATCATATATATAGATAGTTTAATGAGATTATAAGTTGTTTTGATTGAAAATACACAAAATAGGAAAGTTAGAACCAAATATAGGCTAATATAGGCCATTTTAGGCCATTTTACTTGAAAATGAATGAATACGAGTAGTTTGATGCTAGTTTAAGTTATAAACACCTCAAACATCATATATATAGTTAGTTTAATGTGATTATAAGTTGTTTTGATTGAAAATACACAAAATAAGGAAGAGTTAGAACCAAATATAGGCTAATATAGGCCATTTTAGGCCATTTCACTTGAAAATGAATGAATACGAGTAGTTTGATGCTAGTTTAAGTTATAAACACCTCAAACATCATATATATAGTTAGTTTAATGTGATTATAAGTTGTTTTGATTGAAAATACACAAAAATAGGAAAGTTAGAACCAAATATAGGCTAATATAGGCCATTTTAGGCCATTTTACTTGAAAATGAATGAATACGAGTAGTTTGATGCTAGTTTAAGTTATAAACACCTCAAACATCATATATATAGTTAGTTTAATGTGATTATAAGTTGTTTTGATTGAAAATACACAAAATAGGAAAGTTAGAACCAAATATAGGCTAATATAGGCCATTTTAGGCCATTTCACTTGAAAATGAATGAATACGAGTAGTTTGATGCTAGTTTAAGTTATAAACACCTCAAACATCATATATATAGTTAGTTTAATGTGATTATAAGTTGTTTTGGATTGAAAATACACAAAATAGGAAAGTTAGAACCAAATATAGGCTAATATAGGCCATTTTAGGCCATTTTACTTGAAAATGAATGAATACGAGTAGTTTGATGCTAGTTTAAGTTATAAACACCTCAAACATCATATATATAGTTAGTTTAATGTGATTATAAGTTGTTTTGATTGAAAATACACAAAATAGGAAAGTTAGAACCAAATATAGGCTAATATAGGCCATTTTAGGCCATTTTACTTGAAAATGAATGAATACGAGTAGTTTGATGCTAGTTTAAGTTATAAACACCTCAAACATCATATATATAGTTAGTTTAATGTGATTATAAGTTGTTTTGATTGAAAATACACAAAATAGGAAAGTTAGAACCAAATATAGGCTAATATAGGCCATTTTAGGCCATTTCACTTGAAAATGAATGAATACGAGTAGTTTGATGCTAGTTTAAGTTATAAACACCTCAAACATCATATATATAGTTAGTTTAATGTGATTATAAGTTGTTTTGATTGAAAATACACAAAATAGGAAAGTTAGAACCAAATATAGGCTAATATAGGCCATTTTAGGCCATTTCACTTGAAAATGAATGAATACGAGTAGTTTGATGCTAGTTTAAGTTATAAACACCTCAAAAACATCATATATATAGTTAGTTTAATGTGATTATAAGTTGTTTTGATTGAAAATACACAAAATAGGAAAGTTAGAACCAAAATATAGGCTAATATAGGCCATTTTAGGCCATTTCACTTGAAAATGAATGAATACGAGTAGTTTGATGCTAGTTTAAGTTATAAACACCTCAAACATCATATATATAGTTAGTTTAATGTGATTATAAGTTGTTTTGATTGAAAAATACACAAAATAGGAAAGTTAGAACCAAATATAGGCTAATATAGGCCATTTTAGGCCATTTTACTTGAAAATGAATGAATACGAGTAGTTTGATGCTAGTTTAAGTTATAAACACCTCAAACATCATATATATAGTTAGTTTAATGTGATTATAAGTTGTTTTGATTGAAAATACACAAAATAGGAATGTTAGAACCGAATATAGGCTAATATAGGCCATTTTAGGCCATTTCACTTGAAAATGAATGAATACGAGTAGTTTGATGCTAGTTTAAGTTATAAACACCTCAAACATCATATATATAGTTAGTTTAATGTGATTATAAGTTGTTTTGATTGAAAATACACAAAATAGGAAAGTTAGAACCAAATATAGGCAAAAATAGGCCATTTTAGGCCATTTTACTTGAAAATGAATGAATACGAGTAGTTTGATGCTAGTTTAAGTTATAAACACCTCAAACATCATATATATAGTTAGTTTAATGTGATTATAAGTTGTTTTGATTGAAAATACACAAAATAGGAAAGTTAGAACCAAATATAGGCTAATATAGGCCATTTTAGGCCATTTTACTTGAAAATGAATGAATACGAGTAGTTTGAGCTAGTTTAAGTTATAAACACCTCAAACATCATATATATAGTTAGTTTAATGTGATTATAAGTTGTTTTGATTGAAAATACACAAAATAGGAAAGTTAGAACCAAATATAGGCTAATATAGGCCATTTTATGCCATTTTACTTGAAAAATGAATGAATACGATTAGTTTGATGCTAGTTTAATTTATAAACACCTCAAACATCATATATATAGTTAGTTTAATGTGATTATAAGTTGTGTTGATTGAAAATACACAAAATAGGAAAGTTAGAACCAAATATAGGCTAATATAGGCCATTTTAGGCCATTTCACTTAAAAATGAATGAATACGAGTAGTTTGATGCTAGTTTAAGTTATAAACACCTCAAACATCATATATATAGTTAGTTTAATGTAATTATAAGTTGTTTTGATTGAAAATACACAAAATAGGAAAGTTAGAACCAAATATAGGCTAATATAGGCCATTTTAGGCCATTTCACTTGAAAATGAATGAATACGAGTAGTTTGATGCTAGTTTAAGTTATAAACACCTCAAACATCATATATATAGTTAGTTTAATGTGATTATAAGTTGTTTTGATTGAAAATACACAAAATAGGAAAGTTAGAACCAAATATAGGCTAATATAGGCCATTTTAGGCCAATTTCACTTGAAAATGAATGAATACGAGTAGTTTGGATGCTAGTTTAAGTTATAAACACCTCAAACATCATATATATAGTTAGTTTAATGTGATTATAAGTTGTTTTGATTGAAAATACACAAAATAGGAAAGTTAGAACCAAATATAGGCTAATATAGGCCATTTTAGGCCATTTCACTTGAAAATGAATGAATACGAGTAGTTTGATGCTAGTTTAAGTTATAAACACCTCAAACATCATATATATAGTTAGTTTAATGTGATTATAAGTTGTTTTGATTGAAAATACACAAAATAGGAAAGTTAGAACCAAATATAGGCTAATATAGGCCATTTTAGGCCATTTCACTTGAAAATGAATGAATACGAGTAGTTTGATGCTAGTTTAAGTTATAAACACCTCAAACATCATATATATAGTTAGTTTAATGTGATTATAAGTTGTTTTGATTGAAAATACACAAAATAGGAAAGTTAGAACCAAATATAGGCTAATATAGGCCATTTTAGGCCATTTCACTTGAAAATGAATGAATACGAGTAGTTTGATGCTAGTTTAAGTTATAAACACCTCAAACATCATATATATAGTTAGTTTAATGTGATTATAAGTTGTTTTGATTGAAAATACACAAAATAGGAAAGTTAGAACCAAATATAGGCTAATATAGGCCATTTTAGGCCATTTCACTTGAAAATGAATGAATACGAGTAGTTTGATGCTAGTTTAAGTTATAAACACCTCAAATATCATATATATAGTTAGTTTAATGTGATTATAAGTTGTTTTGATTTAAAATACACAAAATAGGAAAGTTAGAACCAAATATAGGCTAATATAGGCCATTTTAGGCCATTTCACTTGAAAATGAATGAATACGAGTAACTTGATGCTAGTTTAAGTTATAAACACCTCAAACATCATATATATAGTTAGTTTAATGTGATTATAAGTTGTGTTTATCGAAAATACACAAAATAAGAAAATTAGAACCAAATATAGGCTAATATAGCCATTTTAGGCCATTTTACTAGAAAATGAATGAATACGAGTAGTTTGATGCTAGTTTAAGTTATAAACACCTCAAACATCATATATATAGTTAGTTTAATGTGATTATAAGTTGTTTTGATTGAAAATACACAAAAATAGGAAAGTTAGAACCAAATATAGGCTAATATAGGCCATTTTAGGCCATTTCACTTGAAAATGAATGAATACGAAGTAGTTTGATGCTAGTTTAAGTTATAAACACCTCAAACATCATATATATAGTTAGTTTAATGTGATTATAAGTTGTTTTGATTGAAAATACACAAAATAGGAAAGTTAGAACCAAATATAGGCTAATATAGGCCATTTTAGGCCATTTCACTTGAAAATGAATGAATACGAGTAGTTTGATGCTAGTTTAAGTTATAAACACCTCAAACATCATATATATAGTTAGTTTAATGTGATTATAAGTTGTTTTGATTGAAAATACACAAAATAGGAAAGTTAGAACCAAATATAGGCTAATATAGGCCATTTTAGGCCATTTCACTTGAAAATGAATGAATACGAGTAGTTTGATGCTAGTTTAAGTTATAAACACCTCAAACATCATATATATAGTTAGTTTAATGTGATTATAAGTTGTTTTGATTGAAAATACACAAAATAGGAAAGTTAGAACCAAATATAGGCTAATATAGGCCATTTTAGGCCATTTCACTTGAAAATGAATGAATACGAGTAGTTTGATGCTAGTTTAAGTTATAAACACCTCAAACATCATATATATAGTTAGTTTAATGTGATTATAAGTTGTTTTGATTGAAAATACACAAAATAGGAAAGTTAGAACCAAATATAGGCTAATATAGGCCATTTTAGGCCATTTCACTTGAAATTGAATGAATACGAGTAGTTTGATGCTAGTTTAAGTTATAAACACCTCAAACATCATATATATAGTTAGTTTAATGTGATTATAAGTTGTTTTGATTGAAAATACACAAAATAGGAAAGTTAGAACCAAATATAGGCTAATATAGGCCATTTTAGGCCATTTCACTTGAAAATGAATGAATACGAGTAGTTTGATGCTAGTTTAAGTTATAAACACCTCAAACATCATATATATAGTTAGTTTAAATGTGTAAGTTGTTTTGATTGAAAATACACAAAATAGGAAAGTTAGAACCAAATATAGGCTAATATAGGCCATTTTAGGCCATTTCACTTGAAAATGAATGAATACGAGTAGTTTGATGCTATTGTAAGTTATAAACACCTCAAACATCATATATATAGTTAGTTTAATGTGATTATAAGTTGTTTTGATTGAAAATACACAAAATAGGAAAGTTAGAACCAAATATAGGCTAATATAGGCCATTTTAGGCCATTTCACTTGGAAATTGAATGAATACGAGTAGTTTGATGCTAGTTTAAGTTATAAACACCTCAAACATCATATATATAGTTAGTTTAATGTGATTATAAGTTGTTTTGATTGAAAATACACAAAATAGGAAAGTTAGAACCAAATATAGGCTAATATAGGCCATTTTAGGCCATTTCACTTGAAAATGAATGAATACGAGTAGTTTGATGCTAGTTTAAGTTATAAACACCTCAAACATCATATATATAGTTAGTTTAATGTGATTATAAGTTGTTTTGATTGAAAATACACAAAATAGGAAAGATAGAACCAAATATAGGCTAATATAGGCCATTTTAGGCCATTTCACTTGAAATTGAATGAATACGAGTAGTTTGATGCTAGTTTAAGTTATAAACACCTCAAACATCATATATATAGTTAGTTTAATGTGATTATAAGTTGTTTTGATTGAAAATACACAAAAATAGGAAAGATAGAACCAAATATAGGCTAATATAGGCCATTTTAGGCCATTTCACTTGAAAATGAATGAATACGAGTAGTTTGATGCTAGTTTAAGGTTATAAACACCTCAAACATCATATATATAGTTAGTTTAATGTGATTATAAGTTGTTTTGATTGAAAATACACAAAATAGGAAAGATAGAACCAAATATAGGCTAATATAGGCCATTTTAGGCCATTTCACTTGAAAATGAATGAATACGAGTAGTTTGATGCTAGTTTAAGTTATAAACACCTCAAACATCATATATATAGTTAGTTTAATGTGATTATAAGTTGTTTTGATTGAAAATACACAAAATAGGAAAGATAGAACCAAATATAGGCTAATATAGGCCATTTTAGGCCATTTCACTTGAAAATGAATGAATACGAGTAGTTTGATGCTAGTTTAAGTTATAAACACCTCAAACATCATATATATAGTTAGTTTAATGTGATTATAAGTTGTTTTGATTGAAAATACACAAAATAGGAAAGATAGAACCAAATATAGGCTAATATAGGCCATTTTAGGCCATTTCACTTGAAAATGAATGAATACGAGTAGTTTGATGCTAGTTTAAGTTATAAACACCTCAAACATCATATATATAGTTAGTTTAATGTGATTATAAGTTGTTTTGATTGAAAATACACAAAATAGGAAAGATAGAACCAAATATAGGCTAATATAGGCCATTTTAGGCCATTTCACTTGAAAATGAATGAATACGAGTAGTTTGATGCTAGTTTAAGTTATAAACACCTCAAAACATCATATATATAGTTAGTTTAATGTGATTATAAGTTGTTTTGATTGAAAATACACAAAATAGGAAAGATAGAACCAAATATAGGCTAATATAGGCCATTTTAGGCCATTTCACTTGAAAATGAATGAATACGAGTAGTTTGATGCTAGTTTAAGTTATAAACACCCCAAAACATCATATATATAGTTAGTTTAATGTGATTATAAGTTGTTTTGATTGAAAATACACAAAATAGGAAAGATAGAACCAAATATAGGCTAATATAGGCCATTTTAGGCCATTTCACTTGAAAATGAATGAATACGAGTAGTTTGATGCTAGTTTAAGTTATAAACACCTCAAACATCATATATATAGTTAGTTTAATGTGATTATAAGTTGTTTTGATTGAAAATACACAAAATAGGAAAGTTAGAACCAAATATAGGCTAATATAGGCCATTTTAGGCCATTTCACTTGAAATTGAATGAATACGAGTAGTTTGATGCTAGTTTAAGTTATAAACACCTCAAACATCATATATATAGTTAGTTTAATGTGATTATAAGTTGTTTTGATTGAAAATACACAAAATAGGAAAGTTAGAACCAAATATAGGCTAATATAGGCCATTTTAGGCCATTTCACTTGAAAATGAATGAATACGAGTAGTTTGATGCTAGTTTAAGTTATAAACACCTCAAACATCATATATATAGTTAGTTTAATGTGATTATAAGTTGTTTTGATTGAAAATACACAAAATAGGAAAGTTAGAACCAAATATAGGCTAATATAGGCCATTTTAGGCCATTTCACTTGAAAATGAATGAATACGAGTAGTTTGATGCTAGTTTAAGTTATAAACACCTCAAACATCATATATATAGTTAGTTTAATGTGATTATAAGTTGTTTTGATTGAAAATACACAAAATAGGAAAGTTAGAACCAAATATAGGCTAATATAGGCCATTTTAGGCCATTTCACTTGAAAATGAATGAATACGAGTAGTTTGATGCTAGTTTAAGTTATAAACACCTCAAACATCATATATATAGTTAGTTTAATGTGATTATAAGTTGTTTTGATTGAAAATACACAAAATAGGAAAGTTAGAACCAAATATAGGCTAATATAGGCCATTTTAGGCCATTTCACTTGAAAATGAATGAATACGAGTAGTTTGATGCTAGTTTAAGTTATAAACACCTCAAACATCATATATATAGTTAGTTTAATGTGATTATAAGTTGTTTTGATTGAAAATACACAAAATAGGAAAGTTAGAACCAAATATAGGCTAATATAGGCCATTTTAGGCCATTTCACTTGAAAATGAATGAATACGAGTAGTTTGATGCTAGTTTAAGTTATAAACACCTCAAACATCATATATATAGTTAGTTTAATGTGATTATAAGTTGTTTTGATTGAAAATACACAAAATAGGAAAGTTAGAACCAAATATAGGCTAATATAGGCCATTTTAGGCCATTTCACTTGAAATTGAATGAATACGAGTAGTTTGATGCTAGTTTAAGTTATAAACACCTCAAACATCATATATATAGTTAGTTTAATGTGATTATAAGTTGTTTTGATTGAAAATACACAAAATAGGAAAGTTAGAACCAAATATAGGCTAATATAGGCCATTTTAGGCCATTTCACTTGAAAATGAATGAATACGAGTAGTTTGATGCTAGTTTAAGTTATAAACACCTCAAACATCATATATATAGTTAGTTTAATGTGATTATAAGTTGTTTTGATTGAAAATACACAAAATAGGAAAGTTAGAACCAAATATAGGCTAATATAGGCCATTTTAGGCCATTTCACTTGAAAATGAATGAATACGAGTAGTTTGATGCTAGTTTAAGTTATAAACACCTCAAACATCATATATATAGTTAGTTTAATGTGATTATAAGTTGTTTTGATTGAAAATACACAAAATAGGAAAGTTAGAACCAAATATAGGCTAATATAGGCCATTTTAGGCCATTTCACTTGAAAATGAATGAATACGAGTAGTTTGATGCTAGTTTAAGTTATAAACACCTCAAACATCATATATATAGTTAGTTTAATGTGATTATAAGTTGTTTTGATTGAAAATACACAAAATAGGAAAGTTAGAACCAAATATAGGCTAATATAGGCCATTTTAGGCCATTTCACTTGAAAATGAATGAATACGAGTAGTTTGATGCTAGTTTAAGTTATAAACACCTCAAACATCATATATATAGTTAGTTTAATGTGATTATAAGTTGTTTTGATTGAAAATACACAAAATAGGAAAGTTAGAACCAAATATAGGCTAATATAGGCCATTTTAGGCCATTTCACTTGAAATTGAATGAATACGAGTAGTTTGATGCTAGTTTAAGTTATAAACACCTCAAACATCATATATATAGTTAGTTTAATGTGATTATAAGTTGTTTTGATTGAAAATACACAAAATAGGAAAGTTAGAACCAAATATAGGCTAATATAGGCCATTTTAGGCCATTTCACTTGAAATTGAATGAATACGAGTAGTTTGATGCTAGTTTAAGTTATAAACACCTCAAACATCATATATATAGTTAGTTTAATGTGATTATAAGTTGTTTTGATTGAAAATACACAAAATAGGAAAGTTAGAACCAAATATAGGCTAATATAGGCCATTTTAGGCCATTTCACTTGAAAATGAATGAATACGAGTAGTTTGATGCTAGTTTAAGTTATAAACACCTCAAACATCATATATATAGTTAGTTTAATGTGATTATAAGTTGTTTTGATTGAAAATACACAAAATAGGAAAGTTAGAACCAAATATAGGCTAATATAGGCCATTTTAGGCCATTTCACTTGAAAATGAATGAATACGAGTAGTTTGATGCTAGTTTAAGTTATAAACACCTCAAACATCATATATATAGTTAGTTTAATGTGATTATAAGTTGTTTTGATTGAAAATACACAAAATAGGAAAGTTAGAACCAAATATAGGCTAATATAGGCCATTTTAGGCCATTTCACTTGAAAATGAATGAATACGAGTAGTTTGATGCTAGTTTAAGTTATAAACACCTCAAACATCATATATATAGTTAGTTTAATGTGATTATAAGTTGTTTTGATTGAAAATACACAAAATAGGAAAGTTAGAACCAAATATAGGCTAATATAGGCCATTTTAGGCCATTTCACTTGAAAATGAATGAATACGAGTAGTTTGATGCTAGTTTAAGTTATAAACACCTCAAACATCATATATATAGTTAGTTTAATGTGATTATAAGTTGTTTTGATTGAAAATACACAAAATAGGAAAGTTAGAACCAAATATAGGCTAATATAGGCCATTTTAGGCCATTTCACTTGAAATTGAATGAATACGAGTAGTTTGATGCTAGTTTAAGTTATAAACACCTCAAACATCATATATATAGTTAGTTTAATGTGATTATAAGTTGTTTTGATTGAAAATACACAAAATAGGAAAGTTAGAACCAAATATAGGCTAATATAGGCCATTTTAGGCCATTTCACTTGAAAATGAATGAATACGAGTAGTTTGATGCTAGTTTAAGTTATAAACACCTCAAACATCATATATATAGTTAGTTTAATGTGATTATAAGTTGTTTTGATTGAAAATACACAAAATAGGAAAGTTAGAACCAAATATAGGCTAATATAGGCCATTTTAGGCCATTTCACTTGAAAATGAATGAATACGAGTAGTTTGATGCTAGTTTAAGTTATAAACACCTCAAACATCATATATATAGTTAGTTTAATGTGATTATAAGTTGTTTTGATTGAAAATACACAAAATAGGAAAGTTAGAACCAAATATAGGCTAATATAGGCCATTTTAGGCCATTTCACTTGAAATTGAATGAATACGAGTAGTTTGATGCTAGTTTAAGTTATAAACACCTCAAACATCATATATATAGTTAGTTTAATGTGATTATAAGTTGTTTTGATTGAAAATACACAAAATAGGAAAGTTAGAACCAAATATAGGCTAATATAGGCCATTTTAGGCCATTTCACTTGAAAATGAATGAATACGAGTAGTTTGATGCTAGTTTAAGTTATAAACACCTCAAACATCATATATATAGTTAGTTTAATGTGATTATAAGTTGTTTTGATTGAAAATACACAAAATAGGAAAGTTAGAACCAAATATAGGCTAATATAGGCCATTTTAGGCCATTTCACTTGAAATTGAATGAATACGAGTAGTTTGATGCTAGTTTAAGTTATAAACACCTCAAACATCATATATATAGTTAGTTTAATGTGATTATAAGTTGTTTTGATTGAAAATACACAAAATAGGAAAGTTAGAACCAAATATAGGCTAATATAGGCCATTTTAGGCCATTTCACTTGAAATTGAATGAATACGAGTAGTTTGATGCTAGTTTAAGTTATAAACACCTCAAACATCATATATATAGTTAGTTTAATGTGATTATAAGTTGTTTTGATTGAAAATACACAAAATAGGAAAGTTAGAACCAAATATAGGCCAATATAGGCCATTTTAGGCCATTTCACTTGAAATTGAATGAATACGAGTAGTTTGATGCTAGTTTAAGTTATAAACACCTCAAACATCATATATATAGTTAGTTTAATGTGATTATAAGTTGTTTTGATTGAAAATACACAAAATAGGAAAGTTAGAACCAAATATAGGCTAATATAGGCCATTTTAGGCCATTTCACTTGAAAATGAATGAATACGAGTAGTTTGATGCTAGTTTAAGTTATAAACACCTCAAACATCATATATATAGTTAGTTTAATGTGATTATAAGTTGTTTTGATTGAAAATACACAAAATAGGAAAGTTAGAACCAAATATAGGCTAATATAGGCCATTTTAGGCCATTTCACTTGAAATTGAATGAATACGAGTAGTTTGATGCTAGTTTAAGTTATAAACACCTCAAACATCATATATATAGTTAGTTTAATGTGATTATAAGTTGTTTTGATTGAAAATACACAAAATAGGAAAGTTAGAACCAAATATAGGCTAATATAGGCCATTTTAGGCCATTTCACTTGAAATTGAATGAATACGAGTAGTTTGATGCTAGTTTAAGTTATAAACACCTCAAACATCATATATATAGTTAGTTTAATGTGATTGTAAGTTGTTTTGATTGAAAATACACAAAATAGGAAAGTTAGAACCAAATATAGGCTAATATAGGCCATTTTAGGCCATTTCACTTGAAATTGAATGAATACGAGTAGTTTGATGCTAGTTTAAGTTATAAACACCTCAAACATCATATATATAGTTAGTTTAATGTGATTATAAGTTGTTTTGATTGAAAATACACAAAATAGGAAAGTTAGAACCAAATATAGGCTAATATAGGCCATTTTAGGCCATTTCACTTGAAATTGAATGAATACGAGTAGTTTGATGCTAGTTTAAGTTATAAACACCTCAAACATCATATATATAGTTAGTTTAATGTGATTATAAGTTGTTTTGATTGAAAATACACAAAATAGGAAAGTTAGAACCAAATATAGGCTAATATAGGCCATTTTAGGCCATTTCACTTGAAATTGAATGAATACGAGTAGTTTGATGCTAGTTTAAGTTATAAACACCTCAAACATCATATATATAGTTAGTTTAATGTGATTATAAGTTGTTTTGATTGAAAATACACAAAATAGGAAAGTTAGAACCAAATATAGGCTAATATAGGCCATTTTAGGCCATTTCACTTGAAATTGAATGAATACGAGTAGTTTGATGCTAGTTTAAGTTATAAACACCTCAAACATCATATATATAGTTAGTTTAATGTGATTGTAAGTTGTTTTGATTGAAAATACACAAAATAGGAAAGTTAGAACCAAATATAGGCTAATATAGGCCATTTTAGGCCATTTCACTTGAAATTGAATGAATACGAGTAGTTTGATGCTAGTTTAAGTTATAAACACCTCAAACATCATATATATAGTTAGTTTAATGTGATTGTAAGTTGTTTTGATTGAAAATACACAAAATAGGAAAGTTAGAACCAAATATAGGCTAATATAGGCCATTTTAGGCCATTTCACTTGAAATTGAATGAATACGAGTAGTTTGATGCTAGTTTAAGTTATAAACACCTCAAACATCATATATATAGTTAGTTTAATGTGATTATAAGTTGTTTTGATTGAAAATACACAAAATAGGAAAGTTAGAACCAAATATAGGCCAATATAGGCCATTTTAGGCCATTTCACTTGAAATTGAATGAATACGAGTAGTTTGATGCTAGTTTAAGTTATAAACACCTCAAACATCATATATATAGTTAGTTTAATGTGATTATAAGTTGTTTTGATTGAAAATACACAAAATAGGAAAGTTAGAACCAAATATAGGCCTTTTGAGGCCATTTTAGGCCATTTCACTTGAAATTGAATGAATACGAGTAGTTTGATGCTAGTTTAAGTTATAAACACCTCAAACATCATATATATAGTTAGTTTAATGTGATTGTAAGTTGTTTTGATTGAAAATACACAAAATAGGAAAGTTAGAACCAAATATAGGCCAATTTAGGCCATTTTAGGCCATTTCACTTGAAATTGAATGAATACGAGTAGTTTGATGCTAGTTTAAGTTATAAACACCTCAAACATCATATATATAGTTAGTTTAATGTGATTGTAAGTTGTTTTGATTGAAAATACACAAAATAGGAAAGTTAGAACCAAATATAGGCTAATATAGGCCATTTTAGGCCATTTCACTTGAAATTGAATGAATACGAGTAGTTTGATGCTAGTTTAAGTTATAAACACCTCAAACATCATATATATAGTTAGTTTAATGTGATTCTAAGTTGTTTTGATTGAAAATACACAAAATAGGAAAGTTAGAACCAAATATAGGCTAATATAGGCCATTTTAGGCCATTTCACTTGAAATTGAATGAATACGAGTAGTTTGATGCTAGTTTAAGTTATAAACACCTCAAACATCATATATATAGTTAGTTTAATGTGATTGTAAGTTGTTTTGATTGAAAATACACAAAATAGGAAAGTTAGAACCAAATATAGGCCAATATAGGCCATTTTAGGCCATTTCACTTGAAATTGAATGAATACGAGTAGTTTGATGCTAGTTTAAGTTATAAACACCTCAAACATCATATATATAGTTAGTTTAATGTGATTCTAAGTTGTTTTGATTGAAAATACACAAAATAGGAAAGTTAGAACCAAATATAGGCCAATATAGGCCATTTTAGGCTATTTCACTTGAAATTGAATGAATACGAGTAGTTTGATGCTAGTTTAAGTTATAAACACCTCAAACATCATATATATAGTTAGTTTAATGTGATTGTAAGTTGTTTTGATTGAAAATACACAAAATAGGAAAGTTAGAACCAAATATAGGCCATTTTAGGCCAATTTAGGCCATTTCACTTGAAATTGAATGAATACGAGTAGTTTGATGCTAGTTTAAGTTATAAACACCTCAAACATCATATATATAGTTAGTTTAATGTGATTGTAAGTTGTTTTGATTGAAAATACACAAAATAGGAAAGTTAGAACCAAATATAGGCTAATATAGGCCATTTTAGGCCATTTCACTTGAAATTGAATGAATACGAGTAGTTTGATGCTAGTTTAAGTTATAAACACCTCAAACATCATATATATAGTTAGTTTAATGTGATTGTAAGTTGTTTTGATTGAAAATACACAAAATAGGAAAGTTAGAACCAAATATAGGCTAATATAGGCCATTTTAGGCTATTTCACTTGAAATTGAATGAATACGAGTAGTTTGATGCTAGTTTAAGTTATAAACACCTCAAACATCATATATATAGTTAGTTTAATGTGATTGTAAGTTGTTTTGATTGAAAATACACAAAATAGGAAAGTTAGAACCAAATATAGGCCATTTTAGGCCAATTTAGGCCATTTCACTTGAAATTGAATGAATACGAGTAGTTTGATGCTAGTTTAAGTTATAAACACCTCAAACATCATATATATAGTTAGTTTAATGTGATTGTAAGTTGTTTTGATTGAAAATACACAAAATAGGAAAGTTAGAACCAAATATAGGCTAATATAGGCCATTTTAGGCCATTTCACTTGAAATTGAATGAATACGAGTAGTTTGATGCTAGTTTAAGTTATAAACACCTCAAACATCATATATATAGTTAGTTTAATGTGATTCTAAGTTGTTTTGATTGAAAATACACAAAATAGGAAAGTTAGAACCAAATATAGGCTAATTTTGGCCATTTTAGGCTATTTCACTTGAAATTGAATGAATACGAGTAGTTTGATGCTAGTTTAAGTTATAAACACCTCAAACATCATATATATAGTTAGTTTAATGTGATTGTAAGTTGTTTTGATTGAAAATACACAAAATAGGAAAGTTAGAACCAAATATAGGCCATTTTGGCCAATTTAGGCCATTTCACTTGAAATTGAATGAATACGAGTAGTTTGATGCTAGTTTAAGTTATAAACACCTCAAACATCATATATATAGTTAGTTTAATGTGATTGTAAGTTGTTTTGATTGAAAATACACAAAATAGGAAAGTTAGAACCAAATATAGGCTAATATAGGCCATTTTAGGCCATTTCACTTGAAATTGAATGAATACGAGTAGTTTGATGCTAGTTTAAGTTATAAACACCTCAAACATCATATATATAGTTAGTTTAATGTGATTCTAAGTTGTTTTGATTGAAAATACACAAAATAGGAAAGTTAGAACCAAATATAGGCCATTTTAGACCATTTTAGGCTATTTCACTTGAAATTGAATGAATACGAGTAGTTTGATGCTAGTTTAAGTTATAAACACCTCAAACATCATATATATAGTTAGTTTAATGTGATTCTAAGTTGTTTTGATTGAAAATACACAAAATAGGAAAGTTAGAACCAAATATAGGCCAATTTAGGCCATTTTAGGCTATTTCACTTGAAATTGAATGAATACGAGTAGTTTGATGCTAGTTTAAGTTATAAACACCTCAAACATCATATATATAGTTAGTTTAATGTGATTCTAAGTTGTTTTGATTGAAAATACACAAAATAGGAAAGTTAGAACCAAATATAGGCCATTATAGGCCAATTTAGGCCATTTCACTTGAAATTGAATGAATACGAGTAGTTTGATGCTAGTTTAAGTTATAAACACCTCAAACATCATATATATAGTTAGTTTAATGTGATTGTAAGTTGTTTTGATTGAAAATACACAAAATAGGAAAGTTAGAACCAAATATAGGCTAATATAGGCCATTTTAGGCCATTTCACTTGAAATTGAATGAATACGAGTAGTTTGATGCTAGTTTAAGTTATAAACACCTCAAACATCATATATATAGTTAGTTTAATGTGATTCTAAGTTGTTTTGATTGAAAATACACAAAATAGGAAAGTTAGAACCAAATATAGGCTAATATAGGCCATTTTAGGCTATTTCACTTGAAATTGAATGAATACGAGTAGTTTGATGCTAGTTTAAGTTATAAACACCTCAAACATCATATATATAGTTAGTTTAATGTGATTGTAAGTTGTTTTGATTGAAAATACACAAAATAGGAAAGTTAGAACCAAATATAGGCCATTTTAGGCCATTTTAGGCCATTTCACTTGAAATTGAATGAATACGAGTAGTTTGATGCTAGTTTAAGTTATAAACACCTCAAACATCATATATATAGTTAGTTTAATGTGATTCTAAGTTGTTTTGATTGAAAATACACAAAATAGGAAAGTTAGAACCAAATATAGGCCATTTTGGCCATTTTAGGCTATTTCACTTGAAATTGAATGAATACGAGTAGTTTGATGCTAGTTTAAGTTATAAACACCTCAACCATCATATATATAGTTAGTTTAATGTGATTGTAAGTTGTTTTGATTGAAAATACACAAAATGGGAAAGTTAGAACCAAATATAGGCCATTTTGGCCAATTTAGGCCATTTCACTTGAAATTGAATGAATACGAGTAGTTTGATGCTAGTTTAAGTTATAAACACCTCAAACATCATATATATAGTTAGTTTAATGTGATTGTAAGTTGTTTTGATTAAAAATACACAAAATAGGAAAGTTAGAACCAAATATAGGCTAATATAGGCCATTTTAGGCCATTTCACTTGAAATTGAATGAATACGAGTAGTTTGATGCTAGTTTAAGTTATAAACACCTCAAACATCATATATATAGTTAGTTTAATGTGATTCTAAGTTGTTTTGATTGAAAATACACAAAATAGGAAAGTTAGAACCAAATATAGGCTAATTTTGGCCATTTTAGGCTATTTCACTTGAAATTGAATGAATACGAGTAGTTTGATGCTAGTTTAAGTTATAAACACCTCAAACATCATATATATAGTTAGTTTAATGTGATTCTAAGTTGTTTTGATTGAAAATACACAAAATAGGAAAGTTAGAACCAAATATAGGCCATTTTGGCCAATTTAGGCCATTTCACTTGAAATTGAATGAATACGAGCAGTTTGATGCTAGTTTAAGTTATAAACACCTCAAACATCATATATATAGTTAGTTTAATGTGATTGTAAGTTGTTTTGATTGAAAATACACAAAATAGGAAAGTTAGAACCAAATATAGGCTAATATAGGCCATTTTAGGCCATTTCACTTGAAATTGAATGAATACGAGTAGTTTGATGCTAGTTTAAGTTATAAACACCTCAAACATCATATATATAGTTAGTTTAATGTGATTCTAAGTTGTTTTGATTGAAAATACACAAAATTGGAAAGTTAGAACCAAATATAGGCCATTTTGGCCAATTTAGGCCATTTCACTTGAAATTGAATGAATACGAGCAGTTTGATGCTAGTTTAAGTTATAAACACCTCAAACATCATATATATAGTTAGTTTAATGTGATTGTAAGTTGTTTTGATTGAAAATACACAAAATAGGAAAGTTAGAACCAAATATAGGCTAATATAGGCCATTTTTGGCCATTTCAACTGAAATTGAATGAATACGAGTAGTTTGATGCTAGTTTAAGTTATAAACACCTCAAACATCATATATATAGTTAGTTTAATGTGATTCAAAGTTGTTTTGATTGAAAATACACAAAATAGGAAAGTTAGAACCAAATATAGGCCATTTTGGCCATTTTAGGCTATTTCACTTTAAATTGAATGAATATGAGTAGTTTGATGCTAGTTTAAGTCATAAACACCTCAAACATCATATATATAGTTAGTTTAATGTGATTGTAAGTTGTTTTGATTGAAAATACACAAAATAGGAAAGTTAGAACCAAATATAGGCCATTTTGGCCAATTTAGGCCATTTCACTTGAAATTGAATGAATACGAGTAGTTTGATGCTAGTTTAAGTTATAAACACCTCAAAAATCATATATATAGTTAGTTTAATGTGATTGTAAGTTGTTTTGATTGAAAATACACAAAATAGGAAAGTTAGAACCAAATATAGGCTAATATAGGCCATTTTAGGCCATTTCACTTGAAATTGAATGAATACGAGTAGTTTGATGCTAGTTAAGTTATAAACACCTCAAACATCATATATATAGTTAGTTTAATGTGATTCTAAGTTGTTTTGATTGAAAATACACAAAATAGGAAAGTTAGAACCAAATATAGGCTAATATAGGCCATTTTAGGCTATTTCACTTGAAATTGAATGAATACGAGTAGTTTGATGCTAGTTTAAGTCATAAACACCTCAAACATCATATATATAGTTAGTTTAATGTGATTGTAAGTTGTTTTGATTGAAAATACACAAAATAGGAAAGTTAGAACCAAATATAGGCCATTTTGGCACTTTATATTATTTGAATATGAGTATATTTAACCAAATGCGGGAGACATACAATAAGAAGCTGGATCATTGTACCACTCGGGGGTCACGGCCCGAACCCCGATCCGTTGTATTGGGAGACAGGTTGGGGGAGGAACAGAGGAAAAGTTCGGGGGTTGGGTTAGGGAGATCATTTGTACTACAACTCGCATCGTGGCGAGGAGATGGTGGCTCTTCACAACCATATGAGCCGTCCATTTTTTCTCGGATTGAGGCGCAAGTGGAGGCAAAGGTCGCCGCACGGATGGGAGAGGTGGAGGCAATGGTCGCAAAGCACGGGTGGAAGAGTCACGTCGGGCCCTCATCGAGGAAATGATGAGGAACATGTCTAGTTTCGGCCACATGTTCTCAGGGTTGCAACCCAGGCCCCACTCCACAACGCACCCGGAAGATGACCCGGGGTTTGGTGGTGGCGGTAGTGCTGCTGAGCCACCCTTGACAAGGTAGTTTTTTTTGGATTTGGCAACTAGGTAACTAACTTATAGTTGGATATAGTTAGTCTAACTATTTTCTTGTAGTGTAAATACTTATCGGCATCTCGCTTCGTTTCTTGATGTGTCGGGTTATTTTTTTTTCAACCCGACTTCTACTTTATTTCTCGACACCGGGATCTATTTTGCGTACATATATTTAATCTAGGTAGTTTGTCTAACTATAGACATTTAGTGTCTATATTTATCGGCATCTAGCTTATTATTTTCTAGCTTTGTCGATATATATTTTTTGTAAACACCGACATCTACTTTATTTCCCGACATCGGGATCTATTTTGTGTACATAAATGTAATCTATTTCATGTAATTATACAAGTATCTATGTAAATTTTAATATATATCAAAATTGCATAATTTTGTAATTGAAAAAATTTAATGCGATGGAGAAACAACTTTTAGCGTGGTATATTTAGGGTGCAAAATGCGGTGTACAGGTTTAATTATTATTAAGAACAATAGAATTTTAAATAATATTATTTTGTAAGAACAGCGACGGTTAAACAATAAATCAACGACGGCTAGGCAGTCGCTGTAAGGTTCTCTATGCACCCATTGAAACGAAATCAACGACTGCTTTAACATCTTAGCGACCGTTATAAACAGACGTTGATTATTCGAAATAAACGACAGTTTATAACAGTCGCTGGAACAACGACGGTTTATAACAGTCGCTGGAACAACGTCGGTTTAGAACAGTCGCTGGAACAACGACGGTTTAAAACGGTCGGTGATCCAAATGGCGCTATAAACCGTCGCCGACTTGGCATCAACGTCGGCTTTTACAACCGTCGCTGATTGTCCTTAAACCGTCGTTGAATATATCACCGACGGCTTGACGGTCGTTGATTCTTGTATCACCGACCATCTTTTTTCCGACGGCCATTTAACGACGGTTAGCCGTCGTTGATTATTCAGCGATGGCTTTTTAGGCTACCAACGACGGCTAAAAACCGTCGTTAATTTGCACTTTTCTTGTAGTGAGAATGTCCAACTAAATTCAAATAGAAGATCAAAGGCTCATTTTTATGAAGAAATGGTTGGAATAGGCTAAGTAAAAGAAAAAAATATATGAATTGGTCACTTGTTCCTCCACCATTACCTTTCCTAAACTTGCAGTTTACTTTATGATCTGCCTTTGAAAACACACATCGATTCCTTTCAAATAACATGCAGTTCCTTACTTCTTTTTCGGTATTTTGAATAGATTCCGCTGTCTGTTCCTTGCTTTAAGTTTCAAGGAACTAATTAATTCCTTTTGTTTACTTTAGATTTGATACTAAAGGAACATACATGGGACTACTAGAACCCATAGATTTTATGACAGCTTTGTAGAAGTAGGAACTTGAATAACGTATGGAACGTTGAATCTCTTCTCTATCTCCCTCTCACACATCTCTCCTTTTATTCTCCTGTTTGCTCTCAATTTTTTTTTCTTTGTCTCCCTAAATCTCTCCTTTTTCATCTCCATATCAACTTATTCTCCCTCAAACTTTTCTTTTTCTTTCCTTAGTTCCCCCTCAAATGTTGCATCATCATCAATATCTAAAGTTATAGTGGAGGAACACAAATTGAAAGATTTGAATATATGCTGAACTGATTTAGAAAGAAAAAGGTATGTAAATGTGACATGAAAGGTTTGGAGGATTTTTTGAGATCTTTAAAAATAAATGATGGAATAAGAGGTTTGATAATTTGAAGAATGATATTGCTGACTTATACACATAATTGGACATTCATATGTAATGCACTTGGTGTGGATGGAATGTATAACAAACGAGTTCCTTGGATGAAAGAAACTACACTTTTTACTTCCTCTTCCTTTTGACTAACAATTAGCAATATGGACAGTAAGGGTAATATTACAAAGAAATCAGTGAGTCATCTTTTAAATTTAACTCATGACTATGCATAAAACATAGAAACAATTGTGGTGACACACATTCATATGGAAGACATATCACAAAAACTCTACATATACACGCTAAATGAATTTGCCAATCAGAGAAAAGCCAAGACATCATAACTTACTTAAGAAAATCATCTCTACAATTTTCATGCCTTTTTAGTGAGAGAAATTTAAATACTTCACTAGATAAACGCAAGGAACAATATGTGCCATATATTGTTCCCTCTCACTAAGGCAATCATAACGTCTAATTATTAATATTAGGAACCCACATTTATATGAGTTCCTTTCTTGAAAACACATTAGACTTGTGAATACATAACTCAGATTTAGACTTAAAATCAAATTTGGTCATTAGATATAACTGAGCAGTTCCTTTGTCCCAAAGTTCCTCAACCTTATCACTTTGGCTTTTTAATATTCCAAGTTCTTTATAATCATCTAGTGTTTCCAACGATAATTCAGTTAACTTGGCTTTCGATAGAGATTGAAGAGTAGTGGAATTTACCTCATTAGATGGAACTTTATCAGTTTCATTTAATTTTGCCAAGAGACAGAGGTTGACAGTCTCTTCATAAGGTTGTTCCTCTTTGTCTTCAGAATCTGTTTCTCCCCACGCGTCTATCATGGCTTTCTTGAAGTTAGGTTTGGCAAAAGTCGACTTGTTGTAAATATCTTTGGATAGTTCCTTACCTTTGCCTTTTCCTTTCTCATTTTCCCAAAGAGGACAGTTTCTTATATGATGATCAGTTTCTCCGCATTTGAAACAGCCATTTTTAGTTTTTGAACTAGCTGGTTTTCTAGACGAGTTCCTTCCTTCATGGTTTCCAGGCCTGTAGTTCCTGTACAACCTTTTCATCCTTCTGGCCAGCATGACAGCTTCTTCTTCATCAGCTTCTGACTCTTCGAGTTCCTCTGCCTTAAGAGCCAATCCTTGGTTCCTGGAACTCTCAGGGACAACAGTTCCTAGATGTAATTCGTGGGTCATCAAAGATCCTGCCAATTGTTCAATACTGAACTTGGTAAAGTCCTTAGTTTCAAACAAGGCAGTGACCTTTGTTATCCAACGTTCATCTTGAGGCATACTCCTGAGAATTTTTCTAACCTGTTCATCAGTGGGAATAATTCTTCCAAGAGAAACTAATTCATTAGTGATGTTAGTAAATCGTGTAAACATATCTTGAATTGTTTCTCTTGGTTGCATTTCAAAACGTTCATATTTAGACATTAAAAGATCGATTTTGGAACGCTTAACCTCATTAGTTCCTTCATGAGTGATTTGAAGGAGATCCCAAATTTGCTTTGCACTCTTGCACCCCATGACTCTATTATGTTCATGAGGTCCAAGACCACAATGCAATATTTGACAGCCATAGCATTAATTTCTTTTTTGTCAAAATCTTCTTTTGAAAATTCAGTAATTGGTTTAGGAACTACCTTGTTTTCGGCATTGGTTGTTGTTACCTCAAAGTCACCTACTTCGACGACTCTCCAAACTTGGTAGTTCTCAGCCTTGATAAAAATTTCCATATGATTTTTCCAATACGTATAGAATTTGCCGTTGAACATTAGTGGCCTCGGCGTGGAGTAACCTTCCCGGAGTTTCTCTTGAGTGCTCATATTTTTCAGGAACTTTACTCAACAGGGTTTCTGTATTACGTGAGCTCGGCTCGATACCAATTGATACTCCAATGGAACACGTACTAGAGGGGGTGAATTGTACTTTGGAACTTTTAGCAAAGTTTCTCGCGGAATTAAGGCTTTCAAGAAACAGAGATACGAGAGATAAAAATATATAAAATTGAGGAAACTTCTTGAACCTTATCAAGAAGGGAAAACCTCAAAAACTATATTATTGCAATAACTCTATTACAATCACTCTCTACAACTCGAGTTCCTTTCGAACTCAAGTTCCCACAATAATCCCCTTTGATTATTGGAACTCTTCTCTCTATTGCTTCTACTCCGAAGCCTACACTCACTGACTTAGCTCTAAGTCTTTACAAGAGTCACTCAACCCTTGAACCCCAAATTACAACTCAATTTGTGAAACAACACTAGTATATATATTGAACTTAGATATTAAGGAACTTAGGAACTCACTTAATAATGCAACCGACCTTTTAGAAAACACTTAAGATTTAGCAATAGAAATATGTTTTCAGTTGGTGGTTTGTAATGAGAGAGACTTCTCCTTTTATAGTGAAATCTTCTCATGTTAGTTCCACTTATTCCTCCACTAAGTGTGAAGCAGTAACCCACGTAGAATTATTTTCCCACGTTCACACTTCTTGAGGAACAAGCAAAGACATGTTCAAACCAACTAACAGTAAGTGGTTTAGTAGTTGAGAAAAACAAGGAGTTAACTTAGGAAATTTATTTTTACTTGCTCAGTAATTAAAAAAGATTTTTATTTAGAAAATAAAAACTGTTTTATTTATTTACAATATTTCCTAAAAACTCTCAGTTAATATTTTTCAAAACCACTTGTTGCATTTAATAAGTTCCATCTAGTTCCCTAAAACTAAGCAATATAAAATACTTACATAAATCCTAAGTACAGACTCTTGAACTTAGTCTTTATGTCTTCACTTTAAATCTTCAACTCTGAAGATCCCTGCGTTCCAGCTCAGGAACAGTAGACAGTTCCTCGAGGAACTGCTGTAGAGGGTGTATTGATTTGCCTTGAACATTTGCTCCATGCTATCCATTACTCCACCTCCGGAACTCGTTTAGACAACTTGTTTCCGATACCAGTTCCACTAACATAGTTCCATAGGAACAGTTCCTTTATTCAAAGGAACAGTTTCATAGTTCCAATTCAAGAACTTCGTTCTTCTCTTAGAGTTCCATCTCAGGAACTTCACTTATTATCTTTATAAAGCACTATTATTAATTCATGAACCTTGCACACATAAAACTTATAAACTTTGTTAGTTATTACTTTAGTTTGTCATCATCAAAACTTATAGTGGCTCAACAGTTCATTTAGAGTGATAGGAAGAACTAATTAGAGTCATAGTAATATTGTTCTAGAGTTATAGCAATACTTGTTTAAAGTTATATTTAAGTAATAATTAGAGTTATGTACATTCTTGCTTAGAGTTATAGGAACTACTAATTAGAGTTATGTCAATGCTTGTTATACAAATGCTTATTTGGAGTTATAGTAAGTAGTAACTAGAGCTATACCAACAGATGTTTAGAATTTTATAGTATATCTAGAGTTAGAGTTATAACAACATTTGTTTAGAGTTATAGTAGTAATTAGAGTTATTTTCACATATGTTTAGAGTTATAGGAACTAATAATTAGAGTTATGTTGATACTTGTTTAGAATTGTAGGAATTAGTAGTCAAGAGTTATAAAAATGCTTATCTAGAAATATATATCAACACTTGTTTAGAATTTTATAAATTATTAGAGACTTATAGTTACACCAACATTTGTTTAGAATATAGGAACTACTAGTTAGAGTTATAACAACATATGATTTGACTTGATTAGTTAAAATTTTGGATAAATGAATTGGTTGGCTCTGTTAGATAGCTTTTTCTCTGGTTGAATTTTGATCTAGATTGTTAGTCTTTTTCCAGTTTTGGTTGTTTTTAGGGGTTTGACTACGCAACGTTTATACAATCATACAGTTCCTTCTTTTTCTTAATCAAGTTTAATTTTAATTTAGAGTTATAGGATGTACTAATTGGAGATATGACAATGCTTCTTTAGAGTTATAAAAAGTAGTAGTTTGAACGTTCAGTTGTTTTGAGTTGAAACTCAAAAGAGAGTAATATGATTAACTATCATTTTTTTAGCTACATCTTTTTTAGAACTATAGGAAGTACGAATTAGAGTTATGGCAACACTTGTATAGAGTTGTAGGAATTAAAGTTGTACCAATGGTTGTTTAGAGTTATAGGAAGTACATTTTTTTTGAGGGGTATAGGAAATACTTATTAGAGTTATAGTAATTGTTGTTTAGAGTTGTAGTAAGGACTAATTGGAGTTATAACAATATTTTCTTAGAGTTATTGCCTTATAGGCTATATGAATTAGAGTTGTAGTAAGTTCTAATAATTAGAGTTATAACTACATTTGTTTAGAGTTATTGCAACATTTGCTTAGAGTTATAAGGAGTAGTCAAGAGCTATACAAATACTAAAGTACTAATTTAGAGTTATAACGATACTTGTTTAGAGTTGTAGGAACAACTAATTAAAGTTATAACAATATTTGTCTAGAGATATAGGAACCACTAATTAGAGTTATAGCCACGTTTGTCTAGGGTTATGCAAAGTACTAATTAGATTTATTATATCAATAAATTGTTTAAGTGGTAGGAAGTATTATAAATAGAGTTATAGCAATGTTTGTTTAGAGTTATAGGAAATACTTATTGAGTTATCATAAAGGAAGTAGTAATTAGATTTATTGAAGGGTGTTTGCTTGGAATTGGAATTATACTTGCAAGTCGATAGCCTGTTAGCTCAATTGGTAGAGTATTGTGTGTAAAAATACACAAAGATGTGGGTTCAACTCCTACACAGGCTCTTATTGTTTGCCACCTTTGGAGGAATTCTTGTTTTATGTTCTCGATCGTTCAAAATTTTAGGATGTAATTTTGCTTTTAAGCATTACCCAATCATGTGGTAAATGAAGAAAAATGTTGCACTAGTTTGAATCAAAATAATGACAATTTACAATTCTGGTTTTAGTGTACTTCTTTCATATTGTACTCAACTTTTTAGTTCTATGTTTAGGATTCTAATAACCTGTAATTTGATAACCTATGTGGGAATCGAACCCACATCTTGCACATAGTGCAATGCTCTTCCGCTTGAGCTAATAAGTTTAGTAAATGAGGTGAAAAGTCATTCAACAACAATTCTCAACTAAAATGAAAACATGTTTTGTAAGAATATGTGGACAATTAAAGCCGACACTTCTTTCATATGATCTAGAGAGTGTCATGATTTGGGGGAAAAAACAACAACATCAATCGTTAGTGTTTGCTGCAATGATCTTCTTCCCTTTAGTTCTGTAATATAGCAACTTACCATGTCAAAAATAAACGCCATCCGCCTAGGAAGAAACATCTCATTTGTTTTTATGACAGTTTGAGGCTTTACCATCCATTGATACACAGACTAAAAGATATCGAAGAAAAGAAATAATGTATTAGGAATTCACTGTATTTGTAAATTACACAAAAGAAAAAAAGGGGGAGCTCAATGGATTCCTAACAAACTAAAAAATCTCTACCAATGAAACATTGACACTTCATAATGCAAAAGACTTGGTCTTAGTCACTAGCATTCTAGCAAGACACAAAATGCGCATATGAGGAGATAATTAAAGAGTCACTAAACTTGCAGATTATTACATAAATTGAAATTTCCCAAAGTAGTAACCCGAAGAAAAGCATTTACCAGTATCAAGCCTCGTCCAAATAAATCGTAGAATGAGGGGAGGATTAAGTAATTGGCGTTTTCCGTCGGTAGTTGCACAAAGAACATCAAAGGACCACAGGGTATTAGCCAACCTCAGTACCACACTCTCCTTTCATGGAAATCTAACAAAGAATCAGATTCAAGGATACTTAACCAATGATATCCTCCAACCCCTACTCATGAGGGTCCTCTGAAAACAAAATTCCCGAGAGAAGCAACCACCATGCCCCGTCCAGAAAAATACAATGGGAATTTTAAAGCATCATGAGCCTATAAAGAGAGAGAAAAGGTTACTAAAACTAAAAGGCAGCTCTCCTGCCAACACTTCTCCTGAAAAATAAGCATTTCCCATTACCCACATTATAACTGACCACGGAAGAGAATAATATGACCTTTGAAACGATCTACGGGCAACTACAAGGAACATGAGACCCTATTAGTGGTGTCAATTCAGTTAACCAGTTCAGTTCTGGTTCAAACCAAACAGTTCAGTTGACTTCAGCTCAGTTAATTCAGTTTATTTTTCCGAGTTTAATTGATTCAGTTTAAACTTTTTCAGTTTCAATCCATACAGTTAATTCAATTTTCAGTTAAGTTCGGTTCGGTTTACTGATTGTCTTTTGGTTTGACCCGTACGAGTTTTGGTTTAAACAGTTGACTTTTTACCTATTACTATCGGTTAAACAGTTATTTTCAGTTCGGATTCAGTTAATTTCAGTTTCTTAAGGAAACCCGCATCGACTCGGGTGAAACTTGATATCGGTTATGCCATGTACAACTTTTCCCTTCGGGTCTCGCTTCGGGTCAAGTCATTATTCATTGCAAGGAATTTCAACTCGGTTGGACTTTTGTCACATCGGTTAAACTTGTCGAAAACAATGATAGCACCAAGAGACGTATCTATATTTGTCTACAAAAGCGCATTCTGAAGTTGCTATATTTTCTGTAAAATTATTTTATTAAAGGTTCAACATTTGGCTGATATTGAAAAATTCAATCTCAAATTCTTCATTATTCTATAATTTTCCAATGTGTAACTATCAATGATGAATTGGTGATTGGTTGTGGTCAAAGATTAAGATGATGATTGAAAATGATGCATTAGTTTATAAATCAGTTAATATAAGTAGAAAATATAATTTTAGATGCTACCAACTTATAAATAGTTATAAAGGAATGATATAGTATACATTTAGTAAAAGACGAAATTAATATATTTAAATGATTTTATAGATATAAAATAATAATTGAATTTTAGTGAGATATAAAAGTGAGGAGGCACATGTGATACATTTTTCAAATTTTATTTCTTTAAATTAATTGCAATTCATTCTGGTTTAACATTGAAAGACAAGAAAGATTATTCTGGACCTTGGCCTTGTTCATTGTTTAAAAAACTTTTCCACACAAGTTAGAATACACAGAGAAGTGAAGAGGTGTGACTCGTGAGAGGAGAAGTTATACTGTACATATGATATACACAATATAGGCTTGGAATAATAAATCAAAGTCAAAGTATAACAATGAACAAGGTCTAGTATAATACAAATTAAAAAAAATTACGGAATTAGGTGTTATATATTGAAACAGTTTTAGTTTGAGATAGTTTTATTTTCTACAGTTTAATACTTTTTTATTCGGTTTGATTCGGTTCGATTTAGAAACGCTTTTATTCGATTTTATACAATTCGATTAAAAACAGTTTGATTCGATTCGATTAAAAACGGTTTTATTCGGTTTGATTGATTCGATTAAAAACAGTTTTGAAACAGTTTTCGATTAAATTCGATTCATTTTCGCTTCGGTTCGGTTCGGTTTAAATCGGTTTTCCGTGCGGTTAATTTCAGTTTAGTTTGTTTTCGGTTCGTTTCGGTTCGGTTTCGGTTCGATTAATTGCGGTTTACTTTAATCCGATTGACTTATCGGTTTTTAACTTTTCGATTATGGGTCAATTCGGTTCAGTTTATTCAGTTCAGTTGGTCATCAGTTTGCAGTTTAACCATCGGTTTTCAACCAAAATGACAGCACTACCTATTAACATATTCCAGCCATTCTTTAGAAGACAACACCTGCTCACTTCTGTGATCTGTACCAGGGAGAATCAGCCTCATGCAATAAATGCCACCACTTTCCCACTAAAGAAACTTTTTGATCAGCAAATTCTAAAATCTGCCACTGATCAGCTCCTGGAAAAATGAAAGGTTGTTAAGCTGAGATTATTAAGATGTCCCATGATAATGAAGCACATGAGAAACCTCACAAGATGAGATTGACTTAAACCTACATAAAACACAAAATAACTGGAGCTTATTTACACTCCTAAAGAAAAAAGCTAAAAGAAAAAATTAACAGTGACATATTTAGCCTCGCAGTAAACCTTAATGAGATGTCGAATCAAAAGATAACTATGTTGAATACTTACACAGCTAACACAAGTTTATATGTTCCAGTGGTATGTCCATTGCATAAAGGGCTAATAGAGAGCATTGGCTATTAGTTTATATAACTATAATCAAATATTAGCATAACTCTAACCACTACTTCCTATAACTCCTATGAAGTGCTTCTATAACTCTAACTACTAATTTATATAACTCTAATCAAACGTTGGCGTAACTCCAAGTAAAAGTTCCTATAACTCTAATCAAAGGTTGGCGTAACTCTAAGTACTAGTACCTATAACTCTAGTTAAGTGTTTCCATAACTCTTAATTATTAGTTTATATAACTCTAATCATATACTGGCATAACTCTTAGTATTACTTCCAATATTTTACCGTTTCGCACGCTTCCTCTTACAAAACACAACCTTTTCTTCATAAAGAAAACAGAAAACTGTAGCACCACTAACACAAAAACTACCAACCTTCTAATGGCAGATTGAATTAACTAAACACATAACTGCATAAACATGGAAAAGAAACACCAGCTCGCGTTCAAGATAACAATTAAATTTAAATTTGACTAAGAGAAAGAAAGGACTGAATAATTGTTTAAACATTGCATAGTCAACTTCACTAAACAACCAGAAAAAGACTAACAACCTAGACAAAAAAAACTCAACCAGGATCTAGCAAAGCCACCAATTCATTCCAAATTTTACCCAATCAAAGCAAATCAAATGAAAAAAAGCTTGACACAAATAAGAGAAATGATAAACCACAATTGGATATATGTTTGCAAAACATATATCCAGGGCAAAACTGTAATATATGGGGAAAAGAAAGTACAAGAGAGTACAAAGTAAAAAATTTCGATATATGCGTAGTTAAAGTAGTACTGTACTGTAGGACCCCACTTGCACTTAAAGAAAAGGAAAACATATATCCAATAGTGGTTTAATACATTTGAAAAAAATAATCTAGTGAAAATATCAAAATAAAGAAGGTGAGATATCCGGAGGTGAAAATCTATGTAGAAGAAAAATATTGAAGGTGAAGGTGTAAAAAATCGGCGAGGAAAATTTTAATTGAAGAATAAAGAAGGAGATTGAAGATATGAGGGTGAGAAACTGGAATTAAAAGTGAAGGAAAAATTTTGTTTCGTGTTGTTCCAGATGCTGTTGTTGAAGATGGGAAAATAGATTCGTCGTGACGCAAGTTGGAACAATTTCGATTTAAAAAAAGGTATGATTTAAAAGTTCGAATTGCAAAATTTGAAAATGGTAGTACTTAGTTTTGCTTGTTTTTGCAATTGGAGAAAAAAGTCGCAAAATTGGAGAAACTACAAATGTCGCTTAATATTTTCATATAGATTGCGAGTGAGAAAATGTGAAAAAGTGTAATTTTGATAAACCAATTTTTTCAAACCATTAGCGTTTAATATTGTCATATAAATTGGGAGTGACGAAATGGAAAAAGTGTATATTTTGTCGAACCATTTTTGTCATACCATTAGCGTTTAGGGCATGAAAATATATAAAGTAACTATACATATGGAATGGCAGAATTGCTGGATGGGGCCAGGACAGACGAGGAAGAAGAAGGTAAGCCACAATTGTTAATGTAATTAGTACTCTGCATTTGAAATGGGTGTATGATAAATAGTACTCTGCATTTGATGGAAATGTAGGTGGTGGAAGAATATGAGGAGGATAATGAAGAAGCAAACGAGGAAGATGCAGAGCAGTACGAGGAGGATGAAGAAGAGGTATGTATAAAAAATATGGATGTATAAAAAAATTGGATGAGAAAACGTAGTTACAAATTAACTGATATGGATGCACAGGTTGTTAGGTCCCGTGGAAAATCTGGACGGCGCAAAGAAGTGGAGGACATAGTATACCGGGTAAGGATGGCTAAAGTTGGTTGACAAAAGAAGTAAAGATAGATTGCATAATTTGATTCGAAGTAATGAGTGGATATATTTGATTAGGATAATGGTGTAAGTGAAGGCGGTAAATTGAAAGAAGCTGGGAAGGTTGTGTCAACTCAAATACTCATGTACAACAGGGTAAATTAAAATTAATATGTTAAATTTTAAGTATATTGTGTATTATATTGAAACAGCAAAGTTTATGTATTTGTTGTATGTTTTGAAATAGGAATGTAATGTTAATTGTCGAGTACAAGCATTTGGGAAGGTGGTGAAGAAGTTAGATGACCGTAAGCGTGAAATAGTGAGGGAAATGGGATTTGGGGGTTTATTGTTTTTGGAAGGTAAAAGGTTACCAAGAAACTTATGTTATTGGTTATGTACTTGGGTGGATGTGAAGAATAGGATTCTATTGGCACCTGATGGAAAGGAATTCCCTTTAAGTAAAACCCAAGTTCATTGGGTTTTAGGTATTCCGTCAGCCGGAAAAGTAGTTCTATTGTATGTTGATGAAGATGGGGATCATAGAGGGGAGGTGGATGAGGAGGTAAGGAAGTTGTGGGAAACATTTGGGTATACCACTCCATCCGGGTGTAGGGGTATAAAAAGTGGTAGCATTAAGCAAGTAGTGGAAGGAGAATTGACATCTATGGCAGAGTTCAAGAAAGCTTTTCTCATGATGGCTTTGAGCGACATAATATGTCCCACTACATGTCAGCGCTTGTCTGTGACCATGCTACCTGCTGTTGTTATTGCTGAAAATGCGCAGGAGTATGATTGGTGCACTTTTTTGCTCGATCATCTAATGCACTCACTTCGTTGCTTTGCAAAAAGATTTTATTGTGATGGCTTTGCAAAGGGGTGTGGTGGCTGCACTTTGTTTTTAGAGGTAAGAAAGTGTGAACAATTATAAATTATATGTTTACATTTTAGGTGTGCTATTGAAATTATTAAGAAAGGTTGTACTGGTTGTTAACATATATTATATCTTGATCGACTTAGTCGGCCGCCCATGGAGTGGGGTGTGTTTCCTAGGATACGCGCTTGGAACACGGTCGATGTGAACAAAGCTAAGAAGGAAGATCAAACAGTAACCGGGGATTTTGGCAACATTGGGGTGAGTTATGAGTTTAATTATGTGTAAAAATGATTTAATTATTTGGTGTATTTATGAAATAGTTTGTTTGGAATTTGTTAGTGCATTGATGTGGCATATGGTGGGACACATCCTTTGGAGGCAAGGGATGTAATGCCATCATCGGAAGCTGTTGCGGTATGTAATTAAGTGAATAATTTAATAAAAAAGTGTGTTGAATATTTTAGTGTCACATCAATGATAATGAATATTATCATTGATGTGAAGGAAATGAATCGTTGTCAACGGGGGACACATAAAGGGAGAAAGAGAAGAAGGATTCAACTAAGGCGTGTCTCAGGTATACAATTGTAGAAAATATGAGTTCTCGTTAATTGGTATAAATATATTTTTATTATATCATGTTAAATATTGCAGACGAGCAGGAAGATCATGGCCATGAGCAGCGACATCATGGCTCACCCGTGGTCGAAGAAGAAGGAGGTTTGCCTGGGCACGAAGATGGTGGTTCACCTGTGGTTGAAGATGCAATTCCTGGGCATGAAGATGTGATGCGTTCACCTGGTCATGAAGATGAGATCGTGCATGAAGATTACATGGCAGGGTGAGGCAGGAACTTGGAGCGAGGAGGGAGCTACCGAGGAGCTGGAGCTCCTAGCATGGGGAAGAGAGGAGCGGGCGCTCTCAAGGAAACAGGAACGGGCGCTCCTATGCATTTTGAAGGATGCAAGAGAAAACAGTAGCTTGGAGCTACCCAGGAGCTCCCATTGAGCAAGCGCTCCTGGCGCGCATTTAATAGGGAGTGGACGCTCCATTCGACAGAGGAGCGGGCGCTCCTCATTTGCTGGGCAGCCATCCTGTTGGCAGTAGGGATGGAGCGACCCAGGAGCTCTCCATGAGCACTCGCTCCATCGCCTAACTTTGTTAGGAGCGGGCGCTCCTTGTTAATTTCTCGACATTTTCTTCTTTAAACGCTGTTTTTAGCCTCGTTTTTGTAAGGATATAAATACTCAATCCACTTAATGACAGATTAACTTGCATTCCAGTAAATCATTTTTAGAGAGTTTTTAGCTTAATGTAGTGAGAGAAAGTAAAACCCTAGAGAGAAAAAGTAAATTTTCATGGTTTTGTAGCTTGGATTATGGCAAAAATTGTGGTTTTTATGCAAGATCTTCATTTCTTCTTTATGGTTTAAGTAATATCTCTTCTTCTCTCTACTTTTTATACTTTTATCTTTTTGTTTATGTAAATTTTGTTTACTTAGTTTAATCCATGTTTAGATTTTAGGTTCTTAACTTAATCTTGTGTTAGATCTTGTGTTCATTGCTTTAGTTGTTCATGTTTGATTTATTTTTCCCTTTTATTAGTATTACTGTGATGATTATGATGATTAGTGAGTAGTTAATTAGTTGGGGGTTGGGGTGAAAATCCAACCATGATTGATTTGGGTGTTTGAATAAGAAGTTAGGGGTTTGATTGGGCTTATTAATTGATCAATAGCATGACTATTATCTACTTGCATTTTAGTTGATTACTTAGATGTTTGTTGATTGATGCCTTAGTCAAATTGAGAGAGGAGATTAAGGTTGATGTTTATGCTATTTTTTTGCTTAATTGCTCATGAGAGTGAGATTTAAGTAAGGGTTTTAATTCGTAAATTGACATTGTACTTATCCTTGGATGTATGTTTGAGACCATGAGAGTGGCTTAAATGTGTGATCTAGGTAGTTTTATGCACCCTTGAGAGAGGGCTTAGAACTAGTTAAGAGTCAATAACCTCAATTAGTTGCTTGATTCTTTCCCCTATACTTCGCCCTTCTTATTGCCTAAATTATGATTGGATGGTGTTTATCCCCTTCTCCCAATGTTTTTATCAATTGATTTCTAGTCTAATCATTTAGCGTCTTCCTAAGGTCTTAATGAATTAGTTAATTTAGTTCTTAGTTTAGTAAACCAAACATCTTGCTAAATCTTCGACTTAGCTTGCAACAATTAGCAACATTAGTGTTCTTCTTGATGCTATTCCCTGTGGATTTCGATCCTTACTCATCACTTTATCTAGTTTAGTGATTTAGTTAGGTTTTGTTTGACCTTAGGTGTTTTTTCCAACGACCAAAATATCCTTCGTCAGTGGTAGAACAGCAAAGAACGACCGAGCAGAGTGACGTACAGAAGATAAGGGTCAAATGACCTCCTTACTCTCACCCGGTCTCCAATGATCATATTTCGATTCGCTACAAAATCACTCCATCCTCCGTGAAAACACATAAAAAGTTGTGCAAGAAGCCTCCATACCCGTAGTTGAAAGACGTGTAATGCGCCTGATTAGCGATTCGTGGCTCACACATGTAGATTTCTCTCGACATAATTACCCTCGATAACATCATTAGAGGTTATAATTTGATGGATGCCGTTTAGGTTACGACATACAAAGTTATCTCAAACTTCACCTAAGTATAAAGTTTCATCTTGGCCAACATTATGAAAATTGAAAGTAAAATCTTGGTGCGCCATTGATATTGACCAGAGGAGAGAGGAGAAAAGGCGAACTGCTTGGAAGAAGGAGATGCATTAGAGGAAGCAGACTCCGACAATTCTGAATTGTCAAGACCTCCAGTTCATGTCACTCCCACGGTCCAATCCAGACTTTCCAAGGATATTAAGAAAATATTATAATCGAGGGTACTAACGGTGTATTTAGTTAGTGGTTATAAATGATGGTAATGAAAATCGAAATATTTAAACTAATTTTCTTATATTTTTTTCCATTCGATTAGTGGTCATAATATACATTATAGTTCATTTATCAATACCAACATTATTACTGTCTAACAAATGGATCATATATATATACCATCTAAGGATAAGTTAGGGTTGTCTTTTTTACAAAGATTAGCTTGATTCCTCTCTCGGAAAAATATATACTACTATTCAAATACTTGTAGGAGATAAATTAAAAGTGCTTAAATGTGAATAAATTTTTTAAAGAAAAAAGGGGTAAGAATTATTGTAATGGAGACTGTAAAATTATTGCGGGAAATTTTTTTGATAAGAACGAAATATATTTTAGCATATATGTTATGTGAAGATAATTTTGACTTTTAAGACACTCCAAAGTGCGCACTTTAGTTGTTTCATATCTTTTTTATGTTTATAATTGATAGTATATAGATTGAACTTTTTATTTTGAAAAAAAAAATTTGATGCACCGTGTGCTCTATCTATGTTAAAGAGGTCAAAATAAGGAAAAATTGATTCAATTAGTCCCAACTATGGGCGCCCTGATAAAAATAGTCCCTACTTCATTATTGTTCAGTCTTAACTTTTGGGGGTATTTTACAATAGCGGTCTAGGTTAACCAGTAACCAGTTTAAGAGGTTAAAATTTCTTTTCTTAGTTTTTACTTTTTTTTTTTTGTTGTTTTAAAGGGTATTCTACTTTTTCTTTCTCTCTCCTCCCTCCCCTTACCCCTCCTCCTCTTCCTTATCCCCTGCCGTCCACCCCCTTCCATGCCGACCCCCGCAACCCCCCTCCCCTCCCACCTTCCTCCCCTGCCACATATCCCCCTCCCCTACCCTCCCCCTGCCACCTTGAATAAAACACCCCCTCCCCTACCACGCTGCCACCCCCACAAACCCCCTCCACTACCACCCCGAATGAAACACCCCTCCCCCTCCTTCTCCTCTTCCCTCTCCCCTGCCACCCATTCCCCTCCCCTATAAATTGGTAAATGCTTTTACTTAATGGGTTTTGATCAATTGAGACTAAGTCATGATGAGATCAAATTTCTTTATGAACGTCTATGTGAAGTTTGATCTGTAAGTTTAATTTTGTTGACTTATGTGTGTTTTTAGTTTCTAGCACCTCTTTCCATCACTCATTGTAAGGTAACTTAGATATTCAAACATGATACACTACTCTTTCTGGAAACAAGTACATTTCCACGATAACCCAAAAGGTAATTATTGTGAGAAACGGATGTGGTAAATCTTGTGAGATAGATGAATGATAAGAAAGCAGTGAATCACAATAAAATATAGGGTGACTCCTATAATTATTCTAGGACTATGAGATGACTTTCATAAAGAAGTGGGATGACATTTTCTGGCTCATGGCATGAAATCGTCTAACTAGAGGTATCGTATCCCAAAATGATACCACGAGATAACTACTTCTGCATAGATGGAGCAAGTTTTTTAATGAAACGATAGAGTGCATGGATTGTCAACTCTCAAAGTCTCAAGGCGAAAGCAAGTGAATGCCCACTCATGAGGCTCCAAAAAGATATGGTTCAAGCTACAAATTTTAATGGATATAGATCCTCAATTCGTAGGTCATACTAGTTCTTCTCTTAGTTGCAAAGCACATCATACACGAGTCAGCAAACAATATGCAACTTTCCCTCATAGGTTGATACTAAGAGCCACCAACTGGTTTATACAAGGAGAACAAGGGACGATTCCTTTACGACTCATTAAAGAAAAATATGAGGATGTTTGGAAAAATCAGCTTCAAAGCGGAATAAGAATGGGTTTCATTTTCATTCTTGTTTTTTATCTGTTTTCAGTTTTTGATGTGCTAATACTAGCGAAATAAGTTTGACTTGTTGACTTATCCTTATTTAACAGATGTAATCTAATCTTTCTGATGCATTTGCCGATTTACAGGGTGGCAGGGAGGGGGAAGAGGAGGGGTGAAAGTGGTTGGGGCAGGGGGATGGGTGGTGACAGTTAGGGGAGGTGGGTGAGGGGGGTAGTGGGATGGAAGGGGAGGGGGTTGGGTGGCAGGGCGAGAGGAAGAGGACTGGAGGAGGGATCAGTGAAGGAAAGAGGAGGAAGAAGATAGGAAAAAAAATATAACAAAGTTTACCTGCTACATCAGGTTTCTAACCTGCTGGGACTACCATTATAAAGTATCCCCAAAAGTTGGGACTGAATAGTAATAAACTAAAGCATGGACTGTTTTTGTCAAGGCACCCATAGTTGGGACTGATTAAATTAATTTTTCCAAATAATAAACTTATATATGGGTATGGCCGTATGGGTTATGTTGTTGGGACGTATTCGCTTTTTCTAGAACAACCTAATCCTCCTTTTGTTTTGTCCGTACATGATTAAGTGTTACAACTTCGTCTTCTATTTAAATATGGCCAACGAATATGGTGCATTTGGGCAGTATGATTGAACTATTTAAAAAGAAATTACATATTGCTGATATTATGTAGGTAATACTACCCGATTATTTAAGCCATCATAAATCATAATTCGTAAGTATTACAAATTTGATCTAGTTGAGACCTACTTTATTTGAAAAGTTTACTCGTAATTGGTTAACAAGCTAAGTTTTAATGTTATATGATGAATTACACAAAATCAGTTTGGGATATTAAATGGTTTACAAAGAAAAATATGTCATTGCTTCACAAAAACTTTGATCCAAAACAGTTAATTTGATTCTATCATATATTCTTACACACTACATATTTATATGCTCCTCCTGATGATATGTATGGATAAGATCCCAATCCATAAGGAAACTTCCATAGACTGAAAAGTGGGGATTTATACGCACAAACAAATATTCACACAAATACCTCAAATTTAGAGTTAATGAGAGTCGAACTCCCTGCCATAAGGTTGGGAGGTGGGAGCTCCAACCATTGGGCTCCCACGTGATTCTCGGATACATAATCCTAGTACTTTATGATGTTTGCACATAACTTTCTTGAGCGACTTGTTCTGAAAAAACTTGATAAATTCTCTAATTTGTGCCGATGAATGGCTAGCACTTTATGATAAAATACCTTTCTAAAACCTTTATAACTGCTTCTAATGAGTCATCAACACTGTAATTTATAAACTAGTTTTTAGGCCCGGGCTATGCCCCGAGTACTTATATTTTTCATCTATTAAAAATTTGATTTTAAAATAATTACACCATATATCACTTGGTGTAGCGGTAAATGTATCTTAATACTTATTAATAATTCATGGGGTTCGATTCAAGATATCATTATATTTTTTCCAAAAAAATGATGACCAATCTACTATTGGTTCATTGCACACGCGATAAAATTCTAGTGCAAGAGGAAAGGTTCCACATGGCACATAAAAGCACACATGAAATAAATTATATACGCAATCAAGGAATTTGTGTTATATTAACTATTTCACTGACCTTCTTTGTGGGAGTTACCCTCTGACATTTAAACTCCATCTCCTGATTCGTATTCTCGAACAACAACAATAAGATTTGATTAGCATCCAGAATAATTTGTAAAACTACCCCATTAGTTACGAAGTAGAGGACTCTCACATTCATGGTGAATTTTGAAAGCGGAGATGGAGCAAGGGGATGACTGCAAAAAAGAAATCAAATAAAAAAAAATAAACTTTATGGCTGGAAGTAGGAATTTATTGCCACATTACTAATTACAACACATATCTATAATTTCGTGGAAATATGAATCATTAAAAGATGTTAGATGATATGGTGAGTCTTTGGAAATCCTTACTTGAAGTCAGGGGTTCGTAAATAATGATCACCTGACTTATTGTTGATTAATAGACATGTGGCAAAATTCTAGTGGTAGAAAGAGGGTGCCACGTGGCGCATAGATATTGTTATGCACACCTTTTAATATATTTGTATAGATTATAAGGTACCCATGTATACCTGGAACCTTTTTTTGCTTATTTCAAAAGCCATATGATCATGTCAAAGTTATTTGCTCATTTGAAAATTATTCTGCTCATTTGAAAGTTCTTTTTTACCTCATTTCAAATTAAAGTTATTTTTGTTAATTTCAGACTTTCAAATTTTTTTTTTCTTATTAAAAATTCGAGAAGAGATGAATAAGAATTAGCTCATATTGCTTACCATTATTAATTCTGTAAGGGTATATTTGCCTAAGGGATTCACTTATTTCAGAAATATTAGGTATTTATTTCATTAACATCTTTTCACTTTACTTTTTATGGTTTATATTTGCCTCAGGGATTCACTTATTTCAGAAATATTAGGTATTTATTTTAGTTGTATTATGTAGGAGTATTATGTATATACTTGTATAGAACCCTAAACCTAGTTTTTCTCTCTAGCCGCCTCCCTTTTCCCCTTTTCCCTTCATCAGTATGGGGCTGCCATGGATGATCTCATCCATGGTAAGCCCCTTTTCCTCTCTTGTTTTCACTTTCAAGTTTGTCCTTTTGTTTTGTTCAATAAATTAGTCTCTCTTTATGAGAGTTTCTTGTGCCCTAATATGGGAAGACTAGTCTTCTCTGTTGTGGAGGTCTCCTTCTCCCTTATGGGAGTTGTGAGTCTAGTTTTTTTATTTGTAGGTATGAGAAATTGTTCTCATTGGTTGAAGTCCAAAACTATCAACATGAAGGTATTGGAAGCTCAGATGCGGTCAATATGGATAGATCAAGAAGGTTCTTCTCCAAACTATGTCAAAATGATAGACGGTTCCATTAATAGTTGTTTGGGACAACAAATACAAGGGACTTGCGCCACAATATTCGATCTGGTTCATTGTAGTTTCATCGAAGACTTGATCTGATCTTGTTTGATTGTATCCTGTTTTTCTTTATTACTTATTGTAGATGCCGTTTGGCTTTCAATTAATGAAATTTCTCTTTCAAAAAAAAAAAAAAAAAGGTATTTATTTTAGTTATTTCATGAATATCTTTTCACTTTACTTAACATGGTTTATGTTCATCATTGGGCTCAATAACATGCCTATACTTAAATACAGAGTTGTGGATGAATGTAATAGGGCAAGCCTGATTATTATAACTTATAACGGGTAAGAAAAAGTTAAATATGGCAACAATATAAGCTTACCACTAGTGGAAAAAAACATCATCGGATCCAATCAAAATATGGATTACTAATCATGTTTGGGTCGAGTGGATTGGGCTCTTGTCAACTGATCCGGTTGAAAACCGGACCAGCTTATAGTTAACCGGTCCAGTTTTTTGATGAAAACCATATCAGTTATGACCCCCCCAATTTTATTTTATTTTTTTTTGCATTTTTTCATTCTTAATTGATACAAAAAACAATTGTATCTATCAATACTCATTTTACTATGCTTAATAGCTATAATTTAGGCATAAATAATAAGATACATCAAAAGTATTAGAGAAATATGGTACATATATACATCTTCATGTTATCCCTACTGAATTCCCGAGCGATGGCCCATCAAGTGAAGCCTGTGCATAATTAATCTTTATCACTATTACCTGCAAGAGAAAGAAAAGAACCAGCACAATGGCACAAAGAAGCACATAGTTAGGGATGGCAATCCAGTCTGAATCCGACCTAAGTCCGCTCCGATCCGAAGGAAAAAATCCGAGCCAACTCCGACAAAAAATAATCCGCATCCGACTCCTTTTAAAAAGTCCGACATTCGAATCCGACTCTGATTTTCAGGCAATTAATCTTTTTTTATTTGTATTAATGTATTATGTATGTATAATCTGACTCTGGCTTTGAGGGAATGAGGTTAATTGTATTAGGTAAGATTAACCAAGCATGCTTGGTGGAGGTGGTGGGGAATTCACCTTGTGACTTTGAGCCACTACCTAGCTACTTGTGTTTGGGAGTAGGGATTCTCTTAATCCCCTCTACTATCAAGCGTTGACCTGTGAAGTTGGGCTGGCTGATCTGCGATAGGTGCTTGTCCAGTAGGGTCCTTCTTCTAACCAAGGGGTTCCCAATTGGGGCCCAAAAAAAAATTTGTATTATATAAGATTTTTCCATTGAAAAAATGATTGTTAAAAATAATAGTAATGTTTAAATTATTTGTACTATATAAGATTTCCATATGATTATTAAAAAAAATTGTATTAATTATTTGTATTATAGAAAATTTTCTATTAAAAAAAGGGGGTGAAAAAAAAAAGTTGGATCGGATCGGATCGGAATCGAAGTAGGATATTAGGATCTTAAGTCGGATCGGAGTCGGATTTTCGGAGTCGGATGTCGGAGACAGATTTTAAAATCCGACTTCTTGTAGAGTCGAAGTCGGGATTATGCATAATCCGGTTCAAGTCCGACCCGTCGCCATCCCTACACATTGTAATGGTTAACCATTAAAAGTGCAATTCTCCATTTCTGTAGCTAGTGATTCTGCATAACTCGAAGAAGACGAGTCAAAGGATAACAAGTGGTTCTGTAGAACTAGAAAAGGACGAGTCAAAGGATCAAGACACCTATATGCAGCGAGCATTGTACAACAATCTTGTGGCTTGTGAGAATGCAGTAGCAATTAGCTTAATCAATGCATGTGCCCATTCAGACAAATATTAGCAATCATATGTTTTCATGATTTTTAATAGCCAGGAAATATCATGTCGAAAAACCCAGTAAAAGAAAATACCTTTGTCAGATTCCTCATTTTGACTGCTAATACCACCATTCTCTTGATCTTCATCAGCCTCCTCATTCTCTAATTCCTCGTCCACCTCCTCTTCGACGTCCTCATCGTCATCTTCATTCTAACTCTCTTCCGACTCACTTTCACTCAAATCTGGTATTGTGGGCTTAGGTTGAGGAATAAAGCTGGCGGTAGACCGTCGGCGAGAACTTGAAACGATATTGCTAGGATCTATGCCCTCAAGTTCTTTTGTTCTTTCCTTCCTTTTCTTAACATCATTGATCTCTGATTAATATAGAAAATAAATTGTCAGTAACGCAAACCTTCAGGCTTCATGCTTTTTTTATACAGAAGTATTGTTAGGACATGACAGAGTGTACTAAGCTCAACAAATTTCAGTTGATACAGTTCCAAGAATTCGAAAGCGAAAGTAAATTGCACAAAATACAGGACACTACTGAAGCCAGAACAATTACTAACCAACTGCAATAGGCTCTCTTACAATTGTTTGGATAGAAAGATTTGGAGGAAAAGGAAGAGAAGAGAAAGGGAGGGGGAAATCGGGTCTATTGTTCATTGTTTGAATAGCAATGTATGGAGATGAGAGAAATGAAGGGGAAAGATTTGAAGGGAATTCTTTTCCTTTTATCTTTAAGCAAGGGATCTGAAGGCAAAACAATTCCCTTCCTTTCTATTCCTTGCTATCCAAACAGGGAAAGAGTTTTCCCCTCCCTCTTCTTCCTATGTGTTACCCAAAAAAGCTGTTAATGTTCTTAGAAATGGAAAAGAAATTTGCATCCTTGCAGCAGTTGATGTTACCAGATGGAAAAGCTGCAGTACCAACCTTAGCAAGTGCGTTTTCACTACAAACAATATCCAGAACTAATTTCTGAAGAGAAATCATCACAAGTGCCAACCACTAATTATTAACACACAAAAGAGCACATAGCTAAACCAGGGATTTTTAACATCTCCTAGTCTAAATAGCAGCTTATAGCCTTATAAGCTCACAAAGAACTGACTATTAACAATTGCAAGCTCACAGATCCCAAATATTACCAGGAGGCTGTTTACGCCTTGTTTTCGAGCACTGATGCTCATGATGCCACATGTCCATACATGCTAACAAATATGACTAGAAGGATTCTGGTATCATTTGCAACAATGATGCTCATGATATCGTAGGACCATACATGATACATGTGAAGTCCAAGCTATGCCGCTAAAGTTGCTAACAGCTCAAAAACGACTTAAGACAATGAGATATCAACGGAGATGGGAGGAAAGAGCATATGAAAAGTAAGAGAGACATAAAAATAAAGCACCAACGACTTAAGTCAATGTCATCCTTCAGATACTAGCAGACATACATCTGTAAATTATTTCATGAGAGAAGCAATGTCACCCTTCTGTGCGAGAATTCTGTTTAAGGGAGTAAAGAACCTTGGGAAAATAAACTGTGCTTTCAAATATAATTCCCTACCTAGGTTCATGATCATCAAGGTCGCAGGAGACATGTAATGATGAAAGAAAGGAAAGAATGGCCATTCCAAAGGTCACCCTTCCAGATTTAACAGATGAGAATTTTTTTTCATCTCAAGACTAGAAATGCCTTCTCTTTTACATTTTGCTTGTTACAGATACCATCTAGTCAGAATAAACACTTTGCATATCAGGAATTTTTCATTCTCATCTTAACCTTTTGTATGCTTTATACTTGTAGGTGGGTGGAGTTGGGGAGCTATCGGAGATATACCAATGGAGAGGAGAGGTGGCAAGAGGCTTACCAAATTGGGAGGATTCAGATAAAGAGCACCTTGGTGAAGAGTTATCTGATGTGCTACTCTGGATTGACAAGCTACAATGTTAACTGCACTGTTAAAGGAGCATGAAGTTTCAGTTTCAGGCCAGAAGGAATACCCAGTTCAAAAGCAGTTAGTATCCTAAGACAAACATAAATACTCAAAAAAGAGAATTTCTTTAAAAAAAAATAAAGAAAAGGCAACATGGAGATAGCTTAAAACTACCAGTAGATGCAGAGATGTTGAAGGTAACTGGCTGGCCTTTCGCGATTGGATTTGGTGATATTTCAACCCCATGTACCTTCACTTCATAATCAACTTCCTTATCTGCAAACAGTTCAAGTGTCATTAAGCTGTGAGACTTACAATCTCAGAACAATCTTAAAGCAACAACACATTCATTTTCCCGTCTCTTCCTCTATGTCTCCCTCTCACCCTCTCCACATCTTTCTGGCAACAAGTTTTAACAAATATCAAGATTTTTCCTTCTTTAAAGTTCAATCACACTCTACTGTAATACGTCCCTGCACAGCATCCAGACTCGCTTCCAAAGCTCAATGTTACCATTGAGTAATGGAGAGTGAAGAGTAAATGTGAAAATGGGTGGTTTGTAACTCTACTCCACACTTACTATAGTGGATCAGTTCTCACATGATTTCCTTCATCATAGTGGAAACTGTCACTATCACCTTTTGTATGATCCTAGGCTGATTCATGTTCTTTGTATACACCTCAGCACTAGTTATTTTTGTTGCTTTGTACAGCTCAGAGCTAGGGTAGAATGAGGTCTCTTGTATATATAGTAGAATAGTGGCCTAGAGCCGTAAGACATATACTGTAAGAAATACAATCAAGAGAAATGAAAGACAGAAAATCCTCTGCTCATAATTGACAGAGAGAAAACCAAACATTGAGAGCTTGAATTCTCTTCATGGTATCAAAGCACAGGTGATTAAAATCCTTAATCAGAGTTTTCAAGACTCCTTAAAACCATAATTTCCACAGAAAAATTCAATTTTTTTTTGTGAGAGTGTGAAATGGCAGAGAAAACTAACCATTCAAACAATCCTTACAAGGATCCTCTTTTCATTGCTATTAATGAAAATGCTGCAACTGCTCTAGGAAGTATCATCTTTGATGGTAACAATTTTCTCAACTGGAGTAGGAGTGTGAAGATTGCTCTTGGAGCAAAGAACAAGTTAAGTTTCTTGGAAGGAAATCATGAAAAACCCACGGAAGCAGGAGATGAAATGCAGAAATGGATAAGGTGTGATTACATGGTGAGGTCTTGGCTGCTAGCAACCATGAAACCAGAGATAGCAGGAAGCTTGGTGTCCATGCAATCAACAAAGGAACTATGGAGGGAGATAGTTGAGAGATATGGTCAAACAAATGCCCCTCAACTGTTTCATCTGAAGAAAGAACTCTGGGAACTGCAGCAGAACAACTTGAGTGTAGGAGACTACTATTGCAAGCTCAAGGAACTGTGGGAGCACAGTTGGAAGACATGCCTGAGTGCACTTGTGGTGCCATGTCTAAATGCACCTGCAACATGGTGAAGAAAATGCTTGAGATACAGGCAAATGACAGAACTTTAAAGTTCATTATGGGCTTAAATGAGGGTTATGAACAGATGAAGAGCAACTTCTTGGGCATGGATCCTCTCTTGCCTGTGAACAAGGCATATAACCTAATATTACAGGTTGAAAAGCAAAAGCAGATCACTGGTGAGATAAGCCTAGGAAATGATATGAGTGCTCTAAATGTAGGAAGACAAGTCCAGCATCTGGGACCCCTGATAAACTTTCAGAAGAAAGACTACAAGAAAATGAGAATGGAAAAGGAAGCAAAGAAATGTGATCACTGTGGAATGCGTGGACACATAAGGGAAGAATGCTTCAAGATAATTGGCTACCCAGATAGGTTCAAGAATGGAAGGTGGAAGAACAACACAAGACAAGTAGCCAATGTCATGAAAGAAGAAGGAGAGCATGTTGCTCAGACTTCTATGGATCCTGAAGGAAGTCAAGGAGAAACAAGTGACAGAAGAGATGACAGCAAGCTGATCTCTACTGTAGTCCAGGAAGTTATGAAGGCTCTTGGAAAGAATGTTGTTGCATACAGTAATTTTGCAGGTAAAGCAATCTTCTCCAATGTTGTGTGTCATAAAAAAATATTTGATTGCAATAGTTGGATCATAGACTCAGGGGCTAGTGACCACATATCTGGAAATAGAAGCATATTCATGAATATGAAATGTTTAAAAGGAATTCTCAAGGTAGGATTACCTGATGGTACAGCAAAAGATGTGAAGGAATTTGGGGATATAAAGATATCTGATGATATCATCCTTAAAAATGTTCTTTTTGTGAGTGATTTCAAGCACAATTTATTGTCTGTTAGCAAGCTGTTGCAAGACAATAAAGTAATGAAATTTATATTTGATAAGGATGGATGCTATTTACAGGACCTTTCCACTGAGCAAATCATTGCTCATGGAAAGAATCAGTGTGACCTGTATAAACTGATGGTGAAAGAAGAGGAGCTTGAAGGAGGAGAAAAAAAGAAGGTTTTTGCAGCAGGAATGGAGAAGAGTACTGGTGATTTTGCAGCTAGGATGAACAATCTAGGATTGATTCATGCTAGGCTAGGACATATTTCTCTCTCTAAGATGAAACATTTAGAATTTTGTGATTGTAAGGATTTGAAAGCATACTTTTGTGATACTTGTTCTGTAGCAAAACACCACATACTGCCCTTTTCATCAAGCTCTTCAATTGCTGAAAATATTTTTGATTTAATTCATATTGATTTATGGAGACCTTATGGTGTGAAAGCCATTACAGGAGCTTCTTATTTCTTGACTATCCTTGATGACCATTCAAGGGTAACTTGGACTCATCTTATGTCCAATAAAGAACAGGTGAAAGAAGTGTTGATTGGTTTCCTTGCTCATGTGGAAAACCACTTTGGATGCAGAGTTAAAACCATTAGATCAGATAATGGGACTGAAATTTTTCAACAGGAGTGTGGAAGGATCATGAGAGAAAAAGGTATATTGCATGAAAGGAGTATGCCTGGAAGGCCACAGCAGAATGGCAGAGTAGAAAGGAAGCACAGATTCCTTCTAGAAACTGCCAGAGCAATGAAGATTCATGCTAATCTTCCTGATGATTTATGGGGTGAGTGCATTCTAACTGCAACTCATCTCATCAATCTTTTACCTAGCAGTGTAATTCAATGGAAGACTCCATATGAAATATTAAAGGGTAAGAAACCTAACTATGACAATTTGAAAGTCATAGGGAGCTTATGTTATGCAAGTGGAACAAGAAAGCCAAATGACAAATTTGCTGAAAGAGAGATAAGATGTGTCATGATAGGTTATCCTTATTGTCAGAAAGGATACAAACTATATGATTTAGAAAGAAAAAAAACTTTTTGTGAGCAGGGATGTTGTTTTTCATGAGGAAAATTTTCCTTTTCTCACAAACAAAGAGAAAGGGAATCACATCGATGTGATCAAACACAAAATGCCCATGTTAAATGATGCAGGTACTCAGGATTGCAACACAGATAATGAAGACATCCTAAATGAGATCATACTCAATATGGATGAAGGAGAGCACAATGCACCAAATGAAATGATGCAGGAGACACAGTTGACTGATGAGAGGGAAAATACTAGACCAGAACATGGTGAAAATGATGTTAGAAGGTCCAACAAAGAAAGAAGCTTGCCAAACAAATTTAAAGACTATTATGTGCAGCTACCAGGCCAGAAAGAAGGAATGACAGAACCTGAAAGTGTATCTCTCATGGTTGCAAATTTGCAAAGCTCAAACCATTACTCTGAAGAATACATTGTCTCTCTCAATAATGCATTAAGAGTGACTGAACCAAGTCATTACAAGGAAGCTTTGAAGCATGATGGATGGAAGCAAGCAATGCAGCAGGAGCTAGAAGCTCTTGAAAGCAATGAGACCTGGATATTGACAGATTTGCCAGAAGGAAAAAAGGCTATAGACTGCAAGTGGGTATACAAGGTGAAATTGAAGCCAAGTGGTGAAGTAGAAAGGTTGAAAGCAAGATTGGTAGCAAGGGGAGACAGGCAAATAGCAGGCAAAGATTACAAACACACTTTCTCTCCAGTGGCTAAGTTCACTAGTGTTAGAACCTTGATTGCTTTGGCAACTTCACAACACTGGAAACTTCATCATCTAGATATCAATAATGCTTTTCTTCATGGATATCTAGATGAGGAGGTCTACATGAAGCCACCACCAGGTCATATTCAAGAGCATAGTGGAAAAGTATGCATGCTCAAGAAAAGTTTATATGGTCTTAAACAAGCTTCAAGGCAGTGGAACATAGAACTTACAAAATTCTTACTGCAAGAAGGTTTCCAACAAAGCAAGAGAGATTATTCTTTGTTTCATAAGGACTTAAATGGAAGGCAAGTGATAGTCCTAGTGTATGTAGATGACCTTTTGGTCACTGGTGATGATGAGAGGGAGATTACTACTCTCAAACAGAAACTGGACTCCACTTTCTCTTGCAAGAATTTAGGAGAAATGAGGTTCTTTCTAGGGATAGAAGTCTCCAGATCTGACAAGGGAACCATGCTCAATCAAAGAAAGTTCATCATGGACATTGTCCATAATACAGGTTTGGAAGGTTGTAACCCTTGCAAGTTCCCATTTCCAAAAGGAATCAGACTTTCAACTGAAGAAGGAGAGATACTTCATGATCCTGAAACTTACAGAAGCATTATTGGGAGACTGCTCTACTTAAATCTCACATATCCTATTCAGTCCAACAACTTAGTCAGTTCATGGCTTGTCCTAGAAAACCCCATCTTCAAGCTGCTTTACATGTCATTAGATATCTTGCTGGGACAATCAATTGGGGACTGTTTTATCATACTGATTCTGATACATCAATTTCAGCCTATTGTGATGCAGATTGGGGAACTTGTGCTTTTAGTGGAAGATCCTTAACTGGTTATTGTGTATTTCTTGGCAAGAATCTTGTATCTTGGAAGACCAAGAAACAAAAGACTGTATCAAAGTCATCAGCAGAAGCATAATATAGGTGCATGTCTCAAACAAGCAGTGAATTAGTATGGGTTGATGGCATTCTGGAAGATTTGAAGTTTAATGTGCCCAAGCCCATCAATCTCTACTGTGATAATAAGGCTGCTATATACATTTCTCACAATCCAGTATTCCATGAGAGAACTAAACATCTCAAACTTGACTGTCACTATGTAAGAGATCATGTTTTGGAAGGCTTTCTCAACACTCTCCATGTTAAATCCTTCCTTCAGTTGGCTGATATCATGACTAAGTCTCTCAGTGAGGCCCAACACAACCACCTCTCTCTCAAGTTGGGCATCTTTCCAGTAGCTCCAACTTGAAGGGGGGGTGTGAAAATGGGTGGTTTGTAACTCTACTCCACACTTACTATAGTGGATCAGTTCTCACATGATTTCCTTCATCATAGTGGAAACTGTCACTATCACCTTTTGTATGATCCTAGGCTGATTCATGTTCTTTGTATACACCTCAGCACTAGTTATTTTTGTTGCTTTGTACAGCTCAGAGCTAGGGTAGAATGAGGTCTCTTGTATATATAGTAGAATAGTGGCCTAGAGCCGTAAGACATATACTGTAAGAAATACAATCAAGAGAAATGAAAGACAGAAAATCCTCTGCTCATAATTGACAGAGAGAAAACCAAACATTGAGAGCTTGAATTCTCTTCAGTAAAAGAGGACTCATCCAGGTCTCAAGCACAATAGCTGATGTTAACTCAGCATCTCATCCTACTCAAAATTCTCCAGAACCCGCAATGTAAAAGTAGCAAAGCATGTTTTACAGACCTCCAGTTTCAGTAAATATAAAGCAACACAAACAAGCTGTATAGAAAAGGGTGTCAATCCAAATTGTGATGCCATGAATGACTACCATGATTCGTGTTCTATTAATAAAGGTACACACGATTGTTTCATTTAATTTACTTCTACATTTCAAATCTAGTATCTATAAAAGGAGAGAAGGAAGGAAAACAGAGAAAGTTGACAGAGAAAGGCAAATATGTTCTTCAATTACACCAAGATTTAAAAATTCGAAGTTTGAGGCCAAGTTCAACAAAAGAATCATGATAAGTAATGACAGAAAAGAACATCCAATACATTTAACAGAAAAGCAACATGCTAGCAACAAAAATTAGCTCAATTATTAATCAGAAAACATCAAAACACGATTAACTTAATCACAGAAAAGAACATCCAATACATTTAACAGAGATCACTCAGCAACTCTATGTAAAACAGACATAGATGACTAGATGTTGTGTATGTAAGCATCCCTTCCTTATCTACAAAGCAAAACAAACAAAACTCTGCTGGACTAAATAAATCACTAAAACTGAGGACACCAAAGCCATGACAATTGACATGGCAGCCTGCATCAAGATGTCTAACGTTTAACCCCAACAACATTTAATATTTAAAGCCAAGGATTCACCAATCGTCCACGTACTCTACTCTTTTACATTCTGCTGCTTCTATGCTACTTCAAGAACAACAAGAAGATGATCAACATATTCTGCTCTTTTGTACAGCATTCCATTGACTGTGGACTGTGGACTGGGGTATCCTATTTACAGCTTCTATATACCTAAGGTCTTGGTGCTGATAGTGCTTTACGAAAAAGGGAAATCTTTGTTTAGATGTATCACTTTATACTTGCTTTGCTGTGCACACTCGTGCATGAACAAACATACTTCATACTGATTAAGCAACATCCCTAATTTTTAAATCTTAAAGGCCTATCAATACTTCATATGGCGAATGCTAGAACTCCCTCTCTGAAATCAAGTATGAGAAGGCGTAAACTTTCCTGGATCTTGCTCAATTCCTAGCAACTGTTCAGACGCCCTGGAAATCATTATGCCAAATCCATAATAACATTTTAGCTCCTTTTCAACTCAAGCAAAAAGGTGCCCTTATTTCGATTAATAGCTAAATCCATCAACCCAATTTCATCAAACAGATGGGCAAACTTAAAAGGGGACTTAACCATGATTACTCTTTCTGGGTTGCTAGATTTGTGATTGGAATTGATAATTTGGAAAAAAAAACAATTGGTTTTTTTGTGTGAGTTGTGATTCATTTTGAGATTGTAATTTTAGTAGGGAAACAAGTTATTGTTTTTGATGTTCTTGTTTAACAAAACTTTATGAATAATTTTTCTTCAACTTTTTAATACATGTAATTATGCAATTAATCTAAATATTAATAACGAACTTCGCACGCATAACGTACATATAGTTGGCTAGTATTTACTATCACCTCAAAAAAAAAAAAAAAAAAAAAAAAAGACTAGTATTTACTAAATCAACTATTGAATCATGACTAACGTTGAGTTCAATCATGTGAACAAGAATATAATAACATTAAGACAACCATAAGTATTTTATAAGGTCTTTTTATACAAAAAAAAAAATTATTAGGTCATTCCCTACAAAACTTGTATTTTATTACGTATAACCCAATTTTTAATACATGTAATTATGCAATTAATCTAAATATTAATAACGAGTTTCGCATAGTGTGCATGTAAGACTAGTATTTACTAAATCAACTATTGAATCATGACTAACACTGAGTTCAATCATGTGAACAAGAATATAATAACATTAAAACAACCGGAAATTAAATCTAAAATTAAGAAGTCATGAGCTCAAGACAATAAAAAAACTAATTAATTGAAATTAAAAAGCGAAAAAACTCATTAGATTGTAGCTAGGCCGATGCAGCCACTGCCCTCGTTTCACCCACAAAGATTGACCATTCACCTTCATAGTCATTCAACATCATAGCCCTAATCGAACTCACACCATCTTCACTATCTCACAATACCCATACATTGTGTATGATTGTATGTCCTCTTTGGTAAGAACTAGAGATTAATATATATACCCTATTAAGAAATCTCAATTACCGATTTTAGGAAAACTACTTGGAGAAAAGAAAAAATACAATTGATTTCACCCATATTACCGAAATTAAACCCATGACTAGCTACTAAATTTTTCCTCCTCGCTGAATTATTGATCATGGAATAGGAATATTAGGAAATAGGAAAATTCCCTATTTTCTCTTACTATGCTCAGGATGAAGGAAGGAGAAAAAAAAAAGAGTTTTTTTTATTTCCTTTTTCTTCTTTTCTATTACAAAACTCACGTGAGCTTTTATTACACTCCTTGTGCTTCTTTATATTTTTTCTTGGGTTATTCCCACTGTTATACTTCAACTTTTAACAAATCCCACAGGTATACCTAGGGGTGATAATGAGCCTGACAAGCTCGCGAGCAGCTCGGGCTCGGCTCGGTCAAAGCTCGGTCAAAGCTCGGCTCGTTGAAGCTCGGCTCGAGCTCGGGCTCGGCTCGACACTTAAACGAGCCGAGCCGAGCTAGGCAAAGCTCGGCTCGTTAAGCTCGTGAACAGCTCGATTATTATTTTATACTAAAAAAAATATTTTATATTAAAAAATATTTTATATTAAAAAATTATTTTATATTAAAAAATTATTTATGTATATTAAAAATTATATTAAGTATTTATTTTAATATATTAACTAAGGTATACAATATAAGAAAGATAAAAAGAAATGGTAAAAACAATTAAAAAGAAAAAGAAAACAAAAAAGATAGAGAAGAGTAAGTAGTAAGTTAGTAACCCTAGAAGGCTCAAATCAAAACGCACGCTCATCACTCATCAGTCATCTTTTTCACTCCCTTCTCACTCCCTCCTCTGCGGCGCCATTGGTAACCCTCGAAGGCTCGATTCTCGAAGCAACACAACGGCTACGACGGCCGACAACCGGCGACCACTAGTCCACCACTACTATGAGCGGCGGTGCAGGTAAATACTATTGATTCATTTCGGTTTTCCCCCTATGTCTTAATACCTAGATTTGTTGTTGTACCTGGATTTAGTTCATGTTATAAGTTGGAGATTTTAAGTTCTTTTTTGTTCAGTTTAATTGTTTTCATATCCCTTTCTATTTTGAGTATAATTTTCAACTGATTATTGGAGAAATTTTACCCTTTTTTTTCACTCTTAAATCAGTTTTGGGGATTTTGGATGAGTAAAAGAAAGAAACTTTGTCACAAGGATGGCGTTGTACAATTTTTTCCTAGGAGGAGGTGATTTTCTTCCTATTGACTTCAATAGAGGCCTTTTTTTTAGGGGTACTTGTAACATATTCAATTCAGAAATTTTTCATTGGATTTGTAAAATTTTATTTATTTTTAAGACAATGTTTGATTGTTTAGTGAAATTTTTGAAGAACCCGATTATTTGATTGGGTTTTGATTGTAAAATTTTGAGTATTTAATTTCAAGATACTTGTTCTGAAGCAAAGGAATGTTTGACTTGGAAAACTTTTGGTGGGGAGTTATGTGGGATAATTGAAGTTCCTCAGATTGGTGGCATTGACCAGAAAGCTACTACTATATGACTATATGTCTGCTTCACATTTTTTGGTCTTGATGTATGGATTTGATAATTTATTTATGATTTAGATAGAGCTGCAAAATTTTGATTTAGAACTACATTCGTGCAATTCTCAAATCGGTAATCAACAATTTGAACCAGCCGGACAAAAATGGTTCTTTCCGATTTGTGGTTGATTTTTCACTCTTTTATTATTATTATCTTTTGAGGTTTATGATGGTATTCAGTTTTTATTTCTTGTGTTGTGTTCTGTTTTTCTGCCTACATTCTGTTAGTTTGTGTTCAAGTAGGGAGATTGAGAACAAAGGCAAGGACATAGCCAATTGCATTTTCAAATGTCTAAAGAAGTGGGACATTGAGAACAAAGTAAGTTATAGTCTTTTTTCTTCAAAATTATTTTAATTATGTATGACTAATTTTTTATAATTAATTTCATATATATTCTTTTTGTAGGTTTTCACGGTTTCGGTGGATAATGCTTCGGCATTGTAATGGAAGTAGCATGGAGCGGGCATTGTAGGCTTTGGAGCATATGGCAACTTACAAGAATGACATTTTGCCTTGGGAAAAGAATGAACTCTTTATTTTATGTAATATATTGTATATGTGTTGGTTGATATATTATCGTTGTTGAACTTTTGTATTGTTGTAAAACTTTTGTATTGTTTGCAATATGCGAAACTTTTGTATTGTTTTATTGAAATCATCAATGATGATAGAATCATTAAACTCATTTTATACAGATTTTTTGCAAAATAAATTTCCTAAACGCGCTCGAGCCCATAATAGAGAGCCGAGCTTAAACGAGCCCACGAGCCGAGCCTAAACGAGCCCTTGAGCCGAGCCTAAACGAGCCCACGAGCCGAGCCTAAACGAGCCCACGAGCCGAGCTCGAGCCGCGAATTCTAAGCACGAGCTCGAGCCGAGCTCGGCTCCCCCAGGCTCGGCGAGCTCACGAGCCGAGCCGAGCTCATGAAAACTTAAACGAGCTCGAGCCGAGCCCAGTGCTATTCGGGCTCGGCTCGCTCGTTAAGCACCCCTAGGTATACCCAAATTTTTAAATTAACTATTCTCATGACCGTTTGGTTCATCTCGACATTCTATACAAGCCACAAAAAAAATGTATTCAGTTTTGGGCACATATTGCCCGGCCAGAAATGTCGAAAAAGATGCTTTCTGGGCTTATTTGAACAACTATATTACTTCTCTACACTTTCCCTGGCTTTTGCTTGGGGACTTTAATGAAATGCTTTCTTTTCAAGACAAATTGGGTGGATCCCTGCTAAAATCAAATCAGCTCAATCGACTACCTTCTCTCCTCTCTGATTCTAACGCCATTGACAACCCGTGCCTCGAACAAGCTTACTCTTGGAGAGGTTTACGTGATAATAATCTCATTTTCGAACGAATTGATAGGGCTATTAGCCACAACTCCTTTTATGACGCGTTTAACAGAAGCACCATTTTGTATGGTCCTTTCACAGTTTCATATCATGCTCCAATCATCTTCCCCTCCAATGAAGGAGACTACTATCGCCCACCTCCATTTCGATTTCAAATTTTTTTGACTTTAGATAAGCATTCACACTCTATTGTTAAAAAGAACTGGAGCATTCCAATTACGGGCTCTCGATTCTTTCGCATTCAACAAAAACTCATCCGTATAATAACTGATCTTAAAGTTTGGGCTAAGACCAACTATAGACATATGACCAATAAACTGGTTACAAATGAGGAAAAAATAAAGGAGTTACAACTAAAATTGTGGCAACAACCTTTTAATGACATTTTAATTAAGCATATTAATCGGTTGATTATCCAAAGGGAGAAACTTCTTCTCTTTAATCAGAAAGCTTGGGAACGCTCTGCTAGAAAAACATGGTTAACTCAAGGGGATCGCAACTCTCGCTTCTTTCATAATAGAATGAAAAAATCTATGGCTAACATGACTATTTTTAGACTAAAAACGATGTAGGACAATGGGTTGACTCCCATGACGACCTAACTCATCTATTGTCTGATTCATTAAAAAATTGTTTTCGCTCCGCCCACTCAACTATCAGGGAAATTGATTTGAGCTTTCTCGACCCTTTTATATCTCCAGCTGATGTGAACTCCTTACTTGCTCCTGTCACAGCAGAAGAAATAAAAGAGGTCTTCTTTGATATTAACCCGCTTAAAGCGCCTGGATCCGATGGATTTGGGGGAAAATTCTACCAGGCTTATTGGCCCATCATTGAAAAAGAATTGGTCATTGTCGTACAAAGTTTCTTTTATCATGGTAAATTACCCCCATCTTTGAATCACACTTTGATAACCCTCATTCCCAAAAAAGAGGCTCCTGAATCTCTAGATCATTTTAGACCAATTAGTTTATTTAACACTATTTACAAAGCAATTTCAAAACTCCTACTTAATCGCCTACGTCCTATTTTGCAACGGGAAAGTAGTCCCCTTCAAATGCATTTACTCAAGAACGCTCTATTCATGACAATCTTTTGATTGCACAAGAGGCTCTCAACACATTTCAAAAGTCTCAAAACAAAACAGGGTGGTGTACACTAAAGTTAGACATGGAAAAAGCTTATGATCGGATCAAGTGGGATTTTCTTTGGCAAACTCTTGAGCCTTTTGGTTCCCCCCCACCACTTGGATCCTATAAGGAATGTGTTAGTAATGTTTCCTATTCAATCAAAGTAAATGGTCATCCGTCCCTTTGGTTCCGACCATCTAGGGGTCTACGACAAGGTGACCCCCTGTCACCTTACCTTTTTATTTTATGTATGGAAGTTTTGATCCGAAAACTAAGTCTCCAAAGTCAATCTCGAGACTCAGGTATCGGTTTTAAGCTGCATCCCAGAACTGCCAATATACCCTGCCTAATGTTTGCTGATGATAGCCTCTTATTTTGCAAAGCAACTACCTCGGCTTGTAGAAATCTAAAAACTGTCCTTGATGACTTTTGTAGTCTTTCCGGTCAATTAGTGAATTTTCATAAATCTACTATTATTTTCTCTAAAAAGGTCTCCTCCAAGCGAAAAACGTCTCTAGCCAGTCATTTTAATATGTTGCCTAATTCTTCTTTGGGAAGGTAATTTTCTTCAGTTCCCATCATCCCTCTAAAGCTGACCTTGCTCATATTGTTCAAAAGACTGATCAAAGGATTAACCTCTAGGAATCGGGGTTTTTGTCCAAAGCTGGGAGGCTCACCCTCATCCAGAGTAATCTTGAAGCTTTACCGTCTTATACGTGTGCATCCACCATGCTTCCCCCGAATTTAGCTAAATCCATTGATACTCTTCACAAGAATTTTTTTTGGCGACAATATAAAGATAAAAATGCAACACCTCTTATTGCTTGGGATAAAATCTGCACTCCCAAAGAGCAGGGTGGCCTTGGCCTAAGAAAAACACTTTATGAATAAAGCTTTTATAGCAAAGTTAGGTTGGAAAATTCTTACGGAACCTACTAACTTATGGGTGAAACTAATAACGCAAAAATATCTAAAGGGTCAGTCCTTTAATTGTAAAACAAAACCGCACGATTCGCCAATATGGAAAAAAATCTTACTCCAAAGATCTCTTCTGCAAAAAGGTATTCGGTGGAAAATAGGTGATGGCTCCCAAATTCTTTTTTGGCTTCACAACTGGTGTGCTGATGAAAATTTAACAAAAAAACTTAAATTATCAGAAAACCAGGTCGATCTTAATATTTGTCTAAAAGAGTTCATTCTTCCTAATAGAACTTGGGATATTGACAAACTAAAGCTCCTGATGACGGATTGCATTATTAACTCCATTAAAGGCATTCCTCTACCGATAAACCCCCTTCCGGATGAGCCTATTTGGGGTCCTAGCTCTTCAGGCTTATTTACGGTTAAATCTGCTAACTGGCTAGCTCACAATCTCTCACCATGTCTAGATAAATGGCCGCATCGTTGGATTTGGAAACTTGATATCCCACCCAAACTAAAAATCTTTATGTGGCAAATTTTTCACAACAGTCTTGGGGTTAGAGCCATCCTTGCTAAGCGCAACATAGTCCCTTCCAACCATTGTGCTATTTGTAACACTCACGAGGAAACTTTAAACCATCTTTTTGGGGAATGTCATCATCTCATTCCCCTTTGGCAGCTTCAGGATCTAAAAGAGTGGTTACCTCACACCTTAGATTGGGCCACTTTTCTAAATACATTGTCCAAAATCAGACATGATAGGTCCTCCACTATCAAATTTGTTTTCCTTATACGGAGTATCTGGAAGGAAAGAAATTCTATTATCTTCCATAATGCTTCTCTTAATGTCCACAGGATTCTGCATAAAGCAAAATTTCTATTTACAGAATGGAGTCTAAGGAATGCAGTAGACTTCTGCAACTCCTCTGGCTCCCCGTTTTCCCCTTCTTCTCTTCCTCCATCCTCTCCGGTGTATCCTTCCTGCATCCTCGTTTCTTGGGAGCCACCTCCCACCTCCTTCTTCAAACTCAACTTCGACGACTCGGTTCGCTGTACTTCTGCAACAACAGGTATTATCATTAGAGATGCTGATGGACATCTCCACAAAGCTGCAGCTTTCAACCTTGGATCTTCTTCTGTGTTCATTCCCGAGGCAACTGCTCTTCAACAAGGGCTTCGCCTAGCTATCCAGAACATTATTCGTCAACTCCAAATTGAAGGTGATAATCTTATGGTCATCAACTCAGTAAAAGGTATCTGGTCTCCTCCTTGGCAGATTGCTCATATCATCCAGGATATCCAAGCTCTTCTTCGTTCTTTCTCTTTGTGGGGTTTTCATCATATCTACCAAGAAGCAAACAAAGCACAAGATTGGATCGCCATCGTTGGTCATTTAGTTGATTCTCAGTTTTATATAGATGATTGTACTCATTCTACTCTTCATTATATCCTTGTAAACGATAAGGTTGGAGCCCCCCTCGTGCGGAGGGTCTTCTAACCTTCTTTTCTCCTTACCTTATATATAAAAAAAAAATTAATTCCCAAAAACATACCTGAGGTACTGTTCAAAGATTAAATGTGACATAAGTTGCTATTATGCCGTTAAACCTTATTATTTTCTGTTAAACTCTTGTTTACGTGGTTAATCACCATGGTTAGGGTAAAATTAGGGTAACTCACTCTGTTCTATTTTTTGAACAAAAACTCTCGCAAATCGTCTTCTTCATCACGTGGTAACTCACTCTGTTCTATTTTTTAAACCAAAACTCTGTAAATTCTCCATTGTTGTGCGAAGCCAAACTCTCTAAACTCATTCGAATTCCTGGAATTGTTGTTGTGTGATTTTTCTTGGAATTGTTCGAATTGCAGGTAAATTATTTCATTTCAAGATTTTTTTTTTGTCCAGCAGGTTTATTTTTGCGCTTTAATGCTGGTTTTTGGTGATTTCGTACCTTTTATTAGATGAATTACATTTTGATTCATGAGTTATTTTGAAGAAAACATTGAATTGTGCTTACTTGAACATGGACCAAAAATTTAGAATTATATTAGCAATCAGAATATTTCGCATGAATATTATTAACATGAACCTGAATTATTGAAATTAACAACAACAATTTTAACATATTGAATTGTATCATGAACCTAAATTATTGAAATTAACAACAACAATCTTATTTAGGTGGAAGGTTCTCTTGATTAGAGTTGTATCACCATGATGTATACAAATTTTAACAATTTTAACATGAACCTGAATTATTGAAATTAACAACAACAATCTTATTTAGGTGGAAGGTTCTCTTGATTAGAATTGTATCACCATGATGTATACAAATTAAAGGTCTTATGATTCATCCATAGAGATTCTCCCTTCTTTTAGTGTAGCAAATCACTTGTGCTTATCTGAAGTGTTTATTTTATATAGGTCTGGGACATGTCAAAACTTGGGCAACAAATTGGTAATTGTGAGTAATTTATGAAGAACCTTGTTTTTTCTTTCTTGTTGTCATTTAGGTAACTAGTTTTTTTTTGCCCGGGCGATGCCTCGGGTCAGTTATAATAAACTAATGTGTTATTATTTTTAAATTTTATAATTTATTTTGTTACTTTTCGTATTTTTTGTCCATTAAGAAATTGAAAAATTCACGTCACAACGTGATAAATCTCTATTATATAAGCCAAGAGGGAAGCTACGGTGTCCCCTCTTGAAAAGACTTATATACCCCTAATTTGAAACATAGAAAAAAACTATTCAAAATTTCTAATTCATGTCCTGAAATACAATTATACAATAAGGAAAGTTATAAAAAGATAAAACTAATAACATAAAAAAGATTAAGATTGCCATTAAAAGATTACTTATGATGGGGAAAATATCCTAACAAAGAAATTTTTCAACAATTGTAAAACCAAAGATACAAAGTTTTCTTTTACCTAAATATTCAATAACAATTACAATGAACATAAATTAAAAATTCAAAAAATTACTGAGAAAAAAAAGAGAATAACTCATCCTTGTATTTTTTCGATTTCATAATTGTTGTAGTCAATATGTTATTCAAGAGAAAAAGTTAAACCTGATGAGAAAAAATAAGCATAGACCAACTTCTCTTATCTTCATTTTCAATCCTATGTTTTGTAAACATAAATTATAAGTACGAAGTACATGTTTATTTTTCGCATTAATATTAATGTTTTTTACGATTTTGAATATCAGTATTAATACTAATATGTTGGCGCACGCATCGCGTGCATACGAGGCTAGTAATGAAAAATTGAAAGGTTTGAGTTTGAAAACAATACCTTAAAAGGAATTGTGGTAAGAGAATATGACATCAATATTCTCTTGTAAGTTACGTAATAAGAGTGTTAGAGATGTATATACTTGTTCAAGTCTTTTTAGTTAAGTATACTTATTACAAGACTTTATCATATTTTATTTGAAACATTAGAAAACAAATTCATAGTGTATTGATGGTTAAGCTCTAACTTTTCATTTCAAAGGTCACGTGTTCGATACCTTGCACTTACACATTTCTTTTTTTAAAGTGAGGAGTACACATAGACATAAAGCATTTGCATTAGAAAGTTGAGGAGAGTGCCACGTGGCACATAAGCTTTCTTTCGCATGCCTTTTAATATATTTGTATAGATGTTATCATGCATTTTTCATTTGTTGGTTGTAGCTGCTCTACAGGATGAAAAAGATCTAGCTGGAAATGAACATATGTCTCGTACAAATGGTCAAATGGTGGGAAGAGACCCTATACTTTGTTTCAGGGTCATTCTGGGCCTGTTTATACAGCCTCATTCAGCCCTCTTGGGGACTTTATCCTCTCTTCTTCAGCACATTCAACAGGTGTTTGTGATCATATCCTTGATTTGTCTTGGTGCCAAACTTCCTTCTGTATGTATCAGACAGATCAGATAGATATTTCCTCCTTTCTCCATTCAAAGTGTGTATTTATAAATTGCTAGGCTTAAGCATCTGGGTTGTTTCTCACTGTACCCATTTTCTTTGTTCTTTACTGTGAAATTCAGGTGCTTGTTTCAATTTTTTAATATGCTCATATATCTGATCATGTTTCTACAGCATCATCAGTAGCATAAAAGCAGTAGCAAGAACAAGGCTAAGATTGTTTCCATTTTTTAAGGTGTGTTTCTATTTGAGACATAACAGCAGTAGCAAGAACAAGGAAGGCTGAGATTGAAGGATTTGAGATGAACGAATGAGGAAGAAGGATGATTTCAATTTTATAATTGTTAGGGTCTAGTTTTGGCGGGAAATCAGTTAGCAAATTACGTGGTTAACCAAGGTTAAACAAGATCTACCTAAAACAAATACACTTAACAGGACACTAACTGTTTTTAACCAATTATGTCACATATGAGCAGATGGCAAGACCTTAGGTATGTTTTTGGGGAGGTTGGGGTGGTGGAGTAGTGGCATCGCTCCCCACATCATATCCCTGAAGTCTAGGGATCAAACCTCATGAGACTCATTTGAGGATTTCCCCTTATCCCCCCTCGAGTGAGTCCCCTTCATCTTACCTTAAAAAAAAAAAAAGGGTATGTTTTGTGAATTAAAAAAACTTGGGTATATCATTGGGATTTGTTAAAAGTTGAAGTATACCACTGAGAATTTTCCTTTTTTTCTTTTATGTGCTTCTTTCTTTTATTATTGTGAGCACCTTTTTTTTTAATAAAAATACACACTATAATAGCTAATTAATCAATATCATATAATATAGACATAAATAACCTGCTAATAATAAAAGTCAATAAAAATTATAAAATAACACATAAAGAACAACTAAAAGACTAATTTTATTCCCCTAAAAAAAAAGACTAATTTTATGGACCAAAAAATAATAAAATATATGCACTTATGATTTATCAACCTTTCCCCACTCTCCATTTATGTCACATATGAGCAGATGGCAAGACCTCAGGTATGTTTTTGGGGAGGTTAAGGTGGTGGAATAGTGGCATCGCTCCCCACCTCATATTCCTGACGGCCCGTTTGGTTAGTGGTTATAAATAGTGGTAATGATAATGAAATTTAGTGTAAATTTGTAAAGATTTTCACATGTCCATGATCATGGGAATAAAACTTTATCACAAAACATGGGTTTCCCTTTATAAATTTTCATTACCACCCAATACCACATTCCCAAGTGGTAATGGATGGTAATGAGATTTTAGGAAGAAAATAGATATCTTGTGATGAGGTAGCATTACCATTGGTAATGACATTGGATTTCTAGTACAAATTTACACTATAATGCATTACCATTCCCACCATTTATAACCTCCTACCAAATGGACCGTGAGGTCTATGGATCAAACCTCATGGGACTCATTTGAGCATTTCCTATCATCCCCCTTCAAATGAGTCCCCTTCATCTTACCTTAAAAAAAAAAAAGGTATGTTTTTGGAAATTAAAAAACTTGGGTATATCATTGGGATTTGTTAAAAGTTGAAGTATACCACTGAGAATTTCCCTTTTTTCTTTTATGTGCTTCTTTCTTTTATTATTGTGAGCACCTTTTTTTATAATAAAAATAACACACTATAATAGCTAATTAATCAATATCATATAATATAGACATAAATAACCCGCTAATAATAAAAGTCAATAAAAATTATAAAATAACACATAAAGAACTAAAAGACTAATTTTATTCCCATCAAAAAAAAAAAAAAAAAAAGACTAATTTTATGGACCAAAAAATACCAAAATATATGCACTTATCAGCCTTTCCCCACTCTCCATTTAATACCCTCCTTGAGAAGGGATTTAGCACTCCATATACTGCACCAAGAATAGCTTGCATTGTGGGTTACTGTTACTGAATTATTCTAAAAGCTTAAAAGGCAGCTGCGATTATAAATAATAATATATATGAAGTACTGCATGTTAGGACGAATGCGGCCTTCCTCAAGCTGTGAAATAATGTTGCAGTTGAATTGAACAGGTGACGGAGGCCCTTGTTAAATTCTGCAATGTACTCTTAATTACCTGATCTGGAATTGGATAGTCAACATACTGGGATTGGAATACGATCAATTCCTCCAACACTAATGCATGTTTCAAAAGAAAATGGATCAAATTATTCTCTCGTTGGTTCCAAAAGTAGTTCTTTATCACAATTCTTTTGAGATGAAATCTGCAACACCAAGGAATAATTGCTTGAACTGTTCTGCTAAACTCTTTTTCCAACTCTAGTTGCTCCCCACTATAACCAGTAACTTCAAAATCGTCAAGTGCATCTTGACTTATTCCCTGCAAAATCAATGACGATTGGAGTTACATTCTTACAAATTGCCTAAATGGCTAAATTCATTCCACATATGTAAATTGATATCCAAGTGAAGAAACCACACTGACCTGTGGAAAAACAAGTGTTTCTAAGATTGGCGAACAATTAAGAAATTCCAACAGCACTTTATGCCAAAAGACGTCGCTACCATAACCCAGCTCTAGATATTCCAATTTAGGAAAAACCGGGAGTTGCTCCGTTACCACAGCATCTGTCATAATCTTCAACGATAGAATAACAAGCAGTCAGTCAATTTCACATTACATTAATCATAATAAAAACTTTATATTACTAAGTTAATATATAAGTATATTTTTTTCCAAAGAAAAAGAAAGCAAAACTTAAGATGGAGATAAACCTCCATGCACACGCTGTTCAAAGATAAATGCTGAACTGTAGACAAAGGTCTGATAAGGCTAAGCATTTGCCGAGTAGAAACCTCATAAGGTTCATTTCTAAAGCCTGATCCAAACCGGATATTTACTTTGACAAGACAATCCATATTTGTGATAGAATACCGTAATGCAATATTATCAGCATACTCAAGATCCTCCAACTTCGGAGTATTAATAAGCAGAGAGTCAGTGAAACCAAACAACTCAAGTTTACGCACTTTTTAAAACCAATCTTCGAAGAGAAATCGAAGAGATACTTATCAAAGGACAGGGTTCCACTTGGCTTGCACAGCGAGGTCTTCAAGTAAAGGGCAGCTTGAAACTAGCCTCGACATAAAGCTCTCTTCATTAATGAGAGACGCATGGAGGTGGAGTAGTTTCAGATTCGGAGACGAAAAGATGGCATGGTGGAAGCTTGATCAAGACCAAGATTGACATCAAGCTTCAAAACCTCCAATGTTTCACACATGAAAATGTCCGAGGGAAGCTGAACATCACCTGGTTCCCTCACGTGAATACGGAGATCGAGCTCCCTCAGGCCAGGTCTAGTTAACGGAAAAGAGATCCATGCATTAATCTGCGCAGGTTTCAAGTCCGAGAAACAATCTTCCTTGCATCCACCCGGATTGCAACGACGCATGTACCTAGTGTTGAAGTTCACGCCTACTCGAAGCCTAAATGTGGAAAGATACTCAGACCGGTGAGATTGAAGGACCGTATTGACAAAGGTGAGAAAGGTGGGGAAACGTTCGATTGCATAGGGATGTTTCAAACAATGAGATATAGGTGCATCATCAAAGTCAAGGCTCGTAACCAAAGGAAAAACATGGGTCATTCTCTTAGACAAGACAGACATAGAAACAGCATCCTTGGTGGGAAGCAGAGAAAGTATCCCAAGTAACAATTCAAGAGGCAAAGCGGTAAGCCTATCTACTAGTAGGCTAGTAGTACATGGTTTGAAGCTGAAGCTGGAATCCATAGCCACAGGCAAGGGACCTGAAAACAAAAAGATCACTGCTTACTAATTTATGAGTAGGATTTATCTATGGGATAATCTGGGACTATAATGAAACAGAGACATCTGGTTGATTAGTGGTTACCACTGCAATTTCGCACATCCCGTAAAGATACAGATCCTGGAGTAGTAGTACATTGTTTCAAGCTCAAATCCATAAACTTGTCTGAAGATCAAAGTTCCCTAGTTGTTAATTTGGCCAACACAACACTTGAGCAACAATGATAAATAAATCAATTAGAGAGTAGTGTAATATTAGAAACTTGATTACCTGTGAAACCAGTAAGAACACGTCTAAAGTGATTAGCAAGAGCAGCACAAGTTGTCAAGATCACGTCTTGGACGAACAGGATCGAAAAGGAAAACAAAATTCTCTAATTTAGAGATGCTATCATACCATGATAAGAGAAAAGCAATAATGCATATTGTATTGACAATAATAAGTATTTATATTACAAATATTATCAACCCTAACTTCATCTATAAGCCCAACACTACTAAGGAATAATATTAATAATAGGATTCCTAACATTACCTTATTACCTGAAGTCCTCAACTAACATTGTACGCCTTCCTTGGCTTGATTCTTAAATTAATTAGTGAATAAATAAGATAGATTTCCTGCTTCAATTAAAAGAATCAAAAGAAGACATAAAAAAGGAAAATCAAAATAAATTTACAGTCGGGCAATGAAAATTTCAAAATTTAAACTGATTCAATCTAACAAACAGTGAAATTCCACCCTTTTAAACAAATCAAACAGTCGCAATATCATCTAGACCATGGAAAACGAAGCTAAAGTAAAATTATTAAACCAAGATCCATGGTGACTGTGTTCGTATCAAATTATTATAATTCATTCATGGTGACTGTGTAATTCATTCTCAGCTACGATAGTCATGGTGACTGTGTTCGTATCAAATTATTAAGCCAAGATCCACAACAATCAATCCAGAATCAGAAAATGAAAAGTAGTTTCAGTGACGACTGACGAGAGAGAAGAGAAATAAATACCGTGGCGGCAGCAACACTTTGGAGCATCGCACCCATTAACTGATCGGAACAGCAGCAGTTTCAATAGTTTTTTTTTTCTAATAAATTAAATTTCAAAGGAGGTTTCGCAGGGATGATTGGGAAGGAGAAAGGTCAGATATTAACAATGTGTTTCAAAAAATTCAGGTAGCACCCTCTTATTTTACCCTAGCTTTGTCAAATTTAAACGAAGGTGGGCCACACTCACCAACACTATTACTTCCTCCGTTTTTTAGCTGACCCTTTTTTTCTTGACACACTTGTCAATGTATTATTTTGAACCTTTATATCTTTAATTATCAATAATTAAAAATTACAAAAAATTGATATTTTGGAAAATATATATTGAGATGAATCTAACAAGATCCAACATGACTATATTTTTTCTATGTATAAATTACAAAAGATAGTCAAAGTCATGTATGTGAATAGTGTCAAAGTCAAAGCGGAGCATCTAAAAAAACGAAAGAAGTATATAACTAACTCTTCACTTCCTGTTCAGATTTCTTGCTCTCTCTCACGACGGTCATATATTGACACTCACAAATTCAAGCTAAACGAAAAATTGCAATTCCACTCTCAATTGACAATTTCAATGTTTAGAGAAATCAGGTAAGTGTTACATTCGTTTGTATTCATGTCAATTTGAGGCAAATTAGCGATTTTAGGGTTCAATTGCATTTTCTTATTTTGGGTTAATTGTTGAATTAGGATTGCAATTTTGTTTCTCTATCCGTTGTCAATTGCTTAATTATGCTTAATTATGCTTAGTTGCAAAATTTATTTCTGAAATTTAAAGGTTATGGCAACCAAATGCAACTGTGGGATCCCTGCTGATTTTGAGGTCATGGACGCATGACAATCATGGTAGGAGTTTCTATGCCTGCAAATTCTCATATATTCATAATAGACAAGAAGGGTGTGACTTCTTTGGTCGGTTGACAGGAAGCAGGACGAGTAGCAGAAGGTGGTCATCAATGAACATGAACTGGTGCTGGAAAAGAGGTTGTTGACACATGAAGTCACATTTTTGAAGAGTGAAACAGCAAGGATTCACAACAATAAGCCAAAGGTGGAAAATTTGATCGATTTGAACAAAAAATATAATAAAACAAGTATCATACAACATAATGAGTATCAATGTATCATAAAAGTATGAAATTGAATCTAAAACATATACCGGGAAAGGGAATTGAAATGTTAGATATACATACCAATATCTATCAATATAAGTGTAGGCGTGATTTTATTTTCGCCTACCGCGATGTGAGTGCATATCTGACTACTCCATTGTTAAGTTTTATTAAATACATTTTTGAAGTCGCCAACAAGTCTTTAAAGGGAGACTTATAAACCTAACTGGATATTGAAAACTGTAGGGACATTGTAACACTCCGACAATTCTTTATTTTCCAAAATACATTTTTAATATAAAACTTAGAGAATCATCCGAGCATTATTGCCCGTGTGATAACGTATCGGCTTACTCAGAATTTTGCAGCGGTAAGTAATAAACAACTTTGAAATTAATAAAATTAGTCAACCATAAGTCAACTCCAAACATCAAAGTCCACAGTCAATCAAACCAAATTCAAAGTAATATAAAGTCAAACTCAAACCATAACTAAAAGTCAACTATAATAATAGTAACGGTTTTTTCACCAAATACCCCCGATAAATCGCGACATTCACCATATACCCTCAATGTTCCAGATATTCACCATATACCCCTGACTTTTCAAAACTGTTCACCAAATGCCCTTTTTGGTAACGGACGTTAAGTCGCCATTAGAGTTATCTACAATTTTGCCACCCTAACCCCTAACCCTAACCCTAACCTCCGGAACCCTAACCCCATAAACCCTAACACTAATCCTAACCCCTTAAACCCTAATTTTAACCCCTAACCCTAACCCACCCCACCCCCTCCCCCTTCCCTCCACCCTAGCCCGGCCCCCCCCCCCTCCCCTCCACCGCCACGGACCCCTCCCCACCAACGCAGCCACCCTCCCCCCTCCCTCCACCGCCGCAGCCCCTTACCCCCTCTCCTCTGCCGGCCCCAGCCCCACCCCTACTCCACAATTTCCCGCGCCCCGCCGGTCGATTTCCCCCACCCCCTCCTCGTCGATCTCCCCAGGTCTCGGGTTTCCCTAACCCTAAGTCTTTCTCGCCACATCCCACGAGCCACGAAACCCACGACGGCACGAGTCATGATCCACAGGTGTTCGTCGTCGGCGGTCGGCGTCTTCACGCTTCACTTTCTTTGTGCACGCGACGGTGCGGTTGTCAAAAACACGAAGGATTCTCGAAAAAATCGATGGCGCGGTTGCTTAAAAGGGAGGGTAAGGGGGGGGAAATTGACGGGGTGGGGGTGGACGCCTGGGTTAGCGAAGGGAAGGGGGAGGGTGTCTTGCGGCGGTGGAGGGGAGGGGGAGAGGGTGGGTTAAGGTTAGTGTTAGGGTTTAGATTAGATTTTAAGGGTTAGGGTTTAGATTAAGGTTAAGGATTAAGGTTTAGATTTTAGGGTTAGGGGTTAATAATGGCAAAATGGTAAATAAAGCTAACGGCAAGTTAACATCCTTTAGAAAAAGGATATTTGGTGAACATTTTCGGAAACTCAGAGGTATATGGTGAATATCTGAAACATTGAGGGTATATGGTGAATTTCGTGATTTGTTAGGGGTATTTTGTGAAAAAACCGTAATAGTAATAATAAAGTCAACACAAACTCTCCATGAAAATCCCGAACCCATGATGCACCATCTTCAAACCTGAAATGGACAATGCACTATTAACCCCGGGAGACTGCTCACCAAATGGGTCATCACATGATCAATAAGGCACAACCATGATCAACATATACACACAAAGCACGTAATCAGGAAAGCTGAGTACTACATAATAAATAAATATAAAACCTAGCATGATACTAATGAACATTAAGGCAAAGACAAACAATAATATAATACCATCGCAGACTACTTTACTGAACTTGACTCTATAACTCAAATTAATTACAACTTAGATTGAATAGGCAATGGAAAGAGTTGTCCAAACTAAACCAGTCTTCATTTTAGAAGACAAAATACGGGCGAGACTTCGTACTCCCCTGACCTACGATATTGAGGAACCTTTTAAATAAAATTAGGAAACGGTGATCAATTCGGTCCCAATAAAAGCCATGGGCTACCATCATGTACTCCAGCTCATACTAGTCCAACACTTCAGACGTGCACAAGTATAAAGCTTATTGCTATTCACTTTCCACTTTAAGTGATTAATAAATTATTTACTTGTTACGACTCACAAAGTAAGACAAATAATATAATCATCGAAAATACATAAACTTCCATTTTTATCTTAGGATTAGATAAGGTGATCATCAACTTAACAATTCAAGAATAATTCCATAACCATTATTTATTTGTTGATCCAAGTCAACAACCAACCAACCTTTCATAGGTGAATAACCAACTTATCAAATAAGGCCATCGGTCCACGTAAAGTAATTAAATAATCCAAAGGGAACAACATGATCCAGTCCATGATCCGATAACAACATAATTATTAATCCCTCATGTGAATTAATAATATAAAGTTCCCCCATATGTTTGCATCAATCATCCATACAAATATAATATAATCAATATAATCAACATGCTTCACACAACGGCATAAAACATACAATTTAACTTGACATGATACTATATAAATCTCATTCTTAGGACATGATACTAATTCAACCAACACATAGTTATGTACGTACCTTGTGTTGATAAAATGTGCGGCCACTTTAACAACCTTAGAATCGCACAAGGAGAAATCTCCGCCTACCAATTATCAACACAACCACTGATCAATACTTAACCAAAATTCCAGCAACATTAGAATATATCAAACCCTTTTTAAAAGTGTTTAAAAATCCTTTTTAACCATTAAAACTTCACTACTAGTGTCTCCTAGTATAGTACCACTATACTAGTGATAAGTGCATTTCTAACGCACTTTATGGACTCCTTTTTAGCTCATTTTGATCCTCTTTCTCCCCTTTCTTCCCTCTTTCTTCTCCCTTTCCCCTTCTATTTCATTCACTTGATCATCTTGATCATAGTGACTTTTTGCTAGATCTTCAGTCATTTTTGACCGAATTTCTAGTACATTTGCTTTCACCCTGTTTGCCATGTTCTCAATATAGGTGGAACTAACTAAGATGGCTACGAGTTATAGAGTCGGCAAAGAAAGTAATGAAAATAGCACACGTTGATAAATGGTGCGCTCACACTATGGCCCATGTCCGCTTGCACAAAGGAGTACATTGCACAATAGTATCTTTTATAGGGCACTTCAAATGAACATAACTTTCAAACCACAAATCATATGAAGGTAATTCCAGTTGGAGGTGAAAGCTTGTTTAAATAGCTTTTCAATGACAGGTCATAAGCTTGATTTGGATATAAAACGAAAAGAGTTATGCTCGTTTTAAGTTGAACTGTCCGACCAGATCAGAAAGAAGGGTGCGCCCGCTCCAAAAAATGGTGCGTCCGCACCGGCCAATGGTGCTCCCGCACCGTTCAACGCTTGATGTCAGTTTTGGGGCAGAAGGAATGGTGCGCCCGCACCTATTTTTGGTGTGCCCGCACCATTCGAATCCGCGAAGAAAAAAGACGAGGCTTGCCTTAATAATAAGGGAGTTTTAGTTTTTGGGAACTTATGCTTTATTCTTCTTTTTAGAGAATATCATTAGGGCTCATACTAGAGAGATAAACACTTGAGTTTTATTGGGAATTGAATTTTATTAATCATACTTTGTGATTCCGATAACATTGAAGGTACTTTTTATTCAAATTTATTCAGTTTTTATTGCATTCTTTTCGTGTTTGTTCTTGTTCTTAGTTATTTTTAGATCTTCATTCTCACAATCTCATAATTGTTTTTTCTATTAGTTTAATTATCTTTTAATCATGTTTAGCCTTACATTAGTCATAGACTTTGTGTTTAATTACCTAGAATCCATGATTAGTGAGTAGTTTCTTATCTAGGATTAGGGTGAAAGTATGAATTAGGATTTTAAATGTTTTGTTGATGTGATTGTGATGTTTTGAAGAAGTTTATGCATTGATCTTGGTGTTTTGAGACCTTAGGATAGATATTGATCACATTTATGCTTTGGTATTTTGAATTCAAATGTTCTTAAATCGAATTTTGAACTCTTTTATCATCCCCAAGAATCAACTTAATTTCTAGGCCAAGATATTGGGTAGAAATTAAGGGGATCCTTTATTAGGGGTTTTCCGAATTTATCGAATCTCTTAATCAATTGACTAAAGACCATTCGAGAGAGGATTTAGTTGATTGATTAAGTGATTATTCTTGAGTACCATTCGAGAGAGGACTCGATTATTTTAGAGGAAAACTAAACCTTGTATAACCGTCTTCGTCACTTCACAATCGCATTAACATTCATTGTCCATTCTTATTCATATTAGTAACCTCAACTCTAGTGTCTTCCTATCTGATTCATAATTCGAGTTATTTGCTAGTTCTTGTTATTAGCTAGACATAGTTGTTACCAAATCTTTTCAAACCCCCAAATACCCTTCAATTAGGTAGTCTAGACTTGATAGACTTTAATTAGTCCCTTTTTCCCTGTGGATCGACCCTTGACTTGCCTTTGCTACATTCTTAGTAATTACTTGTTAGGATTTATAAATATTGTTTGAAAAGCAGTTTTTGGTGCCTTAACGACACACTAAAAACGTCTTATCAACTAGTCATTAGAAATCCTAGTATAGGTTTAAGTTTAGGTAGTTGAGTTGCAATAGATTTTTGAAAGATAGTAGGTCTTCAAAAGATTTTTATTAAAAAAGATTTTAGAAAATAGTTAGATAAAAAAATATATTAAAACACTTTGGAGAAAGATTAATTTTATAAAAGATATTTTTATTAATAAAACCAAACAATGTAATTAATTAATTCTATTAATTAAATTGGGCTAGAAAATAGGTTTTTTAAAAAAATTGGGCTTTCATAAAAACTATTTTTAAAAGGTTTTCGAAGATGGGCTTTTATAAAACTATTTTTGAACGTTTTAGAAAATGAGCTTAGTAAAACTATTTATAAGAAAGGTTTTCGAAAATGGGTTAATAAAAAGAGTTAGAATATGGATTGGACTCGTTGAGCAGGATAGGAAGGGGGCTCATGCTTCCCAAACGTCATGCGTTTTTTAGCGAAAAAATCTCCATTTTTTTATGACAAATCTGGTTCGATTCCTTTCATTAAGCGCATCGAGCCAGGAGCGGACCTAAGAGAAATTCAAACTTAGAAGACTATGTCTCTGAGTGCGAATCTAAATCATGTCGCCGGACGACTTTGTCTTGCAAAAGCTTAAAGGTCTGCGGATTGGGCAACTCCAACCGATAGAGCGATTGACTCACTAGTAAGGATACGCACGATTTTGACTTTGACAGAAGGAGCACCCGGTTCAAGACGAACTAAAAGCAAATCGATAAAAAGAGTTAGAATATGGATTGGACTTAAAATATTTTATTTTAGACTCGTTCTTTATTCTTTCCTCGATCCGGACCAATTAGAGCGGGGTATTAGTCATCATAGGGTACTAAATGGGGAGACACGATTATGTGTCTACAATAATATATATGAAGATCACTAGGTATATGCTATAACAAGATCTCTATGCTCCAACCCTAGCTCCCGTAGCTCCAAGGTGAATTTAGGGTTTTCTACATGGTGCCCTCGTTTTTTACGAAATTATATGTTGTGCCATGTCTTTTTAAAATTCCACATTATACCCTTAAATTTTCTAAATGTTACACATAATGAATATCATTACTAATAAAAAAAAATCTTACACCAAACCCCACCGAGCCTTCAATTTCTCAAGATCAATACCCCAAACCTTAGTCAACTAACAAGGTTAAATCTCGCCTTATACCCATATGGTAAGAAAATCGCAAAATTTGTTGCTTGGTATTCTGTATGAGAATATTTTGTGTAACATTTCAATTTCAAAAGTTCAAAGGTACAATGTGCAATGTTCAAGAGTTGCTAGTATATGGTGCTTATGTGGACAAAAGGTTGTATTCCTGAAAACTCATAATCTATATTTTACCAATTCAACTAAAAACTCAAAACGAGAGCTTCTTTTGTTTTCCCCACTTCTACTCTTTGACGTTTGCAAAAGCATTCATGTTCATCAAACTCATATTTTATGAATCAATATTGTAATATGTAGTTATATACAACCTCTGTTTTTTTAGTTGGACATTTGATTATTCTAATCCACCCACTAAAAAGGCAAACATTGCATCTAAAAAAAACTGAGGAAGGATATTAGATGGATTTCCTGGACTACTATATGACTATATCTTTTTCATGTTATAACTTATAATTGAGTTGGCTATGATGGCTTTCGGCAAAAAAAATTGCAATGGATATTCTTGCCTTTCCCAACTGAATTATCAGCTTCTAAATAATGAATAATGTAGCTTCGGTTTGTACAATAAAATGATAGAAATTTGCACTTAACAAGCACTAAAATGAATTCGGTTACTACTTTCAGAGTTTGATATGGTAAATTTAAGATTTCATAATAAAATGATTGAGAATTGCAATAACAAGCAATAAAATGAATTGACAATTGCAATAACAAGCAATAAAATGAATTGAGAATTGCAATAACAAGCAATAAAATGAATTGGGTAACTAATTTAAGAGTTCAAGAAGATAAGTTGAGAGTAAAAATACATCATAAGTCACCATGCAATATGAAGGAAACAAAGAACAGTTAATACAATACTATAGCCGGCAAAATAGACCCGTACCTGTGTGACCCGAACCGAGACCCGTTTTTTCACACGAAAAATAATGACCTGAAATCCGAAGTAACCCGACCCGAATTTGACCAGATAATGGTGAACCGATTCCGAATCTACCCGACCCGAAGTGACCTGGCCCGATATTGACCAGATAATGATGACCCGACCCGACCCGAAAAGTTGTTATATTAGTTAAATTTTTAAAGAAATTTAAGGAAAAAATTGTCATAAAATACTATATATGACTTAGCCACTTCCCATTAATTATTTCACTTAGTTTTATTAGTCTTATATGTGTTTTATTTATTTGCTAGATTAAAAACCCGATTTAACCCAACCTAACCTGACCCGTTGCGACCCGAAATTTAATGGACCCGATATTGACTTGTACCCGAACGAAACCGACCCGACCCAAACGTAACCCGAACACAATGTTGACCCGATTATGACCCGACCCGTAATGACCCGACATGTACCCGACTCGTTATGACCCGTTTGCCACCTCTATACAATACATCAATTCAGCAATATGAAGAAAATTCAAAAAAATACCAACTGAAAGAACAGAAGAAAGATGATGAGGCCAGTGCCGTCTCTAACATATTCCGGGCCCGGAGCGAAGACTAAAAAAGGGCCCTTAAATAACGGAGACGTATTTCATTCATAAATTTTTAGATTAGCACAATCGATATGTTTTTAACACTATCACAGGCTCACAACCATCATTTTTGGCATTCACATCCATATCATCATTTCTAAATTCACCATCTAAGTGCATATATTATCATGTACTACAATTCTAAAGTCATTTTGATAGGCATTAAAACCACCAGCATCACCAACATTGTGATTAGCAAATCTGATTTTATAGAAAGAATTTATTAATTGCTCCTTTTTCAGATTTAGTTAACTCTTCTTGATGTTTTTTTTACCCATTTCACACTGATTTATATTTTCTTTCATGCTTCAGAACTAAAAAAATTACTGAAAAAAAACTCCAATCAAACAACTAAACGGAGATTACATGCATACAACTTTGGCCAAAACAATCAAAATATTAGATATAGCACCCGGATTCTTTTTAGTTAAGGGTAAGATTAGAAACAATAAAAGTATACAACCTGATTTTGTGAGTGGAAATATAAATTAATAATGGTGCTTGAAGCCTTAATTACTTGCATTGAATCCACCGTACCAAACCGCCAAGAACCACACTTCACAAGAACTTGAGAATTGAGATGAGAGAAAAGGAAGAGGACAAGATAAAAATTAGCATGGTTGTGGGTTTAATTAGGAATAATAATTATGAAAAGAATTACTAGTAATGTTAGCTGAAGAATTTTAAGGGTCATAGTTAATTGTGAAAAGAGAGGTTCAGAAGTAAATGTAGAAGAGAGAGAAAAAGTTAAAGGTGAAATTGGGGAAAGTTGAAAGTCGTTTTTTTCACTTAGGAGTTTGCACGGTGAATGTTAGATTTTTTTTCTTGTTTTTTAAAAGTTGGCGGGGCCCACAAAAAGGGAGGCCCTGAGCAAGAGCTCAGCTTGCTCCTGCTATTAGCCGACTTTGGATGAGGCAAGTCGGTGGGGAGTGGATGGTGCAATTTGCTCTGGCAGCGGCGAAGTGGGAAACAACGAAGAGAGGAGCCAATTAGCGTTTTAACAGCGGCAGCGAAGTGGCAATTCACGGGGTTTCAATCGAGGGTGGCGAGTAATGGGGATGATGGGAGGGAAGCGACAAAGACGATAGGGCAACAACGACGGCGAGAGAGCAACAACGACAACTCGACGAGAGGGCAACAATCTTAATCGACCGTGGTGCAAAGGACAATGGAAGAGTGAGCAAAATTTGATTGGTGCGTCATCTCTATTATAATTGGGAACACCAAAAAATATAAAAATAGGGGATAACTAACTGCTTCATTTGAACGAGATGAAAAGGGGGGGAAATACAACAATTAAATTGAACAGCAGTATTTCGAAAAAATAAAATGCAAAGATAGTTAAGCTCTGTTCTTTTGGACTGAAATAATAAAAATTCAGATCAATTCAGTTCTGTTCATTTCAGTTCAGTTAGTTTCCTCTCACAGTTTTCATTCATTTCAGTTCAGTTCAGACAAATTCAGTTCAGTTCAATTCAGTTCAGTCCAAAAGAACATAGCCTTAATATACACAATTAATTATTTTATTATATGCTTTAACACGCCTTTGCGTGCATGTAAGGCTAGTATAGTGTACGTGAATTATGTTTGCAAAAGCTTTGCATTAAATGTTGCGGTCATAAACTACCGCATGCTTTTAATCCATATCATTTAAGCTTTTTCCTACTAGTTAAATATAAATGACATGTCTTCCATAAATTATATTATCAACTTATGGTATGTTTAGTTCGTCTGACATGTCTGTCCCTCCCCGACTCCCCTCTCTCCCTTTCCCCCTCTCCCCCGACCCTTCCTCCCTTACCTTCCCCCCGACCCCCTCTCTCCCCTCCCCACCGACCCCCTCTCTCCCTCACTCCCCCCCCCCGGCCCCCCCGTCTCCCTCTCCCGGGCCCCCTCTCTCCCTCCCGGGCTCGGCGTGCATTGGATACCACTTGAGCCCGGCCGAGCTATTGACCGTATAAATCACCCTCCCCTCCCTCATCTGATGAAACCCTAACCCCTCCCTCCCCTCCCTTTTTAGATGAAACCCTAAACTCTCAAACTCCCCTCCCTCTCTCTTTCTCTTCCCTCCCCTTCATCTAATTCTTTACCTGAACAAACAAATAACATAGGAGAGAGAAAACAATGAAGTTCTTTCATTTCACTAATGGTGAGAGAAGATGGAGAAGACGACTTCGTTTCATCAGGAACAACTCGAGTTTCTTGGGCGCGTTCTTGAAGTTTAGCTAGTAGCACAACCACTACTACGATGGAGGTGCGTCGGTCGGAATTCGACGGTGAGTCGGAGTTTTTAGGTGACTCGGGTGGGTTTTTCTCTCTCTCCTAGCTCAGAATCGACGAGTTTGTAACGATCTCAAAGTGTTTAGTTTTGCCGAGTTGAAATCTGCAACTCGTGGGTTTAGTCGAAGTCTTCCAGAAATCCACTCATCTCCTCCCCTTCCTCTCATCTCCTCCCCTAAACTTCGCTCGTCGTTTCTTCATCACCGAAGAACTCCACTCAACCATCGTCTTCGTCGCGCTCTTCATCGAAGAACTTCATCGTATTTCAGATCTCCTCTTCTTCTCCTCGTCGCGCCACCGTGTTCAGATCTCCTTTTCCTCTCGTTCATGATTTCAGATCTAGGTTTTTTAAGTTCATTTCATGATTTCTCTTAGTTTTGTTTCAGATCTAGGTTTTGTTCGTTTATTTAGTTTTTTTTTCTCTTTGTTTTTAGGGTTTTTTCAAATTTTATTTGCTCTCTGTAATTTATGTAATCTTTTAAAGTTTCATAAATTTAGTTGTAATTTATGTAATTTTCTTTAAGTTTCATAAATTTCATTGTAACATAGATTGTTGAATTGTGCCATTTTAATTTTAGTTGATTTTTTGTAATTTGTAAAATATATTTCAATTGTTAGACTGATTGTGTTTATATTTTTTGTAAAATTTCGTGGGTTTTGGATGTGTAATGCTTACAGCCGTAAGCCTGCAACTCTACAGTGTAGAGTGCATCACTTCTTTTTTTAATTAATATACGCCCTTAACTGATCCGTTCATTCCCTCAGCTGATACGGTCCATCACCGGATCAATTTTTTTCCTTTACCGCTGCGGACCGAAAACCGGATCTGTAAGGCCGATTTTGACCGCAGCGGTTGAACTTTTTTCCACTAGTTTCTCCCTCTCCTCTCGGCCCCAATCCCTCCCTCTCCTCTCGGCCCCACTCCCTCTTTCCCTCCCTCTCGGCCCTACTCTCTCCCTCTCCTTCCTTCCTCTCCCCCCGATCCCCCTCTCTCCCTCTCCCTCCCTCCTCCTCTCTCCCTCTCCCCGACCCCCCTCTCTCCCTCTCCCCAAACCTTCTCTCCCCCTCTCCCCTCCCTCTCCTTCCCCTCTCCGTCTTCCCCCTCCCTCTCCCTCTCCCTCTCCCTCTCCCTCTTATCCTTGCCCTCATCTCTCCACTCTTTCTCCCTCTCCTCCCCCCCTTTTTCCAAGCCCTTCTCCCTCTCTTCTCCCTCCCCCCCTTTCTCCCACCCTCCATCTATCTCTACCCTCTCACTCCCTCTCTATCGCTCTCTTTCCCCCCTCCCCCTCCCTCTCCCCCTCTCTCCCCGACCCTCATCTCTCTCCCCTCTTTCTCCCACTCCACTCTCCCCCCAGCCTTTCTCACCCTCCCTCCCTAGCTTCTTGCCCCCCCGTTCCCCTCTCTCCCTCTCTCTCTATCCCCTCTCATTCCCTCCTCCCTCTTTAGTCTGTGTGAAGGTAGGTCCTTGTATGCTTTTTAAGGAGTAATATTGTAATTCAATAGGATTGTGGATTTGAATGGGTCTAACATGTTCGGCAAGGGAGGACAAAAAGGGGAGAAACATTTATCAAAGTAAAAGTAGGAAGAATTTTATGAACAGACTAAAGAGTAGAACAAGGTGGTAGACAACATAAACACCTAAAAACAAACAATATCAACTTATTGTAAAGGGGGTAACAGGGAAAAACATCATAAATTACAGCCTAATATAGAGATGGATAACATAACTGAGAAATTTCTCATTGACATCAAATTATACTTTCACGTTGATTTCTTTGGTTAAAACAAAGGTCAAGGGGACATCCAACAGATATCAACAACCAGCAAAAGAAACAACACCTAGTACATCTATCATCTATTAAAGCAATGATAGAACTAAACTATTATTCACTACTAAATTTTCTTCTAGTCTGGTTAAAGTTAGAGAGCTATGCACAAAGTTACTTGCATAAATATCATTTTGACTCGTATGTAGATTGGAGTACATGTTTTAGGTAGCTGTTTTAAAAAATTATTTTACTTATACTCAATGTTGTTAAAATCGAGATTCTAGTTCGAATCGAAAACGACCTTTAGAATCGAATCGTAAAATCGAATCGTAGAATCGTAAAATTCTACAAACACGTATAATCAAGATATTGCACTCAATCTTCATTGAATATGCTAAAATTATAAGTTAAAAGACCTAAAAATTGAAAAAAATAGTTGTTTACCCACTATATTGGCAATAACTAACGATATATATCTATTATTTTCATTGTTAGCATGATTTAAATTTGCTAGGTTTTCGCTAGTCAACAGAAATGTATAGAATCGTCTAGAATCGTGAATCGAATAGTCTACCATATTTTGAATCGTAAAATCGTAAGATTTTAAGATTTGAATCGCGATTTTAATAACTTTGCTTATACTTACACGGTTACTCTACTCTCTGAATGATCAAAGATTCCATAATTGACTGGGTGTACATGATTGAAATCAGCCATGATTATCATAAACTTAGATAACCCTCTAAAAATCATAAACGCCATTCCACATGGTCTCAAAACCAAGCACTTGATACCTCAAATTGAACAATAACAATCAAAATCCCACAATCCATCAAAAAGAAAAACACTTAATCAAATTCAATTTTATTGGGGTTCAATACTTCTATTATTTGACTACATTGTCATTACATATGGAAATTACAAAAAAAATGAAGCTTTATTATACACAACAAACAAAACATATGAATTACTAGTGACTTTTATCTAGGACAGACAGAGAAAGAAAGTACCATTCTAATCAACCAATTATTCTCAAACAAAGAACAACGAAAAAAGCACTTGCATATTTCTTACTAACATTCAATTGCAAAACGTTTATTTCGGAAATGAGGAAACAACCAAAAAATTGGGAAAAATTCTTGCTTTTTCAAACCAAGATCAACAAACCGGGAGAAAAAGAAATAACCGGAATCCCCACACAAATTCATCAAAAACCCAGAATAACAGAAGAAGAAGCATTTAATAAGAACCACAAAATTTCGGAAAAGTTCTTGCCTTTTCAAAACAAATCAAACAAACCCATAAAAGATTAAAGGAAAACCCACATAAATTGAACGAAAACCCAGAAAAATCGAAGAAAAACAATTTTAAAAACCAACAAAATGGGAAAATTTCTTGCTTTTTCACAACAAATCAAACAAACCCATAGAAAAATCGAAGAAAAACTGTTGGAGTACAAGGTGACACTCAAGAAGGGGGGAGGGTTGAATTGAGTGACAAATCCTAATCGATTTTCGCAAAAACACTCCTATGGCAATATGGCACAGTGCCTCACACTGTGTTATTCACACGTAAACTTTTCGTTTGATATTTTTGTTCGAACTATATTGCATCAAAACAAGGAAACAATGAAATCAAATAATAAAACACAGAAATTTAACGTGGTTCAATCTCACCTCTGAGATCTACGTCCACACAAACTACTCTTTTATTAGTTGAATCTTAAAATACCAAACCTTTGATACAATATGATTTCCTCACTACTAACTTTAGTAGTGCTCCCCAACACTTAACCCTAAGTGTTGCTACTCTCTATAATGTGAGAATTACAGAAAGAATGATTCCTCAAAAGCGTGCTTCTTATTCAAGCAAATAGAGGATCATTACAATCGTTGTTTAGAAACCTTAAGCTCTCAAAATTTATCAAAACTAAATCTGAAAACGTTAGATGTTATTCTGATTTCTATCCCTTATATAATTTATCAGCTGAATAAGAATTATTCTCTAAGATATGATTATCTTCTTGAATAATTTTTATTCCTAAAATTAAGAGATAAAATATATTCTTTTCCAAAATCAAAGATTATCTTTTATTTAATAAAAACTGATTTCTGTTTTCTTTAAAAGATAAAGATTCTTCCTTATCTTTCGCCAACTAAAAACTCAGATTTTATAAATCAATTTTCCCGAAAATCTTTATCAAAATCTTTTTCTTAAAAATCAGATTTCTTTAACACTCTTTTTTTTTCGAAAATATTTTTAAAGAAACATTTTCTTTAAAATCAGTTTTTACAAAACTCTTTATCCTAAAATCTTTATAAAAAATATTTTCCTTTTAAAACTAATTTTCGAAATTAAAAACTCCCCTTTTTATATTCTCTAAATATAGAAACATGAGATTAATATAATTACCTATTTTCTTAACTCTAAGAAAATAGTTAATCATCCTAATTTCATATTTCTAGCTTAGCACAAAATTCCAATAAGTTAATTACATTGCATAAACATGACTAATAATATAACTAGACCTAAGCTTACAAATCTTCAAGTTCTTGAGCTTTCATGAACATCCAATCTTGATAGCTTTCTTAGATCACTGTTACATACATATATGTTATAGCACAAAGTGTTTATCATCATCAAAATATTCAAAGTTAAAATCACAACAAAAACCATTTAAAAAACAAAAACGAAAAATCTAACTCACCTCTATTCAAGTGTTGTGGCGACGACATAGTTAGGGCTCCGGCTTTTGGGTGCGGCGGTCATGCAGTGATGCAGCTAGGATTTCTAGCTGATAGATATGATCAACAGATTCCAAAGATTATGGAATGGTGTTGATCTTAGCCAATACCAGAGAGTTCCAAAGATAGAAAGAAGGGAATTCTCGGAGTAATTGAGCTATACAATTAATAAGGATTTTTAAGAGAGTGTGAGAAGGGAATTTAGAGAGAGAAGGAGAGATTTCATTCATATATCATGATCCTCTCAATGAGGTACAGTGCCATATATATAGCTTTTACATAACTGAGAATCTAAGGAATTAAAATAAAGTAAAAGTATAAATTCCCTAATAGAAAATAACAGAAAGTTGTTAAGCCATAATACGACAAATATTGCCACCTCACTAGGTTGTCAATTCTGCAGATGCACTGTACTTAGACTCTCCTTTTACAGCCGTTATTCCCTCTCCCTTTTTGGTATATTCCAACTCAGCATTCATATATTTCAGCTCAGTAATATCCTATGACCCCCTGATGATATCAATGATCAAGGTCGGGCTTGTATCAATACCTCCCTCTTGAAAACTAGATCCTTGACCCCAAGGTTCAAATGAAGGATGAGCTGCCTCTATATCAGCTGCTACCTCCCAAGTAGCATCCTCTACAACAGAGCCTGTCCAATGAATTAGCCACTAAACTTGAGCCTGGTTGTTAACTCTCATATGTCTTTTATCCAAGATAGCAAGTGGGACTTTTTTTGGTGGTGAAGGATCAGGTATATCAGTGGTGAGGGGTGGTATAGGTAGATTGGTAGGGGGTGGGCCATGATATTTTATGAGGAGGGAAACATGAAAGGTAGGATGAATTTTGGATTGTGGCGGTAGGTGAAGGGTATAAGCTACTTTGCCCACTCTTTTGATAACTTCATAGGTCCCAAATTACCTAGCTGAGAGTTTTTGGTTGTGCATGGCTGAGAGAGATTGTTGTTTATAGGCTTGGAGCTTAAGATAAACCCAATATCTAACTTCAAATTCCTTGTTTGACCTATGTTTGTTAGCCAGCTGAGTCATCCTATTTTGAGCCTTTGCTAGGTGCTCTTTCAAAAGCTGCAGAGTGACCTCTCTCTGTTGCAAGCTTCTGTCCATAGCTTCTACCATACAGGAGTCTGGGATGTATGGCCTGTTGATGGGGGTGGTTGGCCATACAACACCTCATATGGTGTTTTGTGAGTGGCAGAATGAAATGAAGTATTGTATCATAACTCTGCTAGGGGTAACCATCTAGCCCATTCAGCCGGTTTGGTAGAAGTCATACACCTTAGGTAAGTTTTAAGACACCTATTCAAGACCTCTGACTGGCTATCAGTTTGAGGGTGATAAGATGTAGATAAGTAATGTTGAAATCCCAACAATTCCATCAAAGATTTCCAAAAACTGCTGAGGAACACCTTGTCTCTGTCAGAAATAATACTTTTAGGGAGACCATGTAACTTGGAAACCTTGTCTATAAAAGCCTGAGCCACCTCGATGGCAGTGTAAGGGTGAGGCAGAGTAAGGAAGTGGGAATTTTACTAAGCCTGTCAATGACAACCATAATGACATCTCTTCCTTGGGAGCTAGGTAGGCCCTCTATGAAGTCCATAGTGACTTCCTTCCACACAAGTGCAGGGATGGGTAGGGGTTGTAGGAGGCCTGGATATGCAGAGTTGTCATATTTGCATGTTTGACAAACATTGCATTGTTTTACAAATGTCATGACATCTGGTTTCATCCATACCAAAAGAATAGTGTTTTGATCCTTTGGAGAGTGGCTTCAATACCTGAGTGGCCCTTCCTGAGGTGTAGAATGCATCCAGGTCAAAATATTGTGTCTCAACTCCTTGTTATTGCCTATTACCAGCTTAACCTTCCTCCTTATCTGGTTATCTTGCCAAGAGTAAAGGGGGTGGGATTAAGGGTTGTCTAGTAGTTCTGTAATCAGCTTTTGTAAGTTGGCATCTTGCTCCCAGGCTAGCTGAATTTCCTCAAATAAGGTAGAGTGAACAGAAGTTATAGCCATCAGAGTAAGAGTATTGTGGTCCACCCTAGATAAGGCATTTGCTGCCTTATTTTCCTTGCCTTGCTTGTACTCTACCAAGTAGTCATACCCTGCTAGCTTTGATAACCATTTATGCTGGAATGGTGTGGAGAGTTTATGAGATAGCAGGTACTTTAAACTCTGTTGATCTGTTCTATTGGTGAAGGGTCTCATCATTAGATATTGATGCCACTTTTGTATTGCAAAGACACTATTAGCTAGTAATTCTCTCTCATAGGCTGACAGTAGCAGATTCTTGCCAGACAATGGTTTGCTGATGTAAGAAATTGGGTGGTTGTCTTGCATGAGGACAACACCTAAACCTTCTCCAGAAGCATCCGTTTCTACTATAAAGGTCTTTGTGAAGTCAGGCAGAGCTAAGACTGGTGGAGTAGTCATGATCTGCTTGAGTTCATTAAAAGCCTTCTCAGCTTCAACTGTCCACTTGAAAGCATCTTTTTGCAAGAGTTGTGTCAAGGGTCTACAAATCTTGCCATAATTCTGAATGAACCTCCTGTAGTATCCAGTGAGGCCCAAGAATCTCCTCAATTGCTTGAGATTATTAGGTGCTAGCCATTGAATGATAGCTTGAATCTTCTCATGTTCAGTTGCTACTCCCTCTTGTGAGATGATGTGCCCCAAGTAACTGATCTGAGTGCTAGCAAATGAACATTTTTTTAGATTAGCAACTAAAGCATTGTCCTTCATGACCTACAAAACACACTCTAAGTGAGTGAGATGACTATGCCAATTGGGGCTGTATACTAATATGTCATCAAAGAACACCAAAATGAACTTCCTGAGGACATGCTTAAAGATGTGATTCATCAAGGCCTGGAAAGTAGCAGGAGCATTAGTTAGCCCAAAGGCATAACTAGGTACTCAAAATGCCCCAGATGAGTCTTAAAGGTTGTTTTAGACACATCTTCTTTGTTCATTCTAATCTGGTGATATCCTGACTTGAGGTCAATTTTTGAGAAGAATTTAGTGCCTCCTACTTCATCCAACAACTCTTCTATGAGTGGTATAGGAAACTTATCCTTAATGGTAGCTTGTTTAAGCTTCCTATAATCTACACACATCCTCCACCTTTCATCTTTCTTCTTGACAAGCACCACTTGTGATGCAAATGGGTTTTTACTATCCTGGATGACCCCCTGCTCCAGTAGCTCCTTTGTCATCTCCTCAATTGCATCTTTTTGAGTCACAGGGTACCTGTATGGTCTCAGGTAGGGGTGTGCATTGTCGGATATCGGATCGGAAAAAATCCGATCCGAATATTTCGGATATCCGGAGATTTCGGATCGGATCCGATATCCGATCTGAATATCCGACGATCCGAAAAACGATCCGAAAGTTGGGATCCCTGCTACAGTGCTGATCCGAAGCTAGGCTCACTCGTCACTAGCTAGTAGTCACTACTAATCTGCTACAGTGCTGATCCGAAACTTGGGCAGCCCATAAATTACATAATGAAGTATTTTAAGTGGCCAACAATCCAACATGTTATAACTTGCTATTTGCTAATGCTTTGCTACCTATTGCCACTTTATAGTTTTCATATTATATAGTAGTAGCTAACTAAATTGAACAACATACAACACACAAATGCACAATTACACATAAAAAGATCAAAGTTACTAAATTCATATTACAACAATTTAGGGGGAAATCGATCAAACTAATCAATTCAAAAATATACATAAAACCACAAGTTTCAACAAAATAAGAAAACAAAGACAACTAAAATAGTACTCCAAGACTCCAACTTCCAAGCATCCATTGACCAAGCTTTAGAAGTCTCCCATAGTGTCAATTGTTTCATCAATTATGATTTCCGGTTGCTCCAAGGTTAAATCCTTCATTCCTACCATACATATGACATAAAGTAAGGTGAAAACAATAAATTATACACAAATGTAAAAAGAAACAATGAATAAGAGTTATGAAATATACCTTCCTCCATTTCTTCCAAAGCAAGCAAACTCTCTTCTACTACAAGAGGTGCACGTGAAGTGCATAGCCAATCTTGTGTGCAAACAAGTGCTTCAACCATTTTAGGAGATAATGAAGTGCGAAAAGAGTCAAGTACGCGACCTCCCGTACTAAACGCCGATTCCGAAGCAACGGTAGATATAGGTATGGCAAGCACATCTTTAGCCATCTTATAGAGAATAGGATATCTCTTGTATTGATCTTTCCACCATTGTAAAATTTCAAAAGATGGAACATGACTTTCACATGCATCTTCTAAATACTTCTCCAACTCACTTTTGTTCACATTAGTCAAAGAACAACCCGTGTCCCTTTGATATTTGGCCGTCATGAGCTCTTTAAGGTCAATTTTTCTCCCACTTTGTGTGAAAACAGAGGAAGATGTAGAAGTAGAAGAAGTAGTAGGGCCGGCCTTTGAACGAGGCATAGAAGAAGCATAAGACTCAAACAAAGATTGTAAAACCATCTTGATTTTAAGGCTCAAAAGAGTGGCTTTTGTTTCATCATAGGAATCCCGCACAACCCAATCAACATAGTTCATTTTGTGCCTAGGATCAAGGATAACCGCTACAAACACCAAAATGTTAATATTATCAACATTTCCATAGTATTTGTCATACTTTGTCATCATTTGGGTTGCCATTTTCCTAATACCCTCATCATCGGAACCTTGATTGTTGGAAATCATTAATCTAGTCCCATAAATCTCATGAGCATAAACATTGCAAGTCACATAGCGAGAACCCGATAACCTCAATGTTGCATCATAGAAGACACTTAAGAAAGGCAAAAAACTACCAACCCTCTTCCAATCATCTTCCTTAGGACCACCACCAAGCTTCTTAAGTTCCTTAAAACAAGAAGAATCTTTCATGTATAAACTTGCAAATGCCTTTTTAAACTTGATAGCAGATTCAAGCATTAAAAAGGTTGAATTCCATCTTGTCTCAACATCCAAAGTAACAAGACTTTTACTATCTTCTTTCTCCTCTTCTATGCATTTTTTAAACCTTTGAAGTCTAGCGGGAGAGGACCTAACATACCTCACAAGAGTTCGGACTTTCATGATGGACACATCAAGCTCTCGTAAACCCTCTCGTACAATCAAATTCAAAATATGAGATGCACACCTCATATGCAAATATTGACCTTCTAAGACACTAGACTCCCAAATGTTAAGTCTTCTTTTCAAGTAATCAATTGCCAAATCATTAGAACTAGCATTGTCTACGGTCACAGTCATAATATTTTTCAAACCCCATTCATTCAAACAATTTTCGACCGCCCTCCCAATAAGTTGCCCAGAATGGCCAGCAATAGGACAAAAGTTAATTATCCTCTTATGTAAATTCCAATCATCATCAATAAAATGGGCAGTCAAACACATGTAACTCAAATTTTGACCAGATGTCCAAGTGTCTGTAGTAAGGCAAATCCTAGAATGCAAGTTCTTAAAAGAAACTTTCAAATCATTTCTTTTTTTCAATGAAAAGACTGTAACAATCTCTAGTGACAGTTGTGCGGGAAGGAAGAACAAATCTAGGATTTAAAGCCTTACAAAATGCACGAAAGCCTTCACGTTCAACAAAAACAAAAGGCAATTCATCCACAATAACCATCTTAGCAAGTAGTTTTCTACAAAGATCAGGATCAAATTCCCAAAGTTTTGGAACACTAATTGTTTCCACACTCCCATCCTCATTAACATGACTTTGAGTTTCAAAATCAATCAACTTTTGCTTCTTATCCAAATTTGGAAGATATAATTTACATCTCCTAACATGATTTGCTAAGGGAGTAGTGCCATTTTTACTACCACATCCAATAAGAGTCTTGCAATACTTACAAGAAGCAAAGGTAGGATCCTCAGTTTTCTCATAATGTGCCCACCACTTTGATTTTTTTTTCCTCTCACCAGTTGAAGCATTTGGTTCTTTCTTTATCTTTGTAGATGTTTTTGAAGTCTTCTTCTTCCTCTTCTTCACTTGGCTAATCTCTTCTACATCATCGGAATCCTCTTCCTCGTTAGTTTCATCCAAATCGTCAGCTTCATCCATCATCAAGTCCACATAAGTAGGAAATTTAGGCGCATCATTATCATCAAAAGATGATGATTCCATATTCTGCAAACCATTACAATCAATCAATCATCAGTTCATCACCAAATCAACAATACTTGAATCACTATTATAAAAACTGCCACTAGCCCTACTATTATAAAAACTGCAAACCATTACAATCAAGACGATATGCTGCCAAAAACTGCAAACCCAACCAAGAATCAAGACAGAATGCATCAAACAGCTGAAACTCAAGTCGTAAAAATCCCAGCAGAATTTTCGCATCACATTACTGTTCAAACCAGTAGACGAGCTCAAGTCGGAGAATATGACAGCTATTGAAGCAGAAGCTAGAAGTTCGCATCTATTATCGATATTATACAATAAATTTTCGCATGTGAACTAAATTTAAACATAAACTTACAAATCAAAATTCGAATGATGATAATTAAATCTTTGACGACGAAGAAAAATCACTTCAAAGAAGAAAACTTAATGAATTGCGCAAATAAAATGGAAAATAGGGAAAACAGGTCATACATTCCACAAACAAGAACAAAAAATGGAGAAAAAGAGGAGAACTTCGCGCAAATTGTAAAAAATGGAGAAAGAGAGGAGAACTTCGCACAAAAAAATGGAGAGAGAGAGAACTTACCCCAGACTTGGACGGATCTGCTGGTTGCTTCCCCGCCGGCCGTTCCATTTCAACCGGCAGCCGTGAGATTCAGCGGTGAGACTGAAGACTAGAGTGAGAGTGAAATGAGGGTTAGGGTTTTGAGTGAGAGTTTGAGGCAGAGTGAAATGAGGGTTAGTGTTAGACTTAGCCCAAACAATGAAACAAAGACAACCCAGTAGGCAGTAGCCCACTACGTCTAGTCGTCTACGGCCACTGCCCACTAGTCCATTTGAATATTTTTGTATTAAAAAAATTTCGGGTTTTCGGATATCCGAATTGTCAAAAAGTCTGATCCGTATCCGATCCGAAAATCCGAATTTTTTCCGGATATCCGATCCGAAATATCCGAAAACCAAAAACCGGATCGGATATCCGAAATTTCGGATCGGATCACCGGATCGGATCGTTCGGATCGGATTTTTTTGCACACCCCTAGTCTCAGGTTAATAGCATCGGTACCTTCCTTCACGGGAATTTTGTGATCAAATCCCACCCTTTCAGGTGGGAGTTATGCAGGTGCTTCAAACAGCTCTGGAAATTTAGACAGAATATGAGCAATCTTAGGTTGCTGGTCAACCTTGCTTTCAACTTCTACATCATTAAGAAGTGGATTTACTGATGCCACTTAAAGCATAAATAACTCTCCCTCATTACAGATCAGTTTATTCAAACTGGTGCCAAGTATCACCTTCATTTTCTTCGGAGCAACCCCCCTAAGTCTGATCTTCCTTCCCAAGTACTTGAATTCCATTGACATATCCTTGAAGTTCCACACACTAGGTCCCAAATTAGAGAACCATTGTACCCCTAACACTATGTCACTCCCACTCAAGGGTAGGAGTATCACATCAGCTTTGAATTCTCCCCCATGCATTCTCCAGGTGAAGGATCTGATCATAGTATCACATTTAATCCTCCCCCCATCTGCCATCCTCACCCATATAGGTGAGATTTGCTCCATTAGACACTTTAGTTTCAGAGCCTTACTCAAATCCAGGAAGTTATGGGTACTTCCACTGTCTAGGAGTATGTGAAGGTCCTTTTTCTCATTCTAACCTACTACTCTCATGGTCTGTAAGGATATGTGTGCAGATTGAGACTCAACTTCCTCTACTTATTCCACCTTCTCCTCAGTCGCCATCTCCTCTACTTCCACATGATACAATTGTGGTTTTCTTCCCTTACACTTATGACCCAACTTAAACTTCTCATCACACGAAAAGCATAATCCCTTAGCTCTTTTTTCATTGAACTCAACTGTAGTTAAGGTTTTTCGGTTGGTACTGGTGTTTGGGGTTGTTTTTGAGTGATTGTTGATGGTGTTTGGCTTTTGGTAAGTGGTGTTCTGGTGTGGGTAGGTTGATATTTTTGTGGTGCTAGGTGTAGGTAGTAAGGGTGGTTTAGTGTTCAGTTTTGGTTTCTTGGCTTTGGTTGCTGCTTTTTGCAACTTAGCAAGGCTAAAGGCCTGATGTACAATAGCTGGAGAGAACATTCTCACAGTCATTTGAATCTCTTCATCTAATCCCCCTAAGTAACAGCTTAATGAATTCTTCTCTGCCTTCACCCTACTGGAGAGTGCATCAAAAGCATCATGATACTCCTGTACTCCAGAGGTATGTTTTAATGCTTTAAGATCAGCCTTGGGATCATCAAAGAGAACTCCAAATCTAGCAGTAATATCTATTACATGCATATTGTTCCCATGTAGGCATCACATTGTCCCTGTTGTTCATGTAATTTTAATGCCATAATAATGCTTTACCCTCTAGATGAAGAGCAGCTAATCTAACCTTGTTTTCATCTGTAATTTTATCAAAGTAAAAAAACTTTTTACTCCTATACAACCAGGGTTTCAAATCATATCCACTAAATTGGGAATGCAATTTTAGTAAGTCTGGAAGAGAAGCATTGATGTGGAGGTTTTCCTACACCAATTCCTTCTGGTGGGGTACCAAACAAGCCTAAAGATGAACCATCAGAGTTATCTATGAATGTATTTTTGGTTTGGTTATCAGACAATCACCTTAGTTAATTGCAAGGATAAACCCAATATCAAATCATTCAACTCAACTACTGATTTAGCATTTTTCTCAATGTTAAGACTATTAAGATAACAAGCATCACTGACCTTCTTATTCTACTCTTCTATGGTAGATTTCAGGCTTACCTCAATTCTCTGAAGTTCTGCTACCAGTACTTCGTATTTAGGATCCACAGCAGAGTTCCTCGTTTGCACCATTTCGACTATCGAGGACTTGCTGCTCTGATACTGATGATGCAGCTAGGATTTCTAGCTGATAGATATGATCAAGAGATTCCAAATATTATGGAATGGTGTTGATCTTAGCTAATACCAAAGAGTTCCAAAGATAGAAAGAAGGGAATTCTCGAAGTAATTGAGATATAAAATTAATAAGGATTTCTAAGAGAGTGTGAGAAGGGAATTTAGAGAGAGAAGGAGAGATTTCATTCATATATCATGATCCTCTCAATGAGGTACAGTGCCATATATATAGCTCTTACATCAGTGAGAATCTAAGGAATTAAAATAAAGTAAAAGTAATTCCCTAATACTCCCTCCGTCCCAAAATATAGTTCTCATTTCCATTTTGAGTGTCCCAAAATATAGTTTCCATTTCCATATTTAGTTCCACATTTTTCCGTAATTTGTCTAGAAAAACCGTGTCCCATCATTTATTTGCTTCTTGAATTTTGTTTTTTGCTTTGTTTATTCAACCCAAGTGTTACAATTAATGCTCTTTCACCAATTATTCTCCATTCTCTCTCCTAAAATCATCATTTCCCATACAACATTTATTTAAATAAACAAAAAATCTTTATTATCCCTCTTAGGTTCTACTTGCATAAATTACCGTGAAAAAGGAAAATGGGAACTATATTTTGAGACGGAGGGAGTAGAAAATAACAGAAGGTTGTTAAGCCATAATAAGACAAATATTGCTACCTCACTAGGTTGTTAATTATGCAGATGCACTGTACTTAGACTCCCCTGTTACAACTGTTATTCCCTTTCCCTTTTTGGTATATTCCAACTCAGCATTCATATATTTCAGCTCAGTCATATCCTCTGACCCCCTGATGATATCAGTGCTCAAGGCCAGGCTTGTATCATGCAGCAACGCCGAGTTAGGGGAGCGAGAAACGCCAGACTCCAGAGTGCGACCAACTGTGCAAGAGATTGAGGGTTTCAACTTTGAGAGAATGAAGGATGAAGGGTAGGGGTTCATATGCAACGACTATTTTTTCCAGCTATAATGAATTAATCATCATGAAACAAAAAACTGTCTCAATCTCTTGGGGTATTGATGTTTTTTCTTTTTGACAATAATATCAATGGTTAGTATTGTATAATGCCAATAAATAATATCTTGTATAATATTTATATAATCATTTTCCCTTATACGTAATTTTGTAATTTTGTGTTAATCTAATGTTGTGGTTCTGAGAAAAATTGTAGCTATAAATTTTAATATATTAATTGTTTATTAAGTGTATATTTACTATTCTCAAGAATTGCACCAACATGTTGTTTCGAAGGCTTTTTTTTTCCCCAAATGCTGCCTATATCTAAAACCGCAAGAAATTAATAGCACTAAGAAGGTGATATTTTTATAATGACACTTACCATAATGCAATTCATGAAAGCAGGGAAGTGCTCCAAACATCTCAAACTACTCAGCTGTATTCGAGAGGCATGATCAAAATCAAGTGGCAGATGCTTTACGAAAGGATTGTATAAAAAAAAGTGTTCAATGTGAATGAAACTAAATATTTACCCCTTCCCTCTTAATTTCTGTGGAAACTTGTAGCGGGTGATTGTATGAGGTTCTTTGATAACCATAATTAATTTATTTATGCTACTTTTTTTGCCAAAAAATAAATAAAAACCTATGAGCCATGGCTCATGGCCATGTCATTCCAGTTATTTGAAAGAAACACCCTTTCTAATTCAATTATTATATATATGATTTTTATTATTAAGTCCATATTTACTATTTCCACCTCTTGTCAGTTATCTAGATAATTTAGTCTCAGTTTATTTCAATTTAATTTTAGAAAAGTTAGAAATACTAAATTTAAACAGAATTTCATACTACTTTAAAAAAAGAAAAAAAAAAGTTCAATACAAGTTCATGAATTTATCTACAATTAATACAATAAATATCGTTTAGAACCAACCACCCTTAACTAAAAAGCAATTAAAGTCAATAACCCTACTTCTTTAGATACATCCTTAACGTTGGTTTTTTTTTTTTCTTTATTTCCACGATTGCCAGTTTCTTGCCATACGCCCATACCTTTGGAAGTAGAAGCACAATTTTAAAATATAACCAACATCCAATTTTTTTTTATTATGGTTGCTTCTCCGCTTATAATATATATTGTCCCATTTTTTCTACATCCAATCTTCTTTCACCTCTCAACAAATAATCCAATTGGTCATAAAAACCTCAGATGAATAATGTAGACCTTAAAAAAAACTTGATAAAGATAGAGAAACCATGGGGTTTGTTAATGATAGAGTGACATCAATTGCTGTTGGAATAATGCAAAGATACTTTCATCCGAAGCTGGTTGTCAAGAGTGATTGATGGTGATCCAAACTTTGAGAAAGGAGAATCAGGGTCTAGTGATTTCTCTCGTAGCTGAAGATATTCTCTCTTTGTCTTCTCGTTTTCAATGTATTGAGTGGTCTTTTGTAAAACGTTTCGGCAACAAAGTTGCCCACTATCTAGCCCATTTTCAACCTGTGGATTTTGGTTGGCGTAGTTGGAAAGAGGATTTTTCGAAGAATGTTGTCAACATTGCTTTTGTTGATATAAATACTTAGCCCTCTTTTGGGTTTTTTCCTGAAAAAAAAAATATAAAGCCCTCACCAGAAAGCGTCAAATCTCAAATTAACAAGTTTACCCCACCTTGTAACTCTCACCGGAGAGGGCCAAATCTCGGTGAAATACCGTGTGATGTAGGCAATTTTTTATTGTAACTGTAGAACCGAACGAAATCGTGTTGTTTTAGAAAGAACGTGCCCAAAAAGGAAAATATATGTTCGTGACTTGAGATTCCGTTACGAAACAGCCGCATTTTTAAGCCATGGGGTAAACTAATAAAAATCAGAGGAAATATACTCTTGACAGCCGAAAAAAATCAATAATTATGTTGATTACCCAAGACAAAATCCAAGTCTGTATATACCTTAACAATTTATTTAAGGAAAGAAACCGAGCCATAAATAATTTTACATTACAATAAATGGTCCTGCGGAAGATTCCTTCAGGTTATCATTTCTAGTGGTAGGCTTTGTTAATAATTTGCTATCTAGCTAAGTTATAGAGGAAAACTCTTGTTCTTATGTACAAGCCCTCCTAAAGAAAGTTACGGGACTCATTACTCTACGTTGGTACAAGTGCTAATATCTGGGTCTTAATTCTTCCCATGCACATTTGTATCTCCCTATAAATCAAGAGGTTCTGAGGGCAGCACGGATGCAAGCTTGTAGCGGCATTATCTAATCTCTGTGCAACTTCTGCAGGTGGATATTGTCGCTTCAGTGCAAAGTCTGCAAGTTGTTAGAAGATGGTCAGTGAATGTAACAAAAAAAAAAATGCATCTTAGACATCATACGTCGTGAAATTTTGGCCACTGGACAAGGAAATTGAACGCTACAGAAAAACACCAAAAAATTGCTGTCCAGAAGAAGAAAAAATTGTATCAAGGGTATTGTGCAGGATTGAAGTTAATAAATCCTCCCTATTAACTTGACATCATTATGAGGGGGGTTCACAATCTCCAACTTGTCACAATTTATTCAAGAAAAAGTTAGGATCATTAAGATAAAATTAAAGAAATAGGACACTAGATGAGGCAACAAAAGTGCACAATCAGAAATTTAGAACTGTATATGATTGTCGCACTGGCATGTCATTCTCAACGAATCCCATAGCAGCAGGCAACAGCGAATAGAGACCGCAAATCTAGAAACCCCAAGTTAACCAAAGTAGTAAAAGAAGCCGAACAACCGGTAAGACAAGAAGATATATCTATGTCAAAGACAGAGAGAAAAGAAAAGATAGATATAAGCCAGACAGGAATTGTAAAAGTCCGGACCAGACATGGAAACAGTTGAAAGCTAGAATCATGCACGTTTTTGGAAGGTGGTTAGCCTAATCACAAATAATGCTGATAAATGTAACTATCAGAGATGATCCATTTGAACACCTGGTGTGACAACAATTCTAGAAGAATCAAGAAAAAGACTGAACATCATTTTCATGATTGCTAAAGTAATACCTGTATCATAAGCAATGTTGCAACACATGATGTCATAAGGTCAGAAGGTACTCGAAGATCATCTGATGCAAAATCACCAATTCGTTGCACACTAGATGCATCACACGCCAGTTTGGGCTGTGAAGTGCAGGAAGCAACTGGATTCTGATGAGGCAAACTACCTCGAAATGTGTTTGAAGATGATATCATAGACGTCCTGAAAGTAGCTGCACTTTCTGCTTCACCATTACAAGCCAAAGCCTCACTGATCCTTCCGAATGCAGCTTCACCTTGTTTCATAATAGACGCGCCTAGAATAGTAAACATAGATTATAGATACTCAACCATAAGAAAACGCTATTGGACCAAAAACTAAATTCTCAAGGCTTCTATCTAAGCAATTAGCAAGTCTTGTTGCCACTGATAAGAGCATGGCCACTCATGCCCCAAAAAAACATGTAAATCCTCTCTCCCATCAACTTCCTCTCTCATCTTACAAAAGTTGATCATTCCTTATGACCCATTTTGACAAATGCTGCTCACTTATGACCCAAAAAAAATAAAGAACATCATCATTCTCTCTCCTACTTTTTACTATGCCCCATCCCATTTTCTCTCTCTTATCAATACATTATTTATACCTTTTGATATTTATAATATCATACAAGATTATAAATAAATTATTTTGCATATTTACGATCCTAAATAAATTCATTTAGTAGTAATTATTTTTTATTAAAAAAATTCTTCAATAATAAACGCTTCCAAAAATAATTATTCATGTGTGTATAATGTAGAGAGAAAATTATTAATTTTAAAAGTGTGTCAAAATATAGCAAAATGGATATCTATTTATAGATATCAAAAAGATAGGACCATTGGTGAAATTTTTATTTTTTTAATTTGAATTTTTAAAGTTATTCAAGTTACAAAATTTGAATAACAAAAAGTAATCTTTCTGACGCACTGCCACATGTCCACAAATAGTTCGCTTGGTTCATAGGATGACCAACCATGGATTGAGTCATAGCATGACCCAAATACAAACATAAAAAAAAAAACCATGGATGCAACCCCATGTTTTTTTTTTAGCAAGGTTCATGACTTAATTTTATGCCCAAAAAAACCATGAGTGGGCATGCTCTAATGACCTGTTATCATGGTCTAATGGTCAAGGTGAAGGTCTTCAAGTCCTCCACGCATTGCATTAAAAATAAACAAACAAAAAAATTATGGACTTTGTGAAATAGCCTCAAGATTTAATGACAAGCCTTCTGATATATCATACTAGCATTTTTTGCACGCTATGCGTGCGTGTCCTATGAACTTTTTTGTTTTTCTCAATTAGTTATTCATCAATCCTACAAAAAAATTGATTCGAAAAAACATTTATAATAATTTTTTTTTAACTATATTTTTCTTAAATCAATGTTTCATTGGTTTTTTTTTTAACTATATTTTTCTTAAATCAATGTTTCATTGGTTTTTTAGTTATTTGTTCATTATTATTCAAATATATTATCGAGAGAAAGAAATAGACAATAGAAGAAAGTTTGTGCTCAAATAAACTGGAAAAATTGGTGTATCTGATTCAATCGTCGAAAAGAGTTTGTTTTATATAATAGAGATTACCGCAGAATAATCAACATTTAGGTTTTAAAATATTATGAGTATAATTATTAATATGAAATTCAATTTTTTATTTTTTCTTCTAATTGTGTCAATTATGTTATATTGTCAATTTAATATCTGAACAGAGTTTTCCACACATATTTAAGAAGATGAAATCATTCTCCTTAATTTAATATTTGATTGAAATTTCAAATTCAATTCCATTATTAACTTGTTCAATATAAATGTCAAATATTTAAACAGAGTTTTCCACACATATGTAAGAAAATGAAATCATTCTCCTTAATTTAATATTTGACTGAAATTTCAAATTCAATACCATTATTAACTTGTTCAATATAAATGACAAATAGGAAGAAGAAAAGATTATTTAATATATATGACAATTTAAATTCATTAAGGGTATATCAGACTTTTCAAGAGGGGACACCATCTTCCTCTCCCCTTCACTTATATAATAGAGATAATATGGTGCAAGTGCAAGAGAAACAAGAACTACAAGCAACAAAAAGAACAGATAATACAGGAAGTCTGCCAACGATAGTCCTTTCAGAATCATTCTATATGGATTAAAGGTAGTATTCACTCATCCAACCAGGAGTCCAGGACTACATACAAAAAACTTATCACAGAAAAGAACCAAATGCTCAACTAGAACTAGTTTCCTTGTTTGAGCAAGTAATAAAAAATAAATTTATTCAGGTTCCTCAGAAAAGTTTAAAGCTGGTATCAATTAGTTAGCAAGGAGTAAGATTGTACAAATCCTGACCTCTCTAATTCTCAAATGTCCAAAGACATGGTATGATATCAGTGTGAATTGCAGAAACGGATGAATTAGGATAGAAATAAAACGTATAATTTTCTTCATAGAATCAGAGGAGTCAATCTGGAGTCAGGATGTAACATCTTGACTTCAAATGTAGTTCCAGCATATGAGAAATTAAAGAGTAATAATATACATAAAATTACTCGTGCACTGAGAGTGAGGGATAGCTCAGTGGTTAGAGCATCTCTCCCAGTTCCAAGTGGTCTTGGGATCTATTCTCACCCTTGGCGAGTTGGGATCCCCTTTACTCCCCCAACTTGTCAAGGTTTCTCCTTACCAAAAGAAAAAATTACTCGTGCACTGTGCTTCTATATTTCTTGAACAGCAGACTTCTAACTTATGTAGAATGGACATCTTCGTATCTCTTTTTTTAGTTGTTGAGATACTTTATATTGTTAGGATGCCGCAAAACCACAAAAGATTAGGATCAAACAGAAAGCAACAGTGACCATTGGAATGGGACTATGGAGGAGCAATTTTAGTGTTTCAATCTCTAATTAGAGACCAGAATGCTTTCTCTGAGTATCCAAAGAAACAAACAAGAGAGCATCTTCATCAATTATCTCTATTATATATGGGAACTCTTGAGGACTTTGGTGTCCACCTGAGTTCTCTAAAATACCCTTTATGTTTTTATTCTTCCAGGATAACTTATGAGGGCAAAAAAGTCATATAACTTTTTTTTTAAAAAAGCTCTAAACTACCAAATTTCCCCCCAAAAAAAACTACCAAATTTTTTTTAAATAAACATGTTCAATATCACAGCGATGTTCGCGCACGCATCGCGTGCAAAAAATACTAGTTCTAATCTATGGTAATTGGTAGTAAGAAGGGGAAAAAATTAGCCATAAAAGGAGGTAAAATGACACAGGAGAAACAGAAATTGCAGGCCCTTTCCGTACCTTAATAGCTGTATCAACCATGTCTTGTGCCTTATCTCTAGATCCTTCAACAATTTCAGCCACATTGGATGCAGTTTCTTGACAACTGACTGCTGAATGATTTGAATAATGCATGGTTTCGTTTAAAGGAACTGAATCCGTTACAGGCAGAGGCCAAGGAGGCAGGTTCTTTGGACATGCACTGCTCTGATCAAAGACCTGTGAAAGCACAAATTTATTCAAATTAATTTTACTACAATTAAGCAAAAAATTCCAGAAGTAGGCAATAGCAGTACACCAGAGCAGGCTGGGTGCACAGCCAAAAATTAACAAAGACATTTAAACTGTATCAGGTTCTGAAGATCCAGCAACCACTAGTGCTCAAAATTAAATAGATAGTACATCCCATTGGAAAATTTGATTTCGATGATTTATCTGCATAACATTCTCTAAAGGGAAAACCTATCATAATTAGGAGCCTGAAAACCTGTACTACGTATATCCTCTCGTAAACTTCTAACATTTCCCCAACTAATTGTACTGTCCACTAATGTCATTCACTAATAAATACAGCAGAAAGCATACCTTTCTATCTGAACCCATAGTCAAACCTGGAATAGGTCTCACATGACCTTCCTGAAACTGCATATGAGCCAACTGCAAGATTAATTTTGGATTTCTGTCTTGAAACTTCCATTTCCTATGACCTTAGCAAGTGAACTCAGGCATGCTGGCTTAACCTGCAAAAAGAAAGGATGATTCCAATGATTCAGGAAAGAAGTTCCAAACAACACCTTAAGGCTGTGAAAATTACCAATGGTAATTCTTAAAATCCCACAAAACTCACATGCATTTGACCAACCCATCATCAGATAACAAGCATCTATGATTTCCTTCCAACTTTATAGATATTATGCAGTTCAACAGAAGAGAGTCCCTCGGATGGGTGATCAAACAATGAAATGAATCTGCATAAATTTTCAGTTGGCTCACATATCAACATGCTGCTCTTTCTTACCACTTGTGTTTTAATGATGTTGATGAAGTAAAAGGAAATTTCATAGGTTATCAAGTATCAACTGAAAACAGGAAGCTTTTCATTTTGGATGCGACGTAAGCCAAAATATTATGTGTGCCTAAAATTTTCAGGTTTTCACATTGGGTACCCTATGGGTTGAAAAGTAATTCATTTTGGGTACCCAAGGTTTTGGGTACTCTAAGGGCTGAAAAGTGTTTCATTCTGGGTACCTAAGACCCAATAAAGTTTAACTCTCCATTATAGGGAAACCCAGGACTAACAAATGAATGGCCCACATCTTTTGATCCAGTCATACAACTGCTAGATTCTCACCTTTCTTTTCAATGGAATTTGAGGGGGGGAAGGTCAGAAGGCCGTCAAACATTCTAAAAACTCCAAAAATATCTAAGTTTATTTTATAATTTAGAAGATTGATATGAGCACTACAAGGCATATTGTGCAAGGTAAGCAAGATAATAACAGAGAAGTATATTTCAAGTTTAAAAGTTATGGATGCTTCATGTTTTGATAAACATGCATGTAAGGGCTTTGCAAGTTATGCAAGCATGGTAATGTAAGATGCGTTACGTAGATCCTGATGGAATTTTGTTAATGGAAGTTGTAGTGGGTTTTTTTTATGTTTATGTTAGGAGAGTAATGTTTTTATAGTTGAATGTTAGTTTTTGTTTATGATGGAGTGAAGTAGGAAAATGAGGGAGAGCTTTTTATGAATGGTTGAACTTTTTATTAATGATGCTTGGTTGTTCACTTTACAAACAAGGGTACTAACACCTATTTATAGTTGTCTAAACCGACATTCATTGAGTTAGTCTAGATTATTCTAAGCTAGAAATGCCTAGAACTATCCACTAGATTTTGCTATAGATTTTTCTAGGATATCTTAGACCTCAACTAGATTTTTCTAGTTACTAATTTCTAGATTACAAAGATATATTTTTTTTTGGCATATCCTAGATTGTTCTAGATATATTACATGATTTTTCTACAATCTACAAGATTTTCTAGATTAATATCTAATACTCCCCCTTAATCTGAAAAATCTTGGATTCCAAGTTGTCTTCTGAATTGGATGAACTTCTCTGTTGGAATTGCTTTAGTGAATATGTCAGCGAGCTGCTCCCCCGTCTTGCAGAATTGTAGCTCGATCTCTTGTTTGTCGACTAGCTCACGAATGAAATGATGTCGTATCTCGATGTGCTTCGTGCGGCTGTGAAAGACCGGATTTTTCGTTATGGCTATTGCAGACATGTTGTCACAGTATATAGTTGTTGGGTCTTCTGATGCCTGTTGTAGATCTTCGAGAATTCTTTTAAGCCATACCGCTTCACATGCTGCACTTGTTGCTGCTACATACTCTGCTTCTGCTGATGACAAAGCTACTGTTGCTTGTTTCTTTGATGACCAAGATATGGCCTTGGTTCCCAGCTGGAATACGTAGCCGCTCGTACTTTTTCGGTCGTCAATACTTCCGGCCCAATCGCTGTCTGTGTATCCTGTAAGCTTGTGATTCTCCTCTGTCTCGTACAGAATTCCATAACCTTTTGTTCCCTTGACGTACCTGAGAATCCTTTTTGCTGCTGCCAGGTGAGCTTTACTTGGCTCACTCATAAACCTGGATACGATGCTAACAGCATGTACTATGTCGGGTCTTGTATGTGTAAGATAGATGAGAGAGCCGACCAAACTTCGATATATTGATGCATCGACCTTCTCTTTGCCATCGTTCTTAGATAGCCTTTCATTAAGTGTCATTGGTGTAGCCAATGGCTTGCATTCACTCATGTTGAATTTCTTGAGTAGGTCGTCTGCATATTTCTCCTGTGAGATAAATATTCTTCCTGGGCTTTGCTTCACTTACATGCCAAGGAAGTACTTCATGGCTCCAAGGTCCGTCATTTCAAATTCCGACAACATTGTGTTCTTAAATTCTTTAATCATTTTCGAATTAGTGCCTGTGTAGATTAGATCATCTACATAAAGGCACAATATGAGAAAATCTTGTGATCCTTGGGATTTGATATATAGTGATGGCTCACTTGGGCTTTTTGTGAAGCCATTTTGGAGTAGGTAGCCATCTATTTTGCTATTCCAGGCCCTGGGTGCTTGCTTAAGCCCATAAAGAGCTTTACGAAGGCGGTATACTTTGTCTTCTTTGCCTTCGATGAGATATCCTTGCGGTTGCTCAACATATACTTCTTCTTCGAGCTCCCCATTTAGAAATGCTGACTTGACATCTAATTGAAAGATCGGTAATTTAAGTTGAGCAAAGAAGAGCAAGGACCGACTCGATAGTCTCCATGCGGACAACGGGAGCATATGTCTCGTTAAAGTCAATCCCTGGTTGTTGGGAGTAACCTTTTGCAACGAGACGTGCCTTGTACTTCTGGACGGAGCCATCTTCGTTATACTTGACCTTGTAGACCCATTTGAGACCAATGACTTCTTTGTCTTCAGGTTTCTCAACAAGCTCCCATGTGTTGTTTTTCTCGATCATCTTGATTTCTTCATTCATGGCCTCGATCCATTTGTCTTCTCGAGCAGCTTCTTGAAAGCTTTGTGGTTCACTTGTGAAGAGAGCCATGATAGCTTGATTGCACTGGAAATCCTCCAAGTAGCCTGGTGGTCGCCGATCTCTTTGTGAACGTCGTGCTACTGGAGCTGAGCTTTGAGAGCTTGATCCTGATGTTGGACTCACCGATCTCGAGGATGTTGTTGGAGATCTCGGTGATGGTGGACTGGAAGATGGCTGCGTTGTTGGATGAATTGAGCCTTCATCTTCACTTGGGCTTGGTGGAAGAAAATCTCCTTCACGTGGCTGAGATTCATTCTCCATCCACGTCCATTGAGCTCTTTCATCGAAGATGACATCTCTTGAAATGACTAACTTCTTGGATTCGGGTTGATAGAGACGATATCCTTTAGATTCGTCACTGTATCCAATGAAGATACATTTTTCTCCTTTTCCGTCAAGTTTTTCCCGATTTTCTTTCGGGATGTGGGCATATGCTATGCACCCGAATACTTTGAGGTGCTCCACTCTTGGCTTTCTCTTATGCCAAGCCTCATAGGGTGTCATACCCTTCACTGCTTTCGTGGGAGACCTATTGAGAATATACACCGCTGTACAGACAGCTTCGGCCCAAAAATATTTTGGTAAATTCTTAGCTTGCATCATACTGCGGGCCATTTCAGCAATTGTTCTATTATTCCTTTCCGCAACACCATTTTGTTGAGGTGTGCGTCTTACTGTTAATTCTCTTTTAATCCCATGCGCTTTACAGAAACTGTTAAATTCTTTGCTTGTAAATTCTCCCCCACGATATGTTCTCAGAATTTTTATTGAATGCCCACTTTGTTTTTCTGTGAGGGCTTTAAATTGCATGAAGTGGGAAAACGCTTCTGATTTTTGCTCCAAAATATAAACCCACATCATACGAGTGAAATCATCGACAAATAATAGAAAATATCTTTTTCCGCCAAGAGACGGATTTCTGGTAGGGCCCCATATATCTGCGTGAACGAGCTCTAATGGAGCTTTAGCCCTCCAAGATGAAGTAGGAAATGGCAATCTATGCATTTTGCCATATATACAGCCCTCACAAATTTTTCTTTCATTAATTATAGGTGGAAGCCCAATCACCATTTCTTTTTGTTTTATCAGTTTTAAACTGTTAAAATTTAGATGCCCGAATCTTAAATGCCACAATGTGGATTCATCTATTATAGAGCTTAGGGCAACATTATGTTCCATTTGCATTCTTAATGGAAATATTTTATTAGGAGCCATTTGAGTAGTAGTAATTAATTGCCCTTTTCTCTTATCAAATATGAGGCATTTATCAGCATCAAATTTCACCATATAGCCTCTTTGGATTAGTTGGCCTACACTTAACAAATTTTGTGCAAGCCCGGGGACATAGAAAACATCAGAAATGAATTTAGACGAGCCGGTTTTTGTTCTAACGGCTATTGTCCCCTTGCCAGCAACCTCTTGATTGCTTCCATCACCAAGAGTAATTTGTGTTTTTATATTTTCGTCCAGACTGACAAATGAATTTTTATTGCCAGTCATGTGGTTTGAACAACCACTATCAATATACCATATATCATTTGACTCTTGGTGAGCATTTAAACATGTATAAAATAATTGATCTCTAGGCTCCTTATTTTCCGTAAAATTGGCCTCTTCCTTTTGTCGGAACCAACAATCTTTTTCAAAATGAGTGTGTCTTTTGCATTTCTTACACTTGTATCGGCAATCTTGTGTATTATGGCCATTTTTCTTACATAAATTGCAATAGGAGCCAGATTGGTTATTTTCTCGAGTTCCTTGATTTTTGTAATTTCCTCTCCCCCTGCTACGGTTAGATAAAGTACCTCCTTTACCGTAGCTATTTTTACTTTTATTTTCTCCATTATTAGAGAATTTTAATTTAGCCTGAAAAGCTTGTTCTAGTGGCTGCTCTGTAAATCTCCGCATTCTATCTTCATGTGCTAGAAGGGAGCCCATTAATTCAGTTAAACTTAATTTAGATAAATCTTTATTAGATTCCTCTATAGCAGCCACTATATGATCATAATTTTTGGGGAGACTCCTTAATATTTTCCGAACAACTTGGACATCTTCTATTTTATCTCCATTAGTTCGGATTTAATTTATAATATTTGTTACTCGACTAAAAAACTCTTGAATTGTTTCATTTTCCGCCATTAATAAATTATCAAAATCTCTCCATAAAGATTGAAGTTTAAAGAGTATTACCTTCTCGGAGCCCCTATATTTTGTCTCCAGGATACTCCAAGCCTCCTTGGCCGTTGTAGCAGCCATAATAGTAGGGAGGATTGTTTCATCTACTCCCCGATAAATTAAGGATAGGGCATAATTATCCCTTATCCGATTTTGTGTTTCGTCCCAAGTAGCTTCTTGGACCAAATCATTTGGTTGTTCATAACCATTTTGTACTAACTCCCACAAATCTTGTGAGATAAATATGGATTTCATTTGAATTGACCATTGTTGGTATTTTTCTCCCTTAAATGTGGGTACCCAATTTACTTGGGGGTAGTTAAATGTGTTTGAGGTTGAAGTGTTTGGGGAAGTCATTTTAACTTATGTGGTGTTTGGTTTTTATTTAAGGGAGTTGGTTTATTTTATGGTTAATGTATACGTTTTATGGGAGTATGATAATTTTTATAATGTAGTGGAGGTTTGGATTTAAATAGCTCTGATACCACTAATGGAATTTTGTTAATGGAAGTTGTAGTGGGTTTTTTTTATGTTTATGTTAGGAGAGTAATGTTTTTATAGTTGAATGTTAGTTTTTGTTTATGATGGAGTGAAGTAGGAAAATGAGGGAGAGCTTTTTATGAATGGTTGAACTTTTTATTAATGATGCTTGGTTGTTCACTTTACAAACAAGGGTACTAACACCTATTTATAGTTGTCTAAACCGACATTCATTGAGTTAGTCTAGATTATTCTAAGCTAGAAATGCCTAGAACTATCCACTAGATTTTGCTATAGATTTTTCTAGGATATCTTAGACCTCAACTAGATTTTTCTAGTTACTAATTTCTAGATTACAAAGATATATTTTTTTTTTTTTTGGCATATCCTAGATTGTTCTAGATATATTACATGATTTTTCTACAATCTACAAGATTTTCTAGATTAATATCTAATAGATCCCAGTTGATGTATAAAAAATGGATATTTAACAGGTGAAAAAGATCCAAAAAAATGTTCAGCTGAAATTCATTTTCTTTACCAATACTGTATTTTGTCGTATCACTTTGCACTATGTCATCTAAAAAGAGAATTCCTTTTTGCATGTCTGTCAGAAAGTAGAGCGAGTATAATTTTGGTGAGAACTTGCTAAGGACAAAAAAAGAATCAAGGAAAGATGAGTTTTTTAAACACAATTTGAACTTTTGGTTTGAGGTACCCAAAAGGAAACACTTCCAAACAGGTACCCAAACGGGCAAACCTCAGGCAACCCAAATGAAATTTTGGAGCTCAGATAACCAAAATGAAAAGCTTCCTTGATATAATATCAGTAGGAGGGAGCACAAACACCCATTAGCAGCAGGTAGAAAGAGAAGGAATAAATGGAAGTGAACTGTGGAGGTGGCTATTAAAATTTCTCGGTTGCATAGTTTATAAGAAGGAACCAATATGGAAACTTAAGCAAAATAAAGACCTTCTAGCACAAATTCATCAGTGATCATATGTTAACAAAATGGCAATTCAATTAACTGTTCACAAACAAGAAAAGGAATGAGGAAAAGATAACAGAGCCCAATTATATTCTTCAAACATTTTGTAGGTATCAAAGGGCGGTAATGACAATGAAATCATATATAATTTGCAAGGAAAATCTCCTATTCATTACCATAATAATGGAATTTCATCCCCTAACAGATTTTCATTCTCACCTGATACCACATTTAAAATATAGATGGCAAAGCAAAAATATGGAGGAAAAAAAAAAAAAGGTGTTTAGGGATAGTTTCCCATTTCCATAGACATTAAGAGTGGTTCATTCTTATAAAACTACATTAATATTCATTACCACTACAGCCATTTGTAGCTTCTGTGAAACCGGGTTTGAAGTCAACAGTCAGCAATGGGGAATGAATGTAACTCATTTAAAAGTATAAATTTCATAATGCACGTATCACTAATTTTTTCTTACAATTTAGGAACAATGACTAACTATACATATTACTGTCGCATGGTCTTTTATGGGTTAGAACCGCTAACTAGACCAAGGAAGATAAAGGGCTAAGAATACAAGTGAAGTGCTTAAACTCGGGGCAGTCATAGCCGAGCTCGGCTCAAGCTCAATTGGAGATCGTGATGACCCGAGTTGAGTAAAGTTACTGTGGAATCAATAAGATTCGTGAACGTACTCGAATATATGAAGTAAACATACTATATTATTTAAGACTTATTGGTGACAACATAGACTTCTTCAGAAATGACATTTTTTACTCCCTCCGTCCACAAATAAATGTCTTCTTCACACGAGCAAGCATATTAAGAGTAAATACTAAATAGTTTGGAAGTGTAGCCTTTTTGAGTAGATAGTGTAAAAATAAAACAAATTAATTAAGAAAGAGAGTTAGTAGGGGGACAGCATACATTCATATGGAATATGAATAGAGGGAATATAAATAGTTAGTGGAGTGGTCACATCACATTGATTTGATTCAATGGTGCTTTGGGAAGTATTTGCAACTAAAAATTTATATGTAGATTGACCAATATAGTAAGTATCTAGGAAGATTATTTGTGGAACAAATCTTATGGCCATTTTGTAGGTGATAATAAATGTTAGTAATAATAATGATTTTTCATGTTATATTGTCTCATGTAAATGCTTTCACGGTAATAGAAGCTTCCCATTATCACTCAATAACACCTCTAAAATGGTAATGGATGATAATGAAAAGTTATTTAGAGAGGGAGGTATATGTGAATGGATAAGAATTACCATTGGGTTCACAAATTTACCTATTGATTTATACCATAACTATCTTTTAGGACAGTCTACAAAACGTGCAATCAAAGCATTAGCAAACAAAATAATAAAATGAATATTATAACTTTTTTGAGTATTATCTTGATTGTCACTCGTGCTTCACTCTAACCTCAAGTGTGCAGCTCAGGTTGGAGTTGTGAGCCGACAAATCACTATAAGCTCAAGCTTGACTCAGCTGAAACAACTGTCTGTCTAACTCTAACATAGACAACTCGGCATTTCTTTCCTAATCCCCAATATTTCCTCATAGAGCCATTATTGTGTCTCCATACAAACATAATGAACCTCATTCAGATGAACACATGACAACAATACTCGGTGATACTATTTACTAAAAGCTGATAAGATCAGCAAAATAACCTTCATATTATTTGCAATTGATGGGCTGAATGAAGAAACATGGAAACGATGATCGACAATCTTCGTATGCTCCTCTGAAACTGGCATAATTGCTTCATTGACTTTTGGAACTTGTACATGCCAGTAATCAGATAGCATCTTCTGCCTCCTCAACGCTTCTGGCATATTCTCCAGTGGATTCAAAGGCATGCAGTCAATATCCTGCCCAAGTATGAGGGAGATGATAAACTATTTACTCCATGTATATCAACCACAGTCCTCCATTTGGCATGATAATAATTACCTCACGATGAAAAGAATGTCCTTTACATATTGAAGTGAAAGTTAATAAATTCAGTCTCTGAAAAGAATTTGTAGTTCTGTTTGGCAAGTAAAAAGTTGGTCACTCGAGTAATAAAAGGGTTAAGAGTACTATGGAATATTCACAAATGTATTATCATTGTTACAGGTAATTGACATTCTTTTTGAAATGACCTGTATAGAACAGCAATGAATTCACTTGGCTGTGCACTTCCACAAAAGCGTGCAATTTTCCCAATCTAAATCAAATAGGTTTTACATAAAGATGATTTGTTCGGCATGTTCTACTTAATATAGGTAGGAGAAGAGCAGAATAGACATCAAAGAAAAACAAGAGGAAGAAGAACCAAGTCAAAGTCCCAAGTTAATTATGAGAAAAATGTATAGTAATATATAATGACACAAGCTTTCAACCAAAACAGCATGAGGTAATTGTACAACAACAATTCAACAATGTCAAATCCTTAATCCCAATAGGACGGTGTTGGATGTAGGCCGGAGCCAAAATATTGTCTCCAGATGTCATCTACAAAAATCCTCTACCTCCATTCCATTTTGTCAATTGATGTATGCTTTTGTAATGTCCATATTCGCCCCCCCCGGGCTTCCAAAATCTTCATAGTTCCAACTTTTCATTATCTTTACGGTCCATCGTCCAATCAACGTTTCACAACTCACATGCTAAAAAAAAAAACTGGTCTGTCTTATCTTATCGTCAATATCCGCAATATCAGCTTCCTTCCAAATATCTCATTCATAACTCTATACCTTGTGATCCCACACATCCATCGCAAAATACACAGCTTTGAATATGATCCTTCCTAATATCGTGAGATACTCGTACCAAGGAAAACATAACTTTCAAAAATAATGTGAACAAATCTAGTCTTAACATTACCATCTCTAAATGAAAGCAAGCAAAAATATTCATTTATCAATTATCATCATCCCTTCTTCTGAATGAATGATTTCTCGGTTCAGGCAGGGGCTACAGGGGGGAGGGGGTAGAGACTAGAGAGGGCCTATCACTTCTGCAGCCTTTTTATTTCCTTTTCTTTTTGTTCAGAGGTCCCATCGCAGAGCATATCAAGAATCAAATACTTATCACAGGAAGAAGGATGAAGCTCATACGAAGCAGCTAGTACGATTTTCCTTCTACTATACATGGTGTCCTGGAATAACATTCCTGTTTCATTAGTTGGCTAGAGTTTTCCATTATTCTTTTTTTTTTCTTGTTTCATTCTTCTTCTCACCATAATTAATTTTTTCCACTTGTTGGAATCCTTCCTTTCTTTTTCCTTGGCCATTTAGGCATAAATATGAGTTTACAAGTATCACTTTTTATCCCACTCCAGCCAATTGCAAGAAATCTGGATAGTATAAATTAAACTAATAGAACGAGAAGATAAATATTGTTTAAGGTGACACCTTCAGATTTTATTTTCACCCTGCTTTAAGTCGAACCCCCAAAACAAAATTCCTTAAGTATGATCTTGACAGAACATGAAGTCATGAACCACTTGAGCTAGAAACACTAAAACATATCAACACACAAAAAAGATTATCAAAGGAAAACATTCATACCATGACTAGTTCAACCCCTAGATCTGGACGATGAAACTGGACCAGACAATTGTCATGATCAACTGTCAAGATGCTGCCATTATGGCATTCTCTTGTTTTTTGGATGAATAGCCACTAATAGTTGTCCAACAAGTAGTGAACATGCTAAGTCTGACGGGAGTCCTTCCCCAATGCCAGCCCGAAGGTTAGTATAGTGAGTCCTAACAGATTCACGATATTGCTTGAGTTTCTCCCTTTCTTTCTGTAGAAAATGGTCACAAAACCTCCTGAGGTTTACCAAGGGTACTGCAAAGATATGTAGCAGTCAAACTCTAAAATTCGTTCTTTTGAAAAAGACAAAGCTTTCACAATTAACATATAGAGAGCATTGTACCTTCTAATGAAGCCCAATTCAGCACGTGTAAGTCTTGGAATATGTTCCGATCCAGCATGAATTAGGTACTCCATGAACTCCCTCTTAGCAAACCAAGGATAGTCAATCGCACTGTAAAACCATTCATACACACACCATCTGCGTAGTTCATGAAAGGAGAGACAATCCGAAAGTTTTCTCTGCAATTTAGCTCAGGGTAAAGGAGATAAGTGAAAGAAATATAGACTTTGTGTAGTCAAAGAGAGACAAGAATCCTGAGCTGATAACCGTAGATTTGTAGGAAATGAATGAACTGACCTATACATCTTGCACTTCATCTTGGATTATAGCCAAACCATCACTCGAACAACCACTTAAAGCATAATCACTGTCCTTCAGAAGCAATGCTCTGTCTCTCTTGCGCCTACTTTTTTTCTTCTTGTAAGGTTTACAACCTGGCTCCGATTTGCTCACTAGATACTGCAACTTCTGTCTCCCCTAGACGTGGGTCATTACTAGAAGACACGTCCGGAGACCTAAGTGATGATTTACATCTTTTGGAGACAGCAGAGACTTGTTCACTACTATCTGCAGACTTCAACTCGTTATCAGCCACACTCTATAAAACCACCAAGAAAAATGCACTTACAAAAATTATGTTCTATGAATTACAAGAAAAAGAATAACACAGGCCACTGAAAACCTCACAGCTTATTCATCCACATAAGTGGATTCTTAATGGTCATGCCTATTCACGAAGTTCCAATAGTCAATACCAACAGAGACAAGTCAAGCCACCCAAACTAGGTCAAGAATCATTCAGAACATGAGACTTAGATAGTATTGTATTCAACTTATTCTGACTTTATTTGAGAAATTCAGTTTATACAAGTTCTAATAAGTTTTAATAAACTCCGATAAGTAGTAATAAGTTTCATTAAGTTAAGATATGTTCCAACAAGTTCGCAAGAGGTTCAACTTATGGAACCAAGAACATATTACACCATGCATACGACGTCATGATATAGAGGCTATAAACAAGGTTCAAAACAAAGTAACAAATGAGATCTGGCAATCATTCAGAAAAAGATGTGGAATTTAGAACGTTGATATGGAGGATGAAAGGAATAGTCTTAGATGATGATGATAAAATTATGTCACTATGTGCTATCTCCATTATTGATAATGAATATATGAAAAAATATAAATTGATATTACTATGTACTACCTCCATTGTTGATGATTGAGATGAAGTTGGGTTTTACTCCAATCAGTGTAAGTTCAAAAGATAATGACAATAAAGAATGCTAGTAATAGATTACTTACTTGAAATCAATTCAAAGCATAAATAATAATAAAAAATAAAGTTAATAATTATGATATATTTAAATGATTATTAATTGAATATAGAATTAATTATCATTACTAATATTATTTCTTCAGTAAAAGTTGCATTAGAGCTCTAAGAAATTCTGATGAGTACTCATAAGTTCAAATAAGTTAACATAAGTCAAATTAGGTTGAATAGAACACACCCTTAAATTGAAAAACAAATACAGAGTCAATACCAAATGCTACTTTGCCTACTGTGACTCAAAACTAGCACCAAAACTAAATATATAATGGCACACAGACCAAGAAATTTCTTCTTGTTTTACAGAAAAATCAGTAGGAATTTCAGCCTTCCATACCTGCAGATCATCCAAGTTCAATGATGCAATACACCCAATAGAAGAACAGAAGGAATAAATGCAAGTGGAATATTACCTTTGAACCTTGGGATATGTGTTTGTTCTTTAACTTCCCACTGGCCTTCTCATCACTTAATGCAACATCGGAACGAGAAACCCCATTGACTATGGCGTCCCGTCCACTCATAGACTCTCCAGCATCCTCAACTGCAGAGGCTGTTAAATGTAACTTAAAAAATTTTCCCCATATACAGGCTTACAGGTAGATTCGATCACAATATTGACAAGTTTGTCAACAGAAAACTCCTACGCTCTATTCACAGGAAGATTCATCTTTTGTATAACTTGTAAATGCTACATATCACCAAAATTTTCAAAGAAGCACTCAATTACCAATTACAATGATCTAAACTAGAAGAAAAAAAAGAACACAACAATGCCTATGATTGCAGCATATTCGTAAAGCCATGCAAGGGCCAAACCATTTATTGTGGATTGGTAAGAGCACATAAAAGGCAAGATGACCGAGGGAAAAAGAGACAGAAAAAATGAAAGATGTAAATTCTAGAAGTTATGCATTCTGTGCCACATCTGAGTACAGAATTATAAAACCAAGATACATTAGAACAGGAAAAGAATCACTTATACCAGGCTCTGCAGCAAGATATGGCATCATTGAGGACAATTAAGCCGAGGTATTCAATGCATCACAAGCTGCAAGTTCATCTGTCAAACCACAGGAAAGAAATAAGGCAAACAAAATGATTATAACCCAAATATGCAATCTAAAAATATGTAGCTGACTTACAGAGACAAACCACCAGCTTCACCACAAAATCCATGATAATTAATTTCCACATAACCAAGTAATACAACTCACACAGAATCACAATTTCAAGCGTGTTAATTTTGCCAATGTGAAGGTTATATTTGGACAAGAAATCAGAGTTTTAAGACGTGACACATCCATCTGATCCAACTACAATTAGTTCTGAATTTTTGCAAAGAATTGAAGAAAAGTTGATATCTTAATCATGATATTGAATTCAGCTGCATCACCACCGCGTTGCAAAAGGTAAATTGAACTTACCACGACCGTGATTTTAGGCCGCGACAAACCATCTGCATTGCCTGCAAAGTGGTTCCGCGATCGGCCGACCGCATCCAAGATTTAAAACCGTGGTTTCAAGTCAATAAACAGGTACAAAAAGCAGAAAGGCTACCGAGAATCTGAAATCAGCTGAATTATCTGCTCCGATACGAGGAGCAAACAAAGGGAGAATGCCTTGAACTATGATTTCAAGCCATGCAAACAATAGACAAAGTCGGAAGTTGGAACATAAAATAGTACACTTTAGGCATCGTGATCGTATGCCCTTAGCAGAGAAAGTGCAGGGCACAGGCACAAAACGTCCTCAAAAATCAGAATGAAAGCAAAAGGAGTGGGGCAGAGACGCACGCATTACAGACTCATAGCACAAAGTCTCGCAAAAGTGCCTAAACATTCTACAACCTATTTGCTGCAGTGAAACACAATTGCTACTAACTTTTCTTTACTTCAGTCAATGAGTTAATATTTGTTAACACAAAGAAAAAATAGAGGAACTAAATAATTGAATTTTGGTTATCAAAGTCAAGGGTTGCCTTGGTGCATTGAAAGCACAGAGGCCTTGTGCCACGATGAGAGGTTTGCCTACTGCCTAGGCACACCTGAGGGCTGAGGTGCAGGTTTTAAAGCAAAAGCATAAGCCACCTTAACCTAAGGGGTCAAAAGAATTAGGAAGGTGGGTCCATAATCCATATCCTTACACCCTCCACCAACAAGGCAGATGAAGGAGAAAAAGATGGTTATCTAAGAAAAAGCTCGCATACAGGCCATCCTACTTTCAATTGTAGAACAGACTCAATATTACTCTACCCTTATAACCAAGTAAAAGCAATTGTAACTGGATTATCTCTAAATGTATCCAGTTATGCTAAATTAATGACGTCTTCCCTTTTCTCATAAGTGCAACACTTCTTATTTGGTGATCAACTTCATAAACTCTGACTGTGACTTTTTACTAACATATGAAACAAATCATGTATGATCTTGTTAGCTTTCTTTCAATATATATTTACAAAACATCAACTTATCATACATTTTAATTTTTACTAATACATAATGAAAGTTATTAATAGTCAAAGATGTGCATCGAAAATTGTGAAAAAGACTAGTGTTCCACTTATTAAGAAACGGAGGGAGTTTCAGAGAAAACCACCCTAACCTGCTCATCATTGAACTCTTTAGCATACAAAAGAAGTCCACCATAATAATGGTTACCTAATAACGCAAAAGAACAGACCAAAAGTTGACATTCACACATACACATATCAGGCTCGCATGACCAAATTAGGCACTGTCATCTAATATGTCTTTGTGATTCTTGTAAAACCCTAAAGAAGTTTTACAGAACTTCTTTTATTTTCTGTGAAGAATGTAGAGAGAAATTGAATAGAGAGAGAAATTGAATAGAGAGAGAAAGAAAATGATATTATGATTATTGAAAAATTCTATTACATCATTAGAACTATTTATACAATGATAAAGAGATCCTAACTAACTACTAATTATTACAATGCTGATTAGGATAACAGAAAACTAATGAAGCTTCTAAGAGAAGCTATCTAACAAACTTCTAACAAACTTTGTAACTAACTAATGCTGACGTGGAGCTAGTTATTGCTGCTTTGCTTTCTTTGCTTTGTCTTCTTTGGGTTTTTCCTTTGGAGCTGATGATAATAAGATATCATCAATACCCCCCCCCCCGCAAGCTTGGGGATGGCGGATTTAAAGTCATACCAAGCTTGGAGATTAAATATGAATGTTGAGCAGCAGATAAAGGCTTTGTAAGAACATCAGCCAACTGTTCTGAAGTAGGAACATAAGTTAACTCAAGAAGACCTTGGAGGACCTTTTCTCGAGTGAAATGACAATCTAATTCTATGTGCTTGGTACGCTCATGGAAGACAGGGTTTCTTCCTATGTGCAAAGCACTTTGATTGTCACAATTAAGTGTCACAGTTGTAAATCAAGAACATTAAGCTCCCGAAGCAACCTAACAATCCATGTAACTTCAAGCTCTGCCGCCATGGCTCGTATTCGGCTTCACTAGAAGATCTAGAAATAGTAGACTGCTTCTTGGATTTCCATGACACGGGTGAGTTACCAAGAAGAAGTATATATCCTAGAATCGACCTTCCAGTATCGGGCGAAAGCCCAATCGTAGTCCGAATAAGCTTGCAAAGTAAGGTGAGCGATAGCTCGAAGCAAGATCCCTTGTCCAATTGTGTGAGCTAAGTACCTTAGAACATCTTTGTAAAGCCCTGAAGATGACTTGTTCTAGGTTGGTGCATGTATTGACTCAAAGATTGCCTTTGCATAGGATAAGTCCGGTCTAGTATGAGTAAGGAAGTTGAGCTTCCCAACTAGGCTTCTGTAGTGCTCAGGATCAGTATAAAGGTCACCAGCATCTGAACTGAGCTTCAAAGTACTGGGAAAAGGAGTTTTAGCTTTCTTGGTAACATCCAAACCACGTTCCGAGAAAGACTCTTTCTGCGAACTTCTTTTGAGTAACAACAATACCAGGTGCGGTGTGTGTTACTTCCATGCCAAGGAAGTAGTTAAGTAGACCTAGATCCTTGATACTAAAAGTATCATGTAAATGTTTCTTTAATCTCAAAATTTCACCTTCATCTGAGCCAGTTAGGATGATATCATCCACATAGATGGCTACAACAGTGAGAAAAGAATCCTGTTGTTTCAAGAATAAGGAATAATCATTTTGAGATTGTTTATAACCTTGTTGAACCAATTCATCATGCAACCTGGCAAACCATTGCCTTGAGGCTTGTTTAAGGCCATACAAGGACTTATTGAGCTTGCAAACCAGATTATTAGGATTGCTAATACCATCTGGGGCCTTCATGTAAACCTCTTCAAGTAAATTGCCATGTAAAAAGGCATTATTGATGTCTAGCTGATGAAGAGACCATCTGTGACAAGCAGCAACAGAGAGAAGACACCTTATAGTTGTCATTTTGACAACTGGTGAGAATGTTTCTTTATAATCCAGACCATACTTCTGAGTAAAACCCTTAGCTACAAGCCTTGCTTTAAGCCTTTCAACTGATCCATCTGCCTTGAGCTTGACTTTGAATACCCATTTGCAACCTATTGCCTTTTTATGCTTAGGAAGAGGTACCATATCCCATGTATGGTTAGCATCTAAAGCACTTAGTTCTTTATTCATAGCTTCTATCCATCCCGGATGTTGAGAAGCTTCCCGAAGAGTTGACGAGGCTCGGTAATGGCGGTTGTGTGATTAATGAAAGCTTGCATAGAAGAAGGTAATTGACTAAACTGTACTTGATTGCACCAGTGTTCAGTAACATTGTGTGCAGAACAAACATAATTGTCTAGATAGGTAGGTTTGTGTTCAGGTCTTGTTGATTGTCTAGATGGATTTTGTGGTGCTGGCTCAGATTGAATTGGATAAATGGGAGGTATAGGTTCAGTATGTGTAGGCTCGGGTTGTGTAAACTCAGGTTGTGTAGACTCAGATGAAGTATGTACGGTAGGTGTTTCATTAGAAAAGAATAAAGGTTCGGGGATATCAAAATCACAATCCAAAGAGAAAGGTGTGTTTCTTGGGAGGTAAATAGGTGAGGTGGTGGTTTGAGAAGTAGTAGAAAAATGAAATGGAAGGTGATGCTCATGAAATATTATATCCCTGCTAATGATGATTTTACCAGTTTCCAAAGAAAGCACTTTATAAGCTTTCTGATCAGGAGGATATCCAAGAAAAACACCAAAAATTGCTCTTGGATCTAATTTACTTCTGTGAGCCTTGAGAGTGGAAATTGAGCACAAACAGCCAAAAACTTTCAAATGAGTCAGAGAAGGTTTAGTTCCATTTAATTTTTCATAGGGAGAACTAAAACCTATTGAACTCAAAGGCATTCTGTTAATGAGGTGAGTGGCACATAGCAAGCATTCACCCCAGAACCTAACTGGAACTTTACTCTGAAAAAGTAAAGCTCTAGATGTCTCCAACAAGTGTCTGTGTTTTCTTTCTACTACTGCATTTTGTTGAGGACTGTCAGCACAAGTCTTTTGATGTTTAATGCCCTTAGAGTGAAACAACTCTAATATATCTCCCTCACAAAATTCTTTTGCATTGTCTGTTCTGAAGCATTGTATACTAGTGTGATATTGTGTTTGAACCATATTGGAGAATATGTTAAGAATACCAACAGCATCACTCTTATGCTTCATTAAGAAAGTCCAAGTATGTCTTGAAAAGTCATCAACCACAGTAAGGAACCAAGAATAACCATCATGAGTTTTGGACTTATATGGTCCCCAAATGTCAACGTGCACCAATTCAAAACAACTAGTTGTAAAACTAGAACTAGTATGAAAAGGAAGTCTAGTCTGCCTAGCTTTAGGACATACTTGACAGATAGTTTCACATGCTTCATTATTAGCAAGACTAGGATCAACAAGATGCAATTTATTAAATGGAATGTGTCCTAACCTGAGATGCCAGAGCTTAGCATCTAAGGATTGAGTAAGAAGAGCTGAATCAGCTGAGTTCTGCAGAAGTTGTTACTGGTTATTTATATCTTCAGTAACAACATATAGCCCTGATGTAAGCTTACCAAGAACTAGGGAATGGTGTAGATATGGATCCTGAAGCAAACAGAATTCAGGAGTGAAAATCACCTCATAATGCATATCTTTGCATAGTTTGTAGGTAGATAAGAGGTTGAACTTGAATGCTGGAACATGTAACACATTTTCAAGTATGATACCATTCCCAAAGTTAACTTTGCCAATATGTTCCACAACTACTTGCTTGCCATCTGCTGTTGTAATTGTATTGGGAACTTTGTTGAACTCACTATATGAACTAAATAAATTCAGGTTGGTGCAAATGTGGTCTGTGGCCCCACTGTCTATTATCCATTTGGAAGTAGAACTAGTGAGAAGGCATATACCTGCCACATTTGCAGCAATTGAAGATTCTTCTGTTTGCTGAGCAGAAATGAGTTTCATTAAATTGGCAAATTGCTCTTCTGAAATGTTTGTAACATTTTATCCAGAATCTTCATATCCTTGAGCAACAGCTGCTATGTTTTTGCCTCTGTTCTTGATGTGAGGTGGAAAACCAACAATTTTCCAGCATGTTTTAGTTGTGTGTCCCATTTTCTTGCAGTGATCACAATGAGGTCGTTTTCCACCACTTCCAATTACAACTTTCTTTCCTGCATTCTGAAAAACAAACCTAGCAGGTTTGTAATTTCTTCCTCCTGTGTTCTCTTTGCTGCTTTCTGCTGCATTAGCATAGGCCAATTGCCTAAGACCAGAAGTGATTTGCCTTTGCTTTCCATCTTGAACTAGCAATCTATAAGCCAAGGATAGCTTAGGCAAAGGCTGCATCATGAGTATGTTAGATCTAGCATTTTCATACTTCAGGTCTAACTTCATCAACAACTGTATCAATCTATCTTCCTCCTGTTGTTTAATGAATTCTTGAGTGAGATTACAAGTGCATCCATTACAGGTACACACTGGTAATGGCCTTATCGAACTTAATTCATCCCAAATTGCTTTAATCTGAGTGAAATACTCAGCTATTGAAGCAGAACCTTGAGAGATTTCAGAAAGACTTTGTTGAAGTGTGTAAAACTGTGGTCCTGAAGTTTGAGAAAATCTTTCCTCCAGATCCTTCCATATCTCAGCAGCAGTACTAAGATATATTACACTTTTAGCAATAGGAGTATCTAAAGACCTCAGAATGTAAGATATGATGATATCATTACATCTCTCCCAAGCCTTGTAGTTAGAATCTGTTTTGCTAGGCTTGGCTAAAGTTCCATTAATGAAACCTAGCTTATTTTTGACTGATAAAGCAATCAACATACTTCTCTTCCACTCTCCATAACATTCACCATTGAATTTCTCAGAAATTAAAGGAAGTGAAGGATTTTCACTCGGATGAATGAAATATGGTGAAGTAGGATCTTGAGTAGGATTCTTACTCAAATTGTTGTTTTTTGAATTAACAGACATGATTTGATTACAAATTTGACAGAAATTGCAAATTATCTTTTGAATTTGATCAATTGATGATAGAGAAAAGAGATTTCACAAATTTCTTCAGAAATTGATGAAAGGAGAACGAGATTGCACAGATTTCTTTAGAATTTTGCTGATAAACTTTGAAATTGATCTTTAAAGTTGATCAATTAATGATAGATGAATAAGATTTCAAAATTTGAAGATCAAAATCAAACAATTACAAAACTGACCTCTGTAGTTTGACAATTCCTACAGTAGATTTGCAATTTTCTTACTGTGATTTTGAACAAAATCTTACGCAACTTTTGCTACTGGAATGTAGCTGAAATAGAGAAATCCAGAATCGAAAGATTCTGCTCTGATACCATAAAGAAGTTTTACAGAACTTCTTTTATTTTCTGTGAAGAATGTAGAGAGAAATTGAATAGAGAGAGAAAGAAAATGATATTATGATTATTGAAAAATTCTATTACATCATTAGAACTATTTATACAATGATAAAGAGATCCTAACTAACTACTAATTATTACAATGCTGATTAGGATAACAGAAAACTAATGAAGCTTCTAAGAGAAGCTATCTAACAAACTTCTAACAAACTTTGTAACTAACTAATGCTGACGTGGAGCTAGTTATTGCTGCTGATGCTGCTTTGCTGTTGTGCTGCTGGGTTTTTCCTTTGGAGCTGATGATGATAAGATATCATCAATAAACCCTCGTCCCTCTCCACACACATAAAACATCCTGCTCCATATAAATAAGAGCAGGTTGCTTGGTGTGTTCTGCAAATGTTAGGGTGAGAAAGGTTGCCAGTTGTTCGCATCACAAGTTAGCCTCCTTTTTACGGAACCAGGTTTTGAGTGTGACTGAGGTCTGTTGGGTCATTAAGTGTTTCTAGCCACCATATTGAAACAACTCCAGGTATCTTATTTAAGTCTTACAATTATCGTCATGGAGGAAATATTGGACTATTTGGATGGGGGAGGAGTGGGTAAAACAGTGCTCATTATGGAATTGGTCAACAATATCGCTCATAAGGAATGTCAGTTACTGTGATGGTCAGCATTTACATAACATAAATGACATGAATGGATAGATATAACGGGACGATTCACAATGCCGTCGAAGCCACATTTTTTTCTGACACAAAAGTGATGATCTTAGTGTCTGTTTGGGCTCATGTTTTATGGTCAACAGGCTCTCCTTAAACTAGTACAAAATAAACTTGTAATTCCTTTTTATATTACTGGAGAACTATTGGTCCTTTCTCTCCGTTAATTCTTTTTTCTTCAATAAAATAATTCCCTATCCCTGGCGATTTTCTCCTCTATCCCAAACCAGAAAGAAGAAAAAGAGAGACATAAACCACGATATAAAAGAGTATATCTACCTTCAAATGTCAGTTTCTTGCTTCTCTTCCTTTTGCCCTCAGAAGTCGACTTGCAAATTTGGCACCTTTACCACCAGAACCATTTCTTCTTGGTCCTTTGTCGGTATACTTATATGCTCCCCGAATATCATCAAATAATGTAGCTTCAGAGTGATGAACTTTTGCTTTCTTTCCTTTCTTCCCTTTCTTATACTCAGCCAAAGCATATCTACTGGAATCCGCTGACTCCCTGGCCAGATTTCCAATTCTGTCCTCATTGTGGCCCAAACTGCCTTCCTTAGATTCCTCATCTCCTCCAAATCCACCAGTCCTGGACTTTAGCACTGGGAATTGTGCAATCTAGAATGCAAACATGAAAATAAAAGAAGATAAAAAACCATCAACACACAGTATCTTTAAAAACCTTTAAAGCCAGTGGCCAACAACTTACTATCTCATCTCTAGCTGAGACATGTGAACATCTTACAATTTCAGTTCTTCTAGATGTTGTTTGCGGACCATGTGGTGAGTTTGGGTACTGGTGTGCTTCTTTCAATAATAGATCCCCATCGGAAACTCCGCCATCATTTGCTTCCAACGCTGATACCCGAGACTTTTTATTGGGATGAACATCTAAGCATGAAACAGGTATGCGAGGTGTCCTTTTTCTTACAGGAAAATGTGGCCGGATACCTAGAGGATTTCATGAGATCATCAATGCTGCTCATCGCTAATTGGCTACAATTAGGCAATTAGAAGCTCTAAAAACCCTATCAAAATCTTCTTAAGTTATATTATGGAATAAATATGGAAATGAAGTTATAAGCAAGAGATAAATTACCATTGCCACAATTTTTTAATAAGGATAGGCATCCATCACTTGAACCCGTATACTGGCGTCTGGAGTCATCTCTGGAAGAGTCAAGCAGAGCTTTTGCTTGGAGTTTTTTCTGAATTTTTCTAGCTATTATCTCAGGCTCTTCACTGTCTTTTTCGCTGCCACTTCCTGCCTGCTATGAGATAAATTGATGATATATCACCCCAGAAAGAACGTGTATCACTAAGCAACATGATATTATATATATATATAGATATATATATCCACAAACCCATATCAGGATTACAAGAAATCGACAACATAAGCAATAGATTAAAGCAGACAATATTATCACAATGAGATTATGAGGGATTTATCAAGTCTTAAGACAGACAGATATAGCCACAAAGGTAGTCACATTACTTGACTGATCGGACAGAAAACAAGAGATATAGGAATCCTCTACAGTAATTCCTCCATGCAAAATGTACGTTAAATTTACAGCCAATGCTGGTTCTTTGTCGATAAAGTATGGACGTCACTCCTGTCAACGGGTTGAGGCTGTTCATTACTCATCTACTAATAAATCAATCGGGGAGAAATGGGACTTTCTTAATACTCGGTGACCTCAGAAAAGGAAACATCTAAAGCAGCACAAGAAGAAATTTATGGAGCATTGAGAAGATCCATCAGAAATTAGCTAAGATCTTACCAAGACATTATAGTGATCAGTCATCATTGCTATGAGTCCAGCTACAGAAGCAATCCCCTCTGGTAAAGATAGATACGCCTAGAAAACAAGAGCATATTTAAACTTTCAGCAATAAACAAATGTCTATACATCATGGATCTCAAGTCTGAGAGCACAAAAGGCACGAAAAAATCATCAAATCATAGCAAGAGCCAAGAGTAACAGCTCAGTAGGCAATAGGTATCTCATCCTATAACTCTTTCCTGCTGATAAATTTTTCATTTCACTGATGTAGTGGTCATAAAAAAGAAAAAAAAAATTTAAACTGCATCAACACCACAATCATAATTGTCTACTCATGAACATTCAACAAGTACTGAACTTTAAAGCAATAAAATTTGCCAGCTATGTTAAATGGACACTTTATACCAAGTACCCAGGATCGATACTCAACACTTGGGCATGCATATGAAGAATTACGCATATAATATATACGTCTAACCAAGTCCTGTTGGAAGTTCAACATACTCTAAAAGTTAACCTCAAAGAGAGGAGTGGAAAAACAAGTAAAAGGCTATTGTCCCACATTGGAAAAATATCATTGCTTCACCTTGTTTATTAGTAGGAGCTCCTTAGCACTTCTTGTTTGATAGAGTGCTAGATGGATGGATGCACCACACACGCGCGCGCCGGCCGAGCCGGGCTCGGGCTTGTGGCGAGCGCGGGGGCTGTGGGTCTGCGGTCCGTTTTAAATCTCGGATTTTATTCTGTAACCGTTGCTAGCAAGATTTCCAGAGTCAAATCCCTTATTTGCTGCCTTCCGTTTTTTCTCTTTACTTGCCAGTTAAAAAGGGCTGCTTTCTTCAGAAATTAACACACACAAATTACCCTCCTCTTCTTCTCTTCCACAAAAACTCTCTGGTTTTGGGCAATATTCTGGTCTCCATCCGAGGTGTGTGAGTGCACACATATCTTGGAGTCGTGCTAATCCTGGAGGACGATCGCCTAATTTCTACTGCACCGAGGTAGCGCGAAATCGTCTTTTAGGACAGTGGTCTTCCACGTCACGGCAAACTGTTTTCGTTCACGCTTCAACAGATAAGTATCATTGTTTTATTGTTTTATTTGCAACAATCTAAAAGACGATTTTATGGCTTCCAAACTTATGATTCCTGATATGTCTAAGATGGAACCCCTAGATGGGAAAAACTATAAACGTTGGGCTGTTAGGATGCGTTTTTATTTGGAACAAATTGATGTTGCATATGTTCTTGATGATGTCGTTAAACCTGTTGATGAATCTGATTTGCCTGCCTTTGAATCAAAGTTTGCTAAGGATGATAGAACCTGTAAGGGTATGCTACTGCATCATATGTCAAATGCTTTACTGGATATTTACATGCTGTTTAATCATGCTAAGACTATTTGGGATGCTTTAGAAAAGAAATATGGGACTGATGATGCTGGATCAAAACGTTATTGTGTTAGTAAGTGGTTAGGCTTTCAAGTTGATGATGAAAAACCTATAATTGACCAAATCCATGCCTATGAGAATATTTGTCTTGCTATGGCTGCCTAGGGTCTGTGCATTTGTGATATTACCCTTGCTATTGTGTTGATTGAAAAACTGCCTCCTTCTTGGAAAAAATTTCGAAACCAGTTAATGCACAATAAGACAGACCTAGCTTTAGAGGAACTGATAGGTCACCTTAAGATTGAGGAAGAGAACTGAATTAAGGACAAAGGTCAATCTGTGATTCGTGATCAATCTATTTTTCCTGTTTCATCTAAAGCAAATTTGGTAGAACCAAATAATTCTGGAAAAAATAAGGGCCCTAACAATTTCCATAGACCTCAAGGAGGAGTTCAGAAGTACAGGTTTAAGGGAAACTGTAACAATTGTGGGAAACCCGGTCATAAGGCTAAGTTACGTAGAAGCAAGAAGCGAATCACGCCAACCTTGCTTGAAGCTAATGATAACATAGTTGCTTTGTTGTGTCGAGAGTAAACTTAGCTGGTAATGTTCTTTGAATGGATTGTTGATCTTCGGGGCAACCAGGCACATTCGCACTAACAAAGACATGTTCACAAGTTATGGTAAGGTTGATGGTGAAAATGTCTTCATGGGTAATTCAGCATCTGCAAATGTTCAAGGCAAAGGGAAGATTGTTCTAACTCTTACTTCTGGAAAGTTGCTTACTCTTACTAATGTTTTGCATGTTCTAGAAATGCGCAGGAACTTAATTTCTGGAAGTCTACTTATGAAAGCTGGACTCAAACTCTCTTTTGATTCTGATAGACTTGTTCTTACTCGTAATGGGGAGTTTGTAGGGAAGGGGTTTTGTAATGGGGGGCTTTTTACTCATGATGCAAAAGTTGAAATTATGAATAAAAGTGCTAGTACTTCTTCTGTTTACATCGCTGAGTCTATTGATTTATGGCATTCTAGATTGGGTCATGTTAACATTGCTTCAATCAAAAGGCTTAAACATTTGAATTTGATTCCAAGTTTTTCTAAAACTGAATCTTCAAAATGTGAAGTGTGTGTTGAAGCCAAGTTTGCAAAGAAACCATTTAAATCAATAGATAGGCAAACCGAAGTACTAGAACTTGTTCATAGTGATTTGGGAGATTTTAAAAACCATGAGAGCAGAGGTGGGAAAAGATATTACATTACCTTTGTTGATGACTGTTCTCGTTTCACTATGATTTATCTTCTCAGATCAAAAGATGAAGCGGAAGAGATGTTTCTCAAATACAAAGCTGAGGTAGAAAATCAACTGGACAAGAAATCAAGAGACTTAGGAGTGATAGGGGAGGTGAGTATGACCCTAACACTCTTAAGGCTTTCTGTGAACAGAATGGAATAGTCCATGAGGTAACTGCTCCCTATACACCCGAACAAAACGGTATTACTGAAAGGAAGAACTGAACTCTCAAAAATATGATGAACTCTATGCTTATTAGTTCTGGACTTCCTGATAACATGTGGAGGGAGGCTATTCTTTCTGCTTGTCATGTTTTAAATAGAGTACCTCATAAGAAACTTGATAAGACCCCTTATGAACTGTGGAAAGGTCGAACGCCAAACCTGAAATATTTGAAAGTGTGGGGGTGTTTGGCAAAAGTTGGGATACCTAGTTTTAAGAGAGATAAGATAGGTCCTAAGACTGTTGATTCCATTTTTATTGGCTATGCTTATCAAAGTGCTGCTTATCGCTTTCTATTGAAAGGTACTAACAATTCTTATGCAGGTGGTACTATTGTTGAATCGAGGGATGCAGAATTCTTTGAAAATATTTTTCCTTTGAATTCTTCTTGTTGTAGTAATGATTTACCATCCTCTAGTACTGCACCTGTTTTGTCTGTTGCTTCTTCTTTAACTAACAATGATTCTGTTTTGGAACCAAGGAGAAGCAAAAGGGCGAGAAAGGAAACTAGTTTTGGGTCTGATTTCATTACTGCTTTTCTATCTGAACCACTCTTGATTGACGATGATTTTGTAAGTGTGTTCATTTTAGAAAATGATCCCAAAACTTATGATGAGGCCATGACGTAAATTGATGCAATTTTTTGGAAAGAGGCAATTATTAGTGAACTAGAATCAATTCTCAACAATAACACTTGGGAATTGGTTGACTTGCCTAGAGGTTGCAAGCCCATTACTTGTAAATGGATCTTTAAGAAAAAATTGAAACCTGATGGATCCATTGACAAGTATAAGGCTAGAATAGTAGTGAGGGGTTTTACTCAAAAACAGGGAATTGACTATTTTGATACCTACTCCCCTGTCACCAAAATTGCAACCATTAGGACCTTAATTGCTCTTGCTTGTATACATGATCTCATTGTACATCAAATGGATGTAAAAACTGCTTTTCTTAATGGAGATCTGGAAGAAGAGATTTATATGGTTCAACCGGAAGGTTGTGCAATTCCGGGTCAAGAAAACAAAGTTTGTAAACTGGTCAAGTCATTGTATGGACTCAAGCAAGCTCCAAAACAATGGCATGACAAGTTTGACAAGACTATGACAGGAAATGGGTTTCATGTCAATGAAGGAGACTCCTGTGTTTATTTTAAGCATGATTCAAATGGTTGTGTGATTATTTGTCTTTATGTGGATGATATGCTAATTTTTGGTACTAGTCTTGATCGAGTAAATGAGACAAATAAATTTCTAAGTTCCAAATTTGAAATGAAAGATATGGGTGAGGCAGATGTGATTTTGGGAGTCAAAATTATAAGAAATCAAAATGGCATCTGTCTTAGCCAATCTCATTATGTTGAAAAACTCTTGAAAAAGTTTAACTCATTCAATGTCGATCCAGTTAGAACCCCTTATGATTCAAGTGTCCACTTAAAGAAAAATAAAGGTGATCCAGTTTGTCAATCTGAATATGCTAAAATCATTGGTAGTGTGATGTTTCTTATGAATTACACTAGACCTGACATTGCTTATTCTGTAAGTAGACTAAGCAGGTACACTCATAACCCAAACAAAGATCATTGGGATGCTCTAAAGCGATTGCTCAGGTATTTGAAAGGTACCATAGATTGGAGTTTGCACTACTCCAAATCTCCAGGAGTACTAGAAGGTTTCTGTGATGCCAACTGGGTATCTGACAATGATGAAGTAAACTCCACCAGTGGCTATGTTTTCACCCTAGGGGGTGGAGCTGTGTCTTGGAAATCTTGCAAGCAAACTTGTACTGCTATGTCTACTATGGAATTTGAATTTATTGCTCTTGAATTGGCAGGTCATGAGGCTGAATGGTTGAGAAATCTGCTTGCAGATATTCCAATGTGGGGGAAGCCAGCTCCTTCTGTTGCTCTCCACTGTGATTCACAAGCTGCCATAGCTGTTGCAAACAACCACGCCTACAATGGGAAAAAGAGACACGTTCGTTTGAGGCATAAGGCTGTCAAAGATCTGTTGTCAAATGGAGTGATATCACTGGATTATGTTAAATCAGAAAAGAATATCGCGGATCCGCTCACCAAAGGCCTGTGTAGAAAACTAGTTTTGGAAACATCGGAAGGGATGGGCTTAAGGCCCATTGGATGAATTGTAACTAATGAACTCCTACTCACTACGAGTTCAAAGGAGAACATTATGAATAATTCAGAAGCACAAACTTGTATTTTTTCCATCCCTAGATGTTTATGATGTAATGTGCTTGCTACAAATTGAACTTTAGGGTGAGCCAAGGCTCTTAATGAACCCATATCCATATGTTTGGAGGTGTGATGTAGCTCACACTTGATGGATTCACCTACTTAGGTGTGGAAGTGTGGCCGCTTCCTATGAGAATTGCATGGGCTAATTCTCTAGAGCACTTATGAGCATCCAGGTCTGGACGTATGGCCAGTATAAGGTGTCACTATTATTCGCGGAGAATCAGAATATTATACATGTTCAATTGTGTGCTCTAAGTGATGTATCTTTTCCTCCCTATTAAGTTCAAGACTCAAGTCACTTGATAGGAAAGAGATACTAGCTTAAAAGCACTAAGTGTTAATTCAAGTCGCAAGACATTGACACTTAGGCAATTGTTTTGTTTTGCCCAAAGCCAATTCTCATTCCTTTTCTTTTCTCGTTTATTGACCCTGTGGGGGATTGTTGGAAGTTCAACATACTCTAAAAGTTAACCTCAAAGAGAGGAGTGGAAAAACAAGTAAAAGGCTATTGTCCCACATTGGAAAAATATCATTGCTTCACCTTGTTTATTAGTAGGAGCTCCTTAGCACTTCTTGTTTGATAGAGTGCTAGATGGATGGATGCACCACACGCGCGCGCCGGCCGGGCCGGGCCCGGGCTCGTGGCGAGCGCGGGCGCGGGCGTGGGATGTGGGTCTGCGGTCCATTTTAAATCTCCTTCATTTATTTTGGCGTAAATCTCGGATTTTATTCTGTAACCGTTGCTAGCAAGATTTCCGGAGTCAAATCCCTTATTTGCTGCCTTCCGTTTTTTCTCTTTACTTGCCAGTTAAAAAGGGCTGCTTTCTTCAGAAATTAACACACACGAATTAGCCTCCTCTTCTTCTCTTCCACAAAAACTCTCTGGTTTTGGGCAATATTCTGGTCTCCATCCGAGGTGTGTGAGTGCACACATATCTTGTATTCGTGCTAATCCTGGAGGACGGTCGCCTAATTTCTACTGCACCGGGGTAGCGCGAAATCGTCTTTTAGGACAGTGGTCTTCCACGTCACGGCAAACTGTTTTCGTTCACGCTTCAACAGATAAGTATCATTGTTTTATTGTTTTATTTGCAACAAGTCCATGTAGCATAACGTCCAAGGAATGCGAGGGTTAAATCATATTCTTATCTTCAAGTTGTATAACATCGACTCTTCAGATATAAAAAAATTGCTTTACAACGTTCACAAACAAAAACTAAACTCTCAAAAATGACCTTATAAACATAGTAGTTGAGCAAGAGTCTAAGACATTTTTAGTTGTATTGGGAAAACTAGAGCAGCTCATGTGTACAATAAGTCAATAACACCTAAACATCAGCCATCAACGAGACAAGGGAGAAAACAACTCCTTGCTGTCTTGCTATGTGTGTGTTCTCAAAATGCCAACTCCCACCTACACATATTATCCTTCTGAGCAAAGATGGAAATACATTTTCAATTTTTTCAAATTCTAAAATTTTTAAATGAAATGAGACCAGGACTGATAATAATGGATCAAGATATGTTTCCTTTTTTTATTGTGACGTTCCAAATTCACTCTTGCACTCGTATAATCTAGGATATAAAAGATCTTATAAACAAATAGTGGAATTGGAGTCGCTCCATCTTCAAAGAGACCAATCATCCCAACTCTTGACAGTCTATTAGAGGTTGAGGGGACATCATTACAGACTAACCACCATATTTTCCATTCTTCACATAAGGTGTAACATGAGTACATATTGACTACATTTTCCAATTTTAAAGGGAAAAAACAAAACGAAAAACACATGTTGACGCAATGAACTTATTCCTCACTGACACTAGTTTCACCATTCATAGAATTAAGAACCACACTTACTCGGTTCATATTGTAAAGTGCTTCAACCATTTCTATAGATCTAGAACGCACAACGCCAACAACCTGAAATTTATGGAAGCAAAGGAAGAAATCAGAAAAAGTAACATGTAGCACAAACAGGAAGAAACTAAAAGCAGTAATAATGCTTCCTCTAATATTTCCAGAGAAAGGAACTGAATAAACTGCGGGGAGGAACAGATCATCCAATACCATAACTCAAAGAAGGGGAGCAAACAATAGCCAATAATCATCCAAAATGAATTTATTTGAGGGGTAAATTAGTCCATTATTGTTGCCAAATATACAACTTATTCATTTTCCTTGGTTTCTAGATCCCTGAGTCCCTGTGGCTTCTTTTTCATTTTCTTATATATTAATGATAATAAATTTATAAACCTAAACGGGGCAAACCATGCATGCATGGTGCTGGTTATGGATGCAACTCAACCAAGTCCATAGGGTACCACAATAATAATCTGAACATATATTCATATATTATTTGCAAAAACACGCATACCTTCTTCCACTCTTGGCCATACTTCCTATAAGCTTCATCAAATCGTTCAATCTCATGTTTACTCCATTGAGGCCCGAGCATGTCGAATAACTTCCGCTTCTAATCACAAAGATATCAAATCACCATGTCAAAACTATAAACAATTTCCCTTTTAAAAACATACCAACTGACATGAACAAATCTAATAATGCAACTTTGGTAAGAAAAAATAAATTATGAGATCTGCAGGTAATTCTGTAATAGACTAGCCTAGGGAGAGGGGCACTTTTGGTATTATATAATTAGTTAGTTTTTATAGTAGCTTGAAGAATAAGTTAGGGAGTTAGGGAGGAAATATCTCTATAAATAGATTAGAATATGGAGAGAGAAATTATGTTGAGTATTGGTAAAGTGGTCAGTTAGTTTAATTGGGAGAGTGTCATTCCTCTCGAAAGACTGGCTAGGTTGTAATTGGTGATTTAATCATCTATTCAATCATATCTTCATTTGTTTCTTTTATTAATCATCTTCTTCACTTCCATAATCTCTATTTTCTTCCATAAACTACTGTTTTTGGTCTGTTGATGATCTTAGTTCATCAGAAATGGTACCAGAGCAGTAATCCTAGGAGATTAACCCACTGATTTTCAGCTTTAGTAAAAAAAAAAAAAGGAGAGAGAAAAACTGCAATGGAGTTTGCTTCGGAGGAGACAAAGAGATTCGCTGAAGATTTGAATGAGATAATCAGAAAGGGTTTTGAAAAATTCCAACAAGATCTCCAAAAGGATCTCAAGAAAATAATCAGTGACGCTTTGGCTCCACTGAAAATGGAGCTGAATCTTATTAGAAAGGAGATGGAGGAAGGAAAACCAAGTGGAAGAGGAGGAGCATACAAATCTGAAGAATAGTGGATCTCAAGAATATCCACCCTTCATCATCGCACCAAATGGAAGAGGATCTGGAAAAGACGCCAGATACTGTGGACCAGTTGGTGGTTCCAACGTTTTTGTGGTTGGATTTAGCGGCGTTGGTCAAGATGGTTTTTCCGACCGAATGTCTGATGGGGTCCCTAGAGGAGTTCGTGGAGCTTTTGATGATGGCAAATCTGGTGGTACAGTTCCTGGTCTCGCAGGTGAACTGACGAAAGAAGTTTTTGAGCGAGGAGGTGCCGGAAGTGCAGGATCCGGTGGTGGTTCGGGTATCTTCACCGGCGGTAAGCCTAGTGGGGAGGATGGTGGTTTTACTATTAAACCAAGGAGATACATTTTTCTAAAAGGTGGTGCTGATGGTGGTTCTAATGGTGGTCCGGGGTTCGCCACCGATGGTGGCGATGGGGAATGCCGCAGTGGGCCACGCAGATTCGCTGGCCACAGTGGACTAGAGGGTGAAGCATTTGAGTGTTGTGGTGTTAGGGGTAATTTCACCGGAGGTTTTGATGGTGGTAATCGACGATGGAAATTATCAGGAAGCTTGCAGCAGCAGAATTTTCCACAGAGAGGAGAAGAGGTGTATGGAAGAAGCTCCCTTGAACTAGTAATTGCCTTGAAGAAGAAGACTATTCTATTCCTGATAAGGATATTCTTGTCAATGCTTTAAAAGATGACAGCATAATTAGGCAAGGCACGTACCATATTCCAATTCTTTTGAAACTTAGCTCTTCCTTTATGAATCTGGTAGGGTTTAGAGTTGGGCCCCACCTATTAAAGCCCTCCAATCTTTCAACTCATGAGGCCAGCTTTGGGGATGGGCTTTTTAATGTTAAGTCCACTTCTCTAGCATCAATCCTAAACCCCACCATTGAACCTCACTCATTTTTTACTGATCTTTCACAACAAAACCCCCTTAATTTCTCTAGCCCAAAAAGTTACAGCCCACTTGAGTACAATGAGAAGGTGCTCAAAACTGACCAACAGAATTTTAAACCCAAACACCCCACCCAATTCTGCAACCCCTATTTTTCAACACTCAAACCCATAGCTCCACCACCCTCAAAGCCCAGCTTTTCTACCTTCCCACCAAACTTCTTTTCAATTTCCTGCAATTCGCACACTCCCCTTCCCAATTCAACTTCTACCCACTTCACTCATAGTCATACAATTTCCCTGTCTAAGCTGTTGAATTCTTCAACCATGTGTAAGTCACTTAAGTTGCTGAATTCAATACTAGATACAGAGGACCTCAAACGACAAGATGAACAATGTTCTGAAGATGGTAGTAACCACTGCTGCCAAGGCCGAGAATGGAGTGCAAATTACTATCCACCTTGAGGACAAGGTGAATGTTTGGGCGGCCGGTAATGTAATAGACTAGCCTAGGGAGAGGGGCACTTTTGGTATTATATAATTAGTTAGTTTTAATAGTAGCTTGAAGAATAAGTTAGGGAGTTAGGGAGGAAATATCTCTATAAACATAATAGAATATGGAGAGAGAAATTATGTTGAGTATTGGTAAAGTGGTCAGTTAGTTTAATTGGGAGAGTGCCATTCCTCTCAAAAGAGTGGCTAGGTTGTAATTGGTGATTTAATCATCTATTCAATCATATCTTCATTTGTTTCTTTTATTAATCATCTTCTTCACTTCCATAATCTCTATTTTCTTCCATAAACTTCTGTTTTTGGTCTGTTGATGATCTTAGTTCATCACAAATTCCTACACAAGATGTGTAGTAACGCTATGGGTTTACAAATATAAAGGGAAACGATGGGGCCTTCATAACAAAAACCAATAATACATCTATACATTTCTCAAACTTTTAAACGGCTACCCACCTTTTGTTAATGGGCAATCATATATCTATACATATTTAAGGTAAAATTGAGAGAAAAGTCCAATGTGCTGCCTGTGTTTTCCTAGCATGAGTTGAGGCTATGAAGTTTTGAGCACACTACACCTATAGTACAATTCAAGAGGACGGGACCGATGGAACCGAGCATATCATTGAGGACCAGCTGTTGATGCCTCAATTACCATGCCAATTATATACCCAAGACACCAACACTTCTTCACATTGCGACTGACCCATACTTTAGTTTTCTTTTTCTATTGAGGGGGGAAACAATAAGAAATCTGTTCGTAACTTTGCAACAAGCTGAACAGACCCTTGAGCCTACCTTCGCACACCTTCGTAACCCTTTAGGAGGCAACCACCCAGATAAAAGAAGATCTGCTGTTATTGCAAATCTATCCCAAGTTTTTTCTTGCATAACTTTTTCATAAATAGAGCAATAAAATTTCCCACTACCTCAATATATGAATATAAATCTCATATAAAATGGACCATTTACCAAAAATTTATAATAGGACGCAAGTAGCAACACTTGTTACAATGCAAATGACTGATGATCAACAAACAACCAAGAATTTAATAAAGATAACTATTTGAAATCCTGCATAATTTGCGCCACAGTCGCAATCAACGAAAAAAATATATTAAAACCACCTCTATCCTTCAAAGATCCAAAACATACCCTTTAAGCAACAGAAAGAAGCAAATAACAAAGAACAGAGAAATAAACAAAGATAAGCAAGGAAACTATGAATTCAAATTTAGCTAACAAAAACAAATTCGCCATCGAATTTACGTCATATTACAAACTTAAAGCATGATAAAAATAAAATCCAACCTTTTGCTTGGATTTCTCATCTTTGCTTGGAGATGAATTACTGGCTGAAGTAAATCCTTTATTTGCACTTTTCGATTTTTTTGCAGGCGCCATTTTCTATAAAAGCAACATAAATATAAATAACTTCATAATTATAAAAACAAGGGTTTCATATATTTCAACATTAATAAATTACCCATTTCTGCTCTTGGATAACTCATTATTTACAAGATCAAGGGTTTATATAATCTAAACCCATAATTCAACTCTATTCATCAAACAAAATCAATAAAACTAAAACTTGCAAAAAGCAAACCCAGATTTTAAAATCATCAACATCCGATTTCGAGAAGAAATTTCAATTATTTCTAAAAAAATCTATAACTTCATTCAAAAAAAACCTGTTTTTATAAAAATAGGGTAAGAACAAAGAAAAACACACCAAAACACTATAATTTTGGGGGTAAACCAAACCAAAAAAAACTTCAAAAAACCAAATGAAGACAAGAAAAATTTAAATTCACAAACAAATTTAAGCTCGCGAAACTTAATTTTATTTTTATATTAGAAAAAAGAAAAGAAACAAGCGGAATTTTGAAAAAGGAATGGAATTACATAAGCATTATAAAACCCTAAAAAAAATTGGGGAGATTAGTGGAAGAGAAATGAGTTACATTACCTCTAATTTTGAAGGTGAAAAAATGGGTTTTGGGATATTTGGAGAAAGCGTAAGAGTGAAGGAAGAGAGAGAAGACGGCGGGAGAGACAGAGAGAAAGTGGAGTTTAACTTTGTGTGGACCTGGTCCACAATAAGTTACTCCCTCCCTCATTTTCAAAAGTTCTTCCTAATTGACCAATTTCCTCTCACAAAAAGATTCCAAATAGGAATAACAAAAAAAACGGAGGGAGTATTGTGGACCAATATCCTCACACCTGCGAATTGCCTAAAATAAAATGAACCCCATAACTCATTCTCTTTCCTCATTTTGTACACCCACAGCTTTCCCAAAAAAATCCAGAGATTCTCTCTCAAGTCTCTCCACTCCTCGGATCTGCTATTCGCAACCTCGCACTCAGATCAAAAATCTGCAATCTCGCGAAATTTTACGATCAAAATCATGATTCACTACAAAGAAGATTAGAGAATTATGAAGCAACAATCTAATGCAATTTCAACAATCTCACAACTTGATCTCAACAACAACATAATCGAGAGTGAATCGAGTCGAAACAACAATGAAGGTATGATATTCGATTTTAAATTGATAAATCAAATTAGGTTATTATTTCAAATTACCTTTGCTTGTGCAAGTAAGGATGATTACAAAAAAAATCAGATTATGTAGAAATCCAAGCTTCAAATATTGAAGACGATGAAAACAAAAATCACGAAATTATTTCTACAAGTGCTGAAGGTAATTATGCTTCTGTTAATAATGTTTTGTAGTATATTTGTTTAAGATTATGCTTACTTGAAACTACACATGCAATGTGATAATGTTTTTTCGATCTCATAATTGGATGTTTGTGGAGATGATTTATTTCAAGTATAATGTTAAACAGTTCTACTGTAACTATAACTTCAAAAGCGGTCACTATATATAACTCTAAATGTGCACGGATTACAACATGTTGTTAGGTGAATATAGTTACTATGGCTATGTTCAGTTCACCTTATTTTTGCTTATCTCAGATCAGTTCAGATCATGCTCATTAGTGGAGTATTATTATTATTATTATTATTATTATTATTATTATTATTATTATTATTATTATTATTATTATTATTATTATTATTATTATTATTATTATTATTATTATTATTATTATTATTATTATTATTATTATTATTATTATTATTGTTATTATTACTACTACTTTATACGATTACTATGATTGGTTGTTCGAATCCTGCAAATAGGGTCATAATGGATTATTAAGATAATATTGAAAGGAAATAATATGTTATAGTTAGAGTTTTGAAACTCACCATATCTAGAATAGTTTGAAAGAGGATTAGTATTTATTGTTTAAATATCGACATAGGTGACATTTGCATCTGGATATTGTCCCTGAACTTTCTTGCTGAGAGCATGAAGTTGCAGATTGAAGAGCTGAGCTGCTTGGTTGTGTGACCAACACATCCTAGCACATCTAACTTTGATTGATCAGTCCCGAATTTGGCTATGTTTTGAGGCAAGCACCCAGAGGGGTCTTAGACACATGAGCAGAGTGAGCGATCGCTCAGGGCCCCCAATGTTAAGGGGCCCCACCTATATTTTTATTTTACTTATTAGGTTCTACGAGTTTAATGGAAAATACATTTGATAATCCAAAATTTTTTCCCTTAATCAATTTATCTATTTTTTTCATATTTCATAGCTTATTTTAGTTTAATCTTGATATATCTTTACTATTATGCTAAATCTAAGGTGTCTCCTTGCAAAACCTAGTTTTTCTCTCTAGCCGCCTCCCTTTTTCCCTTTTCCCTTCTTGATGAGGGCTGCCATGGATGATCTCATCCATGGTAAGCCCCATTTCCTCTCTTGTTTTCACTTTCTAGTTTGTCCTTTTGTTTTGTTGAATAAGTTAGTCTCTCTTTATGAGAGTTTTTTGTGCCCTAATATGGGAAGACTAGTCTTCTTTGTTGTGGAGGTCTCCTTCTCCCTTATGGGAGTTGTGAGTCTAGTTTTTTTATTTGTAGGTATGAGAAATTGTTCTCATTGGTTGAAGTCCAAAACTATCAACATGAAGGTATTGGAAGCTCGGATGCGGTCAATATGGATAGATCAAGAAGGTTCTTCTCCAAACTATGTCAAAATGATAGACGGTTCCATTAATAGTTGCTTGGGACAACAAATACAAGGGACTTGCGCCACAATATTCGATCTGGTTCATTGTAGTTTCATCGAAGACGAAGTTGATCTGATCTTGTTTGATTGTATCCTGTTTTTCTTTATTACTTATTGTAGATGCCATTTGGCTTTCAATTAATGAAATTTCTCTTCAATAAAAAAAGGTGTCTCCTTGCAATAAATGAAATAACATTGAAGTATTTAAGAAAGTTAATCATTTTTTCAACCATTTTTAATAAAAAAAATTAATTAGTTCTTAATAATATGGGATTATGTATCCATTTCAAAGCCCTATAGGGCCCATGTTTAATGCCTGGCAACGGCCCCGAAATTGTCTGAGACGTCTCTTAGCACCCTAATGGACCAGTATTGTAAATCCAAAAGAATCTTGGTCCCGCGTCATACAATTTTTGGAAAGAATAACATACAACATTTGAACACCATACAGGTTGTTTTAGATGTTTGTGACTGACATTGCACACAACATATGCAAAAAAATCTGAGTCACTTTTTCGAGCATACCATAATGCCAGCTTCAAATTCTTGCAAAATGTACGGGACTGAAGCTAGAATTTGATCGAAAGACTTTGAATAAAATGCTCCCGCCAAATGTACGGGACTTACTCGATATGGTTGTAAGGCCAAGTGCCACTAACAATGATGCTTAGCATCCAAACTATTTTTATCTTTCTTAATGCAAAGCCTATTTACTAAAAAAAAAGTCTGGATCAGAGTAATATTACTCCCTCCTTTCTACATCAAAACAGCAGTAGTCAAACAAACATCTTCGAATTGACGAGATTTGTAACAAACTATTTTTATGTTTCTTAATGCAAAGCCTGTATACATGCAAAAAAAATTGGATTATAGAGTAATATTATTCCCTCCTTTCTACATCAAAATAGCAGTAGTCAAACAAACGTCTTCGAATTCCTCATGTCAAATATCTTCGAAGGTCTATATACTCATGTCTACCACATTTGTAACTTTAATTGCTTGAGCAGGAACATCCTTCAATGCAAGAGAAACAACTTTTTCTCCACCTGTTTATTAACATTGAAAAATATTTTTGTAAGTTAAACTGTAAACTCATATACATAAGATTAACTGTCAATGAGTACATTGACAGCATCACTAAAATGGAGCAATTTTTAAAATTCTAAGTATAATGTATAGAAAATTGCCTAAAGTTTCAAATCATGGGTGTACTTTTTTAACAAACCAAAACAAGAGAATGTCTATGAAATATGACTCATAATTAGCAGGTAGTTTAATGTAAATTTCTTTGAATCATGTACAGGTTATATCAAGATTCTTAGGATAGATGTAGTACCAGTGGCTAATGAGTTGATGGTGGCCAGAATCATTAACAGCAACATAAGCTTTGGCTAGCTGCCAAATTGAGCTTTCAACACCGTCATGAGCTGGTGTAAACACCTTGCTAACAGCACCCAATCCATCTCCATCTGGATGTGGTAGACTCAACTTAATTGCTAAAGGCGTAAAAGTTCCATCATCTTTTAAGAAGAGAATCGTTCTCGTGGCATAGATCTTCGAAGCAGCGGAGTTTATATGCTTCACATGTGGCATCAAAGAGTCGTGGTGATCTAAAATGAATATCTTGCTTTTCTTGATTGCCTATTCCAATTGAACACAGATTTTGGTTATTATGAAAATCATTTATAATCAGCATTTTGCAACAAAATGTTTGTTTTGAAAATTTACCTCTTCTACAATTAATCCACCAAGGTTTTGCTCAATGTGTTGTTTGGTGACTGAGCTGTTTTGGTTTCCATATGTTTTTGGATCGAGTTTGCTAACAGGAGGAAATTCCTGCATGATAAAAGGGAAAGTTTTGTTTAGATAATAATAAATAAATAGCAACCCATAATTTTGTCATGCATTGTACTATTTTTCCTTCAGATAAAGAGAAAACAAACCAACTCCTCATGTACCTTACCTCAAGGCGCCAAATGACTAGAGGATTAACACCAGCTAGCATTTGATAGAGATTTTTGACAGGCGCATGCGGAAGGTTAATGGACCAAATTTGTAATTTATGAATTTTTATTGATTGGAATAATTTGTTACAAACTTGGAAGAGATACATATGATATGTGAAATGCAAGGTTCCATAAGAGAACTCTTGCTTATGAATGTGGTAGGAAGTACATATGACTCCACACTCCTACGTACAATGCTAATACATATTTATAGGAGTAGTATAACTTAATCTACAATATTCTACACTAATCTTATATGATCTAATAATATCAAATGCTAGATTATTCTAGATTCTTCATTCCTAGATTTTTCTATAATATGCCTTAATTACAATAGATATTTGTTAAGATAACTCTATAATTTCTCTTGATTTTTACACTAGATTTTTCTAGATTACTCTTTCTAACAGCATTTCCCTTGCAAATTCTTCTTCAGTTCTCCAAGCTGACTTATCCTCTGTGACCACAGCATAATGTGTTAGACCATACCAATGATCATATTCATGGACAGTGTATAACATACTCCCTCTCAGTGGAGCCAATTTAACGTAGGAGAAATACAAGGAGTTCATGGAGGGAAAAGGAAGAGAGAAAAATGTGAGTGAATGGATGTGATTATGTGAGTCCCAACTTAAAATGAAGCGTAGGGAGAATACGTCAATACGGAACTTACTAAAAGTAGTATGGTAACGTAACATTAAAAGGCATATATGTTAACTACGCTCTAGGATGGAGTAATAATCTTGAACATAAAGATAAAAATAAAAATGAGGACACTTTAAATTGCACCAGAGCTATCTTCAGGTTATACATACCATTGATTACATCAGGCATTGGTAATTTCAGGATTACTATTGCACCAGGAACACCAATGTCTTCATCCCAATCAAATGCAATATTAAAAGCTGACTCCCCAGGTGTTAAACCAGTGAAATTTGTGCGCCAAACTCCCAGATATGAGGGCTTGCCAAGGTTCCCTTTCGATTCGTTTCCTGCAAATTAACCATATAAATCATCAAGCTCAAAGTTTAATAATGCACAATATGAGTAGCAGATTATATGTCAGAAGAACGAGCTGGTAGTAAACAGAGAAACTAAGGCATGTTAAAAGAGCTTACAGAAGTACTTTTCCAAAGATTCTGTTATTTATTTTATTGGTTGTGCATGAGTGACCGGAGCTATAACATATTCCTAACTGCTTGAGTATAGTAGTAAGTTATACTAGGGGATTCTGTGAATAATTTGGGGGAATATAGGGGGTTTTTTAAAAAGAGGGTAAGAAATGCGAATTTTAGTGTGTTAATAAGTTATAACTCAAAATAACCCTTATTCATTGAGTATCCTTGTGACTATTACCTTCTGAACAAAAGCACTTATCTGAATTCTTAGAGAGCTTCATGCTATTTGAATTCTTATATGGAAAGGGTGCAACTGAAGAATAACCCTGCTATGAATCCATATTAGGGGGAGGGGCATTTTAGGAAATAGCTTCATAATATTAGTAGCTTGAACAAGAAGATAGTTTGTTAGTAGAAACTCTATAAATATGGCAGATTAGAGAGGAAAGAAGGATGTTGAAAATAGATGAAAAATTAGGTGAGCTATTGTAGTTCAATTGGGAGAGAATCAAGCCTCTCAAAAGCTTGAATATCATTTAGTTTTGCTTTATTTTCAGTTTATCAATCAAATACTCATTACTTCCTCATTTTCTGCCATTAATGGTGTCCAAGTTATCATAGTTCATAGCAAATGGTATCAGAGCAATACTTTTCTGGGGGATTAGAGAGCTGATTTTCTAATCCAAAAAAAAAATCTGCAATGGAGTTGGCCGGAGAAAGTGCAGCGGAACAGATGCAAGGGTAGATCCACGAGGAGTTTGCCTACATCAAGAGCAAAAGAGAACGAGGAAATTCCGATCATGAAGAAGAGGGAAGAATCCGAAGAGAGCTTCAACTTCACGAGTTTGATGGAAAAAATGTGGATGACTGGATTTTGCTAATGGAGGACTCCTTCAATTTTTTCCAGTTAGATGAAGAGACAAGGTTAAAGGCTTCCATAATAGCACTTTACGGCGAAGCGCAGTGGTGGTTTGAAAGGGAACACCGGTGATGACCATTCAATGAGTGGCAGCAACTGAAAAAACAAGTCAAGCTACGGTTTGGTTCTTCACCGCCAACTCCGACGAAGTTCACTATACCTAATGTCGAACTGATTCCGGCGGTTGAAGAGACACACGATCGGGGACCCGATTTAGTGAAAGACAGTAAGGGTGATGGTGTGGGACTGGTCATCGCCGGAAAGTGTGGAGGTGAGAATGAAGAAAAATTGACCACCATTAATGTGGAGAAACTTCCAGAAAGAAGAAGGGAATCACATGGAAGTGGTAAATCTGGTGTTAGTGGGAACATTTTTGTGGGTCGAAACATCACGGGGGTTCTAAAAGTTGCATCAGGTTTTAGGGGTGGAAGAACCGAATCGGGCAGAAGGCCCGGTGACTTCGCAGAAGGGTTTACAGGTGGAGGTCAAGGAGACTTCGTTGGTGACCTGAGTGTTTGTGTTGGTGGTGGGATATTTGACTCGGTTGAGAGAAGAGGAGAAGGCAGAGACGACGAAGAAGGATCTTTGGGGTGCGGATCAGGTGGTGGACCCGACAGTTATGCTGGAGTAAATGCCGAGAATGGGCCAAGTTTTATCGCAGGTGGTAAGTTGTGCGGTGGAGCAGTAAAGGAAATTCTTCAAAGCAAAGTCCAGCCAAGTCCTGAGAGAGAACGGGGAGAATTGTCCAGAACTAGGGTTGATGAAATACAATTGCAAGGAGAAAATAGTAAGGGCAAAAATGTAAATGGGCAAAAGAAAGGAAACAATTTTGAGGTGAGACACATGCCTCTTTCACTCCTTCTACCCAAACCACAAGCATTCAACTCAAGACCCAAAAACCTTTTATAAAGGACTGGAGCCTCCCCATTTCCAACTCAGTTATATTTTAGTTCAGGAGATCAGAACTTCGATTGGGCTCACTAATCCTAAACCCAATCTCTCTGCCCTACTCACGGCCCAACCCAGTACATCTGCTATTTCAATACCCACTTCCTCAGCTCAGTTTTTAGAACCCAATTATCCCACCTCACACCTCAATATTCTACCCAGCCTATCCCCTACACATTCCACCCATTATTTTACCTCCCAAATTCATCTTTAATCCTGCAAAATTAAAACCACCCAACTTCTTTCTTTCCAGCCTCATCTCCTTTATGATTCCGCTAACTGAATTTTGAAATCCCATGTACTCAACACTCTACATACCTTCCACCAGCCTTCCAACTCACAAACCCAACTTTTTTCTAAACTGAACTTTCCACCCACTTTTCCCACCAACAAAACACCAACTCCAACACCAGCTGTACAAGGGCTCACCGATGAGGAGCTTGAGCGTGAGTGGAAGCCGGGCATCAATTTACAAAAAGCCACTGTCAAGCACTGCCAAGGCCGGGAATTTCGTGTTGATTATTATCCACCTTGAGGACAAGGTGGAAGTTTGGGGGGCCGGTAATGCTATGAATCCATATTAGGGGGAGGGGCATTTTAGGAAATAGCTTCATGATATTAGTAGCTTGAACAAGAAGATAGTTTGTTAGTAGAAACTCTATAAATATGGCAGATTAGAGAGGAAAAAAGGATGTTGAAAATAGATGAAAAATTAGGTGAGCTATTGTAGTTCAATTGGGAGAGAATCAAGCCTCTCGAAAGCTTGAATATCATCTAGTTTTGCTTTATTTTCAGTTTATCAATCAAATACTCATTATCTTCCTCATTTTTTGCCATTAATGGTGTCCAAGTTATCTTAGTTCATAGCAAACCCGCAGATGGACCATTTGCAACCACATTTGTAACTTTAATGGCTTGAATAGGAACATCCTTCAAATGCAAGATAAACAACTTTTTCTCAGAAAATTAAGCCACAAAAATTAAAAGCACAAAAAGTACAAGAACAAGATTGAACAATTTTTGGAAAAAAAAGAACAAACAACAACCACATTAAATTTCAAAGAAAGAAAAACAACAACAAGATTTTACAAACAATTTCAGAAACATCAAATTTTTCTCAGAAAATAAACCCACAAAAATTTAAGGCAAGAACAAAAAATACAAGAACAGGAAGAAAAAGATTGAACCATTTCAGAACAAAATAACAAACAACAACATCATTAAATTTCAAAGAAAGGAAAAACAAGAAGAAGATTTTACAAACAGTTTCAGAAAAATCATATCTCAAATCGCGTATTTTGCATCATGTAATGGAAGTTTAAAGAATTGGCGAGTACCCCATGTTTTTCCCCGATTATGGGTCCGCTTCTGTAACACCCCAGAATTTCAAAGGCGGAAAAGAAAGAAATAATAATATATTTAATAGGACGATGGCGGAAACATCGTCTTCTGGGAAATGTCACTACTACAAGAATAATGTTTAAATAACTAAGTGATAAAAACAAACATAAGTAAATACTATAAGTAAATTAATTACTTAGATAAAATCGAAATGAGAAAACTATATCAAACTAAAGAGAAGTCTAGAACTAAAACCCCTAATAGATTATTTCTCGCATCTCAACCCGAGCCCAAAATCAAAGAAAATCCCCATCAACAAAACCTGCAAAATATACAACAAATATCCACAATCAGTGGGGAGTAACTAGCAGTTCTCCCAGAACAAAAGCAATCAAAGTACGATTCAGAGATAGATTAATAAGAAAGGAAATCATACAATCATTATAACAATAACATGCATCTAAAAACCATAAAGCTCATAGGTAATACAAGTGATCATCAATAATAAATAAACAAGATATAGTGAGTGAATAAAATCTAGAATACATAAATAGTAATAAATCAAGAATACAACAAGTTATTGAGTCAGAAACCGAACGCCAGTGAATCGCAATTCACTTTCTAAGGTTTGTCAGATCGCAATCTCCATGTCAGTCTATAGGCTTACGTTCCCCACTGCCTGTGTCTAAGAATGGCCAAACTCCTGATGCAGGGTAGAACACGCAGAACTTCCTGACCTCTCGGACGACAACAATTAACCCATGTGTACCCCTAGTTCGCAAACCAGGTGGTTGGCATGTTCTTCACCGGGGACTACATCTATCCCACCGGATGTTCTTATCTCAAAATACAATCATGCATATAATCCAAGTATCATTCATCTAAAATATTCATCAAAAAGGGATGCCACCCGGCCTTATACCCATAATTCATCAAAAACAACTCTTCATAATTCCTCAAAATTAATAACTTACAAGCTTTCAACAAATGTCTCTCACAATAAACACTTGAACATTTCTAAACATCAACAATGATATTACACTAGTTTTTACAGCACCAACAATTCAATCAAAAATGCATCACCAATTAACTCCAAAACTTATTCATTAAAAGAGTAGTAACAACTAATCATTTTCTTTCATAAATCAAACATGAACATAAGGATACCCAATAATACATATGGCATCCTACTGAACATCAGCAACCAAGAACATAATAAATTACAAATTATTTCTGATTAACAAGCTCTCAAATAATTTAAAAGAGTATCCTCAATTTCACAACAAAAACCCAATAATAATTATTAAACTAATAAGTTCGAGCAGTAAAATCACACAAAAATTATCATATGACCTTAATGGTTCTAATGACATGGTGCAATTTTTATTTATAATTTTCGGACCCCAAAAGTAATTTTAAAAGTTAATATACAGATTACTCAATAAAGCCAATATAATAACTAAAAATATAAATAAACGCCCAAAAATTACCAAACATTTACACAACATTCATAAAATCACGTTAATACATATTATACAAAGAAATTAATTTTTCAGCCTCCAAAAATAATTTTCATGATTTATATACTGATAGAAACGAAATTGCAAAAACAGATATATCAATTAAATAAACAAGTACACAGTAGGCAAAAATTATTATAAGGCATGGAATCCATATTAAGCATATAACATGATCTAAGAAAATAATTTTATAAATTTTAACATTCGTTTAATAATTATTATGCAATTTAGCCAAAAACGCACAAAACACCAATTAAATCAAATAAATACCAAAAATCATACGAAAATTATTTTTCACTTTACAGTACTCACGCAGCATGCATCAAGTATATTCATGTCAAATTTCGTCAATAATTTCATTCAAAAAGTATTTTAAATAATTCCTAGCGTAATAATCTAATACCGAATAATACCCTAATCACTATGGTTCTAAGATAACTACTAGTTACCTGGAACGTTGGGAAGAGAGCTGAGTCTAAAGAGATAGTTAAGAGCTATGCATACAATCCAATTCCTCTTCTAACCCCAAGGCACAATGAACGAGAATTGAAGCAACCAGTCACTAGGCATTTTCTTCTTGAACGTTGAAAAAAACTCATTTCAAACTGCTCTGTTCCGACCATGATTCCTGGTGATTAAAAGATCAGATTCTAAATCTCTCCGGTCAGAGTGTAGAAAAAGATGTTATAAACGTTCTGTCCAAATGTGAAGACGATCCAACGGTTAGATCTCTAGCTAAGGTTATTTTCGTGAAGGTGTGACAGGAAAAACCGGGTTGAAACTTTCTGTTCTTTTCCTCTTCCTTTTCTCTCTTTCTTTTCTTGAAAACGGTGAGGGTTAAATGCAAATGATGCTGAACCTCTTTTAATAAAAATCAGAATTTTATGGCAAGGAAAAATGAAGGGTTTAGGAGAATGATTAGGGGGGTTATGGGGGTTATAATCTACCAAGAGTCACCAATTAAAAGAAATGAAATAAAAGAGGAGAAACTTCTTCCTTCTCCCTCCCCATAGCCGGCTGTCCAAGCCCAAGTGCACTAAGAAGATTTCGGCCCAAGTCATCAAAGGTCCATACATCAAAAGTCCGTCATGCGATAAATCGATAAATTCCTAAATCGCGCCTAAACTTTGAAAATACTTAATAATGAAAATAACTCTAATAAATTATGTTATAAATATAAATATAATAAACACATTAGCACGCCACATGCGATGCAACATTTCATCACCCAAGTCGGTCCAACAACGTTACAAAAACGCTATGCGACAAAACAGCATCCTAAATGCCTAAACAAATAACGAAATTAATATAACCTTTAAAATAAATAACTAACAACTTAAAATAAATATATATATAAATATATCACAACATATAAATATATATACACATTTTCACAACACGTTCCAAAATAATCTAAATAATAAATTATTTATTTTTACGAAAAATATCATTTTAATGTAAACAAACACCAAAAATAAAGAGTGAAAATTACGGGGTGGTTACAGCTTCCCCACGGGGTTTGCCGAGCACCAAGGCGCACAGTCTCAGTGCGCGACTTCCGTGGGTTCACAAAGATCACTGAACGACCGAGGACTGTCACATATATTCGATAAGGATTGGTTGAAAATCTCATTCGAACTCGATCTCCGATGAGGAGACCACGGTCTCTTACAAAATTCCTCCAACCAGCCTTAAACAGCTTAGCAAAACCTCCATCAACTCTACGTACAGAAGTTTCGAACGAGTAGCATACATGGGTTTGTCTGTCAGTAGCTCCTAAGAATATGCTTATATCATTTTCTTCATTATCGACTAAAACAATGTTACATAGGGTTCGGTGGAAGTCGTTAAGGTTAGGAAAGATGAATGTGTCCTAAACGGGTGTTAACTGTAATGTGGCTCGTGGCGCAACATCTTCAAAATTCAAGGTAAAATTAAAGTGGGCCATTAGGAAAGCGAAGAAGGCTCAAATGTCAAATCAAGAAGAGAGAGAAATTACTTAAAAAAGAAAACAACAGTTTCATTAGATAAGTAGGTGTACAGTGTACTTATACGAGAAAGTATCCTTGCCTAACCGCCTAACCGGTATGGGGCAGCAGTTACCCATAACGGGGTAAACTCATTATTAGTAAGGGTAAAAACGTAATTTAAACAAAAAATAGAAACTACCTATTGAGAAGAGAGGAGAGATAGTAGAAGATAGAAAACCACTTTATACTTTCTCATACAAGACTTAGAGAGCTGAATAGAGGGAGGTTTTAGGTGAATAATATCCGTTGGCAAGACGACCAAAAGATGGAAGATGAAGCAGGAGCAACTGGTGAAGGAAATTTGTAGTCCATTGATGAGGTATTGTGACTAAATTTTTTTTATATGTGTTAGTTTGTTAATCATGATGCTGAACTTAGGGTAAATTATGTATGTATGTGATAATTTAAAGAAGAAAAATTAAAATATATGAGGTATTGGTTCTTGTAATTATTTATGTGATAATTTAAAGAAGAAAAATTTAAATTTTTGTTTAAATTAAAGATAGTAAGGAGATGTGTTGTTTATCATGTTGTGTTGTGTGTTTATTTTTTTTTGGTGTTGTACAAGTGAAGGATTGATGATGTGAGTATGATAATTGAAGAAAATGTGTGAATTGTTTGTCATAATGTTGTTTTAATTAAAGATCGTTTATCATGAATGTGTTGTTATCATGAATTGGTGTATTAGAATTGAAGGGTTGATGTAAGTTTGTCATAATGGTTTTTGTCATTATCCAACTTATCATGGCAGTAGGTTTGATAGAGTATATTGAATAATAAAAAATGAGGTTGTGAATTAAAAATGGTCTTGTAGTGGGAAAACAGTAAAATTTAGTTTGTCTTTGCTATTATACCATTTTGAATGTGGGTTGTAGGATGTTGATTTAGTTGAAATAAATGGAGACATGTATGTGGGTGATGCTCTTGTGGAAGGCATAGATGATGTGCAAGGCAAAGAGATTGTTGCAGTAACTCCGAATGGGAAGGTGAGTGGGTGTAAAATAGGGGCAATTGAGGTTGTTCCTGCACCGTTTGTCGCGCGGCATGGTATTCCATAACTTGGAAGCGGTGGACAGTTTTTACAAAAAATATGGGAAGCAGGAAGGCTTTGGGGTTGTGCGTTCAGGTGGAGCATATAGAAGAAAAGCGGGTGAAGAAAGGAAGAGGCGTAATACAACATGGACTTGTGAATGTTATGGTAGACCGGATAGGAGGAAATGGGTAAATGGGCGTAGGTTGGTGACGGATTCTGTCATTGATGATGATGATTGTGGTATGAAGAAGTCAAAGAAATGTGATTGTAGTGCCATGATGTATGCTAGTTGTAATGAAGAAGGAAAGTGGGAAGTTAAGAAAGTTGTAAATGAACATAAAAACCACGAGCCTACGCCTTCAAAGTCCCGATATATTAGTATGTATAGGAAAGAGGAGTTGTATAATCATGTTAGAAGGAAACTTTTTAATGATTATAACTCAGGGTTGAAGATACCACAAATTCACGGATGCCTTGCTAGGAAGAGGAACGGGGTAGAGGATTGGGTAGTTACTGACCGGGATTTGCGCAATGAAGTGAGTAAGGTGAAACGGTTGAAACTTATGCTATGCTTAAGTATTTTAACAAAATGAGTTATGACAATCAGATTTTTTTTAGTATGCATAGATTGGATGATGATATGACTTTAAAAGATATTCTATGGGTTGATGCTCGAAGTAGAGTAGCCTATGAAGAGTTTGGAGATGTGGTTTGTTTTGACGCGACTTATTTGACTAACGAGTATGAGTTACCATTTGCTAACTTTGTAGGCGTTAATCATCATGGACAAAGTATTTTACTTGGTTGTGCATTAATTTCTCACGAGAATACGGAGACTTATGAGTGGGTTTTCTCTACATGGCTAACTTGCATGGGTGGTAAAAGTCCTATGGGCATTCTTACAGACCAAGATGCGGCAATGCGGAAGGCACTGCTCACATATATGCCCGAAGCTCGACATCGATGGTGTTTGTGGCACATTACTGAAAAGTTTTGCTCAAAGCTAGGCATGTATGAGAAATATCAAGATATTAAGGATGATCTTCTTTATGCTATATATGATAGCTTAGATTCGTTAGAATTTGAGGAGAATTGGAACAATGTAATTGCAAAGTTTGATCTAGTGACAATGGTTGGCTAGGAAGTAAGACTTTTTTTGTTATTTAAGAAGGTGTAGTATTAAAATTTATGGTAATTGCATATTATGGGTTTTTGTTCTTTCTATATGCAGTATATATATTTTATTGCACTTTATGAACTTAAAGGTCTTGAAGTGCACCTTATAAATTTGGGTTGGCTTGGGTAATAGAGTAGAATAGTTGATCCCAACTAATTAGTAATGTAATAGTATTTTTTAGTATCATTGCATTGCATACTTATTTTTAGGAAGTTGTAGATTTGTGCTATATACATTGCGTACTATTTTGTAGCAAAGTGTGTTTATGTTAGTAGTTAAGTTATATAGTAGTAAATTTATATACTCCCTCCGTCCCAGAAAGATCTGAACACTTGTTGGGACACATAGTTTAAGGTGATAAGTTGTAGTGTGGTTATCAAATGTTATTTTATTTAAAAAGTAGATGTGATAGGAGTTGGTGGGGGTATTTTTTATTAGAGGAGAGAGAAACTTAGGTAGCTTTTTATTTATAAAAGGTAGAGTGTGGGCCAAAGATGTGTAGAAGAAATAATATATTAATGGTGGGACCATGCCAAAAAAAGAAGTGTTCAAACTAATTTGGGACAAACATAAAAGGAAAGTGTTCAGACTATTCTGGGACGGAGGTAGTAGTAGTTAAGTTATATAGTAGTTTGTAGTAGTTAATTTATATAGTAGTTTACATAGTAGTTAATCAATTCCCAGAAGCATACAATACACATTTCAATATTTGTATTTGAAGTTATATTTTGCAGCACAAGTATTATGTTTCATATTGTGATTCATTCTGCAGCACAAGTTATGTTATTTGAAAGAGGACTTTGAGTTGGCAGCACATATTTTAATTTGGGTCTTTCACATTATAATATAGTTCTTTTTATGACTTAGTGATACTTATGTACATTATAATCATATATACTCATATTAGTTATTTCACATTATACTCATATATAACAATAATAGTTATTTGACGAATATCTTATATTCATGGAATAACTCGTTACACCCTAAATATCTATTATAATTTAAGCACTCATTATTATGTTGATTGATTTATTGTTACAGGGTTATATCGGGAAAGAGAAATGTGGGTTCCCGCATACATGAGACACATGTTTTAGGCAGGAATGAAGACTACACAAAGAGTAGAGAGTATAAACAGCTTCTTTGACGGGTATGTGAACAAGCACACTCGGTTATATGAGTTTGCGAAGAGGTATTGTGAAGCAATGGAGGTTCGTGCAAATGATGAGAATGAGAACGACGCGAATTCAGCAAGGTATGTGAGGACACTTGTTACCGATTTTTCTGTGGAAGCCATATACCAGAGGATATATACTAACAATAAATTTAAGGAGGTTCAAAGAGAGTGCAGTAGGTCCTTATATCTGAATGTCCAGGGGAAGAATGTAGTTTCAGATAATGTTTTGGAACATTTTGTTCAAGATAGGGTATGGATAAGATGTAAGGACACAAGGAAAGAGATTGTTTCAAAAAAAAAAAGAGGACGTACAAGGTTACATTTGACTCTAGTACGAAGGATGTAGGTTGTGCATGCAAGTTATTTGAGTGCAATGGAATCATGTGTCGTCACATGATATTTGTATATGAGATTCATGACCAGTTAGAGGTTCCATATAAATATATTTTGAGGCGCTGGAGGAAAGATGTGCATAGAAAACATACGAGGGTTAAGGTGGCTTATCACGACCCTTCGAAACCAGATGAGGTTCGTAGATATGATTACATTTTTAATCGATTTGTTCTAATTTGTGAGAAGGCTTCAAAGTTTGAGGAGAATATTGTTGTTGTAGTATAATTGTTTGACCTCATGAACTTGCGGGTTGACGAGACAAGTACAATGGTAATGAGGTGAATGCTTGAAGGGGATTTAGATTTGACTCCCAGCTCTGTGGGTAACAAGAAGAATAATGAGTTGACTCCTCTATCTATGGAGCAACAATCAATGGTAAAAATGGGAAGAAGAAGGGGAAAGATGTTGTGGATGCACCCTTGCATAATGTGAAAGATCCACCTTGTAAGAAGGTTGCGCATCGAACTCGAAGTGTTCGGTATGTATCTGTTGCAGAAGAAGCAAAGAAAAAGATAGCTTCTAAAGCTATGGCAAGCAAGTCGAAGGCGGCTAAGAGACCTAGGAGGAAGAAGGTAAGTTTCCACATTGGTTTGTTTACTTGTTTCATATTAAGGAAGAAGTTTCCACATTGCTTTATTTACTTGTTCACTTGATTTAGAGTGTTATATGGTTTCATGTTTTATTAAATTATGGTGTACTTGTTTAGGTTTGGTTGTAATACGAAGTTTTGATAATTTGTCCAGGTTGATTTGAATGTGGCAGTTGTTACACCGAGCTCTCAGGTAAACAAATTGGTAATGGAAGGTTAATTGTATAATTATTTTTTATAAATTAATATTTTTTGGGTGGTAGGAGCTGAACTTGAATGGTGTAGGCGGAGGAGAATTTTCAAGGGTGACGGCTACACCAAGTGCGGGGCCACAAGTATGGCCATAACGTTGGGAATTAGGATGTTTGTAGAAGTTTTGGCGGAGAAGAAGGTACATGTAACTTTCATATTTTTCATATGTGTAGGAGATAAATATGGAAGATCCAGATTTTCCTATCTCCCTTGGTGGTATTGAGTTGGTTGATGGAGATGGTTGTATAGGATATTTCACACGATTGTTAGGGAGTCGCGATGGTGAAACAAGTAGATCGTACGTTGCTTCCAATGATATGCTCGATTTGAGCACGAGAATAATGTGAAGGAATGGGCTGATATCTGTAGCAAGTATGATAATGGTAAACAAAGTGTTGTCATTCATTGAATGGTTAGGCTAATTTTTGCAGCAAGTATGAACATTTTTTTTGGTTAACAAGAATGGTTGGCAATTTGGTAGAAACAGAGTTGTGGACTTATGTAATATAATTTATGGGATTAGGACATTATATTTTGTAATGGGATTGGGTCATTATATTTTGTAATGGGATTAGTTGGGCCATTAAATTTAGAAATGAAATATGTTTTGTAGAAGAAGAGTTGGGCATGGTTGGCAAATTTGGTATTTACCCTCATGAAATGTAGTATGATTTGTAGATAAATAGCTGTAAATTGGATGGGAAAAAACGCATATATGGAGAAGTGAAACAATGGGCCTAGTATTATACACATACCCGTACAATGCAAAAGTGGCCCAGTATTATAATTCTTTTAATGGCAAAAAAACATACATTTTGTAATGAGAAAAGTAGAAAGCTATTGGCCCATTAATGGGGTTGAGGAAAACACATGTGGAGTTGAAAAAACAAATGGGCCAGCTGAAGAAGAAAGAGTGAAACGCATGTGGAGTTGAAAAACAAATGGACCAGCTGTATATATCCATTAGTATCATAAAGCATGAGATAAAGTAGCATTGAAGTGTGATAGGATGGTTGTAGTTAAGGTCATTAATTACTACTCCAAGTACTCTAAGTCTTTATAAAGCAAGTTCACACGTAACTTTCTCAAGCAATCAATCTAGTAGTCTATATAAGCGAAGTTCAAAATAAGAGTGATATGGGTAATATTGAAGAAGAAATGGTGCTCAAAGTAATAGTGAAATCAGGAGATCTTGCTGATATCGGTGTGTCGTATGTGTTAGGTGTACATACTCCACTTGCGGAGTTATATTCGTTTTACGCTAGACACGTTGGGGTGGACCCCGGTGACCTTTATCTCATGTGAAGGGGTCAGTTCTTAAGGCCGGACGCAAATTCTTTTGTTTACGGGTTTGATGACACTGAGCTCGTGCTAGCTTATTCAAAGGTAACTATTTGAAACAAATTATGTTATGTCATTTTCAAGTATGTTATTTATATATTGTTACTAGAAATATGTAGTTGAAATATTATTTAGTTAAAAAAATTATTTATGTCATTTATAATTATGTTAGTAGAAATATTGGTAGTTGAAATATTATTAGTTGAAATAATTATTTATGTCCTTTTTAATTAAGTTAGTAGAAATATTGGTAGTTGAAATAAATAATTTATGTCATATTTATATTGTTAGTAGAAATATTGGTAGTTGAAATATTATTAGTTGAAATAAATTATTTATGTCCTTTTTAATTAAGTTAGTAGAAATATTGGTAGTTGAAATAAATAATTTATGTCATTTTTATATTGTTAGTCGAAATATTGGTAGTTGAAAAATTATTAGTTGAAATCAATTATTTATGTCATTTTTATATTGTTGGGTTTACTGCCCCTTAAAGCCATTGCTCACAAAGGTAACCCACCACTTTTTTGCACAATAAACCCTACACAATTTATCAACCATTCATTCTCTTATATGGTCTTAGCTGTAGGGTTCTCACTTGCATCAACAATGTCTACTACTATTATTCATGAACCAACTGGAGACATAGCAAGTGCACTAAAAGAATGGTAATTTTCCTTACTTTGGTTCCCGAAATACAAACACACTAACTCAAAAACCAACCTAAACATTCATCTACTCTAACTCTATTATGTTTCCCAGGGAGTTGCGCCACAAAGACACGCTGGTTGATAGGCAGGCGAGGGTGCTTGATGTGAGAACCCCTCAAAAGAAAGGCAAATCATGAGGATCCATGCACCGAGGTCTAAAAAGGTGACACAACCTACTTAAGTACATTGCACATTCTCAAGAGGGTTGAACTTGAAGATGGACCTAATGAAGCTAATACAAAGCAGGCTCCAGTTGCTAAGCCGACTGAATATCACACTGAAAAAAGTAACCAGACCAATCGAAAGATGAAATTAAAGGTGTCGCTAAGTCTCTGGATTATAACCTTGATGAGCATGAACTTGCTGCACGTTAGTCTGGTCATCTCCTACTCGGACATGCTGATGAACAACAAAAATAGGCTGCTGCACCACCCACACAAAGACCCCTTTTTTTGTTGTGCACCTTGCTAATCCCTGTTATCAATATGGCCTCTCGAACATGCTGATGAACCACAAAAATAGGCTGCTGCACCACCCACGCAAAGAGCCCTTTTTTTTTTTGTTGTGCACCTTGCTGATCCCTGTTATCAATATGGCCTCTCAAGTTAATCAGTGCCTTACTCTCTTTTGTTGCTAGGCATACTATTATGCTTGTAATATATTTAGTAGTTAGACATTATCTCAACAAGACTAGAAAACATTGTGCATGTTGTGTATCCAAAAAACTATCTTGGCATAAACAAAGCTATTATCTAAACTAAGTTATATGCCTAATTAACTTCCCTACATATTCATATATTTTGCACTGCCTTTAGTTGATTCCATCGAGAATCGGATTTAGCTACACTTAGTAGTTTTCGCTTTCTTGGGGTGCCGTGCACGATAGTGCGTGGTCCAACAACTAGTACTTAACAATTTCTCGTTAACTGCATGTTGTGCTTAAACAATAGTAAAGCTTAAATGTTGTGGTCATAAACTACAGCATGCTTTTAATCCATATCATTTAAGCTTTTTCCTACTAGTTAAATATAAATGACAAATGTCTAGATTTACCAATCAAACCAACTAGAGTTAGCCTTAAAAGAATATATTTTTTAAATTTAAATTTGGAAAAAAACATCCACTAATAAATGTAAAATTAAATACTAATGTCATGTTCTAATTAAACTAACATGTTCTTATTATATCAACCTTTTTACATTAAAATAATAAGTATTTTGAATTCTACTCATTATTTTCTTGTTAAACATCTTCATATTCTTTTTCATATATTTTTTTAAAATGGTAATATGAAAAAAATAGGAGACCCTCTGCGCGAGGGGGATTCCTAAGACAACGAATACAAAAAAAGCAGATAAAGTATAATGATTACAATGATTAATCAATAGCTTGGTTTGCTTCACGAAAACATGTCTGATTTGTCAGGTCCGGAGTGATGAAAAAGGAGCTTACAGTCTTCCAGGATGTTAGCAATTTGCCACGGGTGGCCCATAGACTATTAACTGCATCGATGACTAGAAGATTGTCCCCTTCGATGACAATGTTCTTGATGCCCAATTGTGCAGCCACTTGATGTCGTGGTGGAGGGTTGTAGCCTCCGTGATGTAGACTGAAGTATCACCAAGGTTGAAAGACGAAGCATGGATGAGTTTGCTTGAGTGGTCATGAATGATGACACCTGCAACAGCTGAAGAGCCTCGAACTGAACTATCGAAGTTTAATTTGAAAGAGAGTGATGGAGGAGGTTCCCAGGCTATGAGAGTAGTGGAAGGAATCGAGGGAGGGGAATGGGGGTGGTGCTCCCACAAGGGGATATCCAGTGGCGTGGCTCAATGTCGAGGCGAAAACGCCATTCTTTATATATTTTTTATATTGAGTCATGTTCTTCTTGTGTATGTTGATAATAGGTAGATAGATTTATGTTCTTTTTCGTACAACATCATATTCAAAAGAACATTAAATAAAAGAACATACAGTTTAAACTAAAAAAACAGGGTGAGCACTGTGCACTTCGGTGCACCTTCTAAATTGTGAAGCCGCTAATGTCCTTGCTTGTTATATTCTGATAGTTGAACCTGACTTTTGATTCTTTACCTTTTTCCATTTGCACCTCATGGTTTTGAGGTAGAAAAAAGATTTATGATTTCAAAGTAGTTAGTTAAAGTGCTCACTAGATATGCCCTGAAATCATATTATACTGAGTTTTGTTCAATCTCACTGTTGTTATGTATATTTTATTCACCTCATTTGAAATTAAATGACTCTTTCAATTAGAGTTCCTATTCTTGTTTTTTTATTGTTTCCTATTTCTTTCCCTCTCTCTCTTTCCCCATATTTTAAAATTGGGGTTGTAGCTCATGTGGTAGAGTGCTCGCATAGCATGCGAAAGGTAGACGTATGGGGATCAATACCCCATCCTATCAATTTATATTTTGATTTATATTTTATATTTATAGTTGTTCTAAAATTTTTAGGTTTTTGTGATTTTGAGGTGATTTTATGCTACTTTAGGCCTTGGTTCTTTTGATTTTTATTTTCTAGGTGTTCACACTTAATTGAAGTGTTTTCTTCTTTTTCAGTTGATTTCACTACCTTGGGTTTAGTGGTGGCAATAGATCGGAGATGGGTCGGATGTAGCTTAATCCGCCTCCATCCGCTAACGCTCCACCCACCATCCGACCCATCCGTCATCCGCTCCACCTATCATCCACATCCAAGCCATCTGTCGTCCACGGGTGAATCGGGAGGATGGGATGTTTAACAGATTCTAATAAACATAATGCATAAAGTTTTCCTACTAAAGCGAATATAATACAAATTACATAATCATATCAAAGTTAAAACCATCAATTAGACATAATCTTGAAAAGAAAAGAAATACAGTCATACAAAATATTTAATCAAGCATGAATTTCAATCACAGTTAGGTCAAACATCCATCAATCCAAATTGATAACAATACCATTGAATATAAAAATAAAAAATGTAATAAAAAAACTAAAAAAAAAAATAAAATTCAGTATTAACAGAGGAGAATCAACTTTTGGACGATGAAAGTAAGTAATTAGAAATAACTAGTCTTATATGCACGCGATGCGTGCGAAAACATATAAAATTCTTCATAAATAACAAAGATAGAGTAGATACGGTGATCTTAATTCTTTTTCTATATTTTATTTTTTGGTGTTCCCGATGTGTTGCTATATACTTCCTCCATTCTTTTTCTATTGCAACAATTACTACTTTGGGCAGTTTCACATCAATTGCAACAATTCTACTTTTGGTATAAAAAGCAACTTTAATTGGCAATATTGCCCTTACTTTATCTTACTAAAACCATTATTAATTACTCACTTTGCCTCATAAAGTTGCTTTTACTTTCTATTGATTTATTTCTCTCATACTCTAGTTAATTAGAGGGTTACTTTTATGCTAAACTACCCATTTCTTCCAAATCATTAAAAACGTGTCCAAACCCATCGTTGCAATAGAAAAAGAATGGAGATAGTATAATAGTGATTTGTATTGGTTTTGTAATATATGTTAGTAGTTGGGGGTATTTAGGTAATTAAGGGTGGACACCTGTAGACACATAATCGTGTCTCTCCATTTAAGGATCCATTTAAGGATCCGATGATGAAACATATGGCGGTCTTAATTGGTCCGACCCAAGGGCAGAGAAGTTTGAAAAGCCATCCCAAAAAATATTTCGGAAAAGTGTTAAAGTCTTATTGTAAACTCAATTAATTATTCATGATAATTAGTTGCATGTTCACCCCAATCCTTTGAAAAGCCCAATTAATTGTTTAATAATAATTGATTGTTTTAGTTTAATAAATAAATATTTTCAAAGATATTTTATATAGTTAAAATCGGATTTTATTCCGTAAAATCAGATTTTCGGAGCTAAAAGATAAAAGAAAATCTTTAAAACCATTTTTAGAAAAGCTGGCAAAAGCGTGTCAAAAGCCAGGCTAGTGCGCCTAGCGCACGTCTGGTGCGTCAGGAGCACCATTTTCCACCTGTGTCAGGTGCACCAATCTGCACGTGACACGTAGATTTGTGATTCACACAGAGTCATGCGCCAAGCGCACTTCTCAATGTGAGACGTATCTTTTTCTTTCTTATCTTTTTCAAAGCGTGTACCATGTGTACACTTTCTACTGGGCATGCCGCTTTGCGCCTGACATGTCATCCTGCGCCTTGCGCAGATGGCGCGTGAAGCGCATTTCCGTTTTCCCTATAAATAGGCTCGATTTTCCGAATTAAAAGATGGTTTTTTCGACACATAACACTCAACTTTTATATTGCTAATACCCTTACGAACTTCTCTACGAAATACATATTCTCTCTACAAAACATAGAGGTGATCATGGGCTGGGCTGGGCTTGACCCAAAAAAAGTGGCCCATTTTGGGCCAAAACTGCGGATCGGGCCGGGCCAAGGTTCGGGCCGAAAAATCCGTGCGAAAGCCCGTTATTTCAAGCCGGGCCGAAATTTGGCCTATTTTTCCAAAACTAGGTTGCCCATGGCCCGAATTTTTTGCCCAAAAAATCGGGTCTGGCCGGGCTGGACCGCGGGCCAAAAAATCGTGCCCAAAACGGCCCATTTTCGGGCCGGGCTCAACTTGATCACCTCTAAGAAAAACACATTCAAATCTTTCAGACATTCAGATTTCTAGGCTTCACGATTGCTCATCCTGAATGTTATCGCATATAGAGTAGAGATAGCAAAAAGAATTATAGCGCAAAAAATCATGTCCAACAAACTCTAGTACGTTCTCTAAATTATACATCGAAAAATGCATAAAAGAAAGGAAAAGCAATTAAAAAGCAATAACAAATAGAAAAATAGAACAAAAACACAAATTGACCATAACAAGAATATAAACTCATACCATTAAATTATTGAGATCAAGAATGATTGGTAATTTTTTTACTTTTACAAGATTTACATTTACGGGTCCGAATATGAGTTTTAATAAAACTCTACTAGGTAGAGTTGTATTACATTTTAAAATCAACGACTCATATTGGTGAAAAGGGAAAAATTAGGGGGTGGATTTTAATGAGAAAAAATAAGGGAAATTTTTAAAAGATAATATATTATAAGCCATTAATTTTTTATTTAATAGTTAATATTATTCAAAATCTACCTTGTAGAGTTATATAATAGGGATGCCAATGGGTAATGGACCCGACCCGGATCCATTTTTAACGGATCTGGATCCTCTTTTTTAGGATCCGACGGATCCGGGTAGGATCCGGATCCTCTGTTTAAAAAACGGATCCTGGATCGGGTCCTAAGTTATTACCCGGATCCGAATCCGTTTACCCGTTTTTTTTTAAAAAAATAAATTAAAATATAAAATAGAGGGGTGATTGTGAAAATGAAAACCCTAAAACCTTTTGTTTCATTTTTTCACCCCCAGGCCCAGCCGTTTCTATTCTTCTCTCTCTTTCAGACTTTCGTTCCCCTTCTGTATTCACTGACTGAAAAATCAGTCGGAAATTTTGGGGCTTTTCATCGACCAAGAGGAGCTGCCGGCGCCGGAAATCAGTCGAAAATTTCGGGTTAGTCTTCTATTCTTCTCTCATTCTTTCGTTTCTCTGTTTTGTTTTCGTTTTTCATTTATTTGGGTTGTAATTTTTTCGGGTTTTTCATTAAAAGTCGGAGCTTTTGCTGGAATTTGCTGGATTTTTTGCTTCTTCACTCGGATTTCTACTTGTTTGCTCGCCGGAAATCTGGTTAGTCTTCTATTCCTCTCTTCATTCTTTCGTTTTTTTCTCTGTTTTTTTCTCTGTTTTGATTTCTACTTGGGTTGTGATGTTTTCGTTTTTCATCTTCACCAACTGTTGCTCGAATTTACTTGAGTTTGTGCTTCCTTGCTCGATTATTTACTTGTTTGCTCGAAATTTATTTAGTTGTTTGCTCGATTTTATCTTGTTTGTTCGATTTTTTTGCTTGTTTGATGGGTTGTTGTTGGCTTGTTGCTGACTTGGTGCTTGTAGCATTGTAGTGAAATTTTTTTTTTTTTTTTACGTTTTTCAGATTAGTTAGCTTGTTTTTCTTTCTTGTTTGCTCGATTTCATATTGTAGTTATGATGCTGATTTTTTTGTTGCGTTTTTCAGATTAGTTGGCTTGTTTTTCTTGCTTGTTTGCTCGATTTCATAATGTAGTTTGTATGCTGATTTGTTTTTGTTGCATTTTTTCAAATTAGGGTTGTTTGTAAATCATAATTATGGATGATAAAATATCATTTAAAGATAGTGATGCTGGTTCTAGTCACCCTAATGAAGAACCATTTGTTGTGTTGGGTGATTCTGATAAAGAGGATGATGTGGAAGGGTTTGTTGAGATTGGGGTTGATACTAGTAGGGAAGAACCATCTAGTGGTAGTAAGAAATGTAAGAAATTGACTTCTACAGCTTGGGAAACTTTTAATGTGGTTGTAGTCAATGGTGTTAAAAAGGCCAAGTGTAAGGATTGTAATAGTTTACTCTCATATTCGGGAGCCAATGGAACTTCACATCTCAACAAGCATGCCAAAATTCTCAACATGTTGTACGTTTTGAGATATTTCTTTTTTTTTTTTTTTTTTTTAATAGTTGATATAAATTTTTTTTTTTTTTATTCTTCCTACAAAAGGAGAAAAAAACCTTCTTGTCTTGTTCTTGATTTACAATTTCTCACATGGTATCAGATGCTATTCGATTCTGACCTAAAATTTCCGCAATCTTTTCTGGTATTTTCATCCTTCTTCTTGTTGTTTCTTTTTCGCCATTGTTGCTGAATTTTGAGTTTCGCCATTGTTGCAGCTCGAGCTTTCTCGCGATTTCTTCGTTAATCTGTTTTTCTCTCCTTGCAATGTATCTTTCATCGTTTCTGGTTTCGATTGTTGTTCTTCGCCATTATCGTCTGTTTGGTTTGCGATTGTTGATTCTGGTTGAAATTGTGAATATGAGGTTTGAAATCTGTTCATTGTGGATAATATCTTTGAAGAACTGTGGTTTGATTGCTCGAAATTGTGGTTTGGTTGCTCGGAATTGTGGTTTAATTGCTCGAAATTGTGTCAAGTTGATTGAAACTAAAATTAGGCCTTTTTTTTTTTCATCGAAATTTGTCATCATCTGCTTGTCTGTAATTGAGATATGGCAAATGTTGAGCGAAATACTGAGGATGTTCAACATAATTCTGAACGAAACTTTGACAACTCTTCTAGAACCTTAGAACTCAATCAGTCCAAAAAATATTTTATTATTCCTATATAATACATATTTGGTCTGATTGAAGAAGCGAAGGAGCTCATGTATACACATTTAAGAAAAAAAGATACCTATTATTGTTGTGAAGAGAGATGCAGGTTATAATTTATGCTTTTGGTAAGTTTATATATATATATATATATATATGTATGTATATATATATATGTCTATATATATATATGTATGTATATATATATATATATGTATATATATATTTTTGGCAGTGTTAAAAATGCATTATTGTCGTAACACTACTCTCGGATGTCTTGCCAAGATTTCCTAGGCTCGTGTCCCTTTTGACCTTTGACAGTTGTGTGACTTTCACCTCTGAAATGACTCTATTATCCTAATGATTGCATTAATTAGGTATCGCATCAATGAAGAAAAAGCTGGATGGATTATATATGTAACTGATGTATGTATGCTCTGTATATAAGATGTGTAGTAGTTTATAGAGCGCTTAGCAAAAGAACGTTCCTAAGGTGTTCCATAAATCCTACTTCGACCATTCTCTTTGCCATTTTATGTAGTAGTTTTTTTTGCTTGGAAGTTTGTAAATTTAGTGTTCATGCAGGTGCTTGTATATCAAGAGCCTGAGAGAAAAAACAAAAGAATGTGGTATGGAAGATGATATGTCGGGATTCCTAGCACTGGATTTTCTAAAAGGATATGATTTGATGAGCAAACATCCTAAGAAATTATCAATTTGCTAAAGTTTTTTCATCAAGAGTTTTCTTGAATATCAGGAGAACACACAGATGGAGATGCATATCCAATCTTTCCTAAACAAAATCTCTCTAGTTGTTGCTATAATTGCCACCCTGCTCCTTGTTTCCATCCTCCTTCGTCCACCAGAAACCTGTTTACTCTATTTTTCTCCTCAAAGCCCCTTCAAATTTCCTCACTCCACATGTGACTCTCACCATCACCCTCGCCCTTTCTCCACCCTTGAGAAGAAAAACCATCGCCTGTGGTCCACTTCTGCATGGATCAACAAAGTCAATTCTTTTTCCCTCGTGTTCATTGACGCCCAGAAACACAGCCCTACTCACAAATTTTCAATCCTGTCTAACACTTCAAAGTCCCTCTGCCTCTTAGCTGGTGCTGGACAGGAAGTCATGGCCCTTCAACAGATCGGCGTGTCTGATGTTACAGCCATCGACCTTGTTGACTCTCCTCCCCTGGTTAGCCGTGCTGACCCTTACAATCTACCTTTCTTTGATGATGCTTTTGATTTTGCATTCTCTGCTCAGTTTGACATCGTTTTGTTTCCCTCTCGGTTTGTTGCTGAGATGGAGAGGACAGTTAGGATTGGGGGTTTCTGTATTTTACTTGTGGAGGAATGTACAAATAAGGAGGTAAGCGAAGTTGTGAGATTGTTTAAGAGAGGGGAGCTGGTTAATGCGGATAATTTGACATTTAGTGAATCAAAAATGACTAGGATTGTTGTAAAGATTACAAGTTTTCTGGTAGATTGATTGTCATACGTGTATGTTCTGATAGTTCCAATATATATTTGAACCGTCATTTTAGTAATGTATACGAAATTCAGCATTGTGCGAAAGATATTTCAAGTTGATCTCCATCCTAATTCCTTCAGAATAGTGAAGCCTTACAATCTATAGCTTTTTAGCCTATTGTAAAACATATATCTTCCTCCATGTAGGATGTAGGAGGGAAATATCCCAACATTATACTCCCTCCGTCCCATAATATATAAAAACTTCTATATCAATTCTTAATAAAAAAAAAAAAAATATTAAAAACTACATATTGAGCGATTCTAACAAGACCCACATGAGTATGTTTTCTTGTTATATTAATGAAAAATTTGGTCAAAATTTTAAAACCCACCTAAACCAAATACTATGATCATATTCATTTTGATGTGATTATTGTTCCCTTCAGTTTTAGTTGTTTCACTTGCTTTTCTTGTTCTTCAATGCATACCTTTAACTATTAATATCTCTTATTACTGGAAAGGTGGAAGGAGTGGAAGGGGGGTTGGAATAAATACTTCAAACCACTAATTTAAGATTGCTTTATTTCTCTTCATATATTGTTATAAATGGTTTATCTCTCTCATTTACATGGGGAATTTATCTGTATAATCTGACAATGGAAGCTTAGAGAAGATGTTCTCTTCTTTTCTTTTTTTTTTTTTTATTATTATTTTTAAGATGTAAAGAGTTTATAAGATGCTTCTTGATTATTATATAAACAACGGTTTTTTTACCATATACTCCTGACTAATTATTTTTTTTTTGCACCATATACCCTTGGAACTTTCCAAATTCACTATATAACCCCCGCGTTTCAAAAAATACACTGACTTACTCTTAATGACTAACGGCGTTAAACTCCGTTAGTCATTAAGCCCTAAACCCCCTATAACCCTAATTAACTAACCCTAATCTAATACCCTAATACTAACCCTAACCCTAAACACCCCTCCCCCACCCTAACCTTAATTAAACCCTAACTCTCTCTAACCCAGCCCACTAGCCCCCCACCCAACCCAACCCCAACCCCACCTACCATCCCCCCAACAACCACCGCAGCCCACCACCCCCCCCCACAACCACCGCAGCCTCCCCGTAGCCCCCCTTCCTTCCCCCGTCGTCGCACAACCCCCCTCCCCTTCCCCCGTCGTCGCACGCCCCTCCCTCCCCTTCCCCGTTGCCGCACGACCCCCTCCCTTCCCCGCCGCACCCCCCTCCCCTTCCCCCGTCGCCGCACAGCCTCCCCCCTTCCCCGTCGCCGCACCCCCTCCCCTTCCCCGTCGTCGCCTGCCCCCCTCCCCTTCCCCATCGTTGAGTAGCCACCCTCCCCCCTTCCCCGTCGTCGCCTGACCCCCCTTCCCCGTCGTCGCGCATCCCCCCCTTCCCCGTCGTCGCGCGCCCCCCTCCCCTTCCCTCGTTGTCGCAAGCGCCCCCTCCCCTTCCCCCGTGGTCGCTTGGTTCCGGGCGTTTCGTATTTGGCGTTTTCAATTTTTTTTTTTTCATTTCGGGGAGGGGAAGGGTTCGGCGGTTGCGGGAGAAGGGTTCGGCGGTTGCGGGAAAGGGAGGGGAGGGGTTGCAGCGCGGGGGAAGGGGAGGGGGGGGTTGCGGCGGGTTGGGGTGAAGGGGAAGGGGAGGGACTGCAGGGGAGGGGGAGGGGGGGGAGTGGGGTGTGGGTGGGGGGGGGAGGGGGAGGGGGATGGTGAGTGGGTGGTGGGGGGGAAGGGGTGGGGAGGGGTGGGGGTGGTGGGGAATCGGGTGGGGTGGGGTGGGGGGGGGAGTGGTGGGTGGGTGGCTAAGGTTAGGGTTAGGGTATTAGATTAGAGTTAGGGTTAGAGTTAGGTTTAGTTTAGTTTAGGTTAGTTACTTAGGGTTAGAGGGGGGATTAGGGCATAATGACTAACGGTGTTAGACTTCCGTTAGTCATAAGGGCATGTTGATGTATTTTTTGAAACGTGGGGGGTATATGGTGAATTTGAAAAGTTGCGAGGGTATACGGTGCAAAAAAAATTAGTCAGGGGTATATGGTGAAAAAACCATATAAACAACCATCCTTGAGAAAACCAGTACATCACTACAAGTTTTTCGGTTTCATGTGGTCTGTAGTATCAATGTTCTGACTTTCAAGGAGGTCATACTATCGAGTTGATAGTGGACAAAGAATCCGCTCTAACAATAACTTTTTTTAAAATATATATTTAAATAAGATTTTTTTTTTTTGACAGGAAGATTTCTTTTGATGATTTAGGTATACGTGGGGAATTTTTTGTTGGCAGGTGCATATTTTATCGGCATGATACCGAAAAGAAATCAGAGTCATCAAGAACCATACTTATATGGTTATTGAGAATGAGTCCATTTTTTAAGAGACGGTCTCACGTTAGTGATAACGTGAGACCAGCTGATGTCATGCTGACATCACGCGCGTGCATCAAACCAGCAGCGAAATTAGCTAAGCGGTTGGTCCCATTAGTTATGATAACCTTAAATTGCTTCTGGATGAATTAGTTAAGCGGTGAAATATATTAGTTAGTTGAATAATATTAGTTAAGCGTTGAAGTATATTAGTTATATTATAGAAATCAAATTATAACGCATTTTACTAATAACTTATAACTAAAAACCATAACTATGTACCTTACAAATATAACCATTAATCAAGAACCATAACTATAACTAATAATATGAAAACTATAATTAATAACGTGTAAACAATTACTAATAACTAAAAACCATAACTATTAACCTTACAAATATAACAATTTATCTAGAATCATAACTACAACTAATAACATGAAAGCTATAACTAATTACCTATAAACAATAACTATTAACTAAATATCATAACTATTAACCTTACAAATATAACTATTTACCCAGTTGCATAACTATTTACCTGGAAACGATAACTAATCACCATAAAAGACCTTAAAAAAAAATAAACTTTCTACCTAAAAGTTGTAACTCATAATAAGAGATTCATTAGAGTTTAGACCCATTAATAGAGGGAAACAAAGAGCTTTGAGAACTTCTCATTATCAAGATTGAAGAAGTCGCGAAAAAGGATGTTATATAGTTGAAAGTTTCATATGTTCAAAAAAGAAAAGAAAGAAAAAGAAAGAGATGTAGGCTTCCAAAAGAAATGGAAGTTGGGTGGAGGAGAGGGAAATGGTAGTGCAGAGGAGAAAGAAAGGGGTAGAGGAGAGAGAAACGCGAGTTGGTAGAAGAGACATAGGAGATAGAAATTAAAGTTGGCAGAGGAGAGAGAAAATATAAATTGAGGGGGAAACGAGATGGTTTTACCATCATAACTAATATGTCCAAGCGCTTAACTAATATAATTCAATGTTTAAGTAATATATTTCAACTCTTAACTAATTCATCCAGAAGTTTTTTAAGGTTAGCATAATTAATAGGTTCAAGCGCTTAATTAATACAACTGATGTTATGATGCACGTGTGTGACGTCAGCATGACATCAGTTGGTCTCATTTAACACTAATGTGAGACCGTCTTTTATAAGAATTTGTGATTGAGATTATATTCTTGTAGGTTTATCAATCAACCTTTTTTCTCTTAATTAAACGTCATTAAAATTAACAAAGTTACGTCTCTTAATATCAGTCATTTAAATATGTGACTTTTATAAGCTAGTCTTGCGTATATCTGAATCAGCCAATCAGTCATGTGATATAGTGATCCTTTTTTCATATAGTCATTATTTACAATCTAAAGTTACACTAGTCTACCATTATTTAACATAATGATAGTTTTTTCTCGTATAGCTATCCTCTTTTCATCAGTTTATTATTATGAAAGTTACATCTTATAATAACACGGTAACTTTTTTTCTCATAGTCATGCTTTACAATTATTAACACTTCTTTTTTATCTATGTTGTTTTTTAACACAGTAACCCTTTTTTTTTATAGATTATATGTACTAACATTAAGTCCACACTAAATTAGTGTGAACTACGTCCATGTAAGTTTTTTGCGTCTTTTCTATACATGATATCGCAACTTCCTCGAAAGAAAGTAAAATTTCAGTAGCTTGTGTGTAAGACGGGAAGAAAGAGAAGGAAATAGCTACAATTATAGAACCCCTAATATAACAATTCTAAGGAATTGATAACCAAATATCGTATATTGTACCAAAAAATTGATTTACTTTAGGTTCATTGATGAACCAACAACGTCAGTTTTTAGATTTTTCAAGTTTTTTTAGACTTATTAGTGAATCCAAAAGATAGTTATTTAGAAGATTCTATGTAATTCTAAATAGTATCAGGATTTCAAGTAGGAACATCAATAAGGAACGAATGAAGTAATTATATGGGTTGATAAAGGAAATTTTGTCATTAATAGAAGTTGTAGCTTGGAGGACAAATAATGACTTGCATATTTTGGAACTAAGAGTTTGAAACCTCTTATAGACATTATATTTATACTTGTGAGTAATAAAGGAAGGTGACGTATCACCATGTAAGCAAAAGTGGGATTTGTCATTTTATTTATTACTTTACCCATCCCAGACTAAATGCAATATTTTTCTTATCCAGTCGTCCTATAATAATTGCAACACTTTCATTTTAAGAATGGAACCACTATTTATTTATTATTTCTCACTTTATGACTATACTCCACACCTTAATTAAATATGATGAACAATAATCAAATTATAACCCTTTTCACATTTCTACACTCACATTAAAGATCCACACAATTTCTCTATAATACAAAATTACATTACGAAATGTCACGTCGAGCTATAATGCTTGCTTACGCGTTCTAATAATATATATTGATATTAATGGTACTTTAAGAAGATGAAACAATGTTGTAATAATATTAAAGATTTTCTTATGAGCCAAAAGCTTATATTACTTGGTGCTGAGAATTTGTCATAAATTGAAGTTGTAGCTTGGCTGTTAGACGGCCACTTGCAATGTAAGTAATCACGAGTTTGAGACCTCTTAGAAAGTTTTTATCTACATTTATGAAAAATGTTACATCATAATTGTTTCGGCTTCAAGTCAACAGTACTTCAGAATGAGGTAACACATGGCGGGTTTCAATTCTTGACCATGCGTAGAAAATTGCCATGTAAGAGGTAGGCATCACTTTAATTTTCCACTACAAATGTGTATTGTACAATTTAATTTCTTCAAGAAAAATGTAGAGCTTTTGACATCCTCCCATGACAGATCTTGGTCCTCATTATTGGCGAGGTCAATTGGGGATGCTTGAGAGATGAAATATAATAATTTTATTGAAGGAGGAGGTTTGGAGGAAGCAATTGCCATGTAATCTTCAAGATTTGGAGAAGGAAGGAACACAAGTTGGGAGGAGATCGCATTGTCGTAGTAATTTTGGGGGTGGGGGAGGAAGAGGAAAGGAAGTGGGTTGGTGTTAGTGGGTGGGGCTAATTTCGAGGGGGGTGGGAGAAAGGGGAGGAGAGCTAGTGGCTGAGGAGGGGGTTGATTTCGGTGGTGGGAGAGGAGACTGGTGGGTGGGGGAATGGTTGAATGGGTGAGAGTGGAGAAGAGAGAAAGAAGAGGAAAATAAAAAGAATTACCTGAGGTGACTTTCCTAAGATAATTTTTGGAAGACCTACTCTATAGTTGGGATTATTCTAAAATAACCCATAGTTGGGATTAATTTGGGCGTAATGGCTAATTGGAATTATTCTAATTAATTATTCTTATATTTTTTACAAAAAAGGCGGTGTAGCTTAGTGATCAAAAGTATGATATTCTAATTAGTGGGTCTAGGGATCGAGACTCCTTTGCTTACTTTCTGGGTCTTTTAAAATTAAAAAAGAATGTCATATTAGAGCTTACACATAGAGGTGAAAGTTTGGTGTATGGTTTGGATTTGGCCTAGTCCAATTCAATAAGAACAAATTTGGATTTTAATTTTCCAAACCAATTAGAGTTTGAGTCCAAACAAATAATCTAAATTTCCAAACAATAGATTATGTCCAATCCAAAATATATTCAAACTCAAAACTCTTTTTGATAAAATAATTTAGGTATGAGTATCAAAATAAAGTGTTTGATAATATAAGTAATTCATATAATCTCATAAATATTTTAATATCAACTAATAATTCATATAAACGTATAATTTTATAGAAAATACTAAAACCCAATTCCTAATATACAAATGAGGATCAAGGTTGGGCTTATGGTTATAACTTTATAAGACTCTCCTTTCACCCATGTAACAAGAGTTCTATTCTTACCCTTTGCAAGAAAGATTCTCAATTTCTCCTCCTTCTTGTAAGGGAATTCCCCTTTACCTTTTAAAACAAAAAATCCAAATGTACAATTATACAATACATGGCTTATTTGCTATTCGGTTATTTTGGATTTTTGGATCCAATCACCCTCAATACAAACCGATCTGAAAATTCGAATTTTCAGAAAAACTCAATGCGAATCCAATCTGAACATAGTTCAAGTCCAATTCGGATTACTAATTTGATTTGGACTGGATTGAATTTTGGTTTTTATACGAATAACTTTCACCCCAACTTGGGACCATGTCATCTTACATGCGGCGAGTTTTAATACTGTCCCACACGTTTTAATTGTAAAAAATAATCCCAAGTTTTGGCCATCTTCCCAAATTAATCCCAACTTTGGATTATTTTTAAATAATCTCAAGTTTGTTAGTAGTCTTCCCTTATTGGTCCATAGTGAAAAAAGTCGGTTTAAAAACTCGTTTTAAAGGTCAATACGCCGCGTGAAACATTTTAGTTTGCCTTTCATTTTAATAGTGGAGTGGTGATGAAGGCGATTAGAGGTGACTTTTTTAAATAAAATGGTGTCTTATCAACTTTTTAAAATTGGTTCAAATGATTATAGGTCTTTTGGACCAATATGGGAAGATGACTCCCAAACTTCAGATTATTTAAAAATAATTTAAACTTGGGATTAATATGGGAAGACACCTGAAATTTGGGATTATTTTTTACAATTTTAGATGCTCAATGATAATTGATAATCCTTTAAATGATATACGTTTGTGGTGGTAGACATACCATGTATAAATCTAATCTAGTGAAAACTTTATCTCGATGATCAATAGTTGGTGAGTCCATGAACGAACCTCAATTAACAAATTTTACAACAGTCAAGTGTTTCATTCACATATCAGATATCTGTTACATTAGAATTCAATTATAAGCTCCTTTTTTTTTTATCCTTAATTCGTAGGATCGTTTACGTCGAATTCAAAGAGTGAGCACCATACTTGATATTCCTGGGTGCACTATATAGTTAAAACAATTAGAACTTAAGGATGAATGATGTTGTTACTTTTAAGTGATCTTTCGTTCCAATAGAATGAGAGTCAGCTTCTTGCAACTTGATATGTCCTAGTCAAGATCTAAAAACATGTTTATCAAGTGCTCTATAGAGTTTGACAGCTGAATTTGCTCTATTGAAGTGTTAATTACCAAAGTATGGTCTAGGAAGTTAGCGAGCCTTGGAATTAATTTAGACTCTCTTCACATTTTGTGATTTATCCTTGTTGGGCTTGGAATTCGGAGTGAGGTGGGTCGGTCGGTGGTTTGGGTTACGGGGCTTTAACGATGTGGTGCTAGCTGCTTGAAAATGGGTATCCTTACTTCCTTAGTCTAGTAGTGAGTAATGAGTAATGAGTAATGAGTGTGAGTTTTTTTTTTTTTTTTCAAAAAAGAAAATTATAAGGTGTTACAACCCTCTGTTTCTTTTTAATTGTTACACTAGTTTTTTTTGCCCGGGCGATGCTTCGGGTTAGTTACAATAAAATAATATGTTATTATTTTTAAATTTTATAATTTATTTTGCTACTTTTCGAATTTTTTGTCGATTAAGAAATTGGAAAATTCACGTCACAACGTGATAAGTAAAGAAAAATTGAAAGGTTTGAGTTTGAAAACAATACCTTAAAAGGAATTGTGGTAAGAGAATATGACATCAATATTCTCTTGTAAGTTACGTAATAAGAGTGTTAGGGATGTATATACTTGTTAAGTATTTTTAGTTAAGTATACTTATTGCAAGACTTTATCATATTTTATTTGAAACATTAGACAACAAATCCATAGTGTATTGATGGTTAGGCTCTAATTTTTCATTTTAAAGGTCACGTGTTCGATACCTTGCACTTACACAATTCTTTTTTTAAAGTGAGGGGTACACATAGACATAAAGCATTTGCATTAGAAAGTTGAGGAGAGTGCCACGTGGCACATAGGCTTTCTTTCGCACGGCTTTTTATATATATTTGTATAGATTTACACTTTTCACGCATGCCAATGCAAACCTTTGATGATAGGTAAAGTATTTGTAAAAATTATAAAAAGTAGTACATATTAATAAAATACATAATAAGACGAATTTAACAAGATTCCACATGGCTATGCTTTTATTCACGTATAAATCACAAATGAAGGTCAAAGTGCAATTTGTGGATAGTGTAAAATGTCAAAGTGTAAAAATTAAAAAGAAACGGAGATAGTATTTTATGTCATGCATGCATATATAAAATAATTTAATCTATGCATTTTGTAATTATATTTGGCTAGTCTATAAACATAAAGTATTATTTATCCTGTATTGTTTGTTCCTTCTACTCTACATTTTTGGGATGTTTTTTTGTTTTACCTTTTTTTTTCATAAACACAACTTACGCGAGTCTTATCACCTCACTCCTTTGCAAAAGGGACTCTCTAATTCTTGTATATGATTTCAGCTTATCTTACTAAAAAAAATCGCCCTGTCACTAACTCAAAGGTTTTGATAACTCACCTAAAGTAAAGTGAAAACGGCGGACAAAACTACGAGTGTACTAAAAAGTGTTATCATATCAGCTAGATATCATCTTTCTCTTAGCAAACATGGCGACATGTCGTCATGTCATCATATGCACATGTTAATCAATTATGTTTCTTGTGAAAAAATGAACAAATGTAAGCATCAATGCTCCCACTCATACTAGTTTTATCTATTAAATTGACAAGCAATACTAACTATGTTGATCCAAATTTGATGATACTCTTCCCATATTGGTCATATATTAGCTTGGGAAATGCATATACCATGCAAAATTTTCAACTTGGAGTTCTTTTCCTCTGGAGAAATCCTCTGGCCTCAAAAACATTTGAATACATGCATAATGAAAATTATTCTCATCCTCTCTCTTGTTAATTAAAGATCAACACTGATTCCTCCTTCCTTAGTGATACACCCAAGTTATACGTAGCATTTACGGTATTATGGGTGCACTTCGCTAGAGGTTTTCATCATAATTGTTCACATTTGTATTATATTTAGCCCTTAGCGAAAGTTGGGAGTTATACGAGATAATTAGTGTTAGTGTCATGTGTTTCGAGATTTTGTGGTAAAATGGGTTTGAGCTCTATACTTGGAAGTGCTCCTAGGTGTAGCTTACTATCATTGCACCATCTCAACAACGAAGCAGCTCGAGCACACAGCGTCATCGAAGCCAAACATCACAAGCACAAGCGACTCCCAAGCCCAAGACTCGCCCAAAGATCGCCGCCCATCGCTCGCCCGGCTCCGGCCCACTGCCCGGCGCTCGAAGCACGCCCGGCGCCCAAAAGCCGCGCCCGCACCTCGCGAGCATGGTCGCACCTCGCGACTCGCTTTCCGCACCTCGCGAGGAATCTCGCACGGTGCGACCCGCGTGGTTTGGGCCGCCTCTTCACTCGTTGCGAAGGCAAGAGCCCATCGCACGGTGCGACCGGACTCGCACCTCGCGACCCCTAGGTCGGTCTAAATGTCGGCTGATTTTTGAGCTTTAGTATAAATACTAAACTCTATTTTTAGACCTAGGGGGCAGCAACAAAGGGGATGGAGTTTCCAAAACTCCACTCCTCTCTTGTTGTCTTCTCTTTTTAGTTTTTATTTTCTAATTTAGTCTTTGTAGATTTCAATTATGGGATTGGCTTATGCTATGCCGATTGTAGCTTGAACCGTTCTTGAACGAGATTTATATGGAGCTTCAAGCATTATTGTGAGATCTTTCTTCTCTATTTATTTCCTTTGATTATTGTTTAATTTCTATGCTTGCTTTCAATGGTTTTTGCATGATTATGCTAGGAACGTTACTAGTTTGATTGTGTAATTAATCTAATGCTAGATTTAAGAATAGAATCGGATTGTTTTATTCTTTTATCATTTGGTAGCAAACTAGGGAGTAATTTAGATGCTGATCATCTTGGTTATTTCTTGGGGAAATTGAATCAACCGTTGAACGTTTATCGCTTGTATGACGTTAGCGGGTGTCCGTTGGTTCTCTCGTGTTTATTGCTTGCTATCGGATTGAACTTAGACGTAGATCGGACTAGGTTATCCTTTAGTTAGAGTTTTATAGTCACGCTGATCGTGCTATTCAACTAGGAATAAGGAGAACAAGAGATTAATTCTCGACAATAGATAATAATGGAAATAATTAGAGTGGATGTTCAATGATCGATAATGAATTGAAGTACATGTTAATCGGATTCAAGATCTTCCTATATTGATTTCTCATTTTGTTTATATGTTAGTTGTAGTTTAGTTATAATCTACTTGAAACCCCCCTTTTGTAATTATAATTAGGTTTCTCGGCCCTTAGCTTAATCTAGGTTTCGAATCACGCTAAGTACTAAACTCGTCCCTGTTTCCCTGTGGATACGACCCTTACTTCCATTATACTAGCTTAGTGTAAAAGAGAGTAGGAGAAATTTTATCTTTGGCCGGGCGGCGGTGCACGACGACGCATCCGCGGCCCGCCAAATTTTGGCGCCGTTGCCGGGGAAACGGTGTTACTTGTTTTTATTTAGAGTGATTTTTGGATGGTATTGCTTGTGCTCTTTGTTTTTGGTTGGCCACTCATATAAAGAATTCTCTTTTTGTTTTAGTTTCTAGTTTTCATCTTCCATTGAGCTCTATGTATTTCACTTTCGTATTTTGGACAAGAAGCATGGAACTTGTTGCTTAAACTATCTTGGGAATGATTGATTGAAGCTTTTGACGGCTTATTGTTTGGTTATTGTCTAGCTTTAATTATTGATATTAATGGTCATGACTTGGATTAGCTAGGAATACTACTAGTTGATGTTTGTTGTTGACTTAATGCTAGGTTTGGGATATAATCAGATGTTATATGCTCAACCATGTTGTAGTAAGCTAGGTACTAACAATGCATTGCAAGAGTCCTTCTCAATCAATTTTGCGGGTATTTGAAGTGGAGATTGACATGGAACCACCATTGTCACACATGGAGCACAACCCAATGATTAAGCTTAAGGTATTAAGTCGAGCTCACGACTTTAAACAACAGCTTCTCGGGAGGCAACCCGAGACCCCTTTATTTTCTTTCTTTCTCTTTATTTTTCATCAAATTTCCACCACCACAACAAATTTTCTTTCACCCACCACCCACCCACTAAAAAGATCCACAACCAATCTTCATCCACTTGGAACCAAAATCCACAAAAGAAAATCCGTTGGGAGGACTTCAATAGCTAGGAGTTGGTACACTAGAGGATTGAGATTGTTAATGTATCTTTTCGATCTCTTAAGCTAGGTGCAAATCTCACAAATTCAAAACTTTTGAGCTTGTCATTTGTTTGAGTGATTCGAGGGAGAGGGTTGTGAGTTGAGTTATGAGATTTGAGTTGGTGTTGTTAAGAAATTTGAGTTTGACGGATTGCTTTTCATGAGTTTTGAGAATTCGATCTTCGATTTACTCGATTGTTGGTTTCCCCCATTTTCGCTTTACTTTTTCTTCTAATTGTCGACACATTGAGGACAATGTGTAGTTTAAGTAGGGGGGAGGGTATTCTCATTCTCATGTATCTATGTTGTGTATATTACTTTCAATTTGAAAAAAAATGAAAATGAAAAAAAAGAAAAAAAAATGAAAAAAAAAAAATGAAAAAGAATATAAAAAAAAAAAAAGTGATGAAATGAAACCCGCCGAGTTGAAAACCCACAAGGATGGGCGACTCGGCAAAAATGGGGGCCCGATAGGTTGAAAACCCGAAAGGGCAACTTATGCAAAAGAGTGGCTTATATTGAGCGGGTAAGATGGTGAGATAAAAAAATGTGAGAAGCTAGGATGAAAACCCGAAAGGGCTCCTAGGCAAAATGAGAGATTAAGAGAGAATTATACACTTTGGAAACTCATTTGCCGGAGATTTGTTTTGGCTTTCACTTTCTTTTGATTGTTTGTTTTTGGGAGTAAGCATGGAATTTATCCCTTTTTGTCTTTGTTCCATGGCTTGCTTATATAGGTTGGTTGTAATAGTAGTAGTAGTTTATCTTTTGAGGTTTTAGGCGAGTTATCATTTTGATTGTGGCGTTGGAGTGAGTTCAATTCCTTTGAGATCCTTCAGGATTTGAGCTCACATTTTGGTTGTCGTTTGGTGATTATTGTTGTCGCGTCTTTATATATTTCCAGGTGAGCTTGAATCTAAGTGTGGGGGAATCATCGTCCCTTACGTTTAGGTTTTGAGCGTATTTTGTTGAGATGTGATGATGATGATGTAGTTGATGGGGAGTGTAGGTTGGTGTCGATAACTTGGGCGATGATTTAATTGGTATTTCTCATTTTTGAGTTTACTCGAGGTCGAGTAAAGTTCAAGTGTGGGGGTATTTGATACACCCAAGTTATACGTAGCATTTACGGTATTATGGGTGCACTTCGCTAGAGGTTTTCATCATAATTGTTCACATTTGTATTATATTTAGCCCTTAGCGAAAGTTGGGAGTTATACGAGATAATTAGTGTTAGTGTCATGTGTTTCGAGATTTTGTGGTAAAATGGGTTTGAGCTCTATACTTGGAAGTGCTCCTAGGTGTAGCTTACTATCATTGCACCATCTCAACAACGAAGCGCTCGAGCACACAACGTCATCGAAGCCAAACATCACAAGCACAAAAAGACTCCGCAAGCCCAAAGACTCGCCCAAGATCGCTCGCCCATCGCTCGCCCGGCTCGGCCCGCGCCCGGCGCTCGAAGCACGCCCGGCGCCCAGCAAGCCGGCTCGCACCTCGCGAGCATGGTCGCACCTCGCGACTGCTTTCGCACCTCGCGAGGAATCTCGCACGGTGCGACCTGCGTGGTTTGGGCCGCTTCTTCAGCTCGTTGCGAAGGCGGTAGCCCATCGCACGGTGCGACCAGACTCGCACCTCGCGACCCCTAGGTCGGTCTAAATGTCGGCTGATTTTTGAGCTTTAGTATAAATACTAAACTCTATTTTTAGACCTAGGGGGCAGCAGCCACAAGGGGATGGAGTTTCCAAAACTCCACTCCTCTCTTGTTGTCTTCTCTTTTTAGTTTTTATTTTCTAATTTAGTCTTTGTAGATTTCAATTATGGGATTGGCTTATGCTATGCCGATTGTAGCTTGAACCGTTCTTGAACGAGATTTATATGGAGCTTCAAGCATTATTGTGAGATCTTTCTTCTCTATTTATTTCCTTTGATTATGGTTTAATTTCTATGCTTGCTTTCAATGGTTTTTGCATGATTATGCTAGGAACGTTACTAGTTTGATTGTGTAATTAATCTAATGCTAGATTTAAGAATAGAATCGGATTGTTTTATTCTTTTATCATTTGGTAGCAAACTAGGGAGTAATTTAGATGCTGATCATCTTGGTTATTTCTTGGGGAAATTGAATCAACTGTTGAACGTTTATCGCTTGTATGACGTTAGCAGGTCTGTTGGTTCTCTGTGTTTATTGCTGCTATCGGATTGAACTTAGACGTAGATCGGACTAGGTTATCCTTTAGTTAGAGTTTTATAGTCACGCTGATCGTGCTATTCAACTAGGAATAAGGAGAACAAGAGATTAATTCTCGACAATAGATAATAATGGAAATAATTAGAGTGGATGTTCAATGATCGATAATGAATTGAAGTACATGTTAATCGGATTCAAGATCTTCCTATATTGATTTCTCATTTTGTTTATATGTTAGTTGTAGTTTAGTTATAATCTACTTGAAACCCCCCTTTTGTAATTATAATTAGGTTTCTCGGCCCTTAGCTTAATCTAGGTTTCGAATCACGCTAAGTACTAAACTCGTCCCTGTTTCCCTGTGGATACGACCCTTACTTCCATTATACTAGCTTAGTGTAAAAGAGAGTAGGAGAAATTTTATCTTTGGCCGGGCGGCGGTGCACGACGACGCATCCGCGGCCCGCCACTTAGGCAAGAGGTGACCCTGACCCACCCCCCAACTAAGTACCACATCTTAACCACCGTGACAGTATACATATTGGACTGCAAGACCATGTTCGAAGGCAAGTAATTTCCAACGAATTTGTAGCATTTTAGGAACCATAATTTAAATGGACTAAAAGACGACCAAAAGATTTGTGAGGGCCATGGATTTGAATACCAAACTTTTAATCCAAGTTAATAACAATCATTCACTAACAACTATTACTATGAGTCTATGAACCCCTTGTTTGTTTTCTGAATAAAGGATGAGCGGACAAGAATCCCTCTTAGATCATGGCCTCTTAGATCATGGACAAGGCATATGCAAATTTCATTTGGACTAAAAAGAGCAGTGTAAAGACTGGGTGAAAAATTCACCACATGTAAATAAGTGCAAGCAAAAAACAAAACTTAAAATGCAAAGTCACATGGACCAAGACGTGGACCAATTAAGAATTTGTTGACCACAAAGAAGCTTGGTTTGACAAAAAGTTCTTTTCCAAATGTCGGGTTGTCAAGATTTTGTGTTATTCAGTCTCCTAGTTTTGTTAAGGGACATCTCATGCATTTCAAGATCCTATACTAATTATAAATCGGGCCTTAAAGATGAATAATATTATGCGCAAATTGTATATTCCACGACATTGATTGCCATATTACGATTAAGTTTTCCAAAATAAAGCATCTAAACTTAGACCTGGCAAAGTTGGTCCTGATCCAAAAATCCGGTCCAAAATATCCGATCCGTGGTCCGATATGGCTCCGAACCAGACGGTCCGAACCTTGGTTCGAATCCGAAACGATCTGGTCCGGTCCGAAATAATCTTGATCCGAAACTCATTCGAAATCTGAATGATCCGATATGATTTTGCTCGATCCAAAATCAATCCGATCCAAAGGTAACCCGATCCCAAAGCAATAAGAAATTATTGGCTTCTATTAGTCTTTGACACGAAGTATCCGAAATTGACCCGTTTTTAAAAAAACTATTATCACAACTACTCTTTGGTACAAGTTCTGACTATGCAAATTAGTTATGTATATCTTTAGAAAGCACGAATAGTAGCAATTCCATATATACATAACAAAAGCTCATAGTCAAAGAAACCATCAAACCAAAAAGAGTAACAACTCCATACATAATAAAGATGAGACAATCCACCATTCGATCCACAACCGTCCGATCCGAAAAGCATCTCAATCCGATGATGATCCGAAACATAATCCGAAATTCGGTCCGATTCGAAACGGCCCGGTCCGGTCCGAATCCGGTCTGAATATAACTTGATCCGAAAATGGTATGATCTGAATTGGTCCGGTCCGAATCCGATCCGATTGGTCCGATTGCCAGGTCTATCTATACTATTGAGAGAACATATAATATAATTAACATGTTATTTCCTAACCCTTGAATCAATTGAATTCTCATCACTCTCCATTCTAGTGGCTATGTCAAAATAATGAAATATCCATATGAGTCTTAAATCATAACTCATAAACTAAGAATTCTCATAAAACTCTCCTACAAAAGACTACTTTCTGGAAACTCTCAACACAACTATAAAACGGCTACCACATTCTTGGGCCCTATTTGTGAATTGTGAATTGTGAATTGTGAATTGTGAAAGATACAAATTAAAGTTTCGGACAACACCAAGAAAAGTGGCGGGTCTAAACTTAGAACTCAATATTATTAACGATTTAATTCTTTCGCCTTGACCAATGAGCCAAAACTTTACGCACACGATGCTTCACATTTGCCTATTTGGGTGCTTGAAATTTAACCACCCAAGTACTAATTCAATTCTGTAAAGTCACTGCATCTATTATCGCAATGATTACTTGAAATAGTTAAGTTTATGGTACTTATAACTTTCTTTACTTAGACGCTTAATGTGAATGAGAGTTGAGACATAACTTATGTGGGTTTCAAAATCTTAATTATTGTTAGAATAATGGAGAAAATCTAGAAAAGAAATTAGCTAAGATTCCTAGAAAAGTCTAGAGTATGAAGAAATAATGGAAACTCTATAGATAACATATACATCTCCTTGAATTATCTAGTTAGATAAAACATCTAGATTAGGGACTCTAATGAGTCGGTTGACAAAAAATAACCGACATAAGTAACTATAAATACCATGACTTGTAAGATAATACCATAGCCAATAAAATACAACCATTTCACATTACTCAACCACTGCTAGCACTTCTTCGTGAGCTACACCAAAAACCAAGTAAGCAAATCCCATTATATCTTGTGCAAATTAATTTTTTCTAATAGTGGTATCCGAGCCATATTAATCCTAAAGCCTCCATTACAATACCATACTCCCATAAATATAATACACCAAACACAAAATAAATCAATTCCCTTGAATAAAAACCAAACATCATATAAATTAAAATGGCTTCCCCAAACACTTCAACTTCAAACACATTTAATTATCCCCAAGTAAATTGGGTACCCACATTTAAGGGAGAAAAATATCAACAATGGTCTATTCAAATGAAGTCCATATTTATCTCACAAGATTTGTGGGAGTTAGTGCAAAATGGTTATGAACAACCAAACGATTTAATCCAAGAAGCCACTTGGGATGAAACACGACGAAAGCAATATAAACAAAATCGGATAAGGGATCATTATGCCATGTCCTTAATATATCGGGGAATAGATGAAATAATTCTCCCTACTATTATGGTTGCTACAATGACCAAGGAGGCTTCACTAGTAGAATAATTGCTTATTGCTGCGGTGGTATTGCTGCGGTTTTACCCATACGCATCAATATATCACGTAAAAAGAAAAGGTAAAATATAAAATAACCATATTGCTGCGGTTTCGGTCGAAAACCGCAGCAATAAATGTCAACGAGAGATTTTCAAAATTATTTGACCAATTTGACTGAAATCTATTGATGTGGTTTCTTTAAAAAACCGCAGCAATATAAACGAAACCCTAAAAAAAAACCTAAATCTAACATAAGTGGGCGCCTCCCTCAGACCCTCTCCCTCATTTCTCCCTCACATCTCTCATTTCTCCCTCACTCCAAGTCTCCAACAACTTCGATCTCCCTCTCTCTCATAGTAGACCGTCATCACCAACCTCGACTCCGATCTTCCCGGTCGCCTGCGGCAACACAAACGCCGGTCATCACCGACCTCGACTGCGGTTTCCTCATCTTCGCATCATCTTCGCCGCATCTAAACGCCAGATCTGATCTCGCCGTTGATTCTCCTCGTCGGCATTAACTCACCGTTGATTCTCCTCGCCGGCATCAACTTGCCGTTGTTCTTCTTCTAATATCCTCCCTCATCCTCTCTCTCACTCGTTTAATTTCGATTTCTCTACATTTTCGATCCATTCGTTCATTTTTTTCATCTCTCTCATTCGTTCTCATTCTCCGATGCGATTTTGGTTCTCATTTTTTAGATCTAATTTTCGTTCGGTTTTTTTTCGAGAATTTCCTGCGAGTTTAAGTTCTCTACTCCGGTTGCCGGCACTGCTCTACTCCGACGCTGCTTTGGTCTAATTTTTCGTTAATTTTTTTTTCGTTTTGTACTCATCTTTATTCAATTTAATTTTTTGTTAATTTTGTAGATCTAATTGAATATGTAATTTAGTTTTATGGTGAATTAAATTAATTTGTATTTTTTTTAGATATCATTTGTATATATTTTTAGATCTTATATGTGTAATTTCTAATTTCAACATAAAACTTGTAAAGTCAAATGTATAATGTTGTTATGTAATTTGTCAATTAATTTGATGCTTGAATGAATTCCAACAAATTTGGTTGTGGTTTTGAAAATGTTGTGTGGGTATAGACATTAGTATACTAGTATATGACATTATAAATGTATAAAAAAAAATTATAAAAAAAGAGTAACCTATTGCTGCTGTTGTTTGGTAAAAACAGCAGCAATAGACTCACCTATTGCTGCTGTTTTTACCAACAACAGCAACAACAGGTTACTTTTTAATTATTTTTTTTGTTATACACACACCTATTGCTGCGGTTTTGGGTAAGAACCGCAGCAATAGGTTGCTATATTGCTGCGGGAAAAAACCGCAGCAATAGGTAATTACCTATTGATGCGCCTTTAATTGCTGCGCGGCCAAACCGCAGCAATAGGCCACTTAATGACCGCAGCAATAAGCAAGTATTCTACTAGTGCTTGGAGTATCCTGGAGACAACATATAGGGGCTCTGAGAAGGTAATACTCTTTAAACTCCAATCTTTATGGATAGACTTTGACAATCTATTAATGACGGAAAATGAAACAATTCAATAGTCTTTTAGTTGGGTAACAAATATCATAAATCAAATCCGAACTAATGGAGATAAAATTGAAGATGCCCAAGTAATCCGAAAAATATTAAGAAGTCTCCCCAAAAATTATGATCACATAGTGGCTGCCATAGAGGAGTCTAATAAAGATTTATCTAAATTAAGTTTAACTGGATAATGGGCTCCCTTCTAGCTTATGAAGATAGAATGCGCAGATTTACAAAGCAGCCACTAGAACAAGCATTTCAGGCTAAATTAAAATTCTAAAATAATGGAAAAAATAAAAATAAAAATGGCTACGGTGAAAATTTTCAAAAAGGAGGGACATCATATAACCGTGGCCGGGGGAGAGGAAGTTATAAAAATCAAGGAACTCGAGAAAATAATCAATCTAGCTCCTATTACAATTTATGTAAGAAAATTGGCCATAATACACAAGATTACCGGTATAAGTGTAAAAGATGCAAAAAGCACACTCATTTTGAAAAAGATTGTTGGTTCCGGCAAAAGAAAAAGGCCAATTTTACGGAAAATAAGGAGCCTAGAGATCAATTATTTTATACATGTTTAAATGCTCACCAAGATTCAAATGATATATGGTATAAATATCGATAGTGGTTGTTCGAACCACATGACTGGCAACAAAAAGTTCGTTTGTCTGTTTGGATGAAAACATAAAAACTCAAATTACTCTTGGAGATGGAAGCAACCAAGAGATTGCTGGAAAGGGGACAATTGTCGTTAGAGCGAGAAACGACTCCTCTAAATTTATTTACGATGTCTTCTATGTCCCCGGGCTTGCACAAAGATTATTAAGTGTAGGCCAACTAATTGAAAGAGGCTATATGGTGAAACTTGATGCTAATAAATGCCTCATATTTGATTAGAAAAAAGGGCAATTAATTATTACTACTCAAATGGCTCCTAATAAAATATTTTCATTGAGAATGCAATTGGAGCATAATGTTGCCCTAAGTTCTATGGTGGATGAGTCCATATTGTGGCATTTAAGATTTGGGCATCTAAATTTTAATAGTTTAAAACTGCTAAAACAAAAAGAAATGGTGATTGGGCTTCCACCTATAACTAGTGAAAGAAAATTTTGTGAGGGCTGCATATATGGCAAAATGCATACATTGCCATTCCCCACTTCATCTTGGAGGGCTAGCTAGAGCTCCATTAGAGCTCGTTCACGCAGATATATGGGGCCCTACCAGAAATTCGTCTCTTGGCGGAAAAATATTTTTTTAATTATTTTTCGATGATTTCACTCGCATGATGTGGTTTTATATCTTGGAGCAAAAATCAGAAGCATTTTCCCCACTTCATGTAATTTAAAGCCCTCACAGAAAAACAAAGTGGGCATTCAATAAAAATTCTTAGAACAGATCGTGGGGGAGAATTTACACACTTCATGTAATTTAAAGCCCTCACAGAAAAACAAAGTGGGCATTCAATAAAAATTCTTAGAACAGATCGTGGGGGAGAATTTACAAGTAAAGAATTTAACAGCTTCTGCAAGGAGCATGGGATCAAAAGGGAATCAACAGTAAGACGCACACCTCAACAAAATGGTGTTGCGGAAAGGAAAAATAGAACAATTGCCGAAATGGCCTGTAGTATGATGCAAGCAAAGAAATTGCCAAAATATTTTTGGGCCGAAGCTGTCCATACAGCAGTATATATTCTCAATAGGTCTCCCACGAAAGCAGTGAAGGGTATGACACCCTATGAAGCTTGGCATAAGAGAAAGCCAAGAGTGGAGCACCTCAAAGTATTCGGGTGCATAGCATATGCCTACATCTGACAGGCTAAAGTCGTATCACCTTATCAAAAATAACCTAAAGTCCACTAACAAGTAGTCAGGGAAGTCAGGATCGAATCCACAGGGAGAAAGTTATAGTATTGTATCCGAATTCTAATATTATACTAACTAAATCAGTTGAAAAGGGGTGTGTGACTAAACTAATAGGCAAATGACAAAACTAAATATGAAGGTAATAACCAATTAATAAAGAACTAGGACTATGGATCACTATGCATACAATTCAGGAAATCAGAGACGAATAATAACTACCCAATAAGTCAATTTATCTAGGGCACATGTAATTTCTCTCGAACATTACCTCCCTCAAAGATCACCTAGCCGCTCTCGCATGGTCAAGGATCACTATGCCTAATGATTGAAAGCCTATACGAAATCTCTGCTCTCGAAGCAGATTCAATATTGCGATAATAGAAATATAAATCAGGCCTAATTCATAAATCTAGCATGAACGATTCAATCACAGGAAACAATTGAAATATAGGGTAATTATACTAATCTATCAATCCTTCATTGCATACATAGTTTTCCACAATCCTAGAAATAAAACTACTCACTCATGCTTAAGAAAACAATAACAAATTCCATATAAAAATCCATACTTTGAACTATTGCAAATAACTAAGAAACTAATCTAATCAATAATAGAGAAAGCAAATAATAATGAAGAGAACAAGGAAGAAGATTACCAAATTAATGAACTATATTAAACTTGTGAATAATCCAAAGTTTCGATCTTGAATCACAATGAAAAGTATTAAAATCTAGGGTTCTTGAGAGAGTCTATGAGAAATTAAGAGCTGAAAACAAAGATCAAACCCAGATCCCTAATAAAAGTTTTCAATTCCCTATTTATACTAACTGGCCCAAAATCATTAAATGAGCGCGCGGAGGCCGTTGCCCGATCGGGCCAACTCAGCCCGATCAGATCGGGCTCAAACGCAGCAGATGCGCACCAAAGAGTACCTCGCCCGATGGTATCGGGCCATGCCGCCCGATGAAGTCGGGCTGATGTTCAGCGCTCAGTCAGCTCCGCATGTATGCTCTCGCCAAGAGCCCGATGCTGTCGGGCTGCCTCGCCCGATGGTATCGGGCCATGCCAGTCCTTAGCGCGCAAGACTCAGCGCAGCAGCTTCGAACACGCCCGATCGGGCCATCTCGCCCGATCGGGCTGGACAACGAAACAACGATCGGGCAACGTCGCCCGATCGGGCCCGCAACAACTTGATCCAATGGCAACTAACGCCCGATCGGGCTTGTTGAGCCCGATTCCATCGGGCTGAAGCCCGATGCTTCCTTCCTTGGCTTCAGACGCCAAGGCTTCACCTCTTCTTTTGTCCAAGGCCTCGGAAAGTATTCTCGGGACCCCGAAACTCATCATAAATGCCTTCGAACTTCTCCATTCGATTGTAATGTCGGATAATAGCGGAAAATAGGGAGATAACTCCCTAAAACCTGCAATCAGACACAGAACAGAAAACCACAACTAGATGGAGAGAGTTAGCATAAAATGGTTCCTAAGAGCACCATTGATACACATTTTAGCTCAAATACAGGGGGAAAAACACTATATAAAAGCATCACATCAACATCCCGAAAGAAAATCGGGAAAAACTTGATGGAAAAGGAGATAAATGTATCTTCATTGGATACAGTAATGAATCTAAGGGGTATCGTTTTTATCAGCCTGAATCCAAGAAATTAATCATCTCAAGAGATGTCATCTTCAACGAAGGAGCACAATGGACGTGGACGGAGAAAGAATCTCAACCACATGAAGGAGATTTTCTTCAACCAAGTCCAAGTGAAGATGAAGGTCCGACTCATCCAATTAACAACGCAACCATCATCTAGTCCACCATCACTGAGATCTCCAACAACATCCTCGAGATCGGTGAGTCCAACATCAGGACCAAGCTCTTAAAGCTCAGCTCCAGTAGTGCGACGTTCACAAAGAGATCGGAGACCACCAAGCTACTTGGAGGATTTCCAGTGCAATCGTGCAATGATGGCTCTCTTCACAAGCGAACCACAAAGTTTTCAAGAAGCTGCTCGAGAAGACAAATGGATCGAGGCCATGAATGAAGAAATCAAGATGATCGAGAAAAAAAATACATGGGAGCTTGTTGAGAAACCTGAAGACAAAGAAGTCATCGGTCTCAAATGGGTCTACAAGGTCAAGTATAACGAAGATGGCTCCATCCAAAAATACAGGGCTCGTCTCGTCGCAAATGGTTACTCCCAACAACCAGGGGTTGACTTTAACGAGACATATGCTCCCATTGTCCGCATGGAGACTATCAGGTCAGTCCTTGCTCTTGCTGCTCAACTTAAATTATCAGTCTTTCAATTAGATGTCAAGTCAGCATTTCTAAATGGGGCGCTCAAACAAGAAGTATATGTTGAGCAACCGCAAGGATATCTCATCGAAGGCAAAGAAGACAAAGTATATCGCCTTCGTAAAGCCCTTTATGGGCTTAAGCAATCTCCCAGGGCCTGGAATAGCAAAATAGATGGCTACCTACTTCAAAATGGGTTTACAAAAAGCCCAAGTGAGCCATCACTCTACATCAAGATTCAAGGGAAAGAATTTCTCATCATATGCCTCTATGTAGATGATCTAATCTATACGGGCACAAATTCAAGGATGATCGAAAACTTCAAGAAGACAATGATGAAAGAGTATGAAATGACCGACCTTGGAGCAATGAAATACTTTCTAGGCATACAAGTCAAGCAAAGCCGAGAAAGAATATTTCTATCACAAGAGAAGTATATAGAAGACGAACTCAAGAAGTTCAACTTGAGTGAATGCAAGGCATTAGCTACACCAATGGCCCTAAGCGAGAAACTATCAAAGAATGACGGCAAGGATAAGGTCGATGCATCAATATATCGAAGTTTGGTCGGCTCTCTCATATATCTTACACATACAAGGCCCGACATAGTACATGCTGTCAGCATCGTATCCAGATTCATGAGTGAGCCAACTACGTCAAGGGAACAAAAGGTTATGGAATTATGTACGAGACAGAGGAAATTCACAAACTTACAGGATACACAGACAGCGATTGGGCAGAATGTATTGACGACCGAAAAAGTACGAGCAACTACGTATTTCAGCTGGGAACCAAGGCTATATCTTGGTCATCAAAGAAACAAGCAACAGTAGCTCTGTCATCAGCAGAAGCAGAATACGTAGCAACAAGTGCAGCATGTGAAGCGGTTTGGCTTAAAAGAATTCTCGAAGATCTACAACAGACGTCAGAAGAACCAACAACTATCTACTACGACAACATGTATGCAATAGCCATGACATAGAATCCAATCTTGCAAAGCCGCACGAAGCACATCGAGATAAGACACCATTTCATCCGAGAACTGGTTGACAAACAAGAGATCGAGCTACAATTCTGCAAGACGGGGAAGCAGCTTGCGAACATATTCACAAAAGCAATTCTAGCAGAAAAATTCATGCAATTTAGAAAACAACTCAGAGTTCAAGATTTTTCCCATTAGGGGGAGTGTTAGAATAATGTAGAAAAATCTAGAAAAGAAATTAGCTAAGAGTACTAGAAAAGTCTAGAGTATAAAAACTAAGGGAAACTCTATAGATAACATATAGATCTCCTAGAATTATCTAGTTAGATGAAACATCTAAATTAGGGACTCTAATGAGTCGGTTGACAAAAAGTAACCGACATAAGTAACTATAAATACCATGTATCATCAAAGTTGTAAGATAATACCATAGCCAATAAAATACAACCATTCCACATTACTCAACCACTGCTACCACTTCTTCGTGAGCGACACCAAAAACCAAGTAAGTGTAGGATTATATAAGTACTCTAAGCGGAATTTCATGAATCAAATTCATAAGCACTTAAAACAGATCTCATGCATATACATTCAAGGATCACATAATAGTTAGGAATTTACCTTTGAAGCGTGAATTCCACAAAGCTTGAAATACCCGGATTAAGAACCTCAATTGCGATTCCTCTACTTGGTCCACCAACCCGGATCAACACTCCACCAATGCTAGTTGGAAGGAAGAAATTCTTCTTCTACTTTAATGGAGTTTTTGTGACTTTTGGAAAGATTATGAGAGAGAGAGAATAATGAAAGATCACTTGTCTTTCCTTATTGCCTAACTAAGTATATATAGATATAATTAGGTTATGAGGAGAATCAATTCTCCTCTCTCTCACTTCCTCTTGGCCGGCCACCCTAGAGCCTTTTATGGGCTCTAGGTTTCTTTTGTTGATCCAAGTATTTTGTGTGACCTAATAGGATCCATTATATTGGGCTTTGGGTTTATTATTTCCTAACCCAAAGTTCTATAGCATTCTCTAGCAAGACGTATAGACGACCCAATAGAACGAATTTATTATCTCTATAATACGATCCATAATATAATTAGTAATTGCATTTAAGTCGAGGACATAAATCCTTCAATCTCCCACTTGTCCGAGACGAGTGTGCAATGTTTAATTTCCTCAAGTCTCTTAATGTCTTAATTTGATAGTATGATCATATTTACATATCATCCATACTAGTTTTCAAATTAATCCTTGAAATCCGAGTTCGAATTGACAAACAAATGATCATCTAATGATCCATTTGAGCACGGCCATGCATTTTTTCAATTTTTCGCTCTTCAAGGGGCCAAGACACCTATCCTATCTCATATAGGAGGACTTTTCCAATCTTATGGTAATCAATACTCCCACTCAATTTATGGCACAACCTGAATGCTTGCCTTTATAGCCCCCTTTTACGGCATGACGTTTGGACGATATCAAAGTTATACCAATCATTGGGCTAAGTAATGTTCCACTCATGTCTAAGGAATCTACTAATATAATTTCGAAGTTACAAAACTTCTAAGCGAGGTCTAGTTCGACTATGTATCAACTATACATATCCATATGATTGATTAAACATCTCTATGTTTCTATAGCCCATGAAACGGTGCTATCAATCAATCTTTTATGCTAATCCCTTTAACAAGTCATTCATGTCCAGTTTTAATGACTTAGATTAGGAACTTATAATATTCTACAAATTCTGTTCACTTATGGTGTTTCATTTATCAAATCACATATTCGACAAAACCATGGAATTCAAGATATATTTTGGACATTTTATTTAATACTAAACCAATAATTAAATAATGTAAAATTTATTCTTATAAACATAAATAGCAAAACCATGTCTTTACATTGTAACAAGTTTCTCTAAACCTAGTACAATCTAAAGCCACTCTAACATTTGCTTCAAACCTATAGCCCTAGCGTGACACTCATGCTTAGGTTGAGGTAGTGGTTTAGTGAGCGGATCAGCCACATTCTCATCCGTGTGAACTTTGCAGATCCTGACATCCTTCCTGTCAACAATCTCTCTAATGAGGTGATACTTTCTCATTACATGTTTGGATTTGTTATGTGATCTCGGTTCTTTTGCTTGCGCAATAGCACCATTGTTATCACAGAACAACTCAATCCCTTCCTGAGCACTAGGTACGATATCCAGCTCTGTCAAGAATTTCTTGATCCAAAGCGGCTTCTTTACCCGCTTCAACTGCTGCTAAATATTCCGATTCCGTGTCGTAGAGTGCGCTACGAGTGCTTTGCTTTGAGCTCTTCCAGCTCACTGCTCCTCCATTTAAACAAAAGACATACCCCCGACCGAGAGCGGTAATCATCTCTCGTCGGTTTGGAAGCTTGCATCCGTGTAACCTTCAACAACCAACTCACTTTGTCCCCCATAAACTAAGAACATGCCTTTAGTTCTTCTCAAGTACTTGAGGATGCTCTTAGCTGCAATCCAGTGTGCTTCTCCTGGATTTGCTTGGAACCTGCTACACATGCTCAAGGCATATGCAACATCTGGTCGAGTACTTATCATGGCATACATGATAGATCCTATAGCCGAAGCATAAGGAATGCTACTCATTCGCTTCAACACATCAGGTTCAGTCGGGCACGACTCTTGCTAAGCGATATGCCATGTGACATGGGAACGAAACCTCTCTTCGAGTTTTCCATGTTGAACCTTGTAAGAACCTTATCAATATAAGTTTCTTGACTTAGTCCAATCATCCTTCGAGACCTATCTCTATGGATTTTGATTCCCAATATGTACTCGGCTTCTCCCGGGTCCTTCATAGAGAAACAACTTTTTAACCATTCCTTGGTCGACTCAAGCATTGGTATGTCATTTCCCATGAGTAGTATGTCATCTACATACAATACCAAGAAGACTAAGCTGCTCCCACTAAACTTCTTGTAGACACAAGATTCTTCTTCGCTTTTGATGAAATCAAATTTCTTGATTGCTTCATCAAATCGAAGATTCCAGCTCCGAGATGCTTGCTTCAATCCATAAATGGATCTCTGAAGTTTGCAAACCCTTTTAGGATTTTACGGATCCTCAAAACCCTCGGGTTGTGTCATGTACACATCCTCATTCAAGAACCCATTCAAGAATGCGGTTTTGACATCCATCGCCAAATTTCATAATCATAAAATGCAGTGATCGCTAAAAGTATCCGAATTGATTTAAGCATTGCTCTTGGAGAAAAGGTCTCATCATAGTCTATACCATGAATTTGTCCCGAATCCTTTTGCAACCAGTCTTGCTTTATATACATAGACATTCCCATCTTTGTTCTGTTTTCAATTTGAACACCCACTTGCATCCAATAAGGTTAACCCCACTAGGCAAATCGACCCGGGGTCCAAACTTTATTCTCAGACATGGAGTCTAACTCGGATTTCATGGCTTCAAGCCATTTCTCAGAGTCTGGGCTCGTCAAAGCTTGTTTGTAGGTAGTAGGCTCTGAATTCTCTAAAATCATAATTTCAGAGTTTTCAGTTAACAGGAAATCAACCAACCTTTTGTTTGGAATCCTTTCTCTACTAGATCTACGCGGGGCCTGAGCATTAAGAAAAGAGTTCTCTTCAACTCCTTGAAGATCTTCACTTGATTCAATTGGGACGGTAGGAGGTACATGCGTTGAATACATTATCTCCTGAACTAGACTTTCGTCTTGTCGTGCCGTTTCTGACATAGTGTGAACCACGTCTATTTGTTGCTCATCTCGAATTTCTTCGAGAATTATTTTACTCCCACTTGTCTTTCTAGAAACAAATTCCTTTTCAAGAAAGACACCATCACGAGCAACAAACACTTTGTTCTCTTGACGGTTATAGAAGTAATAACCCCTTGTCTCTTTTGGGTATCCCACAAAGAGACATTTATCTGACTTGGGTGCAAGCTTGTCTGATAGTAACCGCTTTACATAGACCTCACATCCCCAGATTTTAAGAAAAGACAAGTTTGGAGTTTTTCCATTCCATAACTCATATGGAGTCTTTTCTACAGCCTTTGACGGGCTCCTATTTAGTGTGTGTGCAGCAGTTTCGAGAGCGTATCCCCAAAAAGAAATCGGAAGATCGAAGCAAGACTCATCATTGATCGAACCATATCTAGCAAGGTTCGGTTCCTCCTTTCGAGATACACCATTCAACCGTGGTGTTCCTGGTGGAGTTAATTGTGAAAGAATTCCACAACCCTTTAGATGATCATCAAATTCTTGGCTCAAATATTCACCACCACGATCGGATCGTAGTGCTTTTATTGTCTTACCAAGTTGATTCTGTACTTCATTTTGGAACTCTTTGAATCTATCAAAAGATTCCGACTTATGTTTCATTAAGTATATATATCCATATCTACTCAAATCATCAGTGAATGTAATGAAGTAGTTAAACCCTCCCCTTGCCTTTGTGCTCATAGGACCACACACATCTGTATGTATGAGTCCTAAAAGATCGCTGACCCTTTCACCTTTTCCCGTAAATGGTGATTTTGTCATCTTTCCCATTAAGCATGATTCACATACATCAAATGATTCAAAATCAAATGATGGAATTATACCATCCTTTTGTAACTTGTGAATACGCTTTTGGTTTATATGACCCATTCGACAATGCCAAATGTAGGTTAGGTTGGAATCATTTGATTTTTGTTTCTTGCTATCTATGTTATAGATTTGTAATGACTTATCAAGCACATATAAGCCATTTATCAATTTAGCATTGGCATAGAACATATTATTGTAAGAAATGGAACAACACTTGTTCTTTATTTCAAAACAAAACCCTTCGAAATCCAAAACTGAAACAGAAATTTTGTTCTTAGTTATTGAAGGAACGAAATAACAATTATTTAGTTCTAAAATAAGCCCAGATGGCAAGTGTAGACTATAGTTTCCTATGGCAAGTGCAGCAACTCGTGCTCCATTTCCAACGCGTAGCTCTACCTCGCCTTTTGCCGACTTCCTACTTCTTTTTTAGTCCCCGCACATCATTAACTATGTGAGAACCACAGCCGGTATCAAATACCCATAAAGAAGTAGAAGTCAAATTGATTTCTATAACATATATACCTGAAGTGGAAGCCCCAGACTTCTTTTCCTCCAAGTATACCGGGCAGTTCCTCTTCCAGTGTCCTATCTTGTGACAATGGAAGCACTTGCTTTCCGCAGCGACCTTTGGCTTGGCGGTTGGCTTAGGTTTTTCAGCAACAGTGGCAACTTGCTTGCCCTTGTCCTTCCTTCCCTGCCCATTTCTTCTTGAAACCCTTTCCCTTTTGAACCATCAAAACCTCTTTCTTTGGTTCAACCTTAGGGATGTTCCTTTCGGCATTGACCAACAATCCATGCAACTCTTGCAAAGTCTTTTCGAGACTCATTCATATTGTAGGTCATTACGAACCGATTGAAACTGTCGGGTAATGAGTGGAGAATAATGTCGTAGCTAACTCAACCCTATAAGGGAATCCAAGTCGTTCCATGTTTTCGAAAAGACCCATCATCGCGAAAACATGGGGGCCAACAGCTTGACCCGGCTTCATGTGACATTCAAGTATCTCCCTATTAGTCTCATATCGCTCAACTCGGGCTTGTGTTTGAAACATAGCCCGCAGCTCTTGCATGATGGTATAAGCATCCTTGGTTTCGAACCTCCTTTGGAGGTCCGGCTCCATGGCTGCTATCATCAAGCAAGTGATCGGTATAGACCTATCATTTGCCTGCTTAGCACGACGTTTGTCTGCTTCAGTTGACTCATCAGTAATCACAGGAAGTGGGGTTTCTATGACATCCTCTCGACCCTCAGACCTCAAAACAAGTCTTAAGGTCCTTTCCCAATTAAGGAAATTTTCACCATTCAGTCTGTCCTTTTCCGAAAAGGACGAATGTTGAAACCGGAGTTGTTGTTGTTGTTGTTATTAGACATAGTATCTACGTACGAGAAAAATAAAGCAAAGTTCAATTTATGTTTATTAAGTAACCTAAAACATGCAAAGGTTTCTAGGTTGATCACCTATTCAATTTTAATGTCCCATTTGAATAAGTGTTTTACAAGATCCTATCAACATGCAACACTAAGCAGACGGAGGCCTTATCTTTAACGTTACATTATCAAGGTAAGTAAACTCTTTTACTAATTATAACAAATTATAACTCTTGTTTAGATGGATAAACATCGCATGCTTAACTATCTCTTGCTTCAAAATTCAAAACGCTTTTGATAATTTTGTTAAGGACAACCAAACTAAGTTGTAAAATTCGCAATTTTACCTTATATTCCCAAAATTAATGATAACACCCTGCGGAGGCATGACCTATTACTATTAATTAAGGGTTTGATAAGTACTTTATGTTTGGAAAAGCAACCTTAATATTTACGGGACCTAAGTTTATTATGTTGTTATGAATTAGTGAACTCTAGCGCATCATCAACCAACATACAATAAACTTATAAGCATTTTAAAGAATAATAAAATGCGAAAATAAAATGATCTAGTATGGCCCCTAATCCTAAGAACTAATCATCAATGGCTCATTCTTGGACTCTTCATGGATCTCCATCCACCTTATCCACGGGCCTTCTCTTGATGGACTTCGTCTTTGGATTACATAAGTATCAAAATAATTTAAATAATAACTAAATTAAATAAATTACAAAAATACTTAACGATACGCGAGATCGTATTTAAAATTACAAGAATACATCACGATACGCGAGATCGTATTTTCTAACTTAATTTGGGCCATACTAGTCATACATAGCAATTATATCAAAATATATAAAAGCCACGTCATAATATCACATATTATACTTGCCATCAATCAAAATATCAAATATTCTTAATTATGGTAAGTTGATAAAACATTTAAGTAATTCATAACCACCTAAAGATTCTATCCTATAAATTTAGCATACCTATTTTAATTAGATTAAAAAATCAAATTATGGATTGAATTTGTGACCAAGTCATTGAATACTTAACATAATTGAAATTTACTATCTTTCCCAAAAATTCTGTTTTTAAAATTCCAAAAATAAAATAAAACTGCATCTGCCCCAAAACCTCGGCAGATTACATTCATATTTTAAAACAAAATTTTTTTTTTTTTTTTTTTTTTTTTTTAAACTTGGAACAACCGAACAAAAAACACAGCAGCACAAGGCTGCGAAAACCACGCCAGCCCAGAGACTTCCGGCCACCTTTCCAGGCGACCTCACCGGCAACTCGCCGGCTTTTCACGGAGCCGACGTCGGACGCCGGGGCTTTACCGCGGCGAGCGGCCAGCACTCTGCCGCACGTCAAACGTGCGCCGCGTGTGGCTGCTGCCACCACCCCTTGACTTCGGCTGCTCGCCGGCGATCTGCGTCCCCTTCCCCGGCTTCTCGCGGGACCACCACGGAGCAGCCACGGCCGTGGGTCGTTCCTCTTCCTCCATCCTTCAGTTTTTTTTTTTTATTTTTTTTTTATATTTGAAGGAAATTAAAATTACAACCTTTAGTGATCTTGATTAAATTAAACATAAACTCTTTTATGCCTAATTCAGAAAATTAAATTAAAATCTCTATTTTAATTAATTTTCAGGTTATTCATGTAAATTAATCACTAATTCATATAAAACACTTTTCATGTGAATTTATTTTCATACATAAACAACTTTAAACATGAAAATTAGATTAATAACATGAATTTACTATTCGAAATTTAGAGATCTAAAATCAGATTTTTAAATTTCAAAAAATTAGGGTTTATAGAGTGTATTTTTCGGCCATTAGTATTTGAGAAAGCAAGTAATTAAATCTCCATTTAATCAATTTCAATTAATTATTCAATCCATAATTCAATTCCTCCCCTTAATCAAATTAAAATTAATCATACATGACCAAAAATCTATATGCAAGAGGCTAAAACTGATACCACTATAGGATTATATAAGTACTCTAAGCGGAATTTCATGAATCAAATTCATAAGCACTTAAAACAGGATCTCATGCATATACATTCAAGGATCACATAATAGTTAGGAATTTACCTTTGAAGCGTGAATTCCACAAAGCTTGAAATACCCGGATTAAGAACCTCAATTGCGATTCCTCTACTTGGTCCACCAACCCGGATCAACACTCCACCAATGCTAGTTGGAAGGAAGAAATTCTTCTTCTACTTTAATGGAGTTTTTGTGACTTTTGGAAAGATTATGAGAGAGAGAGAATAATGAAAGATCACTTGTCTTTCCTTATTGCCTAACTAAGTATATATAGATATAATTAGGTTATGAGGAGAATCAATTCTCCTCTCTCTCACTTCCTCTTGGCCGGCCACCCTAGAGCCTTTTATGGGCTCTAGGTTTCTTTTGTTGATCCAAGTATTTTGTGTGACTTAATAGGATCCATTATATTGGGCTTTGGGTTTATTATTTCCTAACCCAAAGTTCTATAGCATTCTCTAGCAAGACGTATAGACGACCCAATAGAACGAATTTATTATCTCTATAATACGATCCATAATATAATTAGTAATTGCATTTAAGTCGAGGACATAAATCCTTCAGTAAGCAAATCCCATTATATCTTGTGCAAATTAATTTTTTTCTAGCAATTATTAGGTTGTTAGGTGTAAAATGTGGGTGTTAATTGTTTCCAATGTAGTATGCCAAAAAGGTTATAAGTTGGGAAAAAAGATAACTTCTCTCCTTTCATCACAACCATTATGATGTCCATTTGAATTTGTTTTGATATGACCATTGCACAATCAGAATTGTTTTTAAGAATGAAATTTCTTTCAACCTGCCATGGTAAGTAATTAATTAATTCTTATAATAAATATAGGCGGAACCTAGCCAATAAAAACAATTATAAAACAGTGTTATCTCTTAACGTTTTTTACTTTTACTAGATCATGTTGGTGAAAATAAGGTCCCGCATTTCATAATGTCAACTTCATTTGATCGGTGTGGTCCATGTAAAAGATAATTAGACCATTGAAAAAAATGGCAAATTTCTTTCTAGTCATATGTCTTAATTACTAAAGCGATCCAGTATATGTTGCATATATTAGTATTTATAAATATTGTAATGCAATCATATCACATTGATAGTGTATAAAACGTTAGCATATGATCATTTTACGACTAATTAATCTGGAACACCATCGTCGGAGAATCTTATTTGCACTTTTTTTGGCTCATACAAAAGCACGTAATCATCACTTCTAGGTTATAAGGTTAAATCAATCTTGATGAAGTAGCTAGTTAGTGGAAGTATGATTATTGTCTAATCTTTTGATATGCTTTCATCGAATAAGCTGATTAAGGTACATTATCCTTGCTGTCAAAGTTGAGAGCTCAGATCCCATGCATAATAGTGATAGCTCCCAAAAGTTGATGATGCATAGAAAGTTGGAAACTACTAACACAGTACCCCTAGTCTGTGGTACTCATATGCAGAGGGGGAAAGAGAGGGGGTAGATGCAGCACACTAATTGGATAAATTTTGATGGACTAGTCGAAAAAAAGAAAGGGTGTACGTAGATGTAACAATTCACAAATTATGATGGATTTTGGTCATTATATCAATTGTTGGTAATTTTTTTGTGGTGCAAAGGGTATATATATTAAAAAAAACCCTAATTTTAGGTCCAAATACATTAGGTGACTTGTTGATTACATTTAAAGTAAGATAGTGTATTGGTTTTGGAGAAGATTTTGGGTTCCAAGAACCCGACTTATATGCACATTAATTAAGATTGTGAAAGTGGATAAGCTAAAGTTAGGAGGAACCTTAGTCGGCCTTCAATTAGTTTCAGGAGGTGTTGCGCGAGGAATGAAAAAGATTTTTCTTTGAATAATAGTGGATCATATTCTAGGGCATCATTATTTGAAAACTGATCTTTGAGTGGATTGTTGTCAAGGACATGAATATGGTGCTTGACTTTGGAGTTATGTTGATGCGAATGAAGGAGTCATAAGGGTGTGGGTGGGGCATGTTGGAAGAGAAGCAAATGGTGTGTGTCGAAGAAACGAAGAAGCTAAGCGAGCCAGGATAAGCTAGGTGATCGTCCCAATCGCACTGGATGGAATATATGCATGTTCGTGTGCCTAGCTAGTGAATAGCTAACGCACTTGTGCGGTAGGACATGGTTGTGTACGTGATTTTTTTTGCGGGTAGAAATTCTCTTTTGCTAATGAGAAATAATTATCTAGTCTACACATATGTGCAGAATACTCCATGTCCGTGGAGATGGTGAATTTGATAAGCCTACTCAGAAACCAACTTATCAATGTTGCCATATTATGCCCTAATATAAATACGATTGTTGGTCGCATTAAGCTATTAGTTTATGAGATTAAGAGTATTGAAATATGTCTTGAATTATTTGGCTCTAGGATAAAATGTTCACCAAGCTTGTTCAGCACGGCAAGTTCCGAAATTGATTGGACCTCCTAAATGTTTTAAGTTGCTTATCTAAGCCCTTTGGACATTCTGAGGCAAAGGGAATAATCTGGGTATTTGCATTTGGTACATTTGTTATCTGCGAGCTAGAGAATTCAAGTCAAGGCAGTACCTTGAACTATCTAATGGTAGGATAAACCAAGCACGAAACTCTCGCTTATAATCAACTTTTGCCTCCATATTTTGTAAACATCTGTACTCTCTCTACTAAAAGGTACTCCCTCTGTCCCATATTATAGTGCTTCTTTCCTTTTAAAGTGTCCCAAAATGTAATTTTTGTTTCCTTTTTTATTGTACACCTTTCTATGATTTTCCTAGAAAAATTGTGCCACCATTATTTATTTGCTTATTGAAAATATAGTTTTTTGCTTTGTTTATTCAACCCAAGGGTTGAATTAGTCATGCATTTAATGCTCTTTCACCACTTATTGTCATTCTCTCTCCTAAAATCAGCTTTTTTCCCATAAAATTTATTTTCAATACACAAATACTCTTTACCTCCCTCTTAGATTCTATTGACCTTAATACCCGTGCAAAAATAGAATCAGCAATCCGTCTTGCGTGGACCCGGTTCACATTAAAAATAGTGTGGATCAGGCCTAGACACGTGCCCCACTACAACTAGTCACTCCCGCGTTCGAAAATCCGCTCGATTTTCTCTCTCTTCAATAAGATTCTCTCGCCTTAAAATTTTAACAAAAACAGTTGTTCAAAACAAACATACACTATATCATTTTAAAACTCACTATATCATGTCAAAATACACTATCATATCAAACATTATAACGATCGATTATGATAATTTTGTGTAATATACAAATAAACTACACTATAACATTTTAAAATACACTATATCATGTCAAAACACACTATATCATACAACACTATCATGTCAAAAAACACAGCAAAACACAATCATGTCAAAATACACTATATCATTTCAAAATACACTATAACATGTCAATATACACTATAACATGCAACACTATCATGCCAAAAAACTCAGCAAAACACTATCATTTTAAAATACACTATATCATTTTAAAGTACACTATATCATTTCAAAATACACTATAACATGCAACACTATCATGCCAAAAAACTCAGCAAAACACTATCATTTTAAAATACACTATATTATTTCAAAATACACTATATCATGTCAATATACACTATAACATGCAACACTATCATGCCAAAAAACTCAGCAACACACTATCATTTTAAAATACACTATATCATTTTAAAGTACACTATATCATTTCAAAATACACTATATTGTTTCCAAAATACACTATCAGGAGAGTGGAGTTCGTTATCAGAGGAGAGAAAAGTTATCAGGAGAGAGAAAAAAGGGAAAGACTGAACGCGGCAAAAACGGAAAGTTGTAATCATTAAAACTCACGTGAGATGGATAAGGTGCACACTAAGTTAGTGTGCACCGGGTCCATAATAGTTTTTTTATAGAATCAGACACTATAATATGGGACGGAGGGAGTAATCCTTTTCCAGTGAATATAGGTGATACATTGTTAGCAATGAACCATGCTAATTATTGTATCGATTGTTTACAATTCTTCATTGCTTTGTTGCGTTCGTCATGACAAAGAGAAATCTTTGCGAGATTTTGTGCGGCAATATTGAATAACTTTGATTTCTAATGCAGACTAATTTTGTTTACCCTCGATTCTGAGTTTGGATATTACAACATATAAAGTCCAATGTGCCTTTTCTCTACTGTTTTCTTTGATTTATTTCTTTGTTCTATTGCTGTTTGATTATCGTTTTCTAGCTAGATTGAATTAATCTATAGGACTTTCGTAGTTTTGCTTCTTTTTTTTTTTGAAGTTTTGTTTTTCTTTTTGGAAGGAATTACGTAGTTTTGAATGTATATATACCGAGGATTGTAATGAAATTGTTTGCTTTCCATTGGTTATAATGATCTGCTGCTCACTTTTAAATACCAATACCTCAACTAACATTTTCAGAACATATAAAGTATGTATTATCGTGATATCTTTATCAAAACATATCATATTAAACCAAGTATATAACTAGGCATGTAGTACCTAGGAGATTGGCACTTTAGTCAATATATACGCGGATACGCCTAATGTGATCTACTAGCTCCTAGTTAGCTGTAAATCACAGTCTGTAATGAACCAGATATTATATAATATACACATGTTTAACTAGTAACAATATTCTTATCGAGAAGGGGGGGATGAATTAAACCATTGACTTAACAATGGATAAGAAATGTATATTGTTTACCAGCCTAATTGCATACCCTATGGGTTAAGGCATGTTCGTTGTTATTCATTGTCAAACAGTAGATGATACAGTTAGGTCTAATCTTTGCAAAAATATGAAATTAAGTAATCATGGACTATCTTTAGATATGTCCTTAATTATAGAATAGATTAATTATTTGTCTCATTTTCTTAATTGTTACTCTATTGGCTTATTACTATACAACACAACTGGAGATCATCTTTCACGCAATTCTTAGAACTGCTACTGAACCACATACCCAGGCATTTTAGTTCAATGAACGTAACATTTATATGTTGGTTTTTCAACCAACTATTAATGATTGATGAGTACCATATTAACCTTACACACGTAGAAAGTCTACTATGTTCCACCGTCTTCGAATCCTACTACTTAATTCGTTTAACCTAATAGTTTTAATATTGTACAATATTGCCTTTTTTTTTGGCAACATATAGGACGAGTTATAAATTTGTTATTCTAGAAACATATCATATAAATGATCAAGTTCTTGGTTAATTACTTGATTGCACAAACACTTTATGAGAGAATGACAAGCTAGTTAAGTATTGCATAATTACAATTTACAAATTTATCTTTAAAAACAAAGTTTATATAGAACAAGACAACGATATAAGAAGAATATTTAACCATTTTGTTCAAGATCATATGATTATATATATTTATAGGTTTATTTATAATAAAAAAGAACAATTTATTGATATAACAAAGTACATGTTATTTTTTAAATCCAAACATGTCATCAATATAAAAATAACATCTATATTTTTATTTTTAAAATGTGTTCTTTAAATAGATTTTATATGCTCTTTCAGTATATGTTCTTTTTTTAATATCATTATATGTTCTTTTCATTACTACCTAAATTCTTATTATAAACGGATCTTGAGCATGAACAATATGTTATCTTTACCATGAACAATATGTTTTTTTACCTAAAATGTGTGTTATTTTATTTTTATTTTTTTTGGGCCCCTTTTGGGAACCCCGTGGTAAGATGAATTTCCTCTGGGCTGCCCTCGCACAGGGTCACTAATCTAGAGACCCAGCAAGCCCCAACCCCCTCCCCCACCCACAACAATATTGAAATATATGCTTCCACTAAGATTTGAACCTTGGTCTCCAATGTGGAAGTAGAAAGCCATACCATTGGACCCAAGAGTCCTTGGTCTTTTATTTTTAATTGTATGTTCATATACTAATGTGTTCTTTTTCATAAAAAACTAATTATGCTATTATTATTATTATGTTATCTATATTATTATTATTATTATTATTATTATTATTATTATTATTATTATTGATATTATTATTATAATATTATTTATAAAATCAAGAGTATTTTGGGACGGAGGGAGTATTATATTATTATTATAAAATTATTATTATTCTTATTGTTATTATAATAATATTATTCATATTATTTTTATTATAAAATTATTATTATTATTATATTATTATTATTTATTATTATTATTATTATTATTATTATTATTATTATTATTGAAAGTTGTGCATAGTAATATAATGATAGTAATAGTAATACTAGTAATGAAATACAAAGTAATAATAATATTAGTAATGATATGTTTTGTAAAAGATAAGTTCAAATCAGATCAGATCAGTTCAGATCAGATCAGAAAAAATAAGTTCAAATCAGATCAGATAAGTTCAGATCAGTAAATTTCAGGTAAACTAAACATAGCCTTAATCATTTGAATACTTTTCTTAAATAATGTGAACTTTATTAAGTTTTCTTAAATATCTGAACTTATCTTGCTTTTGCCGCACGTTTTCAAACTTTTCTTGTATTTTCAGAAAAATAAGTGGCTGAGTGGAACATAACCATACTAGAGCTAAAAAACTCATACGAAAGGGGCTAAACTCAAAAGAAACATCCACAAACTTCAAAAATAAATCGAGTAGCTTAAGGCCCGTTCGGTGTTATTGTCATTTTCCAGTTTTATATTTTATGAATATAAAAGTTATACTCCCTTTGTTTCTAAAAGATAGGTACACTTTCGCTTTTCATGCATGTCAATGTAAAATTTTGAGCACTAATATATCTAGTTTTGTATTTGTAAAAGTTATAAAAAGTAGATATTTATAAAATAGGGGTGTTTGACAATTAGAGTTTTAGAGCAAAATGAGAATTTTGGACCACTTTTAGAGTCTTGACTAGTCAAAAACTCTAAAAGGGGTGTTTGGTAAAAGAGAGTTTTGGAATGAAAACTCTCAAAATGAAAAAGCTCCTAATAGGAGCTTTTTCTTTAGAGGATTAGGTAAAAATATGTTCAATGACTATTTTGCCTCTAATAATAATACTACATATATGTATTAAAATGTCTATAAATGTCATTTCACACAAACAAATGGTAAAAATTTTAGCAATCAGTTAATTGTTACCAAATACATTTATAAAAAAAAGTTGTCAAATCAGCAGTCAAATCTGCTGAACAAAAAGTTAAAACTCTAACAGCAAACTCTAAATTCTAACAGCTAAACTCTAAATTCTATTTGCCAAACGGGGCCACTCCCTCTTATTTTCTTTTTTATATTTCTCACTTGGAATCTTGACACTATTCATACTTAGAGATAATCTTCTCAATTTTTTTCAATTTATAAGAAAAGATATAATCATGTGATGTCTTATTTGATTCGTCTCAATTAGTACTTTATTAATATTCAATCGTTACAATTTTTACTAATATATAATGAAAGATATTTGAGTTCAAAGAGGTGCATTGGGAGATGTGCACAGGAAAAGTGAGAAGGATAAAAAAAGGAGAGAGTACATATTAAGACAAATCTGACAATATCCCACATGACTATATTTTTCCTCATGTACAAATCACAAACGATCGTTGGTCAAAATGAAATATGTGAATAATGAAAATATCAAAGTGTTACAATTTTTTTAAAAAAGGGAGGTAGTACGACATAAGGAGTATAATGAACTTAAAATTAGTCATACTTATACTAGTAAACACACTAATTATGAAAATTGACAGCAAAAAAGTGGAAAGTAGACTATGAAGGGATTCTAATAATGTATGGAATTCCTAGAATAGGAATTTGGCACTTTTCAAACAATTAGCTAGGTAGAGCCGAGATCTTTAAAAATGCAACATCTTAAAATTTTATTGAATTGTAGTTTTTAATGTAAAAGTACTATCCTATTGATGGATCTAGGATCTAATCCATGTGGGTTCCAAGTTATCTAAGGAAAAAAAAATAGATAATTTAATTAAATTATTCCAATACACTGGTCCGAATTCGAAATTACAACCAATGACTAGTAATTTAACCCTTTATTACATTAAAAAATTTAAAATCAATTAGCAATATTATCATTCATTTTATTTATCAATTTTATTTTAAGTTTGAAATTATCGTATGGAAATTAAAATTAATTTTATATATTTAGCATTTGTATAAGATTTTTTTATGCATTGAAACATACATAGATATAAAAGGATAATTAAGATACTGAAAAGATGAGGACAAATTGACATGAATAATTGTAAACAAAAAGAAAATTGAAAAGTGAACCATTTGTGCGTGGAGGAAATTGACAAAAAAAAAATATAACAAAAAGACAAAGAGAAAAAATGTTGTAATAGGAGTCGAACTAACCGCGTGGATTGATGATGGCCACAAATGCTTAATGCAGCCAGCTAACCACTGGGCCAAACACATTTATCTGTTAGAATGAGGTGCGAGATTGTTTATAACCAATTTTTAGTCTTGATTTTTCGCCATTTTTTTTGTCCAGATTTTGTGGGTTTAGTTGGATTCACGGGACCCACGCTAGATCCGCCCTTAGTAGTATCCTATACCAAAGTAAGTTTCAAAAAAAAAAAAAAAAAAACTTAGAACGATATGGACGTTCAATGTCCCAGGGCATTACAAAGTTATTGAATTTTTTTCCTTGAATAATGTTAAAATGAGTATTAATTCCTGAAATGTGCCCAAGTTCAAATTAATTCCAAGGATACCGTCCACGTAGGACGGCATGCCAAAATTTTGTTCTTTTCAAAGCAAACCGCTACCCAGAGTAGCGGTTAACTTCAAGTTATTTGAAAACAGTATATGGGGTAAAACCGCTACTGGGGGTAGCGGTTTACTAGGTAAAACCGCTACTTTGAGTAGCGGTTTACTAGGTAAAACCGCTACTTTGAATAGCGGTTTATATGCATGCCTTTTATAACTTGTCTTAGGGACATCATATAACCGCTATTTGAAGTAGCGGTCAACTTTACATTATTGGTATTAACCGCTACTTTGAGTAGCGGTTTATATGCATGCCTTTTATAACTTGTCTTAGGGACATCATATAACCGCTATTTGAAGTAGCGGTCAACTTTACATTATTGGTATTAACCGCTACTTGGAGTAGCGGTTTTGTTAAAAAAAAAAATTCTCGCGTGCCGTCCTACGTGGACGGTACCCAGGGAATTAATTTAAACTTCGGCACATTTCAGGAATTAACACCCATTTTAGCATTATTGAAGGAAAAAATTCCAAAGTTATTTGTCCATATTATTTTTTCGAATTAAAATATTTCAATACTAAGATTTAAGTATTAAAACTAAGCTTTGTAAAGTCTATTGTCAATTCAACTAGGCTTTATGCTACTTTTTATATTGATTTAAAAAATTAATTAAAACGGCAAAAGGGTGCGGCATTAAAATTTTGTTACAAGTAGGAGCTCCAAAAATTTATAAAATGCAAATGTATTTGGCTTATTAATTCAAAATTTAAAAAATAGTAGTTGGCATTGGAATTTTGTTACAAAACATGTTTTAATTGGTGATAAGATCATGACAGTGTAAGAAATAGGTCAAGGGTTCGAAACCTTATACAAATCATTTAATCATTTGCCAAAGCAATGTTCATGTCAACATGGCAACATTCAATACTTTCTCAACCTATTAATCCTAATAATAAATTTTCATATTTGCTTTCAAAAAAAGGGTGCTTAATTATCATTCTTCACCCATACGAATGTAAATGTTGTGAATCTACTTCGAGTTGAGGTTAGCTCAACTCAACTTGTTAGCGGGTTGAGTTTTGATTAATTCGAGTTTTGACCGAGTAAATATCAAATAACTCACAAATTGTCTCGTCTCAATAATTAGCATTCCTAGGTTAAACAATATGTTAGCTTCAAACTTTATGCTTTTAATAGTTCTTATGATTGTGTATTCAAATTTCTCTCGAGTTTTCAAGTCGAAGTTCAAATTGCTCGACTCAACTTATTAATATCTCGAATCAAGCTCGAGATTGACTTAAGCTCATTCAAGTCGAATTTTAACCAAATTGCTCTTAAATAACGCACAAACTGTCTCATCTCATTGACTCCCCTCGACCCTCGTCAGTCGTCACAAACTGTCTCATCCCGTTATTCGAGCAACGCTATTCACTGCCGTGCCAATGCCTCAAAAGAAAACGAAACTGCTAACACATTGACGTAAGTGGTTTCGGAATGCCGCCGCTGTTTTAAGATGGAGTAATAAAGAAAAACAAAAGGTGTTGGATCATCCAACCATGAATAATGAAAATGTACCTGCACGAGGGGCAGCCGTACAATTGATGCCCCATCAAATCTTTCTAACATCATCCTGGTGCCACGTGTTTAAATATTAGTTGCCAACTGGCAGACAGCTGAAATCAATGTCCATCTGGCATCTATGCTAGTATTGGAGTAGCGCAAACGATTAGGGAAGTCCGTCTGATGTTCAGACCGTCTAACGTTCTCAGTTCACACCGTTAGTTAATTAAATAAAAAATTATAACGTAAAAAAAAAGGTAATAAGTTGTAAAATAGCTAAAATTTTACTTCATCCATTCTTTTTTAATTACAATGTATTTTTATTTGAAAATTTCATATTAATTAGGATTTTATGTCAAAAACTACCTATTAATTGTAACTTTTTGAAAACAACTACCTAATAAGTCTAATTTTTAAAACAACTACCTTTTATCATTTTTTTTTGTTAGCACTACCAATACACAGTATTTTCTAACATTTACAGTGTATGGGTAGTGCTAACAAAAAAAAAAACATGATAAAAGGTAGTTGTTTTCAAAAAATTGCAATTAATTGGTAGTTTTTGACATTAATTGGTAGTTTTTGACAAAAAAATCCATAAATTTATATCTTTTAAAATAGAGGGAATTGTCAAGTGGGGCCCACTAGACGGAATTACTAACGTTTACCGTGTATTGGTAGTGCTAACAAAAAAAAAAATGATAAAATGTAGTTGTTTTAAAAATTAAACTTATTAGGTAGTTGTTTTCAAAAAGTTGCAATTAATAGGTAGTTTTTGACAAAAAATCCTATTAATTACAATATTTCTTATTTAGTACTCCCTCCATTCCAAAATATAGTTCTCGTTTCTTTTCCACGATCTCCAACACGTATATTTGACTATCAATATCTTTAGCTACGTACTAAAACTACTCCATCCGTTTTAAATTATAAGGCATGTAGTTTTAGTTAGTTTTGCATAGGTGATATTAACTTTTACGCATATTAAGAATTTAGTTAGTTTTAGTTAGATTTGCATAGGTAATAACAATTGACATTAAATATTGTATTGCTAATAAAAATTAACCTATAATCTTATTTTTTTTTGAAAGAGAAATTTCATTAATTGAAAGCCAAACGACATCTACAATAAGTAATAAAGAAAAACAGGATACAATCAATCAAACAAGATCAGATCAACTTCGTCTTCGATGAAACTACAATGAACCAGATCGAATATTGTGGCGCAAGTCCCTTGTATTTGTTGTCCCAAGCAATTATTAATGGAACCGTCTATCATTTTGACATAGTTTGGAGAAGAACCTTCTTGATCTATCCATATTGACCGCATCCGAGCTTCCAATACCTTCATGTTGGTAGTTTTGGACTTCAACCAACGAGAACAATTTCTCATACCTACAAATAAAAAAATAGACTCACAACTCCCATAAGGGAGAAGGAGACCTCCACAACTGAGAAGACTAGTCTTCCCATATTAGGGCACAAGAAACTCTCATAAAGAGAGACTAACTTATTCAATAAAACAAAAGGACAAACTAGAAAGTGAAAACAAGAGAGGAAAAGGGGCTTACCATGGATGAGATCATCCATGGCAGCCCCTTACTGATGAAGAGAAAAGGAAAAAAGGGAGGCGGCTAGAGAAAAAAACTAGGTTTAAGGTTTTCAAGTAAGTCAGTAGAGTCTTACATCCTATAATCTTATCTTGATACTATAAAGTTGCATTTTGTTTTACATTGGTAATGTAAAATGCCTTATATTTTGAAATAAAAGCTTTTAGCTAAAATGCCTTATAATTTGAAACATAGGGAGTATAAAAAGTTGAAATTATAAATCTACACACTGAGACGAATCTAACAAGATCTTACATGAGTATGTTTTTTTTTTTATATATCAATGAGAATATTTTATCAAAGGTTTTAAAAGTTGACCATAAAAAATGAAGCGGGAACTATATTTTAGGATATAAGGAATATTATCTTCTCTTAATCTCTCTCATATCACATGGTTCCTAGTTTCCACTTTTTATCTATTTGCATCTCTCTCTCTTTTCCACATGACTTTTTTTTAAAATGTGCCAATAGGGTATGTTGCAATAATAATAAAATAGAGGAACCGAGGAACTATACAATAATACTTAAAATTTAAAATAGTCCAATAAATACTCAAAAATAAATTATGTTAAAAGTTAGGAAAATTTGAGGCAAACTACCTAATAGAAAAAGATGCACAAAACTACTTACTAAATTTTTTTCGGCAAACAAGGAACTAGCGGCTGGATTCTACTAGATTGACTTTATTTTTCGGCGTTTACCCACACGTGCCTAACACTTGATTTTGCATTTTACCCCTTAGTTTTCTCATTTTCCCTCTCAATTTGGCGTGAATTTTCCTCCCCTTTTTAAATTCAGTTCTTCTTCATTTTATGAAACATAAAATCGTAAAATTTGGTGTGATTTAGTATTAAATTTTACCGTCGAAGATAGATATTGAGTAGAAAATTATCATTTTTATTATAATTTATGCCCATATGGTATATCATATTTTCCAGATTATATGGTTGAATTGAAGAAGTAGATTGAGGAAGCTAAGGTTGTTAAGATGACAGAAAAATGGAACATAAGAGAGGTATAAGGAACATAAAAGAGGTAAAATAACAATTCTATGCCAGAAAAGAAAGTCAATAATCGAATACGGCCATTGATGCCTTTTTGCCCTAAATAACATATAAGGTAGTTTCGTGTCTTATATATATATATATATTTCTCGCAAATTAAAATCTGTATATTATAAGGTAGTTTATCGCAAAATTTCCTAAAAGTTAAAAGGTTTGACCAAAATTGTTTATTCAGATAATTTGACAAAAGACTAGTTATTTAAATAGTACGAGTCACTCGTTTCAGATTGGAAGAGTGTGTTTGATTGGGTGTAAAACCTTCTTCTAGAAAGTGGTTTCCCATTTTTCTTTCTTTAGTTTGTAAAGGGTGAAAAAACATTCCAATTAGTAGAAAATAGTTTTCCTCCCATCCATCATCCCTTATTACATTACATTCTTCTTCTTTTTCCTTATTTTTTCATGCAAGAAACCAAACAACAAAAAATTAAGTTACAATTGCGTTTTCCTTTGATAAATATCTTGTAAAGGAAAATTATTTTCCATTAATAATGTATACCATCCAACCAAATGTTGTGATTTAGAAACTAAGTGTTAACTAGATTGTGCAATAATAAAAAATAATCAAGAAGAAAGCAAGAAATTGAAACAACAACCAAGTAATGCAAAGAGGAATGAAAACAAGAAAGAACACACCAAGATTAACGTGGGAAACCCGAGCTCCGGGAGAAAAACCCACAAACTTGCACTATGGAATCAATGGAGAATCAATGGTGAACATACAATCTCTCACAAACTCACTTTCTCTCCTAAAACCTTAGAAAAGATGAGGCTCCAAGTTTTTTAACAATGAGATATGTGTGCTTCTCCTCTCTAAAACCAGAAAATAGGGTATTTATACTCATAGGACTAAACGCAATCCAAGGGCCACGATTAAATCTTAATTCGCAAAAAAAAATACGAGCAAACTGGATTGTCTGGGCGGGCTCGAAGAATCGCCCGTCCGGGCCCAAGACCAGCCCGCCCGGGCCCACACGCCCGCCCGGGCCAAAAGGAAGCCCGCATGGTGCAGGGTATAAGCTCACTTTCTGCCTTCGAGGCAGAATTGCTGCAACAGGATCAGCCCGCGGAGCTGGGCATCGCCCGCACGGGCCCATGAGCAGCCTGCCCGGGCTACTGGGCGCTGCACTCCTTCGCTTGCCTCTTCTCCGTCCTTGACCTTGGTTGCTTCACCATCTCCAACTAAACCCCAACAATCTCCCACCTGGAGATCGGGTTAAGCAAGAGAACATCCACCATAAATACCCGAAACCATCACCATCACTTCTCCATACATTGGCCATAGCCAACCCCGCTTCCTTTTCACCAAAGGAAACGACATCGAGGTTTCAACCAACCCCGATCCAAGATCTCTCCAAACCCATCACGGTCATGCTCCCACCTAGATGCAATCCCGAGCATCACCACCATGCTCCCACCTAGCCTAAGCATCCCCATGACCAAAAAAACATCTCCTCTACACCAAGGAAATGACATTGAAGTTTGCACCAACTCCAATACAAAGAAATCAAAGTCAACACCGACTTTGATTCTCAACAAACCTACACACCCTCCATCTAAGAGACACCACAACCAAATGAAGACCCTTCCTCTCCAACCAAGGAAGACCATTGAGGTCCAATCCAACCCTAACAAAGTAATCATCACCTAAGCCAAAGAAGCTTCTCATTGTTCTAAGAGCAAACTTACATTGCTCCCACCCGAACAAAACACCCTTTGCTCCACTTAGGATTTCCGGCACAACATGCTTGTGTGCCGCCCTTCACCTTGTGCGTTTACCGGTCAATTTGCCACCGGGATACCGCTTCACCGCGGTTCTTATCCCTTGGCCCACTATCGATAGGTTTCCGACCGAACGACACCTTACATGAAGTTCCCATCCCAATTCCGGGCCCCTTCCTTGTGCCCCCCATGGTGTAGAGCGTTCCACTTCTTGTTCCCCGAGCTATGACCATAGCTCCCTTGACAAGCTTCCAAGAACCTCCATCAAACATAACCTTGTGACCCGATGTAGCAAGTTGGGTCACCGATATCAAGCTTTGCTTCAACCTTGGGATGAACTTGACATCCTTCAACTCCAACGAGCCACCATGAGAGAGTTTCAAACTCACATCACCTTTCCCCATGACTTCCACTACCTTGCCATCCGCAAGATAGACTTTTCCAAGCTTTTCGGATTTGAAATTCCGAAACAACTCCTTGCATGGTGAGGAATGATGAGAAGAACCCGAATCCAAGACCCATGATCCCGAGCACCCAACCAACTCTTCCGGATCACCCATGCTTACCATCAAAACATCGGAATCGTACTCCGAAATCAAGTTAGTTGATGCATCGTCTTCTTCATCACTATCTTGAACCTTCTTCTTCCCTTTCCCATTCACTCTCTTTGGAGAATCTCTCTTCAAATGTCCTTCATCACCACAACCCCAACACACCACATGAGCTCCCCCATTTGGTTTATCATGCCCCCTTGACTTCGATCTTCCATGACTTGCATTTCCCTTTTGTTGATTCCTTCTCCCCCTACTTTCACTACTATATGCACCACCCAATGCTTCACTAGACTCTCTCCTTCGAATGCTCTCACTCAAAATCAAGTCCCTCACATCATCATACTTTAACTTCTCTTTTCCGGAGGAGTTGCTAATGGCGGTCACCATAGTTTCCTATGACAAGGGCAAAGAAGACAACAAAATCAATGCCTTCACTTCATCCTCAAATTTGATGTCCACCGAAGACAATTGACCCAAAACCGAATTGATCTCATTAATGTGTTCGGCGGCCGAACTCCCATCAACTATCTCCATATCAAACAAACGACGCATCAAGTATACTTTGTTGATAGTCGATGGTTTCTCATACATACTTGACAAAGTTTCCATCAAACCCGCCGTTGTTTTCGCATCCTTGACATTGAAAGCCACACTCCGGGCTAATGTCAATCTCACAACTCCAAGTGCTTTCCTATCAAGAACTTTCCACTCATCCTCAAGCATACCGTTTGGTCTCTTTCCCTCAAGAGGCAAATAAAGATTCTTTTGATACAAAAGATCATCCATTTGCATTTTCCAAAATCCGAAATCTTTACCATCAAACCTCTCAATCCTCAATTTCCCTTCTTCCATTGTTAAGTTTACCCAAAGAATCAAATTTTGATTTTTCTACACCAAAAAATCCAAACTTTGATTTTTCAACTACAAATCTTAGTTTACCAACACAACACTAAATCACTTTCCCCCAATTTAAAACCTTAGCTCTTGATACCAATTGTTGTGATTTAGAAACTAAGTGTTAACTAGATTGTGCAATAATAAAAAATAATCAAGAAGAAAACAAGAAATTGAAACAACAACCAAGTAATGCAAAGAGGAATGAAAACAAGAAAGAACACACCAAGATTAACGTGGGAAACCCGAGCTCCTGGAGAAAAACCCACAAACTTGCACTATGGAATCAATGGAGAATCAATGGTGAACATACAATCTCTCACAAACTCACTCTCTCTCCTAAAACCCTAGAAAAGATGAGGCTCCAAGTTTTTTAACAATGAGATATGTGTGCTTCTCCTCTCTAAAACCAGAAAATAGGGTATTTATACTCATAGGACTAAACGCAATCCAAGGGCCACGATTAAATCTTAAATTGCAAAAAAAAAAACGAGCAGACTGGATTGCCCGGGCGGGCCCGAAGATTCGCCCGTCCGGGCCCAGCCGCCAGCCCGGGCCCAAGACCAGCCCGCTCGGGCCCACACGCCCGCCCGGGCCGAAAGGAAGCCCGCCCGGTGCAGGTTATGAGCTCACTTTCTGCCTTCGAGGCAGAACTGCTGCAACAGGATCGGCCCGCCCGGGCTCCCTGGCCCGCCCGGGCCCATGAGCAGCCCACCCGGGCTGCTGGGCGCTGCACTCCTTCGCTTGCCTCTTCTAGGTCCTTGACCTTGGTTGCTTCACCATCTCCAACTAAACCCCAACACCAAACATACCCTAAAACTCCCATTAGTCAAAGTTATATAGCATCCATATATAAAGATTTTCAATAACAACCAAACAATTTTAACAAAACAAACAAATCCCAGAACTTATACACTTTGAAAATTTGATACGTTCTCGAATTGTTGTCTCAATATGAACTCAAAAATTCTTGGGTATAATTGTTACACCATAAATTATGCTGTAATAATAACCCACAACCCAACACTTCTTTTGTAAAAAGAACTCAAATGACATGAGATAAATGACATAATGACATGAGATTCATGTCATTATTATTTGTATAGTCCATGTCATTCTTGTTATAATATGGCATTATGCATGTTACACAATAAGTTATGGTGTAACATCTTATACCCAAGACGCATTGATTATTGATATTAATTTTCACTAGTGGATCCATGGCTCCATCATAAATTTAAGAAGAAAATTATTGTATTAATAAATTTAGCTTTTTTTTTTGAAAGAGAAACTTCATTAATTAAAGGCCAAACGACATCTACAATAGGTTTTAAAGAAAAACAAGATACAATTAAACAAGGTAAATCAAATTCGTCTTCGAAGAAACTACAATGAACCAGATCGAGCAATACAGCGCAACCCCCTTTTATTTGCTGAATCAAGCAGCTATTGATGAGGAAGTCTCTCATTCTGACATAGTTTGGGAAGAGCATTCTTGATCGAGCCATGTTAAGTGCATCCGAGATTGCAAGATCGTTCAAATAAAGAACGTTTAAGGTTGGCGGCGTTCCAACTTCCGGGGCCCTTTTCTATCTTCCCCGTTCTATTACTCCAATACCTTCATGTTGAGTCTCGAACATCAACCAATGAGAATAATTTTTCATACCTAAAAACAAAAAAACCATACTCACAACTCCTATAGGGGAGAAGGAGATATCCACAACAGAGACTAAAAACCCCATAAGAGGGTTTGAAGAAATCTCATAAAGAGATACTCCCTCCGTCCCAAAATACTCTTGACACTTATCAAGGCACGTAGTTTTAGATGATAAGTTGTTATTTTGTTATCAATTGTTATTTTATTTAAAAGTAGATTTGATAGGAGTTAGTAGTTAGTAAAAGTAGTATTATTTTATTTTAAGGAGAGAGAATGTGGGCCATGGTTAGAGTTGGTATGTAATAGAAGTGGTATTATTTTATTTGGAGGAGTGATAGTGTGGGCCAATGTTTAAAATGTAAAGGATTAAAGTAAAAGTGGGTCATATCCAAATATAGAAGTGTAAAGAGTATTCTGGGACAGATGAAAAAGGAAAGTGTAAAGAGTATTCTGGGACGGAGGGAGTACTAATTTATTCAACAAAACAAGAAAAGGAACTAAATACTGAAAACAAAAGGGGAAAATGGGCTTACCATGGATGAAATCATCCATGGCAGCCCCTAACTGATGAAGAAGGGGTAGGGGAGGCTAGGATTTAGAGAGGAAAAAAAAAGAGAGAGTACTTTATCAAGTAAGTTGAGGGATAGTTTTTCTTGGTGAGCTTGATTAAACTTTCTTGTTATTAATCAACTTAGCTTGCAGATGAATTATTGACTAAAATTGCAGAATTATCTAACAAACCATAGGTAAACTTATAATTAATAGGAAAAATTGACATGAATAATCCCAACTTTCACTCGTCTTCTCAAAATAGTCCCAACTTTGTATTATTCTAGAATAATCCTAACTTTTGAGGGGATATTCTCAAAATAAAACAAACTATTATTTTTATTGCCTACACTAAACCGTTTTAGGTCTATAATATATGGAAAATTAATAGTTCGGATTATTTTGAAAAGGTACCGCTTATAGTTGGGATTATTATAAAATAATTCAAAGTAGAGATTATTTGTAGAATGTTAGTAAAAATAGGGATCATTCATGTCAATTTTTCCCAATTAATGTACATGGTTCACTAAATTATTTTGAGATCTTCCTACAAGAGAAGAGGAAATAAAGGAGAAAACCTACCAATACATGGGACAAGAAAAGACTCTCGTAAAGAGAGAGAGAAGCATAAATTATTTATTAGATGCAAAAATTTAGGGTTTACCATCTTCAAAGATGGTGGATATTATCCCCTATAAGTAATCAAGACTAGGATTTTTTTTTAAAGAATAAAACAAATAAATTTTCAATAGAGATTCTACTATTTGGATAGTCAAATTTGGAAAAATTGAGATTTTCACAAACAAAGCTCACTTAATATTCTACCAATAATGAGAATGGCTCTGTCATACTTCCTCTATTTTTAATATATTATTTATATGGTTTAGCCATATAGTTTTGGAAGAGAATATAAGATGCGCCATTTGAAAGATCATACAGTGGAAAGAAAAAAAATTGGGGAGATGCGCCATTTGAAAGATCATATATAGTGGAAAGAAAAAAAAAGAAAAATTCTATATGGTAGCACTCAACCTTTAGGTTTTCTATATGATAGCACTTCTTTAATAAATTCCGTTAAGTTATCGTTAGTTTTGACATTCATTAATCTGACATGTAAATCGAGACTTTTTCTACACCCAAAACGAGTATTTCTAATCATTTTTTGACAATGAATGGGGGGTAATCTTGTCCTTAAAGGCTTAATTAAAGGTCGGAATTGTCAAAAAATGATAAGAAATACTCATTTTGGGTGTCGAAAAAGTCTCGATTTGCGTGTCAGACTAATAAATATCAAAACTAACGACAACTTAAGCGGATTCACTTAAAAAGTGTTACCATGTAGAAAACCTAAGAGTTCGAGGCTACCAAGTATAAAGAAATTTAAGAAGTGCTGCCATATAGAAAACCTAAAAGTTGGGGGCTACCATGTAAAATTTCCCAAAAAAAATTGATTAGAGGGTAATGGGTAACTTTTTATTAATTACAGAGAGAAAAAATATATGCGATAAGAATGGATGATTTTATATTGTAGTTGAGATATAATCCCAACCATCAATAGAAAAAATAGTGGATAATTCTTATCATTGAACGATTCAAAACCCAAATTAATCAACTATATTACTTTAATAGTTAATTTACATATACTTAGTTTTTTTTTTTGCATCTGCAACAAGTACTAAAGAAAATCAAGATATAATCAGACGAGATCAAATCAAATTCGTAGAAATTACAATGAACCAAATCGAACAATACAACACAACCTCCTTGTATTTGCTTAATCAATTAAGCAGCTATTGATGGGGAAGTCTATCACTTGGGGAGGAAAATTCTTGATTTATTCATGTTGACCGCATCCGAATTTCCAATACTTTTATGTTGATGGTCTTGAACTTCAATGAATAGGAATGATTTTACGTACCATTTTTTAAACTTCCACATGGGAAGAGAATAAAACCAAACTCCAAACTCCAAACTCCAAACTCCCATGAAAGGAGAGAAAGAACCCAAAAATTAGGTAGAAAACTCTCAAAAAAGAGAGAATAGGGGATTATCAATAACAAAAGCAATAAAAAGTAGAATCAAAAAGAAGAATTGGGGGCTTACCATCATCGAAAGGATGATGGCAGCCCCTAACTAAAAGAAAAGGATTAGGGTTTTTTTAGGAGGAAGAGGAAATAGAAGAGAGGAGGAGGCTAGAGTTTTTATGCAAGATTTTACTTTTTACTAAAATCTAGTTTAGCTAGGCATTGTGTTCAATTTTGATTCAAAACCTAAATAAAAAATTTAATTGTTACTTTAAGTAAGAAAAAAATTGATACAAATGCAACTAAGTAAATTCATTATTCACTTACTAGGGTTTTTAATTTTCTTGGCCTCCTTGGCCGGAAATAGTCTAATTTCTTTGGAAATTAGACTATTTTCGACCCTTTGCCTTAGATTTTAGTGTTTTTTTTAGTGTTATTATCTTCTTTATTGCTTTCTTCTGTTTAGTTCTCTCCATCTGTGAGAGTTTTTGTCCCCCTTTTTGGTGGTTGTTTCTCATCTTTATATGAGTTTTCTTATTTTCATGGTGTCAATAATTTTGAAGATGGTCTGAATCCCTAAGGATTTAGGGTTTTTCAGCAATTCGTCATTGGGAACAATTATATCACAGAATCAGATTGTGAAGGTCTCTAATTGGAAAGATGCAAAGACTTCGAAGTACACTGCTCGCGTCAAGCTTGAAGAGGGGAGTTGGAGCTGTGCTCGAGTATGCTTAAAATTAATTGGTTCCATTGTGAAAATTGTTGCAATTTGCTAAATCTGTATTTTTCAGATCTTAATTATCATTGTATGTGCCATTTTGCTTATTATTAATGATATATTTTCTTCCCATAAAAAAAAAAAATTCATTATTCACTTGATTTGATAATAAAACAAGTTAATCGCGAAAAACAAGCAATGACCGGACTGGTTCAATAACTAATTTAATTCCCATAACAAGTACGAGTTTGAATCGTTAGTCTGCAGAAAGTTTCTCATCTTCACCTTCTCCATACTATTCCCTTTCATTTTGTTTAGGCAAATGTTCTAGTTCAATTTGGGTATGATATATGAAGAGTAGGATGAGAGATACCGGTAGAGCTCTTGACTTTACTAGGAAAGATAATTGCAAATGACATGTTAGCCACCCTCCAAGATTAGTCGAGGAAACCCCATCCAATGATAAAAGTCAGTAAGATAAAACAGCAAGTAAAGAGCGGAACAAGGGATTTACATTATATTATTGACATTACATGGAGATCCGGTTGCAACATACTCCCTTTGTTTCATTAATACTAGCCTTATGTGCACGCTTTGCGTGCGGTGACGTTTTTTATTTGTTGCTATTATTCATAAAATACCATAAAATCGATTGGTTGATTATTATTTTAATTGAATCACTATCATAGGCACGTATGAGTGTGGTTTTAAGAATGTTTAATTTTATTTTTGATTTTAAAAATTACATTGATTTGTATTATTTTTAATAGAAATTGCACTTACGTAACATTTTTCGTAAAATTCTAGTGTCTTTTTCTCTACGCATTATGTACATTTTTTTAATTGACGATTATTTTATAATCAAAAGTGCAAATTTTTTATTGTAATTTTGCATTGTCTTTTAAAAACTATGTGTATTTACGGTTGTGAGTAATACTCATTCTTTTGAAAAAAAATTACTACTTATATTTATCTAACTCGATTTGTTTTTTTGTAAATTTAGTAGGGAAGCATGTGCTATATACCAAGAAGAAAAAATTGCATACTTAATTGAAAGTATATAATGCGCTCGCAAATCGTAAAACTTGTGATGTTCCAAGCCTCTTGAGTTTTTTTTTCTTAGTGTTTGTAGATGAAAATGAGATTTTTTTTAGATAAAAACATTCTTGAGATTGTAGTTATCAATGTATTACTCCATATTTTGTATATTGTGTTTGGGTTTACTACATGGTAACTTCCCAATTTAATTTTATTTGTCAAACTTGATGTCCAATATGCCTTTGCATTGATTGAGGAAGGTTTTGAGTTGATTGAGAATTTATTTTGGAATGTTTTGTATATGATTATTGTGTATGGTGTTATTATCTCTTATTATTAAGGGTAATGTTGTAATTTAATAGGGGGACACCATTGCTCTCCTCTTCACTTATATAATAGAGATAAGTTATGCTACGACTTTTTATACACTTGTCAATGTAAAAACTTAAAGCATTAGCATATTTAATTATGTATTTCTAAATTTATAAAGTAGATATTTCAAATATACATACATATATACTGAAACGAATCTCAAAAGATCCTAAATGCTTGTGTATAATTTACAAATGATAATAGACAAAGTAGAGTACGTGAATAGTATGTACAAAAAATTGTAACTATAGTGAAATTGGGGGGAGGTGTTGAGTATTAGATAAATAGTGCACCTGAGCAAGACTCAAGACTCAATAACAACATGATTATACATAAATATGTTTCGGTTTTCTTATTGACAAGCCGCAATACTGATTAGTTATCATCTGCATTTTCTTATGTCATTAGGCAAACATGATTTGAATTTAACGTCTGCATCTTTTTGATGCACTGCTAGTACATCCAAGAATTCTTAATTGCCTAGTTGTAGATTTCCCCGAACAATAGATGATCCTGGACCTGCACCAAGGTATTAACATAGATTTGAAAATAGTGCAGAACAGAATGGGAGAATGTGATACGACGAGATAGAAAAAATGACACATAACTTCCATTTTCATTTGAATTGATTATCAAGTATATAACAATTTTCTACTCCAAAAAAAATATTATAATTTCTCTATTTCAAAACACTTGCAACTGTTTGATTTTCATATTTGCCGATGGATATCTTGGGCCATGAATATCTTTAATTATAAATTAGTAAAATTAGAAAAAGCTCCTGTTTGGAAAATATATTGAGACTTATCTAACAACATCTTAATCACTAACATATTTATTTTACATATCATAAAAAGGTTATAGTCAGAATTAATAGATACTCCCTCTGTATTTTTTTTATCTTTCTCACTTGGAATCTTGACACTATTCACAACTAGAGAGAATCTTTTAAATTTTTCTCAATATATAAGAAAAAATATAGTCATGTGGGGTCTTGTTTGATTCGTCTCAATGAGTAGTTTATTAATATTCAATTATTATAATTTTTACTAATATGTAATGAAAAATATTTAAGGTAGAATAAGTGCATTGGCAAACGTGCAAAGTCAAAGTAGGAAAGATAAAAAAATACAGAGGGAGTAAATATGTAAAAGTCAAACACTAACGAATGTAAAGAAAAGGAGGAAGTATATAACAAACTTTGCTTTGATTATAATGACTTTCAAAGGTGAAGAAGATTGTAGCTATAGAAGTTTGTAAAACACATTATCTTACTATTTCAAATAATTCAGTGATTAAAAGTCATACAACATCTATAGAATAATTCAAAATAAAAAAATACATTATCAAATTGGATCAAATAAAATTCTATAATGTCAAAATCACGATCCTTGATGAGATATAACAATTCTGCAAGCCCTCTTCCACATGGCTATATGGTACAACCTTCTACAAGGGGATTTATTGATCTCTTGTAATTTTGACGTAATACTTGATTTGATTCAACTGATTGTAGCCGAAAAATTGACATATCCTGTGAAGGCGTACAAATTCTCCCCAACAAATCAATCTGTAATAGAAAACAAAACACCCAAAGCAAAGTCCCCAAACTCTCACAAGGAGAGAGATAAAACCCAACATATGAATAGATATAACCCAATATATGGGTAGAACAACTCTTCATTAGAGATTGAAGGTTAATTGTAAACAAAAACTAAAAAACAAAAATAAAGAGGACAAATGGGGTTTACCACTGCCCACAAGGGTGGTAGTAGGCAGTAGCCCCTAGAACAAAAATAGAAAACTAGGGTTTTTAGAGAGAAAAGAGAGAGAACGGCTGGAGAGAAAACTAGGGTTTTTTAACACTACGATTTACTAAACACATTATCTTACTTAGAGACTTGTGTAATGTATTGTCAAATAATAGAGTAGACTTCAGGATTGACGATTCTCCTGAACGAGTTGGAGAAAATAGGAGAATGTAGTTTAGAGATAGAAAGTGCCATGAAATTACAATTTACTAGTTACTACATTTACCCGACTTTCTCTCTATTTTTCTCAAAAGGATTGTTATCATCTGAATTTGGCAGATTATGTGCATGCATTGGTACAATAGTCTCATTGGACTCCACTCCTAGACTGTAGTTATTAGTCAAGCCAAATCCTCGAGCTTAAGCAGCCATCATTGAGCATTAAACCCAGTTCTTTCATGAAAAAAGGCGGGCTCTACCCCACATCTAGTATCTCTAGCAATGTGCTTTTCATTCTTGCTGGTGGTTTGATTGACTAAACTACGAGAAAAAGAAAAGTGCAAGTTTTTGTGGGGTAGCTTTATTCTTTAAAAGGTTGGTGAAATCATGCTATATGAATGGCTCATAACCCAATTTAATCACAATTCTTTGCCGTTCCCGTCATTCAAATAAAAAGACGAAAACAATTATTTGCCGTTAATTGTCCCAGATAGAAAAGATCTGTCATTGTTCAGAATTTAAATTTCCAGTTCACTCATGAAAAGTAGTGGACATAAGGGGGTCCGATTCATGGGATAAACATTTGTAATCTTTATTGTAAAGAGAGCTATCAATTAGGATTTTCAGTTAGATTATTTGAGTCACATCATTTTGATTTTCGATTTAAGGGTTATTTCGGATCAAATTATGTATCCTTAACTTCGGATCTAATACAGGTTAGATAAGTTCATTTTGAATTATAATAGGTCTATGGATCATACTTTGAACAATTTTTAATATGGAATAACTAAATCAATTTTGTTAACGAAATTACTTGGTTGAGACCATCTCATTTACATAAACTGGTTTCTCCCAAATTCAATTTACATGTATTTGTTATCAGTTTATGCATATTTATTTTTTTATTTATGCATATTTTCCATCAATAATTTATGCAAATTTCATATATATATATTTATTTATTTCAGTTTATACATATTGTTATTATATGCATCTTCATATCAGGTTACACACATATTCCGTATTAGTTTATACAAATTTGTATAAACTAATAACAATTATGTATAAATTGATAAGAAAACAAATATAAACTAATTAAAATGATAGAATCCATCTTTATTTTAAGACGGTTTCATCAGTCAAGACCTTTTTTTTGGTTTGGTATCAAATAGTTGATTGATTAATTATATTGATAGGCTTGAATAAAATAACTTACTATGTTATTAAAATTTTAAACAAATTGAACTTCAAAATTATTTTACATGTCAACTTCAAATATATTCGAATGACATGATTATAATTATAAACGTCACATTATTGTTGAAAAGTAATGGGAGGTTACTTCCAAGAACTCATGCATTTTCAACTTAGATCAAAAATTGAAAGTTTGAATTCGATCTAATCTAATCTAATCTAATTTAATCGAAATCTAAATATAAATATATACATAAAGGAAGAACTTTTCGAGCGCATAGGGAGCTACTCATGATTACTAGATGACGCAGTCGGAAAATTCAAAGAAAAGCAAGCTCTAATCTTTAACAAACAGATTTACAAGCGATAAATCTGTAGAAACTCCAGAATCCACCAGAAAAGAGTAAAAACTCTAAAACTTTATTAAAGATGAAAAACTGCCTCCTAATGATGACCTAATAATGTTTAAATAGTTAAAACAAAACCCTAATACGGAAATAAGGAAATAATAAAATCCGAAAATAATTAAAGTGCTGTTTTCGGGCCCTAAACAAACTCGGATGGCTTAAAAAGCATATCGGTCACAATATAGCGGTGAGTTTGACTCGTTGGCCCGTTTCGCTTCCAGAAAGGTATTATAATAAGCAATCTGACTCCGGAGGCCTGATTAGTATAAATCATTTCAGGCTATTTTGACGAACTTCTTCGTCGAACTTATACGCTAACCTTTTCACGTCACTAGAGGCAATAGTATAGAGAGTACAACCTAAGCATGCCATGCCATTAATTTACTTTTTTAATTTTTTAAAGAATAGAGTTCTATATAGATAAAGATACATTTAAGGAGTTTTAGATAAGGGAAAAATAGAGTTTAGTTTTGAATAAACAACCTAAATTATTATACGATGTAAATTGAATGTAACTTTTGCTACATAATTTGGAATATTATAATTTTTACATCAATGGAGAATGCTCGACATGTGCTAGCTTAAAAATAAGATCTATTTACAATAGGCAAAATTGGCTTCAACACCACAAACTATGGCATGGGTACACCCAACACCACAAACTTTTGGCCAGTAGCAGAAACACCACCAACCATGGGCCTGGGTGCTGCATGCGTATCATAAATGAAGTCGGAGCTCCATTTTCTCGCTAGAGACGATGAATTCTCATTAATATTTTTACCACAATTTCCCTCCTTTTCTTGGCTTGAACACCCCAAATGATGACTTGGGTGCACAATGCACCACAAACTTTGGCTATTAGCCAAAATATCACTGGACTTGGTACAATGCGTATCATTAACGATATCGGAGGTAATTTTTTTGGCCGGCTAGTAGCCAAAAATGAAGCTGACTGTGGTGTTTATAGGAAAAAACATGGAGCTTGAATGGAAATGATCAAGGCACCAATATGCCTCGGGTTATTAATATTTTCATTAAAAAAAAATATCATCTAATGTTGCATAACTTATTAGTTAGAACTTTAGTACATGAACTTGAGGTCATGTGGTCGAATCTTATATGGAGCATGTTTCTAATTTTTTTAAATATGCATAATGGTGACATGGAATGAAACAACTAAAGGAAGAGTGCCACGTGGCGCGTAGAGTTGCTCAAAAACGTTTTTAATATATTAACTAGTGTGTTAGCCCGGGCGTTGCCCCGGGTGTTACCTTTTTTCTTCTTCACAATTGATACATATTTTTTCCACTCTTGTAAAAATTAATTTTATAAAAATATAACATTTAATTTACTTTATGTTTGCAATGAATATATAACATTATGTGGATTTATGAAGCACTAAAAAAGTTTGTTGAGATGGTAAGGACAAACTTCTCTTTGCAATTCAAGAGGTCGCATGTTCAAATCTAGTGGCAAACAATATTTATTTTGTAAGATGACGTAACGATCTACATGGCACATAAGATGAAGTGGCGAAGCTACGTGGCGCATATATAGTGAATAGTGCAACGTGACACCATTCCTTTGATAGGAACACCTTTTAATAAAGATTAATTAATAACTAATTTTTAGGCCCGGCTATGCCCCAGGTACTTATATATTTCATTTATTAGTATTTTACATTGAAATTATAACACCAAATATTACTTGGTTTAGTGGTTAAGACATTAGTACACAAGCTTGAGGTCATGAGATCAAATATTATACCATGCATAATCTAATTTTTTTTATTATATGTAGAGTACTTGAAATCAAAACTCTAAGGGATAGCGGCATAGCGCCACCAGTTTCTTGTTAAGGTACACCTTTTAATATATTAGTATAGGTTAATTAATTAATATAGATGAGTTGCATAAAATATGCAATGGCAGCACTTCGCTCATTATAAATCTATCAGAGTTTGTCTAAGCTTGCCTATGGGAACATGTAAATTTGAAGCTATAAATTATAAGAAAAGATTCATTTCTTAGTTGTTTTTAAAATGCTACCTAGTACCTATTACAAGGCAATGTAAGAAAGGCTCAGATGAAAGCTACCAAATTAAAGGCATAGTGAATCCTAAACGGGAAGTTATGAGTTCCATAATATTTAGTGCACTAGTTAAGGAATGAGTTATTTCTAAGTTTTTTTTTTAAAAAAAAAATGCTATTGTTATATATATAGAATCTAGTCATTGTTATCGTGTGTTCATGGGCACGTAATTGCAAATTCCTAGATCTGCAATACATAAATTTGCAAAAAAAAAAAAAAAAAAAGAAACAATTGGAGAAGAAGACATACAAATGCAAACAAAAAAAGTTCAAACCATGTCATAACTAATCTCAGGTAGCCATGAATGGTGGTAAATCACGCAAAAAACGACAGTTGAAGTAGCTTATATTATACATGGTGTAAAGCCTAGTTTGCAAGGACACAGCCAAAGAGGCCTAATTGGTGGTTGTATTCCTGTCTCTCAAGGCAATGTATAAGCAGACTATCAAAATTCGGTTCTTTGTTTGCATTCATAGATGCATCAGATTTTGACAATTTTGTCAAGCACAATGTTTAGATTAACCAAAAAGTGGGGGTGGCTCCATCATCATTTCAACCACCACAACCGAAATCCATTTCTATTTCGCAAAAATATTAGTGCATAACTAAATAAGGGGTTGTGATATATTCAACCTTTAAGGTTATAGATATCAAATACATTTATTGTAATTGTATTAATTTTTGAAAAAAAGAAAGACAAACTTATGCATTAACCGATATAATTAATGCTTATTTATTGCTTAATATTTTCAATTTTATGTTCTTATATGAAATCCTTAGGGATCCATAATTGTTATTCTAGTATGAACACTAGACCAACTACAAGAGGGGGGGTGAATTGCAGTTGAAGAGAAATTTTCAATTTATAATGAGGAAGTAAGACAAACTTGAAATTAGAATGAGACAAGCACACGAGACTTTTACAAGGAAAACTTCCTAGGCCCAATAGGAAGAAAAACCTTGACCACGAGGGATTTTGACTCAAACACTCTTTAATATACTAGGCCAAAAGACTCTCTTTTGTACAACCTAATACTGGACCTTCTCTATTTCTCTAGGAACTTGTTCCCCAGTCACTCAGTTCCCCCTGAATTGATGACACTCACTATTGACTTCACTCGAAGTCTTCTCTCTTCTCTCTTTCTTTCTCTCTCTTGAATACAAGGATATTCTCTGAATTTTCTCTCACCCACACACTATGAATATTACAATAATGAGTATGTTGAGTAAAGAGGAAATTACAAGAAAAACTTTCTAAGTAATGATTGACTTTTTTCGCTTGAAAGTTCTTAAATTTTTCTTCAAATAATTTCTTCTTATATAGCTGCTGCAGTTCTTCCTTCATCTGGACACGTTGTGCTCCATGTTCTCCTCAAATGGCGCGAGTGGAGTAATGGGAATCATGGCCTGATTTTCGCTGCATATCTCCATATTGTTTGTAACGGAAACTAACCACCTTCCACTATCCGTTAGTGGAAGTATCTTCAGCGAGTTAGTTGGGTTTGTTGGAGAACTTCAAGGAATCAGTTCCACATTGTATGCCATGCCAACTATAACTGATTTTTACGCACAAACAACAACAACAAAAAATATCTACTAACTTAAAGAATCTTTTATGCAAAGATTCTAAGTTACTAGAATATTAAACATACCATATTATAAAAATTCAAAGTGCATAAAATAAATATCTTGACTTAGATTAAGTAATTAATCTTTCTCCACAAGATATAAATGCGAAATTAACATTACATTATTTTTGGTATTTTATATTTTCGCAAAATAAAAACTATATAGTAAAATTAACCTAAGTAATTGGCATCATCAAAACATTAAATACAACAATATTTCCCCTTTTTGATGATGGCAAATATAAGGCATATAAAAACAAAATAAGAAAACTATAATAACTAAAGCAAAAGAATCAAGAGCTAATGACTTTAAAAAAAAAAACTAACAAAAGACTAAGAAAATAAATCTAGTACTAAACTAACAGAAAACGAATACTAAAATACTAAACTAACATAAATCAGTTTTGAATAAGAAAAATTCAAAAAGCATCACCTAGAACCAAAGAGGACTAGAATTTGATTTTTTATGTGCCACTCTATTTCTTCCCCTTTTTGTCATCATCAAAAACAACTAAGTACCCAGCAGTACTCTAAGAGTGCATCATATATAACAATGTCAAAGTGGAGTAGCTCAAACATGCATCTAATAATACTAGCCATCCAATTAAACATTATAATGAGCATAAAAGAATGAGATTAAAGCACATAGTCATGAAAAATGCACAGATTGAGTTCAAGATGGAAAAAGAAAAAGAATAAAGCACAAAATAAAGATAAGTAAGGAAAGGAGAGATATAAACCAAAACATTTTATCACCAAAAAGGATGGGTGATAAAAGAGAGTAACAACTAGTCACCATTGTTTTAATACAAACCAACCAAAAAAAATTGTTTCAACAGATTAATTAGGAGGGAAGGGAATTAAGGCTTAGAGGGCTTGGAAGGCTTGGGAGGACCAAGGAAAGCACCGACCACAGTATCAATCTTCTCCCGAACAGCTGATTTTCCTTGCTGCACACGTGCAAGGATCTGCTCCTGCTGAAGAACAGTCCTCGATCTTGAAGGAGCTTGATTCTCATCAAGATCAATATGAACTGCTCCTGGACCTTGTTCCTTGGGAGCCTTGGTCTCAGCAATTCTCTGACTCTTACGCACAGACCTCGGTCCTTCAGTACTGACCTCCTCCTCTAACTTCCACTTTATCCCAGTTTCAACCTTACCCTTAGTTTCAACAACCTCAAAGTCTAACATCCCACCCTGTACCCTAAGAGACAGCCTGGATAAGGTCTCCTTAGTTAAATAATTATCAGGCTCTAGATCAAAAGAGGTACTAGAAGGGAGTTTAATGTGATTCTTCTTGAGGATAACAAAAATCAGGTTAGCATAACCCACTTTGGTGTTGTGAGAGATGCAATAGGAAAGGTGAGAAATCATTGAAGCAGGGAAGTTTATTTTTATGTTCTTAGCAAGACAAAACATCAATGAGAGATCCATGAGGCTCGCTTGAGTCCTCTTGGAGGTCCTTGGCAGAATAAAGCGCCAAACTAAGTGAAATAAAAATTTATGAAAAGGAGAGAGATCTTTCTGATCTAGGGATTGGTCAGACTTTTTACCTCCAAAGTAACTCAAAACAGTGGCGTTTGAAGCCCCATTCACATTTAGCTTAGCCCTACCCTTCCCATATTCCTTGTACCCCTCAGTAGGTACATCAAACCATTCCCCTAAGTTCTTTACATTGAACTTAACTAATTTCCCAACGACAACACTTATGCATAAACCCTCGTTATTTTCAAACTTAGCAACAAACTCACTCATCTCACTCTCATAAAGGCCCTCATCAAAACTCAAAACTTTGACCTATTTTTGAAACTTAACAAGATCAAGAAACTAACTCCACTTTACTTTCTTGCACCAGGTGAAATCGACAGAAAACCCAATGATATACGTAGAGGATTTTGATTTCTTACCCCTTTTGGTAGGTATCAAGATTTCATTTTCTTGCTCTGTTTCAGCATCATCCAAATCTTCTTCCTTCTTTGGAGAGAGCACTTCATTTTCCGCAGAATTTGCTTGAGAACCTAGAGAATCTTCATTGGAGTTGGAAGATTCATTTTCGCTTTCATTATAATCCACTAGGGGTGAAGATTTTTCAGCCGGAAAATTTTTGGTGTCTTCGGAGGTTTTTCTTTTGGGGACCATTTAGGGTTTTAGGTGAGGAAGATGAAGATGGTAGAATTTTGTAGAGAGAGAGAGAGAGAAAGGCGGTTTTGCAGAGCTAATGGTTTTGGGATTAATTTGCCGTGAAAATTTTGATTTGATTGGATGGGTTTTTATTTTGGGGCGGAATTTATGGGAATTGTGAAAAGGAATTAAATGTGGCTTTTCCCTTCCATCTTTAAATCCGGTGAATTTATTTTAGTTTTAGATTTGTACATGAACGCTGGTGAAACGTTGCCATTTAAAAATTTGTGGGGGATGAACGAAGAAGGATGATTAATGGAAGAAGAGAAAATAAAATAAAAATAATATTTACGTGAAAAGAAAGAAAAAAGTAGAAAGTGTGAACTCATGCATGTAACATGTTCATTCTATAGGTACGACAACCTTTCTATTTTTACTCAAGTATATGCGTGGACAATAAGGGGAGTATTATGAAGACTTATGTGAGTCCTTTACAATGACAGTCTAATGAGTGATTAAATTCACAAAATGTTGCTGGCCACTTAGTGTAATCTTATAACTAAGGGTTTTATTTGAAGTAGCACACTCAATGAATTTTAATCATCCCTAGCTCTAAGCGAATTTTCTCGAATTGCTCTCTAGGAAGTGGTTTAGTTAAAATGTCAGTTATTTGATTTTCAGTTGGACAAAATTCAAGTTTGACAAGACCCTTTTCTACATTATCTTTAAGGAAATGATGTCTAATGTGAATATGCTTGACCCTTGAATGATGAACTGGATCCTTAGAGATACAAATAGCACTAGTATTATCACATTAGATAGGAACACACTTAAACTTAGTGCCAAAATCTCTTACTTGTTGCTTGATCCAAAGGACCTGGGAACAGCATGCAGCAGCAGCCACATAGTTTGCCTCTGCTGTGGATAAGGCAACAGTATTCTGCTTCTTTGAGCTCCATGACACCAAGCTTGATCCTAGGTACTGGACAATGCCTGATGTGCTCTTGCGGTTAACCAAGTCTCCAGCATAATCCGCATCCGAATAGCTTACTAGGTCAAACACATCACTTCGAAGATAGAACAAACATAAGTCATCACTTCCTTTCAAATACCTTAGAATTCTCTTAACTGCTGTTAAGTGAGATTCTTTGGGATTTGATTGGAACCGAGCACATAAACCAACACTAAAAGAAATATCGGGTCTACTTGCAGTTAAGTAAAGTAATGAACCAGTCATACCTCGATATTGCTTCTCATTTACACACTTACCATTTGAATCTTCATCTAACCTTGTTCCTGTTCCTATGGGAGTGTGGTTGGTTTTTGACTGTTCCCGTTCATATTTCTTGAGCAGTTCCTTGACATATTTTTGTTGATGGATCATTGTTCCTCTTTTAGTTTGCTTAATTTGCAAACCCAAAAAGAAGTTCAACTCTCCCATCATACTCATTTCGAATTCACCACTCATAAGATCAACAAACTCCTTACAAAGAAGATCATTAGTAGCACCGAAAATAATATTATCAACATAAATCTGGACTACTAATATGTCTGTTCCTTTTGATCGAAGGAACAAGGTTCTATCAACCTTACCTCTTATGAAATCATGTGAAAGCAGAAATTTTGACAACCTTTCATACCAAGATCTAGGTGCTTGTTTCAGCCCATAAAGAGCTTTATCAAGCTTATAGACTTGATTTGGAAGTTCCGGATTTTCAAATCCAGGAGGTTGTTCCACATAGACGTCTTCAATCAAAAAGCCATTTAGAAATGCACATTTGACGTCCATTTGGTACAACTTAAATCCCATAAAGGCAACAAAGGCAATCAAAATTCTTATTGCTTCTATTCTAGCATCAGGAGCAAAGGTTTCATCAAAATCAATACCTTCTTGTTGATTATAACCTTTGGCAACAAGTCTGGCCTTGTTCCTTACCACAGTTCCATGCTCATCAAGTTTGTTCCTGAAGACCCATTTTAGTCCTATAACCTTCTGGTTTTTTGGTTTTGTCTCCAGGTGCCATACCTTGTTCCTCTGGAACTCATTTAGCTCCTCTTGCATAGCGTTGATCCAATTAGTCTCCTTAAGCGCTACCATATGGTCCTTAGGTTCTGTCATAGATAAGAAAGCGTGAAAAGCACAAAAATTCTTCAATTGGGATCTCGTTTGAGTTCCCTTTTCAATGTCACTTATTATCAATTCTAAAGGATGAGAATTTTGGTGTTTCTAAGGCTTTGGATCAAATCTCCTAGTTGCTTCTTGAGTTTCTTGAGGTGATTGATTCTCTTGATCTTCTTCTGGATCAGGAGTTCCTTGATCCTCCTGAGTTCCTTCTGTTGCTTGTTCCTCAAGGGGATCATGCACAGGGTTATCAGGGTCAGGTTCTTGCTTCTTCTCTTTTCCTGCAGGGGTTAGTTCCTCATCATTTTGATTAAACTCATCAGGACGAGTCAAACCAATTTCAAAGTTATCATTGTGACTCTGTTCTTGCAGGGAGTTAGTCTCATCAAAAATAACATGGACACTTTCCTCGACACACATTGTTCGCTTATTGTAGACACGGTAAGTCTTACTATTTAAGGCATATCCTAGAAATATAGCCTCATCACTTCTAGCATCAAACATTCCTAAGTTGTTCTTTCCATTGTTATGTACAAAACATTTACATCCAAAAACACAAAAATAAGAAAATATTGGGTTTTCTTCTTTTAAGTAGCTCATAAGGAGTCTTCATGGTGATTGGCCTTAGCATGACACGATTGATGATGTAGCATGCTGTGTTCACTGCTTCAGCCCAAAAGTTCTTCGGAAGACCGCTTGCAATTATCATCGTCCTTGCCATATCCTCAAGAGCCCGGTTCTTCCTTTCGGCTACACCATTCTGTTGTGGTGTTCTTGGAGTTGAGAAATTATGATCTAAAACTTCATTGCTACAAAATTCATCAAACTTGGAGTTTTCAAACTCCGTACCATGGTCAGATCTTAAATGCTTTAATTTAAAACCACTAGTTCTTTGAATCTTTTTAGCAAGGGTTAGAAATTCATCAAACGTTTCATCCTTACTATGAAGAAAAATAACTCATGTGTATCTTGAAAAACCAGCTACTATGACTAAGACATATTTCTTACCGGATCGGCTTTTGATGCGTACAGGGCCACATAAGTCCATGTGAAGAAGTTATAATGGACTTTGTGTGCTTACCATTTTCTTGGATTTGAATTAGGATCTCACTTGCTTGCCTTTGACACATGAATCACAAACATCGTGGTTTAGTGACTTAATAGTTGGTAGACCAACCACCAAGTCCTTCCCACTTAGTTTATGCAGTAGGGACAGGCTTGCATGACCACATCTTTTGTGCCATAGAAAAGGATCAGCTTCGATCACACTTAAGTATGTGAGATTATTCCTAGGAACAAGGTTCAGGTCAACCATATAGGTGTTCCCTTTCCTCGTTCCCTCAAGGATCTTGGTTCCTGTACTTTCATAGCTGACTACACAAGACTCATTAGTAAACTTCACTGTATTTCCCTTATCACAAAACTGAGATATACTAAGTAAACTATGTTTTAAACCCTCGACCAAAAATACATTATCTATGGAATGTGACTGAGATTTACCAATCTTACCAACTGCTACAATGTTTCCTGTAAGATTGTCTCCAAAGGTCACAGTTCCTCCATTGAAGACTGAAAGTGAGAGAAATTTTGATCTATTTCCTATCATGTGCTTAGAACAACCGCTATCGAGATACCACAAGTTGTTCCCCCTCACTTTAGTCTGTACCATAGCAAACTAGTTAGTTGCAGGAACCCAGTCTAACTTGGGTTCCATTGTTGGACTTGAGCCTTTCTTAATTTTCCAAACATGTTTCACTAGGTACGTGTTCCTCTCAATACGTTCTTCTCTGGTGGAATAGTCAGATACAATGTGACCACTGTTCTCGCAGTAAGAACCTATTTTACGACTTGGCAGATCAACATATTTTTTCTTTTTGCTCTTCTTTTTATGATTGAAACCTAGACCATTTCTTCCTTTGTTTTGATACTTTTGTATCCATGAGACTGGGTCAGGTTGCTTGTTCCTTGAGGGCTCCAGTTTCTTCTTTAATACCAGATTTTCTTGAGAGATATTATCAAAATCGTTTTTCAAATTTTCAGCAATATTTCTGGTATTAGATGAAGAGACTGTTCCTTCAGGAACAAACAGTTTCAATTCTGCCAGTTCCAAATTCAAAAGATAATTTTCATTTTTGACTTTTTCAAAAGCATCTTGATAATTTCTACTCTTGTCAAAAAGTTCAAAGAATCTTTTTTCAGTGTCACATTTTAGTGAGTTAAGCCAATTTGAATGATTCTTAGTGATTTTCAAGGCATTATTTAATTGATCTCTTTTTACACATACATCCTTGTAATCATCTAAGATTTCTAGCAAAAGTTTTATTAATTGACTTTTATTCAGTTTTGTAAATTCCTCTTCAATGGCATTAAAACTTACCTTGGGGTTTGATGATTCCACTTTTTCTTCAATATTTGCCATGAGACATAGATGAGCAGTTTCTTCCTCAGTTTGTTCCTGCTCCTCCTCTGAGTCAGACTCTCCCCATGCTGCTACCATGGCTCTCATCATATCATTTCTCGAAAATGATCTTTGTTGTTCCTTGCGCTTCTCTTTGTATCTTCCTTTAGCTTTCTCGTTTTCCCGTTGAGGACATTCCTTGATGAAATGATCAAGGCCTCCACACTTGTGACAACTTAGCTTTGTTGGTTTCTTGGTAACCTTTCCTTTGTAGTTCTTGTTAAAGAACTTCTTGAATCTTCTAACGATCATTGCAACTTCTTCATCATCAGTTTCTAAGTCTTCTTGTTCCTCAGTCCTGAGGGCCAGAGCCTTAGGTTTTGATGATTCAGTTTCATGAGTTTCGAGATGTAACTCATGGGTCATCAAGGAACCATCAAGTTGTTCAATGTTGAACGTTGTGAAGTCCTTGGTTTCCAACAGTGTTGTTGTCTTGACCATCCATTTTTCATCTTGTGGTAGACTCCTTAGAACCTTGTGGACCTGTTCCTCTGGGGAGATTATCTTTCCCAGAGATTCAAGTTTGTTTATAATGTTTGAGAAGCGAGTGAGCATATCTTGAATAGGCTCCTTTTGTTTCATGTGAAACAATTCATACTTATGCATGAGCATGTCGATCTTTGATCGTTTCACTTCTCTTGTTCCTTCATGAGTAATTTGAAGGAGTTCCCACATTTGCTTTGCAGTCTTGCATCCCATGACTCGATTGTGTTCATGGGAACCAAGACCGCAATGGAGTAGCTTCTTGGCCATGTTGTTCATCTCCATTTTGTCGAAGTCCTCTTTGTCAAATTCGGCAAGGGGTTTAGGAACCAGCTCCCCTTTCTCGTTCTTCTTTGTGACTTCAAAGTCCCCGATTTCAATTACCTTCCACACTTGGTAATTTTCAGCTTTAATAAATATTTCCATACGGTTCTTCCAGTATGGATAATGTTTGCCATTGAACATGGGTGGGCGTTGAGTTGAATACCCTTCATCAAGCTTTTCTCCCGTTGTGTTCATTTTTCCAGGTACAATCTCCTTAGTGTTAGCTGATTCTGGAGGTACTAGGCTCTTATACCGATTGTTATTCTAGTATGAACACTAGACCAACTACAAGAGGGGGGGTGAATTGTAGTTGAGGAGAAATTTTCAATTTGTAATGCGGAAGTAAAACAAACTTGAAATTAGAAAGAGACAAGCACACGAGATTTTTACAAGGAAAACTTCCTAGGCCCAATAGGAAGAAAAACCTTGACCACGAGGAATTTTGACTCAAACTCTCTTTAATATACTAGGCCAAAAGACTCTTTTGTACAACCTAATACTGGACCTTCTCTGTTCCTCTAGGAACTTGTTCCCCAATTACTCAGTTCCCCCTGAATTGATGACACTCACTATTGACTTCACTCGAAGTCTTCTCTCTTCTCTCTTTCTTTATCTCTCTTGAATACAAGGATATTCTCTGAATTTTCTCTCACCCACACACTATGAATATTACAATAATGAGTATGTTGAATAAAGAGGAAATTACAAGAAGAACTTTCTAAGTAATGATTGACTTTTTTTCGCTTGAAAGTTCTTAAATTTTTCTTCAAATAATTTCTTCTTATATAGCTGTTGCAGTTCTTCCTTCATCTGGACACGTTGTGCTCCATGTTCTCCTCAAATGGCGCGAGTGGAGTAATGGGAATCATGGCCTGATTTTCGTTGCATATCTCCATATTGTTTGCAACGGAAACTAACCACCTTCCACTATCCGTTAGTGGAAGTATCTTCAGCGAGTTAGTTGGGTTTGTTGGAGAACTTCAAGGAATCAGTTCCACATTGTATGCCACGCCAACTATAACTGATTTTTACGCACAAACAACAACAGCAAAAAATATCTACTAACTTAAAGAATCTTTTATGCAAGATTCTAAGTTACTAGAATATTAAACATACCATATTATAAAAATTCAAAGTGCATAAAATAAATATCTTGACTTAGATTAAGTAATTAATCTTTTTCCACAAGATATAAATGCAAAATTAACATTACATTATTTTTGGTATTTTATATTTTCGCAAAATAAAAACTATGTAGTTAAATTAACCTAAGTAATTGGCATCATGAAAACATCAAATACAACAATAATTTTCTTTAAATAACTTCATTTTAATTGAACTCCTAATTGCTTTTTGAAGACCAATGTTCTATCGTTCTTAACTTTAGTCGTTTGTATTCCAACTTTTATGTGGAAATAACATCATAATGTGGCATCTTGTTAGATTTGATTCCACATAATAACCTATAATATCATCTTTTAATAATAATAATAATTCATATCAATGTGTAATTAAAGATATTATTGGCAAATAATATGTCTCGAAACTGTTAAGAAGATAATGAGGCAAAGATTTTAGGACAAAGATTTTTTTTTAATTTGGTGGAAGGATGCATGCTGGGTATTCTTCTCTCAAAACTGTATCTTGACTTATCTTAATAAATAAAATAAGAATTTTAACTATATATATGTTAATATCTTGACGGGTATGATTATGATTACCAAGCTAAGTGAAGCTATTAGCTATATAGGCTGTTGCACTGTGGGCTTCACCATAGTTATGTCGATTGAAGAAAGTAGTAAAATTATGATGAAAAAGAGCTCGAGTATCATCCATGAGAAGTTGGAGTTTTCACGAGTAGTGGAACTTTTTCGGCAAATTAGATGTTAGCAACAAGAAGATTATCTCCTTTTAAAAAAAATTGATGAACGTTTTTATACATAGAGATAAGACCATTTCCAAGTCACTTGCTTCAGCTTAATTGTATCACTTTCATTCGTGTCGCACTAACAGTTGAACATGATTATAAGTAAAGTCGCAAATACATAAGTTTACATTTTGGAAAAAATATACTAAAGTTTGCAATATGGTTTTAGTCTAATTGATGATCTATATTCAAGTCCTGCACATTTTTTTCATTCTTCTTTGAGGAGGGGGTGGGATATATATTTGTATGACTGATTTCGATATTTTACGTCATTTTATGTTGATTGTTTATGATATTTTTATTATTCCCAACCATGAATATCTATGAATGGTGGGAAGAAAATGAGGGAAGATAATTTTTTGTCCTTTTCTTTGCCTCAACATCGATTTTTTCGTAAATGGTGTGCGGTCCTCAATATTGGATTTTGTCTTTAATAAGTTTTTAGGGATGAGTAGAGTAAAGAAGAAACGAAGAAGTTTCTCTCACAAAATTAACCTTGCTCATTTATTTATGGAGCCTTTTTATGGGCTTACAAGTTACAACCCCTTACTAAAACTGAAAAATAGAAAATGCAACTACTTAGTAGTAGTGAATAAGTGTACATCCCATGTTATATTCCATAATAATCTCATGATCGCAAACAATATTGCCTAACCCACTATCTACAAATTGACTAACTAAAATCAATTGCTCCTACATATATGTGAAACTAACCATCCATGATTTTGGAAGCACTTCCAACACACCCCTTGCTCCAAAATTTGCAGGAGCCAACATTCAACATTGTGTCACAATCTTGCTCGTTGCTTATTGTTGCTGCATATCGGACCTCCAATTTTTTTTTTTTTTTTGTTATTCTTAATCTTCATGGAGCACTTCACTTCTCTTCCTAATGTAAAATTACCATCTTCCAATTTGCTGATACACTTCTCATCAAACTATAAATCTAATTTGTTGATGCATGTTATTACCTACCTTCATTCAGCGAAGCATTTCTCTTCATAACCTCTCATTGATGTTGTCTTGCAAATTCGACCACATCGACTACTACAACTTCGGAACCCATCTTTTCGTTGACTACACCTTCCACCATTATCAGATTGCATTTTGCTTGTGAATCATTACTCATGGTTAAACACAAAGACACTCACAATTTTATTTTATTTTTATAATTTTCTCTCCTATTTTTTCTTAAAAGAAATTTGGATCTCTCTTTCTCTCCTTTGTTCTTCTTCTTGTTCATTGCTCTATCTACTTTTTTTAGGATCGAACCTGATGCTCTTGATACCATGTTAATTTAGGGATGATCAAAGGACTGAAGAAACCGAGAAGTTTTACTCATAAACTTGTTCATATACTTAAATGATAATGAAGCCTTTTTATAGGCTTACAGGTTATAACCCCTTACTTAAAACTGAAAAATAGAACATGCAACTACTTAGTGGATAAATGTACATCCCATGATATACTCCATAATGATCTATGATCTCTAATGCCTATCCCACTAACTACACATTGAGTAATTAAAATCAAATGCTCCTAAATATAAGGGAAATTAACTATTTATGATTTTGGGAGCACTTCCAGCATTCTTTTTCCGGCAAAGTCTTCAAGAATTCGGTGGGGTGACCAAGTCTTGATAAACTTAGGTGGCCGGAGTTGGTGGAATAAAAGAGAGGAAAGGAAGACTTGAGGGAGGGGGAAAAGTGAAAGAGGAGAGTGAGACAATGAATGAGAGGGAAATGAAGGGGTATGGGCCTTGGGGTGTGTAAAAGTACAAAATATAGAGTGATAGTAGGAAAATACAATGTGGTGAATAGCAAAGCCTTGGATTATTGCCCTACTAGCATTTTTGGCATCTTATGCGTGCGTGTCATATTAACATTTTCTTTTCTTAATTAGTAATTCATCAGTGTTACAAAAAAATTGATTCGAATAGACATTTATAATTATTTCTAATTTTTTTAATATGGATTTCTTAAATCAATGTTTTGTTGGTTTTTTAGTTATTTGTTCATCATTATTCAAATATATTATTTAGAGAAGGAAATATAAAGCAGAAGAAAGTTTGTGCTCAAATAAAGTGGAAAAATTTGTGTATCAGGTTTAATAGTTGAATATTAATAAAGTGGAAGAATTTGATTTATATATCATAGATTACCAAATAATAATCAACATTTAGGTTTTAAAATATTATCAGTATAATTATTAATATGAAATTCATGCTTTTATTTTTTCTTCTGATTGTGTCAATCATGTTATATTATCAATTTAATTTTTGATCAGACTTTTTCATATATATGTAAGAAGAGGAAATCATTCTCCTTAATTTAATATTTGATTGAAATTTCAAATTTAATTCCATTGTTAACTTGTGTAATATACTACCTCCGTTTCTATTTAATAGTTACACTTTGCTTTTCATTAAAACCAAGGCGAAATGGGTAAAGTAGGAGAGAGAAGTTGTATAAAGTTAAAAGTTAGCATCAACAAGTACAAATCAATAATAAAAAATTATAGAAGAGATAAAGTTTTAGCATGTGGGAGACTTTTGTGGGACCACATGAGGGGACCAATAGTGGAAATGATGATTGATATTTTACCTTATATATAAAAAGCAAGAGTGTAACCATTAAAAAGGAACAATCTAAAAAGGAACAGTCTAAAAAGGAAAGTGTAACTATTAAATAGAAACGGAGGTAGTATATGGCAAGTAATAAGAAGAAAATATTATCTAATACTCCCTCCATTTCATTTTAATCTACACACTTTCCTTTTTGGTCTGTTTCTTTTTAATCTACACACTGTTGCTTTTTCTATTTTATGTAACATGTCACATCTACTTTCTCCTCTTTTTCCACCCATGTCATCCACTTGCTAATATTTTATCCCACTTTTTACTTTCTCTATCTCACTTTTCAGTTTCTCTATCCACCTTTTCAGTTTCTCTCTCTTACTTTCGTACTTATTCCTTGGTTCTGCCCCAAAGTGAAGTGAGTAAATTAAAATGAAACGGAGGGAGTATATATAGAGATTTAAAATCATTAAGGGTATATTAAACTTTTTATAAGGAGGATACCATCTTCCTTCCCCTTTACTTATGTAATAGAGATAGAGATATGTGTATGCATGGTAGAAAATAATGAAGATTAAATTTTACAGATTACTAAACGATATAGTTTGATTAGTAGTATCTTTACAGGCCCCATACATAAAAGGAATCAAATAATCCTACAGTCATTCTTCAACAACATCAATGAAATGGTCTCTTTCCTATCAAAATCACTTAGGGTAATCTTTTGCTGGGCAAGCAGTCCCCACATTTTTGGCTACTTTACTTTTGCACCATTTCTCACCACCTTTGACCAATCTGTGGGCGCTTTCTAGTATAAACTGTCCAAATTGGAAGATTTTATTATATAATATGTATAATATATATACCCCATCCGTTTCATTTTAATCTACACACTTACACTTTTCACGCATAACAATGTAAAACTTTGAGGACATATATCTTTAGTTTTGTATTTGTAAAAATTATAAAAAGTACATATTAATAAAATACATGTTATGATGAATCTAACAAGATCCCACATGACTATATTTTCATCCGCGTATAAATCACAAATGATGGTCAAAGTGAAATTTGTGAATAGTGTAAAATGTCAAAGTGTGTAGATTTAAATGAAACGGATGGAGTATATATATACAACACTATTATTTATTCACTCTCCATTCCTAAAACAAATGTTTCTTAAGCCGAACTTAATTATGTACATTATTCCTAGTGTATTGGAACTGAAAAAGAGCTAACAACTCTTACATATATATTTGGTTCTTAATTAATTCGACCAATTTACTTAACATTCCCATTTGTCTTTAACGTTGTGTAGTTTTTTTTTTTTTTTTTTTTTTTGTTTTTGTTTTTATATGGAATCTCCAACATAAAGCTGAAGTGCTCAGTTAATCTGTGTGAATTGTGAAAGGAGTAGGTACTGTGTACTTGCAAGTTGCAATATTTGCTCTATTGTTTACTGTAGCAGTTGATTTGTTCTCTTGTTAAATCTAACAGTTTGTTTTAGATATTCACTATTGCCTAGGGAAATTTACTATAGCTCTGAAAGAAGATATAGCATGAACGTTAATGGTTTTTTTTTTTAATTTTAGGACATTGTTTGCTCACTAAGTATGTCTACAATTCATCTTCATTTTCTCCTTCCACCACTTCTCTGATCAATCAGTCTAATCAAACTACACGGATTACAAAAATTATACTTTTCAAATTACACAAATTCTTGGGCTTAACTATTACACCATAATTTATGGTGCAATAACCTACAAAACATCATTTTTTTTTAAAAAAACAAGCTCAAATAACATGAAATAAATGATAAAATGACATGAGATTCATGTCATTATTTGTATAGTCCATGCCATTCTTGTAGTGCATGTCATTACGCATGTTACTCAATAAGTTATGGAGTAAAATGTTACATCCAAGACGCACTATTTAAATTAAGCAAATGAAAGCAAAAGACTGGTTAATTTTAATGGTAATAGACATTAATTAGATTATTAAGCCTATATCTGATTATTTATAGACCAAAAGCTTGAAAATTAATCCAAAACAAACTAATAAAGATTCTTACAAACCAACAACATAAATTAAAGGCGCTCATCAACTAAACTATCTCTTTAGAGGGTAATGTAAAATCTTTTTAGAAAATACGTTTATATTTCACCATTAAGAGACAGAAATATATTAAATTTAACAAAGGAACAATAATGAAAATGAAATATAAAAAGAAGTTCAAAATATATGTATCAAATTAAACAAAAAGTGCAATATATGCTAGCTGTAGATTATTTAGGGGCCTATAATATAAACTTACGCACATAATCATCATCTATTGTATATTCTCCCATAATATGGAACCCTAATGAAGTCTTGTTTAGCCTTTATTAGAAAAAAAAGAAAGAAAACAAGACCATTAACAAAAAATACTTCACGTGCAGTATATGCTGTACAACATTTAGGGCCCTATAAAACCCCCAATTTGTTTCTAAAGAAAGCACAAAGTTAAGTTGATTTAGTCTAGATAACCAAGCCACTTCCTTTTGCTGGCCACAGAGAAAGAGAGAGCGAATTAAGGTGAGTGGGGCGGTCCAAAAATTTAAAGCGATGGCGCTAGAAGCAGCCGTATATCAGCAAGACCTTTTTGGCCATAATAATGGCACTAATAAAGATGTTTACCCTTTATTATTAGAATCTTGGTCTGATAGTAATGATAGTTCTTTTCCTTACCTTAAACTCCAAGATCATAATAATCATGAAAACTCCTACTCCACCATAAATGATTTTGACCCTACTAGTTACTTTCTAGACAGCCAATTAGTTGAATTTGATTGGCATTCTTATTATTATCATCATGGAATTAACCATGAAAGTATTATTTCTCCTTCTCCTCTTTGTACAGTTAATGATTTGCCATCCTTGAATAATTATGATCATGATTGTTGGGGACTAATTAGCTCATCGGCAAACGACGAGCCGAAGGCGGCAAACGAAAGTGATGGTGTTCCCACGGAGATGGTGCTGAGGCCGAAGCAACGACGACGTGCAAGAGCTAAGAAGAACAAAGAGGAGATAGAGAATCAAAGGATGACTCACATTGCTGTTGAAAGGAATCGTAGGAAGCAAATGAATGAATACTTGAATGAGCTTAGATCTTTGATGCCTGAATCTTATGTTCAAAGGGTACTTTCTATATCCTCTTTTTTGCTATTAATATTTTCTTCTCATTAGTTAAGAACATGAGATCTATTAATTAGCTTCTTCCTAGATTGGAGGATGGAGGAGGGTTATTAGCTTACTAAAAAGTACGAAGTGTGAACTAAAAAGTAAGAAGAAGTCTATATTTTGGTTAAGATTATATCATAATGATAAAAGTAACTATTTCAAGTCAAACGGAGTATTTCTTTTTTCATCCCACTTCAAAAGAAAAGGGTGATTGATATATCAGATGTTGTGTTGTGTGTAGCTCTTTCAGTATGTCTATCATATTTGCGGGTGTGCACCTAGAATCACGTTTACGTATCTAAGGCTACTTTTGTTGCTCATTTGTTCATTAAGGGTTTACTTTTTCTTATTTGAAATCATGTATATCTATATGAACAATGAGTTAATAAAGACTAAATGTGCGAAATTAAAGCAGTACTCTCCACCTCCTAGCCTCCTAGATGTACATTAGAGAATCCAAATTCTTACAACTATAGGCTAGCTACAAAGTATATGAAGATTGAAGAGTCATATATGTCATAGATATGTACATAGTATATTTCCTTTGTGACTAGAAGAAATATATTTGATTTTATTTTTCTAATCCTAGTTTATAAGATAGCAAATCAAATGTTGTTGTGACTACTCTATGAGAAGATCAATAAAGTGAGAAACCCACCTTGTCTATGTGCTTTTGGACAATTTATCTGCAATTTTTGAGGGGGGGAAAATATGTGGAGAGTTGCATAGTTGAGTATGCATACAATGCAATGAGATATATTCCCTTCTTCTTTGAATAAATTTGCACAAAATTAGAGTGGCAAACTTTGTGTAAGCCAGTAAAAAGGTAAGAAAAAAAAGCTAAATGTACTTTTTCTTTTTCATCAACATAATAAAGGGGGACCAAGCTTCAATAGTAGGAGCAGCAATCAATTTTGTGAAGGAGATGGAGCATAACCTACAAAGCCTGAGTGCTAAGAAGCAAATGAAAGAGAATGTTAATACAGATGGTAGTAGTTCAAGCTCATCTTTGCCCTTTAGAGAATTCTTTACCTTCCCACAATTCTCTAGTACTTGTGATAATAATGAAGATCACACGAGTTCCGGCAGCTCAATAAGTCAGCAACAACAGCTTGATAATGCTGGTGGTGTTCAAGGTGGGTGGTTGGGTGCGGATGTAGAGGTGACAATGGTGGAGAGCCACGCACACCTTAAGATCCGATTGAGGCGGCCGCCTAAGCAGCTATCTAAGTTCGTTTCTGGGTTGCATAGCTTAAGGCTGTCCATCCTTCATCTTAATGTTACTACTGCTGATGATGGAGTGGTCCTTTACTCATTTAGTCTCAAGGTTTGTGAGCTTTATGACTATCTTATTTACTTGGCTACATCTCATTTTCTCATAAGTCTCATAATTAATTTGGATGGAGATATTACATAGAGGTTTTTTTTTTTTTTTTTTTTTTGATAATTGACATTACATAGAGGTTTATATGTAGTCATGTTAGCCTTGTAGTGTAAAAAGATACATATAACTAATGTATCGTACATTAATCTAATACAGAGAGACCACCAATTCAACTACTAAAGTAATTTTGTATAACTTTTAAACTTTTTAGTTTTTATACTTTTTTCATAATCTAACTTTGTATTTATGTTATTTATAACATTTATCCGTTTTTATTTAATTAATAGTGGCAGTCTAATATTTATGGCATTCTTAACTCATTCATAGTATCAAATATGCGAAAGTTCTTCATTTTATCTCAGGTACTCAAGTGATTGTGTCTTATATATAATCGACATTCTAATTAAGCTGAGATTTATGGTTTACATAGCTTGTATCAGTTGGATTTTTGAGTCTCTACTTGAATATGTACTCATTATGTTGTCAAACATGTAATCAGATCTGTGCAATTATTTATGATACGAACTTAAGTGATGTGCCATGGTTTCTTGAATTTATAATAAAATATTCCTCCATTCCTTAGGAAGAAAATTTGTGCTAATAAAGTTAATTTTATATGATTGCAGGTAGAAGATGGGAACAAGCTAAGTTCAGTGGATGATATTGCAAGAGCAGTGTACCTATTACTAGGTAGGATTCAAGAAGAGACTAATTCTATCTAGGTGTTGATTAATTAGTCGTTAAGTAATACTTTATAAAGCAAGTACTCTTATAGCTGGCTGTTTAATGATCTTCGTCTCTCCTCCATCCAGTCTTAAACATTTTAATATATTCTTGTGATTAATCATGTATAATGTGTATTGCCAAAATTGCAATATGTGGCTAGTTTTATGGTCATATTTTGTCATTTATAAGCAAGAAAGCATGTCCTTCATTAGTCAACGTGAGCAAAGCCAATGCATGTACATTCAATTGTTGGGACTAAAATCAAAAGAGTGAACCAGATATATATATATCTGAATAAAACAAGAGCTTGATAATTAGAGAATCTGATAAATTATACGCGAAAAAAATCTCTTACTATAGAGAAAGGGAAACAAATGACACCTATGTTATTGTTTATCAACTACTAATGTGACCAGATTCGCTATCTAATTTGGCTTTTGAATTCGCAATTCGCCCAATATAGGCGAAAAATAAGCCAAAACTGACCGTAATTCACTTGTCTCAATTCGCAATTCGCATGAGAATTAGGAATCTAGGATCGGATCATATTAAAGCTCAACTCACCAAGAAGTACTTGGTACTACGATCATTAGGGGAACCATACCTAACCCTGAAGATGCTTTCCGATTGCTCGTTTGAGAACTACTATTTTTGGCTTTAAAACTGAACCATATCCTTATATTTGAGAGAAACTTCCAAATTAATCGGAATAAATTATAATTTTTCTTCTATAATCGATCAATATAAACATCAACAACTCCACTGGATCAGTCTCTCCTCAACAGATAAGTGCTTAGGCCACAAAAATCTTACCTAATGGAGAGACAGTTGGAGAGGCCAGGTGACAAAACCTTATACTTTTCATTACAAAACCAATAAACCAAAAAAAGATGATTATTTTGTGAAAGAATTTTCAGGCCTTTAATTTGTACTTGTGATCGAGTAATCGAAGATGAAAAAGAAGATCCTGAATTTTGTGAACAATGCGGAGTCAAATTCGCACAGAACCTGTGTGTGAATTACAACCCTCAACCCTTAAGACTACTAGCTAGTCTCTAAAGTGTGTACATAAACTCTTACCTTGGTTCGTTGTGGTGGAAACTAGGATAAAATTGATGTACGGCGAGTGAGCGGATAATTCTTTTGAGCACTTCTTGGATACAATTGGCCAATAAGTTATCTCACAGACCCACTAGGAACAATAAGATTTTACATTAAAAGTCATGATTGAGATAAAAATTAAAAGAAGATTATAGGCTCTTAGTTGTTGTCAAGAAACTCTTCTACAAGTGTTTGTTTATTGTCAATGTCAAGGAGCAAGAAAAATTCTAGGCCAATTTTGTATATGAAAGTCAATCTAATTTACATGTATGTACATCCAATTATTTATCATAGGGTGTATAGAAGATAAGAATAAAATGCAGTGAACAAAAAAATATGTCATGCTTCACAAAAAAGACAGTAAAAAAGGAAAAATAACATAACGGTAATGATGTGCAAACTACACGATTTGCCCGCAACAGGTGAAAGAACACTATGATTATTCCGCACAAACTGCATGACCAACCCACCGGGCATTAAGTGCCCGGCCCCTGGGCATGTAATTAGCTGCGCGCCTGCCCAAGCACTTCTTCTATCTAACATCATTCCCATTCTTCCTTGACATCCCCCCAGAGCACTATGAAATATATGCATTCTTATCGTCTAAAATACATATGTACGTATAAACTCCACTAACACCTACATATCTATACCCATATATATACAACACACATTTCACTATAAATCTTCTAACATTTAATTGGACCTATTATATAATGATCTCAAGTCCCCCCTTGTATGTAGAGGATGAAATCTTAATTCTAGTTAAACTAGAAAATAATTATATCATATAACAAGTCCTAGAATCTAAACTAGGAATAGAAAAGTGAACTTTATCCCTAAGCTGATTATATTTGAAACAGATCTCTAGAATCATCAACCATCTAAAAGATGAAAATTCTGCAAGGAGCAAGCAATAAATCACAAATTGTTAAACGTCCTTGAAAGAAGCGGGAGAGGACGCTTTCCATTACTAGCTAGGAGCAAACGCTCCAAGTTCGCCAGCTTCGAATGGACACTCTACCTTCATGATAAGTGCATATTCAAATATAATTTATTTGCATATTAGAGCATTTACATTGCATTTCTGCATATTTAGGTCCCTTTTCATAAGCTACGATGCTTTCACGGGTTGTTTGGTCTTTTGATGTAATCTCAGGTACTCTGGACTCCTATTTGAGGATATGACGATTAAGACACTTGGATGACCTTCAAAACGATATATCATGTGCCCAAAACGGATTGAAAGTGAAGAAGATACACATGACTTTGTGTACTTGTGCGAAATATGACACCTCTGCACCATTTCACTCATAAATTTTGACACAACAATGATAATAAGGTAATTCCAACTGGGTTGGAAACTAGACTTCAAGAGCTTTCCAACGATATATTACATGTGTAAAACAAAGCTCTGGATCTAAAGTTATCGCTGTTCAAAATTAAGCTGAAGCCATTGTCTCGCCCGCACGCCCGTGCGGATATGTGATCGGCCGTGCAACCTGCAATCAAAAGTCATGAATGTTTCTGCCTTGCTCGCACGACCGAGCGAGATTTCGCTCGACCGTGCATGACCATGCACGCCTGTGCAAGACGTTGATTGCCCGTGCAACCTGCTGTAATGTCGTATCTTCCGCGTGACCTAACTTATGTCGGTTTATGTTAATCTTAGCTTATAAATAGGACTTTAAACCTTCTTTTCAGCAGTTTTTGGGAGCTTAGATAATATATCATCATTATTAGTTTATACTTATGGTTTTTAGAGAGAGAAACTTGTAGATCTCCATTGTTCTCCAAGACTCCACCTTTCTTCCATTAATTCAAGTATCCCTTTTCTTCTTCTTTTCTCCTTGTTTTATATTATGATGTTTTATTATTCTTCTCTATTTTCTTTATTTAATTCAATTATGCTTTCATAGTTCTGTAATCTATGGTTAAGTTGAACCTTAGTGTGAATTAATTCATGATTATACCTTTAAATTCCCAAATTAATTGCTTAATTGTTCTTGCTTAATTGATTGTGCATATTCCGATACTAGATTAGGGATAACTAGTATTGTTATGATTCCATTGTCTTGATCACAACGAGAGTTTGGTTTTGACGAATTTGAATATTTCAATTAAGGACATGAAGTTCTCCACGGGAGTAGGTAGAATGGATTGTTAGGAAGTTAGAGTGCCGCGTTTAATGTCTTTCATTTGCATGATTCCACGGGAGTAGGCTTGAGTGCATATTAGAGAAGCCATAGATACTCGGGAGAGGTTTATGGTATTTTATAGGGTGTACTTTTCCTTGTGAACATTTAATTGACTAGTTTGGGGTAGGAATTATTATTGTACTAATTCATGCTAGTGGGGATACTTAACTATAGAGTCTTTTATTTATAGATTGATTAGTATAGTTAATTCGACCATCTTTGATATTAACCTCATTTAGTCTTACCATTACTTAACGGCTAATCATAGAACAAGTTTCTCTCTGTGGGATCGACCCTGACTTACCCTACTATATAGTTAGGAGGATTAGTTAGGATATTTATTTTTGTTAGGTGTGCGACACGCCTATCAAATTTTGGCGCCGTTGCCGGGAAGATAGTTTGTTTTATTGAGTTTTTATTGTTGGTGAGACTATAGTGTATATAATTTTTTTTTACTTTCTTTTGTGAATATTTTTTTTTTCTTTTTCGTTTCATGGAGTCATATTATTATTGTGATGGGGATAATTCTTTGTATTAATTGATTCTAATAATGCAACCTTTTTGCCATTCGCAAGTAATAAGCTAACATTTTCATAATTTCTTAATAATCCAACCTTTATACCTTAATTTCCTGGAGTAAGTCAATATGACCTATAACCTGTAGATGAGGTAATTTTTTTAAAAAAAAAAATATTTTTCCCTTTTTGACTATAACCACCACCTTTGACCACCAAGAACCACCTCACCACCAACAAACCCCATCCAGCCACTCACCCCTTCCACGGCCAAACCTCCCCAACCCACACACTCACCCAGAACACTCACCAAAAACCACCCCACCCAAAATCACCACCCAAACGTCATTCACCCAAAACCATCCCACAACCACAAAACCACACCTCCTACCCAAACCACCCCACGGAAATCCCACCCACCCCACCGCCCACCCAACACCACGAAAACCCACCTCACCCTACCAGCCCCACCATGTAACCACCATAAATCCCAAAAAGAAACCACCACAAAACCCTAATTTGAGGAGAGAGAATCGAAGAAAAGAGGAGAGAGGTGGTTGTTGTGAGGTTAGATCATGATTAATTTGAGGAGAGAGAATCGGAGAAGAGCGGAGAGATTAGAGGAATCGTCTTCGTCGATGAGGAGATCGGCGGGGTCGAAGCGGAATGGTTTATTTGTGCGCCCGCCTGTTCCGCTCATCTTTGCTGCCTTCACTTTTGCTTTATCGAAGTGATGGCAGTGCTATTTGAAGACTCGTGGAGGGGTGTTGAGGGTTGTGGCGGTTTATGCTGGAGGGAGGAGGCAGCGAAGGTTGTGGTGGGAGTTATGCGCAGAGGGAGAAGGTGGTGGGACTGGTGGGTAGGGCGTAGGGGTGTGGGTGTGGGAGGGGGAGAGTTTAGTGTGCTGGTGGAGGGGGAGAGGAAGAGAGAAAAAAAGAATTTTGTTTTTTTAAAGAACAAAAATTAAAATCCAACCAATGAAATTGTGACAAGTGTCCCGGACAACCTGTTTATCAGGTTGCATCCGTTTTTTACCCATTTAAAGATTTTTTTTGTTAAAAGTTGCATTATTTAGGAATAATTAAAAAGTTAGCTTATTCGTTGCGAATGGCTAAAAGGTTGCATTATTAAAATCAAAAAATCCTAATTCTTTTGATAGGCACCATAGTCATAATTCTTGTGGTTCTCATGTTTATAGTTTTGATGCATCATATCAAAATTCTCCCAATTTTTGCATGAGTTCTCATGAATTACCATACATGTTCCATGAACCCAATATTTTTGTTAGTAATTCTAGAGCAATTTTTTCTTTTCCTCAATATGAGAATGAATTGTTTTGGAAATACTATTATAGTATTGGCGATTTTATTGGTCCTAAACATGGAATTGAAATTTGGGATATGTGCTTAGTAATTTATGAGGGTTTAAATGAAGAAACTAGGGTGGTGTTTGATTCTATGTCTAATGGGAAATTTCTAGCCCAATCACCAGATTATTGTTGGGATTTAATTGAGTGGTTGGCTAAGAATAACTATGAATGGGATATGTCTTTATCTGCTAGACCAACCCCACAACCCTATAGTTGTATTACAACACCTTCTTATTCTTCGAATTGTCACTCTACTTCTCATGCAATTTCTTTGTGTGATGTGACATTAGTGAATGATTTTAATCCCTCACCCCAACATGAATTTGATTATTGCACTTAAAATTCTCATCCCCAACCGTATATTTATGATGATGATGATGCAGGTTGTATAGAGAATGAGAGTTATGAGGATGATGATCAAATTATAGGAGAGATCAATGTGATGGATGTTTTAAAGGAGAAAGAAACCTTGGTTGAAAAACCTTCCTTTGAGAAGTCTATAGATGAGAGTGATGTGATTCATGAGTCTTTGTCGGTTCCCCCTACTGTTTTTGAGTTTCATGTTCCTTTCTCTCAAAAGCTTGACCTCATTCCTTCTTCTCCTATATTATATCCTCCTTCATTCCTTATTTCTCCCTCTTTGAATGACTTCTATGATCATGAAATTTATGTACATTCGGTTTCTTTCCAACCTGTTGGGTCATGTAAAAAGACTAATAATTTTTCTTTTTCTTCCTTCTCTTGTGGATATAATTTTTTCTTTGATTTTCCTTTTTGCAGGTCTTGTATAGAATTAAAACTAATTTATTTTACATTTTCTTTTGTATATTATTTGCTTTTCTGTGAGATGCATGCAGATGCATTTGACAAACTATTAAAGGCTTTGATGAGGTATTCCTGGGAGGCAACCCAAGTTTTCTAACCTTATTTTTTTTTCTTTTTAATTTTAAATTTAGGAAATTCTAATTTTTCTTTTAATTGCTAACTTCTGGTTTTTGTGCAATTTGTGATCCAGGGGTTGAGGTCATAATATTATTCATTGAGATTAATTTCATTGGTACTTGATGTTATGATGTGTGAGGAGGTTCAACTCCGGGTTTTCACCCACAACACTTTTCGTATACTCTTTCCTTTGCCCCTCTTCATGTTTTTGAGAGTCATATCTCTTTTTGCCATTTATTTTGGTTGACTTGATTGTGTGATTGAGGAAGTTGATCCTATCATGTGGTTATGGGTGTTTCCCTCTCCTTTCCCTTCCCTATTGTTCTGTGTCACATTGAGGACAATGTTTTATTTAGCTTGGGGGGGCATATACTCTTTGGGTCATGACTTGTATATTTTTCCATTTAGGTTAGTCATAGTTTTTTTTTGCCATTCATATTTGCATATTTTGGCTTTGTGGGTATGCCTTCTGAAAACCTTCACGAGACCTTACTCGTCCACTAGGGCGGCCTAGGGGTTTAAAGGGCTTGTTGCACATGCTAAGTGCAATCGTGATCCCTACGAAAGTGAGTTAGGATTTATTGCTTTCTTAGTATTAGGAGCATATTAGTTTAGTTTTGTATTTTTGTTGCATTCACACAAGAAATATATGTCTTAATTCATGAGATTGATAACTCATGAGATTTGGGCATATCTTGGATATTGTAATAAGATTGAGTTAGACTGCATTTACCGCTTCATGGCACGATTGTTTTGCAACTTGAATGGTTTGTGGTAAGATTGGTTGACATTCCCCAAGAAAGACTTGATTTTACTCGGTAAGCATAAGCCTATAGACTGACACATCTATATCAGTCTTCTGTTTTTCTTGTATGATAGTTCCTCATGAAGTATGATTCTTGAACTTGCATTGGCACTATTTGAGACCTATGTGGCATATACATGTGTTGATATAATTGAGGCGTTCTTTTCATTGTTTTGAGCCTTCAGATATTTTTCTGTTCATATTTATTATTCCCTTTAATTAACCCATGTTGAGCTTTTGATAATCCATTCTCTTGATCAACCTACATTACAAGCCTCTAGCCTTTTGTGATTTCTCTATCCTAGCCTTGCTAAGTAGAGTAACATTAAAGTTCATGTGTTTAAGCTTGTGTTGTGGTCTTTTGGTAATTATTGGAAGAAAATATGTTGAAAGAAAAAATGCTTAAAGTTATAGTGTGGAAGTGCAAAATGAAAAGAATGATGAAGAAGTTGTGAAGAATGATCTAAAAAAATTGAAAAAAAAGGACAGAAATGAAAAAAAAAATTGAATAAAAGGTGAGATAATGTTTGTTGGAGTTGATAAGGTTGGGTATTATCTTGATTCGTTGGCAATGTGTTGTTGAACTTCTAGTAGAAGTTTTTGTGGCGTTTGCATCTAATGGCCATAGATGTTAAATTGTTATTTCCTCCACTAGTTGGTTCTTAGCACCACATTCCCATAATATTTTCCTACCCTTACCTTAGCCACACTGCAATCCTTTGTAAGTCCTCATGATCTATATGCATGTTTTCGCCAATTTTAAGGGGATAATGAGACGATAGTCAAGTTTAAAGAAAAATACTTCATTCGAGTTGATTTGGAATATGTTTGAGTGGGAATTTCATTACCCATAAACACATGAGAGAATGTGTGCTCGACTAAAGTGAGGTTTGCCGAGTTTAATTGAGTTTAGCTTGGGGGAAGGTTGATGGTTTGCCATGGTGAGTCAAGTTGCGATTACATGAATTTATATGAGGTGTGATTTGTGGTCTATCTTAGTCTAATCTTATAATTATAATATCTTTCATATGCTTGAATTTCATGTTTTGGAGATTGAATGGTTGAACATATAAATCCTGTACAAAAGTTCATCTTACACTTCCCTTGTGAATTGGTTTGGTTTGCTTGAGGACAAGCAAATGTTTAGCTTGGGGGAGTTTGATAAGTGCATATTCTAATATAATTTAGTTGCATATTAGAGTGCATTTTTATGTAGCATTAGAGCATTTACATTGCATTTCTGCATATTTAGGTCCCTTTTCATAAGCTACGATGCTTTCACGGGTTGTTTGGTCTTTTGATGTAATCTCAGGCACTCTAGACTCCTATTTGAGTACATGACTATTAAGACACTTGGATGACCTTCAAAACGATATATCATGTGCCCAAAACGGATTGAAAGTGAAGAAGATACACACGACTTTGTGTACTTGTGCGAAATATGACACCTCTGCACCATTTCAATCATAACTTTTGGCACAAGAATGATAATGAGGTAATTCTAACTGGGTTGGAAACTATACTTCAAGAGCTTTCCAACGATATTACATGTGTGAAACAAAGCTCTGGATCAAAAGTTATAGCTGTTCAAAATTGAGCTGAAGCTACTGTCTCGCCCGCACGCCCGTGCGGATATGTGATCAGCCGTGCAACCTGCAATCAAAAGTCATGAATGTTTATGCCTTACTCGCACGACCGAGCGAGATTTCGATCGACCGTGGACTACCATGCACGCCCGTGCAAGACGTTGATTGCCCGTGCAACCTGCTGTAATGTCGTATCTTCCGCGTGACCTAACTTATGTCGGTTTAAGTTAATCTTAGCTTATAAATAAGACTTTAAACCTTATTTTCAGCAGTTTTTGGGAGCTTAGATAATATATCATCATTATTAGTTTATACTTATGGTTTTTAGAGAGAGAATCTTGTAGATCTCCATTGTTCTCCAAGACTCCACCTTTCTTCCATTAATTCAAGTATCTCTTTTCTTCTTCTTTTCTCCTTGTTTTATATTAGATGTTTTATTATTCTTCTCTATTTTCTTTATTTAATTCAATTATGCTTTCATACATCTGTAATCTACGGTTAAGTTGAACCTTAGTGTGAATTAATTCATGATTATACCTTTAAATTCTCAAATTAATTGTTTAATTGTTCTTGCTTACTTGATTGTGCATATTCCAATATTAGATTAGGGATAACTAGTATTGTTATGATTCCATTGTCTTGATCACAACGAGAGTTGGGTTTTGACGAATTTGAATATTTCAATTAAGGACATGAAGTTCTCCACGGGAGTAGATAGAATGGATTGTTAGGAAGTTAAAGTGTCGCGTTTAATGTCTTTCATTTGCATGATTCCACGGGAGTAGGCTTGAGTGCATATTAGAGAAGCCATAGATACTCAGGAGAGGTTTATGGTATTTTATAGGGTGTACTTTTCCTTGTGAACATTTAATTGACTAGTTTAGGGTAGGTATTATTATTGTACTAATTTATACGATACTTAACTATAGAGTCTTTTATTTATAGATTGATTAGTATAGTTAATTCGACCATCTTTGATATTAACCTCCTTTAGTCTTACCATTACTTAACGGTTAATCATAGAACAACTTTCTCTCCGTGGGATCGACCCTGACTTACCCTGCTATATAGTTAGGAGGATTAGTTAGGATATTTATTTTTGTTAGGTGCGCGACACGCCTATCACTTCACATGAGCGAACCTTCCAGATTATTGCCAAATTTTTTTCTTCATTTTCCTACAAGTTTCACCATGACAAGCACTGAAACCCGTCACATGTTTCTAGACCAACCCTCATCTTTGACTTGTTGGTCATGCATACTTACGTTGATTTGCTATAGATCATTAGATTATAGCTTACATTGTAACTTTACCTTGCTTCTTTAGCATTTACTTCATTCGTTTCATAATAATTGCAACATATCCTATTGACACATTTTTTAAGAAACCCATAAACAGAAGAGAGATAGAGATAGGTAAAAAGTAGGGGCCATGTGATAGAAAAGAGATGGAGAAAATATATTACCAAATAAAGAAACTTTGCAAAAATATGGAACTTCGAAATAGGGGAAACGTTGCAATTAAAGAAGAACGGAGGAAGTATATATATATATATATATATTATTAAAGTGCGTGGGCAAGCATTGTACACTGCCACGTGTCACCTCACCTCATATGCTGATGTGGCTCCATTTTGTCTCCAACATGACATTTCCTTGGAAAATGATCAAAAAATTATCACCTCTTACTTTCTAATGTCATAATCTTACCACTAACTTGACTCATGCTTATGACAAAATAAATGTACACTCCCAAGTCCCAACTATACTACTAGTATAACATCCTTTTTATCTCATTTAATTAATTACCTAGAGTATCGCCCGGGCCCAACAACTAGTTATTTTTCATAAATTGTGACAATTGATTTGTGCAGCATGGCTACAATTATAATATGATAGGATTTTATACTATGTGAGAATAGTAGGAACACTTATGTTATATCACCGTCAATCAGAGTGATTTTGTCCCTGGAAGACTTATAACTGATAATGCCCTTATTGCTTTAGAGATTTTTCATTCTATGAAGCGGAAGGGGGAAGGAAAAGATGGTTATGTTGCTTTAAAGCTTGACATAAGTAAAACTTATGATCGAATTGAATGGGGTTTTCTCGAACGAGTAATGCTTAAAATGGGATTTAGTAATGTGTGGGTTCAAGAGATTTTGAACTATTTGAATAGTGTTTCCTTCTCTTTCAAATATAATGGTAGTATACCTGGATCGCTGATTCCGGGTCGTGGTCTTCATCAGGGAGACCCTATTTCCCCCTATTTGCTTCTTCTTTGTGCTGATGCTTTCTCGACTCTGTTATCAAAAGCAGCATGGGAAAATTTAATTCACGGTGTTAAAATATCCAATAGGGTCCCAAGAATTTCTCATTTGTTTTTCGCAGATGACAATATACTATTTGCAAAAGCTAATTTGCAAGAATGCTCTATGATTGCTGATATAATCAGTAAGTATGAAAGAGCATCAGGTCAGAAGGTTAATCTCACAAAACTGAAGTAGGTTTTAGCAATGATGTGGATGTTATGAGGCGATGGGAGATTATTGAAACTCTTGGGGTCCGTGTATTAGAGAAGCATGAGAAATATTTGGGGCTTCCGACTATTATTGGTCATTCAAAGAAAGCTGTGTTCGCACGTCTGAAGGAGAGAATTTGGAAAAAAATTACAGGGGTGGAAAGAAAAACTTTTATCTCGCCGGGGGAAGGAGATATTGGTAAAAGATGTAGCGCAGGATATTCCTACATATACGATGAGTATTTTTCGGATTCCGGAGGGTCTCATATATGAAATTCATTCGTTACTAGCTCTATTTTGGTGGCGTATTGTTGGCTCGGAGCGTAAACTACATTGGCATTCTTGGGAATCATTGTGTTTGCCGAAATCTATGGGTTCCGCGATCTTAAATGCTTTAATCAGGCACTTTTAGCAAAGCAATGATGGGGATTGTGTGAAGAGAATGGATCGATGGTGCAAGCCGTTATAAAAGCTCGGTATTTTAAAAATTCAAATTTTCTAGGAAAAATGGATCAGAATACCCCAACTTTGGGCGGTGCTGCTTTTAATACCCCCAACTTTGGATTATTTTTAAATACACCCAACTTTGGGGGTGATCCGCCAAAAATGCACCCGGATAACTTGTAACTTTGTTAGCAAGGTAATTTTTTATTTTTTATTTCTCTTTTATTTTTATTTACAATTTCGCCAACCCCAACCCCCTAATTCCCCACCCCCAACCCCCGCAGCCATCCCTCCGCACTCCCCCCCCCCCGCAGCCACCCCCCCCCACTCCCACCACCCAAGCAGCCCCAGCTCCCCTACCTACTCCCACACTTGCTATAATCAACGGGACATTGCAACAGAACCCCCTCCATTGCTTGCTTGCAAACTCGCATAACTCTCAACTGACATGTTGGAGTTCTCACCGAGCTTGTAAAAGACTAGAAGTCATAGAATTTGTTATCATTGTTATTTATCCCTATGATTCCAGTAAACTTTGAAGCCTCCAACATCTTGTTCCCCAGTTAGAGAAGCACACTCTGAATCTATTTACTTCCTCAGCATTAGTATGTCAAAACTGAAACACCCCAGCCGAAATCCGAAAATCAATCACAACCAAAAATGCATACATAATGATAAGAACACAGCCGAAATTTTTCATTACAGGTAAATCACCTCAAATCATGAATTTCATCTAGAAAGTAAAGAATCATAGCATAATACCAAACAAGCAATAGCAACTAAAGCTCAAAACAATGAATTGCTAACAAAAATCACCAATCAGAAATCACAATCACATTTCTCCAAACAAAAAAAAAAGACAACAGTATTCAGCTAATAATCAAAACTATTTACCCTTCTTCTAGAGAGAAACCCACACCAGAGGAGGAGAGAGAAACATAGACAGAAAAAATATTTACCCTTGTCGGTAGAGAGAGAAAAACAGTAGAATTTCATGAAACTAAGGTTTGTTTCTTTCTTTGGTATGAATTTCAAGGATTTTTCAGTGAAATAATCTTCGTTTTTTAATGGAGTTTTCCTCTACTATTTTTTTCAACAACAGTAAAGTGTTGTATTACAAGCATTTTGTTGAAGTCGAAATAACAAAAAGATGAGCAATTTATTGATCTAACCCTTTTTTTCGATTTATGAGTGCAATTAATTCGTTCTCATCTCTCTCATTCAATGGATTTTGAAGTTTTTACGCTCAAATTTGGATTTCGTTCTCATCTCTCCATTTCGATGTATGAGGTTTTTGGGGGCTTTTGTGTTTGAAGAATGAGTTTCTTACTTTGAAGAGGAGGGTGGCTGGGTGGACTGGGGTGTGGGAAGGGTGGTGTTGGACGCCATTGAAGAAGGAAGAAAGAGATGAGGAGAGAGATGAGCAGTTGGTGAATTAACGAGGCAAAAATGGATTACAAGTAAAGCACGTGCAAGTATTTACCAGTTCTTCCGGTGAAAGCAGGTAAAAGGAGTATTTTTGGCGGACCACCCCTAAAGTTGGGGGTATTTAAAAATAATCCAAAGTTGGGGGTATTAAAAGCGGACCGCCCAAAGTTGGGGGTATTCTCATCCATTTTCCCAATTTTCTACAAGTTTTTAGAGGCTATGAGATCCTAGCTATTCATGGCGAAGTATATGGGGGGCGAAGGCTCTTTTGCTCGAAGGTCTAAAGTGTAGGGTGGGTAATGGCTTGAACATAAGTGTGTGGGATGACGCCTGGTTGCCTGGAGAGGGATCTTCTTTAGTTCCAACACCTGTTGCAGAGAGTACTAGAAATATGAGGGTTGCGGAACTTATTGATTTTGAGAATGGGTGCTGGAATAAAGAGGTTGTTTGAGAGGTTTCGGTGATGCTGGTAGTGCTAGAGTGCTGGACATTCCGCTATCTTCTTCTTTTCCAAGTGATAAGCAGTACCGGTGGCCAAATAATGAGGGCAAGTATTCTGTTCGCTCGGGATATTAGCTTGGCAGACTTGGCCACGAGAGAACGTGGGCTTTGATATTTGGACCTAGTGCAGGGGACATGTGGAAACGGGTATGGGGGCTTAATGGTCAGCCAAAGCTAAGCCATTTTATATGGCGTGCCTATAAAGGTAGTTTCGCCGTTCAAGAGCGTTTACATCATCGTCATATCTCTCCTACCCAAATATGCCAGGTATGTGGTGTTGCGGAGGAAACAATTATTAATTCTCTCTTTGAGTGCTCCTATGCGTGTGTTATATGGCAGCCAAGCGAATTTTCTGACTTAATATTGGAAGCACCAAGCTCCTGCTTTTCGGAAAGATTTATGTGGATAGCAGGTAAAGTTGACAATGATGGGCTACGTTGTTTTGCTACTTTGGCTTGGGCTGCGTGGATGTGTAGGAAGAAAGCTCTTTTTTGATGCTGCAGCTGCTTCTCCTATGTATTTAGCTCTTGGATTCACTAAACTTGTCACTGATTGTAGAGACTACTACAGTGGATGTGTATGAGCACAATCACGAGGTGCCCTCAAATTCCTACTGTGGTGGTTGTAGCTAGGTGGGAGAAACCCCCTGCTGGTTGGTTAAAAATTAATGTGGATGAACACATTAATGACAACAGTTTTGTGGGCTTAATTGGGTGCTGTACTAAGGGACGAGTCGGGCTACATTGTGGCGGCTGCAGCGCGGCGTATGTCGTCTTGGTGGTCAGTAGGCATGGCGGAGGCAAAGCAACGAACCATGTTCGGCTTGAAGTTGGCACAAAGGATGGGGGGAACTCGTGTGTGGTTGGAATGCACGTGAATGTAGTGAATGCTATCTCAAGAAAGTCTAAGGGTGGATCTCCCATCTTCTTATTTGATGAGTGATATTTATATCACTCAAATACCTTATTTTCCTCATGTTTAGAGTCATTTTTCCTCTTCATTTATCACTTTCTAGCTTATTTTGTTTAATTTAGAGTAATTGAGTTATTGGTAGCTTATTTGTGAATATTAGTTATTTTGGTTATTTATGTATGGTTTGGTAATGCTTATTTGTGTTTGATGTTTTATGATCCACCTTAGAGGTCTCCATACCACACACCAAGCATAGAGTGAAGCAATTTTGCGAAAATAAGAGCTTTTGGAAGGATTTGTGCATAAGCGTCATATTCAAATAGTCATAACTTTCAGTACACAAAATATTTTTCAGTGATTCAAGTTGAAAATAAAAGTTTGGCTCGATATCTTTCCAACGAGTGGTCACAAGCCCCATTTCGATGAAAAATGAAAGAGATATGGCTGTTTGAAGTCAAGAGCGTCTGCCAGAACTGCGCGCCCGTTCCGTATTGTCTAGCACGCCCGCGCCATAGGCCCAGAAAACATTCTGCCTGCGTGAAATTGTATGGAGAGCCCGCTCCAAACTGTATGGAGCGCCCGCGCCACTTGAATTCTGCGGAAATCCTGTTTTTTTCGGCCCGTTTAATGATGTAATGTTTAAATCTTCTAAATAGACGGATCCCTAACTTTTGAAGGGGGGAGAGGAGAGCTAGCCTCCATAAGCTTAGTTAGAGGTTTTAGTTAGGGTTTTTAGAGAGAGAAACTCTCATCTTTTAGAGAGAGAAGTGAGAGAAACTTTATGAAAGCTTGAATTTTGAAGAATCTAAGAAGGAAACTTGAAGATTTGGAGACTCCTTGCAACTTTAATGAGAATTTCTTACTCTCTCTCATGTTTTGTTGCTTTATCTACTTATTTTCATGTCATTTTCACTCTATTTACTTGTTCATCCTAGATTAGTGTTTGATTTCATGTTTTTAGTTTGTTATTTATTTCATTTAATAATTTATTATGATTTGTGAGTAGTTATTTTGTTTGGGAGGGGATGAAGCCATTAATGATATCATGAGCCTTTGGGTCATATTTGGGGTTATTTTGGAAAATGAAATCAAATGAGCAATAGGGGTTTTATTGTTGGTTTTTGTGATTGGCCTCCATGGAAACTTAATTATTAGTCACTTCAATGAAGGATTGAAAGATGAAATTGAAGAGTTGACTCCCTATTTGTTCACTTAACTAAACTTGCATGAAAATAGGGGTTTTAGTTAAGGGATATATTTAGTCATCTTGTTATTCATGCTCTTGAGTTGGGGGTTTATTGCATGAAAATAGGATATAATCTCCAATTTGAGTAACCCTCTTTAGCTTGAAAGAGTAATTAGGGATTTGTTAGATGATCCCTTTGATTCATTCTCTTTATATTATTCCCTTATTTGCCTAATTGTTTCATGATTGAAATAATTGGTGAAGTCCCCTACCCTAGTTCCTTTTGTTTAATAGTTTTTAGTTGATAATTGACAAATCTCTTAACTATATCTTAGCCTAGCTTATTATAATTAATATTTTCGGTGATTACCCTTTGTCCTTGTGGAAGAATGACCCTTGCTTGCCATTATACTTAGGTTAGTGGTTAGTTAGGTAGTTTGATTTAGGGGTTTTGTCCAACGACCAAAATATCCTTTGTCAAAATGGCGCCGTTGCCGGGGACTTCGGCTAACATTGATTTGTGTTGATTAGATGAGTCTAGGCTACTTGTGAATATTTTTATTTTCTTTGGTTTATTTGATTCGATTTTCTATTCTTTCTTTTTTTTAAAAAAAAAATCGAAAAAATGGCAATTTTCTCTCTTCCCCAATATGAGCATGAAGTATTTTGGAGGTATTATTGGAGGCTTGGAGATTCTCTTGGTTGTGACCATAGCTTTGAAAAATGGGAAATTTGTGATATGATGTTTGAGGGTCTAAATGAAGAAACTAGAAGGGTGGTAGAGTCTATGTCTAATGGTGATTTCCATGTTCAATCTTTGGATGAGGCTTGGAGTCTATTTGAATGGTTGGCTAGAGATACATATGAATGGGAAATGTCAATGCATACTAATCAAAATCTTGAAAATTTCTCTAGTTATGAACCCGAGACTTGTATTTATCCCTCTTCTTGCTCTCATTTGGATGAAGTATATTCTAATGCTAATGTTGTACATGCATCTCATGAATTGTCTTCACACCCTTGCATGAATTCCTATGATCAATCCTATGCTCCTAATGATGGATCTCATATGCTTGATTGTGAACCCCTTCCCCAATTTGATTCTCAAAATGTTCGCCCACCTATTGATGATCCCCTTTTGCAATTAGAAATTGATTTGAAATTATTTAGGGAAAAATGGGGTTGCAAAGACGACATTATCAACTTTGATTATATTGATTCGAATCATGTTGAAAATGAGAATGAATTGGGAAAGAGTAGCCTAGATCTTGATGATGGTTTTTGGAGTAGTGATGATGAAGAGTATGCTTTTGAGGAGAAAAGACCCGTTATCGAGGATGTTGTTGAAAGTGAGGATGTTTATGAGTCTTTACATTCTCTTTTTGAGTCTCATGTGTCTACCTCTAATGGATTGGACCTTACTCTCCCTCCTCGTGCTTTAGAGCACTCATCCTCTCCTACTCATCCTCTCTTAATTGAAGATCTTGGTCAATTTGGGAGTGAGATACCTCATTTGATGGTCGGTAATGTTTTTGAGGCTTTAGCTGATGGTAAAGATGTTTATAAGGAATCATTGGTTGAAAAAGTGTGTGATTTGAAGACTTATGATATAGGAGAAGCCATTTGTGAAACTTTAATTTCTATTTCTTCACCTTATATCCCATTTTCAAGAAACCTCGACCTAGTTCCTTGCTTTCCCATCTCTTTCCCTTATTTACCCAAATTACCTCCATTAGATGAGCCCATTTCCTCCTTTGCCCTTCAAGTGCCTCATTTGGTTGATTTTGAGGAAAATAGTGAGATTGTCAAGCAAAAAGAGTTTGTCAAGGATAGTTTGCCGGTTTTTTCTTTGTTTCCTTATTCTTTTGATACTTCTTCTTTCTATTTTCTCGATTTTTCTTTTGATTCTACCTATTTTCGGCATCTCCCTCCTCAATTTTTGCATAGAAATGCACCATACCTTGTGCAAGTTCATTCTATACTTATTGCATATGGTATCTTTTTTGAAATGTGTGCCAATGCATTTGACAAGCTCTTGCGCTCCTTGTCGGGATATTTACTAGAAAGGTCAAGCTTAGGACCTTAAATAAGCCTTTCTCGGGAAGTAACCCGTGATTTATTGCTTTCATTTAGTTTCTTTTAATTTTACTCATTTTTCTTTTATATTCTTGATGTTGATTTAGGTATATTATTGGAATAAGACTCATTCTCAATAGCACGTGTAAAGCAAATCATGGTTTTGAGGAAGTTGATTAGAAATGGAGAAATTGGGTCAAATGCGGGTATTTACGCCCACCTACTATCCGGTAGCATCCTTCCTTTTCTCTTTCTCTAATGCTTTATTATTGTGGAACATGGGCTTGTTGGTTTGGATGTTCTTCCCCCCCTCCCTCCCTTTGATTGTCTTGTTCAAGCATTAAGGACAATGCTTTATTCTAGCTTGGGGGGAGTAACTATTCGCTAGCTTGGGGGAGGTGTTTATACTTTATTTCTTTCAAAATCCAAAAATATTTTCCTTTAATTTATTTCCTTTCATTTATTTCCTTTTCCTAAAAAATGAAAAAAATTGAAAAAGCAAATGAAAAATATGTTTGGCAAAATCCAAAAAAATGAGGAATAAAGAAAAGTACGAAACATTTTGTGTCCAAGGGAAGATTCTTGATGTTGGCAATTTATGTGGATTCCTTTGCTTTCGTCATTTGGGAAGATGAGTATAGGTATTTCCATTGGATGCTTGTATGTGTAAATTGGGGCGATTAGGGATTGATTAATCCTTGTTGCTTGATTTTCTACTTGAAAAGGCATTCTATAATTCTAAATGCTGTCAAACTTTGTGTTGAAAAGTGTCGAATTATTTCTCTTTTGGAAGTTGTAGTGACCCTAGTTGATTCTTGAAATCTTCTTTGTTGCACAAGTTTTTACCTCAAAACAAGCTATGCTAAGAGCTAAATTCGATTGTAAAAAAAAAGTGTTTTAAGTCTTGAGTCCAATAAGTGGAGCCAATGAGCCCACAAGGCATAATAAGCCTATTAAAGTCCATGAAAACAAAAAAAAGTCAATAAGTGGTAATTACCACATGTCCTTGAGAAAGTGGGTTAGTTGAAATGTTTGAGTGGGAACTCGAAAAGTTAATAAGTAGAGTTTTCCTAGTAATGATGAATGTCATTATGGCTTAAACATTGAGACTCTATACCCTTTGCTCAACCATTTTAATCCTACAATCATGGTTTTCTCTTAGCAAAAGTCAAGTTTGGGGGAGTTCATGTGCGCTATAGGTGATTAGGATCGATCTTGGGACCTTCTTCATCCATTTGAGAACGATTTGTGACTCTTGAATGCCTAAGTAGACTCTAATTGATGGTTGAAGCTTTTGATAGTGTTAATTTTGCACCTTAGATTAGCCTGTCCCCTATATTTCTAAGTCATGGATACATATTGATAATGGTTATGCTTTGAAAGTTTGCTTAATTGCCTATTGCTTTGTGAACCATGGTTAAAGAGATGACTTTGGGATAAATATATATATTTGTGCTTGATTAGAGTTGTGGGTTAAGACTCTTGGGAAACCCTCACGAGAGCAAACTCGTCCACTAGAGCGATCTAGGGGTTTAAAGGGCTTGTTGCACATGCTAAGTGCAACTGTGATTCATACGACAGTGAGTTAGAATTTCTAGCTTTTTAGAGTAGTACTTCATTATTTTGTTTCATTTGCTCGAGGACGAGCAAAGGTTAAGCTTGGGGGATTTTGATGAGTGATATTTATATCACTCAAATACCTTATTTTCCTCATGTTTAGAGTCATTTTTCCTCTTCATTTATCACTTTCTAGCTTATTTTGTTTAATTTAGAGTAATTGAGTTATTGGTAGCTTATTTGTGAATATTAGTTATTTTGGTTATTTATGTATGGTTTGGTAATGCTTATTTGTGTTTGATGTTGTATGATCCACCTTAGAGGTCTCCATACCACACACCAAGCATAGAGTGAAGCAATTTTGCGAAAATAAGAGCTTTTGGAAGGATTTGTGCATAAGGGTCATATTCAAATAGTCATAACCTTCAGCACACAAAATATTTTTCAGTGATTCAAGTTGAAGATAAAAGTTTGGCTCGATATCTTTCCAACGAGTGGTCACAAGCCCCATTTCGATGAAAAATGAAAGAGATATGGCTGTTTGAAGTCAAGAGCGTCTGCCAGAATTGCGCGCCCGCTCCGTATTGTCTAGCGCGCCCGCGCCATAGGCCCAGAAAACATTCTGCCTGCGTGAAATTGTACGGAGAGCCAGCTCCAAACTTTATGAAGCGCCCACGCCGCTTGAATTCTGCGGAAATCCTGTTTTTTTCGGCCCGTTTAATGATGTAATGTTTAAATCTTTTAAATGGACGGATCCCTAACTTTTGAAGGGGGGAGAGGAGAGCTAGCCTCCATAAGCTTAGTTAGAGGTTTTAGTTAGGGTTATTAGAGAGAGAAACTCTCATCTTCTAGAGAGAGAAGTGAGAGAAACTTGTTGAAAGCTTGAATTTGAAGAATCTAAGAAGGAAACTTGAAGATTTGGAGACTCCTTGCAACTTTAATGATAATTTCTTACTCTCTCTCATGTTTTGTTGCTTTATCTACTTATTTTCATGTCATTTTCACTCTCTTTACTTGTTCATCCTAGATTAGTGTTTGATTTCATGTTTTTAGTTTGTTATTTATTTCATTTAATAATTTATTATGATTTGTGAGTAGTTATTTTGTTTGGGAGGGGATGAAGCCATTAATGATATCATGAGCCTTTGGGTCATATTTGGGGTTATTTTGGAAAATGAAATCAAATGAGCAATAGGGGTTTTATTGTTGGTTTTTGTGATTGGCCTCCATGGAAACTTAATTATTAGTCACTTCAATGAAGGATTGAAAGATGAAATTGAAGAGTTGACTCCCTATTTGTTCACTTAACTAAACTTGCATGAAATTAGGGGTTTTAGTTAAGGGATATATTTAGTCATTTTGTTATTCATGCTCTTGAGTTGGGGGTTTGTTGCATGAAAATAGGATATAATCTCCAATTTGAGTAACCCTCTTTAGCTTGAAAGAGTAATTAGGGATTTGTTAGATGATCCCTTTGATTCATTCTCTTTATATTATTCCCTTATTTGCCTAATTGTTTTCATGATTGAAATAATTGGTGAAGTCCCCTACCCTAGTTCCTTTTGTTTAATAGTTTTTAGTTGATAATTGACAAATCTCTTAACTATATCTTAGCCTAGCTTATTATAATTAATATTTTCGGTGATTACCCTTAGTCCTTGTGGAAGAATGACCCTTGCTTGCCATTATACTTAGGTTAGTGGTTAGTTAGCTAGTTTGATTTAGGGGTTTTGTCCAACGACCAAAATATCCTTTGTCATTATTCTATCAAAATATTATTGATGTTAGTCTCTCTTTTAATGCTTTTTCGTTGTTCTCATATTAGGAGGGTCGGAATACTGTTGCCCACCTTGTTGCACGTTGGGAAGTTAGCAATGATGCTGAAGTTATTTGTACTGAACATTTTCCCCAAAGCTTGATTACTTTGGGGGGAACTTGATATTACTTAATAAAATGCTTCCCACGTTTTCCCTAAAAAAAATGTTATACTTCCTCCGTTTCATTTTACTTGCTACACTTCTCAATTCACGGACTCCTAGGCAATTTTTGGAGAAGAGAGAGGTAGAGAGTAAAAAGAAAAGAGACCCATGTGAGAGGAGAGAGATAGAGAGAGTTTATTGCCCAAAAAAGAAGTGTAGCAAGTAATATGAAACTTCCCTATATGGAAAGTGTAGCGAGTAATTTGAAACGGAGGAAGTATTACCATATAAAGTGTAATAATTTTTTTTTCCGTTTAGATAGACATTAAAAGAACCTCATATTATCTCTATTATATAAGTGAAGAGGGGCGGAAAAAGGTGTCCCCTCACAAAAAGTTTAATATACCCTTAATGATTTAAATTGCCATATATATTAAATAGTCTTTTCTTCCTCCTACTTGCCATATATATTGAACAAGTTAATAATGGAATTGAATTTCAAATTTCAATTAAATATAAAATCAAGGAGAATGATGTCCTCTTCTTAAATATGTGTGAAAAACTCAGATCAAAAGTTAAATTGACAATGTAAATTGATTGAAACAATCCGTACAAAAAATAAAAACTTGAATTTCATATTAATAATTATAATGATAATATTTTAAAACCTAAATGTTGAGTATTATTTGGTAATCTTTATTATATAAATCAAACTTCTCCACTTTATTAATATTCAATGATTGAATCTGATACACAAATTCTTTCACTATATTTGAGCATAGGTTTTCTTCTACTTTGTATTTCCTTCACTTATATAATATAGATTTGAATAATGATGAACAAATAACTAAAAAAAACCAAAGAAAATTGATTTAAGAAAAATATATTTAAAAATTTTAATATCTTTATAAATGTTTGTTCGAATCAATTTTTTTGTAGCACTAATGAATAACTAATTGAGAAAAAGAATGTTAATATGACACGCACGCATAGCGTGCAAAAAATACTAGTTTTGTTATATTGTACTCTTTCGTTCGTATGAACATGATCCAAAAAATTAAATATTATCCATGCAACTCGTGAGTTATATTAATATGTCGGAATTATTTTTTTGCATCCCTATCCCAAGAATTAAATACAATAATTGTTACATCTTAATGGAGAAATCTAATAATGGTCCCACCATGAACTGGATGAGAGTTTCATTATGTTCAATATGTAATGACATTGTTATGTGGAATATGTCTTAAATATTTTGGGTTAGAAGAATGTTGAGTCCCCTAAAGTTTTGAATAATGACAAACAGTTGCAGAGAACATTTGTTATTACATGTGTTTATGAGCTGTTAGGAAACAGTTGAGAAACTAATTGTTCTCAACTGTATATCGAAACAGTCAAGAACTATTTGCCATGCTATGATGTTTCTTGTGTGGTAACCAGGTTCATTCCAAAACTTGAAGCTAGGAGGCCCTCTCGAAGATATTCGAAGAAAAGACAAGTGTCGATTTGTTGATTCAAGGGAAGTTTCTAGGATTGAAGTACATGAAGATCGTTTAGGATCTCTTAATTGGTTCATATTAAGTCTTCATGTAATATTTGCGTATGATATTTTTAGAGGAATTGCTCGTGTTGTGCTTTGTGTGCAATATTAGGGTATTGATATGGGAACCAGTTGGTTGCATATTCAGAATACTACTAAACAGGGTAACAGGTCAGGGTACCAGTTACTTTGTCGGATCATTGACCTGGTTGTTTTAGAAAATATTTTCAAAAATACTTTCCTCTAAATAGATCAGTTGCCAACCTTTAGAATCTTTATTTAGTATATTATTACCTTAAAGCGTGTGAACATCTCAGATAATATCATTCCTTCAAGAAGAATATTATTAAAGGTATACGTTAACTTAAGATTATCATATCTTAGGTATCTTGAGTTAAGGCACCTTAAAGGTTGGACTTTCGTCTATAAATAATGAGTATTGATTTTACATCCCTTGATGTTCTTCGGGAATTTATTGAGTATTTTTGAGAGCCTTCACACAGAGAACAGCTACGCAATGTCCTAAAATAGAGTACGCATTTCATAGAACTCTAAATTACTCTTAGTTTTGCTTTGTAAGAAAGCGTATTTGAAGAGAAACTGATTGTATTGAATCCCTAACAGAGGGGTTAGAGATTGGATAACGTTTGTGAGTTCATTCGCGGGTGCTTGTGAGTTCAAGTCGAATAACACACTTGAGTAAGTGTGAGGTGTGTTGTTTTTCTGGAGTAAGGGAAACAGGAGTGTGCGAGAGTATTAGGGTTTTTCAGAGTTGATTAATAAGAAAACTAGCGTAGGCTCTTGTTTGGCTGAACCTCGTTACATTTGGTGTGTTCTTTATTGCTTTTGAATTCTACTGTTTCCGCTGTCAAGAACCAGCCCAACTGGTTCCTCCTTAAATCGAAAGGATTTGAATTTAGTCTTAATTCTCCTAAGTATTCAATTCATCCCCCTCACGAGTACATTGTAAACCTTCGGAGAATATATCTTAAATAGTTAATAATAGTATATCATGAAATTAGAGCAATATCTCTCAAGGTACGACTTTGTTTTTGGGTTGGGAGTGGGGGCTTTGAGGGGGGATGGGATCATACTGGGGGTATGACATGATAAATAATACTTCCTCCGTTTCATTTTACTACTACACTTCTCAATTCACTGACTCCTGGCAATTTTTGGAGAAGAGAGGTAGAGAGTAAAAAGAAAAGAGACCCATGTGAGAGAGAGAGAGAGAGAGAGAGTTTATTGCCCAAAAAAGAAGTGAAGCAAATAATATGAAACTTTCCTATATGAAAAGTGTAGCGAGTAATTTGAAACGGAGGAAGTAATAGGAATATATTAGACATTGTCGATTGATATTTAATGGCAACAAAGGCAAGTCTTATTTCCTACTTTTTATGGTAGCTACCTTTTTCATTTTAAAAACAAATTCTTCATGGCTCATTTTCGATGGTCCCCCATATCTTTGTCCTTCAATATTACAATAGAGATGCCCTACATATATAAATGCTGGTCAGCAAATTCATGGATTGAATCCTGGTTAAAGAAAGTTGTAGTTGTTGAGGGGGGAAGTGAGTAGCTTAGGCGCTTAGCTGCTTAGCTTGTTGGTACGAGTAGTTTGTTATAGCAGTTGTTACCCCTTTGTGTCTACTTTATGGAGTTGTACATGTCACTCTTCTGACAATAATGGTAGCTTTAATTAGATGGGTCATGGGGATAACCATTTTATGACATTCTTCTATTTCCACCTACACTCACTCATGTAATCTGTAAAAAAAAAATACTAAAATATCGTTTTCATAATAAATGTATTATGTTTTTTCAACTGATTTCTACTTACAATCTCATGAATTATAGGGATCTTCATAGAATTTCGTACAAAATTATAGATGTAAACTAGGTTTGAAGCCCGTGCGTTGCACGGGTTGTTGTTTATTTTATTTTATTGCAAATTTTTTTTGTTAAAATTATTGTTGATTTTGTGTTGTTGTAAAATGAGATTTTTCAAGATCATTGTATTTACATACTTCCTCCGTTCTTTTTCTATTACAACAATTACCACTTTAGGTAGTTTCATCTTTTTGGAATCATTCCACTTTTGGTAAAAAAAAAAAACTACAGTTGACAATATTACCTTTACTTTATGTTAATAAAACAATCATTAATTACCCGAATTGCCTTATAATAAGGGTTTATCTGTCCCCTACTCTGGTTAACTAAAGAGGTATCTCTATGCTAAACTACCCATTTTTTATTTCCTTAAAAACCATGTCCAAACCAATTGTCGAAGTAGAAAAAAACGGAGAAATTAAAGTATTTGTCATTATAATGTAATTTCTAGATTTGTTATTGTGATATATAAATTTTATATTCCCTCCGTCCCAGAAAGATCTGAACACTTGTTGGGACACGTAGTTTAAGGTGATAAGTTATGGTGTGGGTATCAAATGTTATTTTATTTAAAAAGTAGATGTGATAGGAGTTGGTTTGGTATTTTTTATTAGAGGAGAGAGAAAGTTCGGTAATTTTTTATTGATAAAAGGTAGAATGTGGGTCAAAGATGTGTAAAAGAAATAATATATTAATGGTGGGACCATGCCAAGAATGGAAGTGTTCACACTAATTTGGGACAAACATAAAAGGAAAGTGTTCAACCTATTATGGGACGGAGGTAATAATTTTTAATATTCAATTGAATATTGTAGATAACTCTATTATTAAATGGTATCCCAATAACAGGTATGACTAACAATACCTAATATAGTTTTAACATGAATAATACCCGAATGATACTTTAAGAAAGTAGAGGGTAATAATTTAATTGATGCTGGACCGAAAGAATACTTTCTTAAAAATTGATAAGAATGACATGCCATGCTTAGGTGGAGCTCTTTATAATATTCTAAGGTCATTTTTATTTAAATCAAACTCTAATTTTTATATAATCCAAAACTCTAATACTTCCTCTGTTCTGTTTTAAATGAAACATTGGGTGAAATGACACTATTCATTGATCAATTTTGACTCAAATGTATCGCTATTATATAAAGAAAAACATACTCAAGTGGGATCTTGTTAGATTCGTCTCGATGCATACTATCAAATGATAACTTTTTTTTTATATTTTTTACATGTGCACAACTAAAGATATTAGTGATTAAAGAAGTGAGTTGGGTTGCGTGAAAAAGCAAACGTTTCATTTAAAACAGAACGGAGGAAGTATGTAACTTTATCGCTATAGATTTTAGTTAATAAATTTTGTTGCAATACTATATTGTTTTAGTTTAGTCGAGTAAGGTTGAGGTTTTGAAAGATAATATGTTTAATCCTGTAAATTAGACCTATAATCAAATGTTATAATCACATATAATACACTATACTTAATACTTATAGCCATTATTATATTTATCTATAAAAAAGACTAAAAAATGTCCTACAATGCATCTAATTTAATATATTTTCATGAGTTGTAAAACTATATATTGTAAATAGATCCTATTTTGAAGCGTATTTCAAGCACTCTCCAATGGTAAAAAAATTATAATGTTTTGAATTAGGTAGCAAAAGTTAAATTCAATTTACATAATATAATAATTTAGGTTGTATATTCAAAATGCAACTCTAATTTCCCCATATCCAAAACTCTTTTATGTATTCAAATATATGTGAAATTCTATTTTTTTTTCAAATATTTAAAATAAAAACTAATGACATGGCAATCTTAAGTGGCGTTATCTATTTCATAAATTGTAGAACTACATTGTAAATGGGTCCTATTTCAAAGCATATTTCGAGTACTATCTAATGGTACAAAAAATATAATATTCTGAATTAGGTAGCAAAAGTTATACACAATTTACATAATATAATAATTTAGGTTGTTCATTCAAAACGAAACTCTAATTTCTGCTTATCCTAGACTCCTTATATATATTTAAATCTATGTAGAACTCTAGTTTTAGAAAAAAAAAATAAAAAAAAATTGATGACATGACAATCCTACATGGCGCTCTATATTTCATAAGTTGTACAACTATATTATAAATGGATCTTATTTCGAAGTATATTTCGAGCACTCTTCAATGGTACAAAAATTTTAATATTCCGAATTACGTAGCAAAAGTTATACACAATTTTCATGATATAATAATTTAGGTTGTTGATTCAAATCCAAACTCTAATTTTCGCTTATCCAAATCTCCTTATATGTATTTAAATCATCTAGAATTCTATTTTTGTAAAAAATAAAAATATAAATTGATGACGTGGCAATCCTACGTGGCGCGCTTTATGAGCTCGAAATCTTGAGGAGCTCCCTATGCTCCCAAAAAGTTCCTCCTTTATATATATATATATATATTGATTAGAAGAATACTGAAATTACTTTCATGAGATGGAGTTTTATTAAAGCATGACTAAGAAATACTCTAAAATATTGAAAGGATTAATTATTATACATGTATATGAAATTTGGAAAGATAACAATCCCAATACTTTTTTCGTTTTCTAGTTGATATATCCATATTATTTGATACTATTTGGAAATAGATGCATACTAGCTTTGAAGCCCGTGCGTTGCACGGGTTGTTGTTTATTTTATTTTTTTGCAATTTTTTTTTGTTAACATTGTTAATTTTGTGTTGTTGTCAAATGAGATTTTTCAACACCATTGTATTTACATACTTCTTGCATTCTTTTTCAATTGCAACAATTACCACTTTGGGTAGTTTCATCTATTAGGACCACTTCACTCTATGGTAAAAAAAAAAAAGCAACTATAGTTGACAATATTGCCTTTACTTTATGTTAATTAATCTTCATTAATTACTCAAATTACTTCATATAGCTGCGTTTACTTTATTAAGGATTTACTTATCCCTTACTCTAGTTAATCAAAGGGGTACATTTATGCTAAACTACCCATTCTTCTCATTTCCTTAAAAACCATGCCCAAACTCATTGTTGCAGTAGAAAAACAACGGAGAAAGTATTTGTCATTGTACTCTAATTTCTAGATTTGTTATTGCAATATATATATTTTATATTTTTTAATATTCAATTGAATATTGTAGCTAAGTCTATTTTTAAATGGTAACCCGATAATTGGTATATTTAACAATAGCTAACACAATTTTAACAACCACATTTCCTTAATAAATTTTGTTGCAATACTAAATTGTTTTGGTTCGATTGAGTAAGGTTGAGATTTTAAAAGATAATATGTTTAATCCTGTAAATTGGACCTATGATAAAATGCTATAATCACATATAGTCATATAGTACACTATACATATAGCTATTATTATATTCATCAAAAAGAAAGACTAAATGATGCCTTACCATTCATCTAATTAAATATATTTTCATGATCTGTAAAACTATATTGTAAATAGATCTTATTTTGAAGCATATTTTAAGCACTTTCCAATGGTAAAAATTATAATGTTTTGAATTAGGTAGCAAAAGTTATATTCAATTTACTTAATATAATAATTTACGTTGTTTATTCAGAACGAAACTCTAATGTCTCCCCATCCAAAACTCCTTTTATGTATTTAAATATATGTAGAATTCTATTTTTTAAAATATTTGAAATAAAAATTAATGACATGGCAATCCTACATGGCGCTCTCTATTTCATAAGTTGTAGAACTATATTGTAAATGGATCTTATTTCGGAGCATATTTCGAGCACTATCCAATGGTACAAAAATTATAATATTCCGAATCACGTAGCAAAAGTTATACACAATTAACATAATATAATAATTTGAGTTTTTCATTCAAAATCAAACTCTAATTTTCGCATATCCAAAACTCCTTATACGTATTTAAATCTATGTAGAACTCTATTTTTGTAAAAAATAAAAATAAAAATTAATGACATAGCAATCCTACGTGGCGCGCTCTATGACCTCGAAATATTGAGGAGCTCCCTATGTTCCCGAAGTTGTAGAACTATATTGTAAATGAATCTTATTTCGTAGCATATTTCGAGCACTATCCAATAGTACAAAAATTATAATATTCCGATTCACGTAGCAAAAGTTATACACAATTAACATAATATAATAATTTGAGTTTTTCATTCAAAACCAAACTCTAATGTCTCCCCATCCAAAACTCCTTTTTATGTATTTAAATACATGTAGAACTCTATTTTTTAAAATATTTAAAATAAAAATTAATGATATGACAATCCTACATGGCGCTATCTATTTCATAAGTTGTAGAACTATATTGTAAATTGATCTTATTTCGGAGCATATTTCGAGCACTATCCAATTGTACAAAAATTATAAAATTCCGAATCACGTAGCAAAAGTTATACACAATTAACATAATATAATAATTTGAGTTTTTCATTCAAAACCAAACTCTAATTTTCGCTTATCCAAAACTCCTTATACGTATTTAAATCTATGTAGAACTCTATTTTTGTAAAAAAATAAAAATAAAAATTAATGATATGGCAATCCTACGTGGCGCGCTCTATGACCTCGAAATCTTGAGGAGCTCCCTATGATCCCGAAGTTGTAGAACTATATTGTAAATTGATCTTATTTCGGAGCATATTTCGAGCACTATCCTATGGTACAAAAATTATAATATTCCGAATCACGTAGCAAAAATTATACACAATTAACATAATATAATAATTTGAGTTTTTCATTCAAAACCAAACTCTAATTTTCGCTTATCCAAAACTCCTTATACGTATTTAAATCTATGTAGAACTCTATTTTTGTAAAAAAATAAAAATAAAAATTAATGACATGGCAATCCTACGTGGCGCGCTCTATGACCTCGAAATCTTGAGGAGCTCCCTATGCTCCCGAAAAGTTCCTCCTTTATATATTTATATTGATTGATATGTCAACATAAGTAGACATTGATGGTTGAGCTAGTGTTTAGAAATGAAAGATGCCAATAAATTGTGCTATTGAAGTATAGTATGCACAACAGCACAAACTAAAGATGGAAGACTATAAAGAGTAAGTAATAAAAAAAAAATGCACAAATTATTAATTATGTGGAAATGGCAAAATGCCATATTAGCAAATTGTCTAGCAAGAATGCGCTAATTATTTTAGCAAGATTTTACGTAGGATTCAAAATTTTAGCAAGTTATTTTAGCAAGAATTTACGTGGAACATGGCAAGGTCAAATGATAAACTTAGAAAAAAAAAACTTATGCAATCCTTCGTACACCTACATTCACTAAATCAAGAGAGGAATGCCTTTAAATAGGCCAATACATCACTACTACGTTAAACTAACAACCAAAGCCAAGTGAGGACGGGGTAATACCAACGTTTTAATCTAACAACACTATCAAAACTAACCCACTAACTCTTTTTTTTTTGGAAAAGCAAGCTAGTTTAATTCAAAGACAAAATGTCCACATAATAGTGCGCCACCTTCAGGGGAGAATGGTTTTCCCAAATTTGTTCAACTCCAAAGGGAACTAGCTTTGTTAAATGGTCAGCCACAAAATTACTGTCACGTTTAACGTGTGACCAAACAAGAGAAGAAAAAGAGGAACAAGAAGCTAAGATGTCATGGAGAATAATGTCAAGATTCGAGAGATAGAGAGCACTCTTGGAAAGACGCTTAATCACGACTTGACAATCCGACTCAAGGATCACCTTATCAAAATCAAAGTGTTACCAAGTCTAAGCGCCATTTGTATTGCCTTTGCTTCCGCAACTTCCGGGCTCCTGAATACCTTGACTCGTCGAGTTGCAGCAAAAACCACTTGACCCTCCGAATTTCGACCCACAACACCTAAACCAACCCATCCAGCTACAAAGCAAGAGAGGCATCGATGTTGAGCTTTAAGACACCATTGGGGGGGGGTGCCAGGTCTTCGAACTCGACTCACTAACCTTCGACTTTGTGCAGTAAATGCGAGCCGAGTATTTGCCAAATTCCTCGACCAAACGGTGGACACGACTGATGAGAACATGGTTAGGCGTGCTCGTCCCTTGGAACACCCACAAATTTCGTTCCATCCACAAACACCAGGCCAAAACAATGCCACGTGAAACCTTAGCATCATCAATTTGCCGTCAGCTTTCTATCAAGTCGCACAGGGGTAGGTTTGCTGAATTGATGCAAAGAGCAGCACAATCAAAATCCTTTCATAACTCGGCCACCGGGGGGCAAGTAAACAAAGCATGACATGTAATTTCAGGTGCCCCACAACCCTAAGGGCAAACATCATCATCAATGAGATGCCTATGCTTTAGAAGGGAACGAGTAGGCAAAGAATTAGTGCAACACCTCCAAAGAAAATGTCTCACCTTTGGGCTAGCATTCATTCCCTAAATATCCACCCAAGCTTGGTGGAATGCATCAAGGTTCCATCCTTTGCCCAATATATACACCGTTTTCACGGAATAATGCCCATCTTTTGTGGGAGCCCAAGTTAATTCATCTTGGATATTCAACGAGCTCAAAGGAATTGCAAGAATGCATTTGATATCTCGCTCATTAAAATTTGGTTCAACAAGACTCGTATTCCACTCCATAACACTAGTATCAATTAAATCACTCACCTTGACAATGTCATTAATTGGGGTGCTCAAAACAAATCAATTCCTTCTTCGTCTACAATCCACGAATCACTCCATACATCAATCTCTAACTAAAGATAACAGCTTGACTCATTAACAACCACTAACTCCTATTTTGAAGCAATATTCCAACACCAAATACCAATTTTTGGTTCATGTTCCATGTATGTCACCAGAGCCCAAACATCCTAGCTAAAATAGTCAAAACATTAGCAAGTTCTTAAAAATGTGCTACTACTAACAAGCAAATATTTAATCATACATCCGTGAGCATGGTATACAAAAGGCTATTTTTTTGCTCATTGTTCATTTGAAATCATCCAAATGAGCATAAAGTACTAAAAAAAAGAAGAGTTTCAAATTAACAAATGAGTGAAAGTTAGTCTTGAATGTACCACGCACATAGTACAAACGGGTATATGATTAAGGAACTCACTAACAAATTGTTTTGCATGAAGTGAATTAGAGACAGAAATTTTCTTTTGTAAGTTCATAATGAGCCGCAAAAAACACTGATATACTGTGATTGACCTCAAAATTCAGGTATCATCCTAACACTTCATGAATTAAACTAGTTACTAATATCGAACATAGGAAAATTATTCTAGATATGCATAGATGTATATATTGGTTTGATTGTTGTGCGTCTTGAATGGTCAGGATTAGACCTGGTTATTGAACAGGGTAGCCTAATGGTTAAAGGGTTAGGGTCAATTTTACAGGGCTTTTATTGGACATGGTTTTATTGGACATGGTCATCATTGGATAGGACCATTATAGCCTTATAGGGCCAACAAAGAAATACAATAATTTTGAAAAATAAATAGGTTTTGTAAAAACAATTACATATTCGGACTCGCATTCATTTGTACTCACTTTTGGCTCTCTTTGTTCCTTGTTTTTCTTGCTCGTTTACCGACCCGCCCATTATCGACCTGCTATCGGCCCTCTACCCATTTGGCCCGATCCGCTACCGAACCTTTATGAGGCGACCCTCTTATGACCCGACCCGCTTCCGAGCCGCACTGACCTGACCCGACCCCCAAAAACCAGGTCTAGTCAGGATAGATGAGTCATCAAAATCTTACTAAAGTACGCTAGCAGCTTTATGCGAAAGCTTCTTGCATATCAGATAATTTTGTGGCACATACGTAACGTACAACTTTTGTTGTCAGGGAAACCATGCATATATAACATACGATATAATACTTCTATATGATCTCAAACTACCTTCACCATCATTCAAATGAAAGAGGAACATGGCAAGGCCATATACTTTTTGAATTATTTGGTATCTACATAACCTAGCTAGATGATGAGGTGACCGTAAACCAAAAAAATGAAAAATGATTTCAAATCATAAAATCATTCACAGCTTGAATATATACAACTATTGGACCCAGAAAATAGTTTTTTTTTTAATCAACATCAGAAAATAGTAGTTTTGCTGCTACATGCATATATATTCCATGTCGCATCACCAAGTGAGAGTGATGAGACTCCTTTGGTGGATGTTGGTTGGATTTTTTTTTTTGTGGCCGAACATTTTGATGATAAAATAAGTTGTGACTCAAATATGTCTCTTTGAAAACTTACAAATTTTTTTGCAATTCTTTTTACAATACCAATAATTAACATTCAAAAGAAATTTCCCTTTCTAGTGCAATGATTTGTGATTTGGTAAGTTGACAAAGAAGGAAATTGAAATCTAAACATCCGTGTGTGTTCTGGGAAAAATTTATGTGTTCAGCGAACACTTTTTACAATCAAAACCTTGTTCAAGAAGGTAATAAAAATGCGGTTGCATTATTAGTCTACGTATAGGATCATTCAAGGTACATGTGTTTGGAGTTCACCGTCGGAGAAGATGGCACAACGAGGATGTGTAGCTAGAAGTTTTGATGGGGCAAGTCATGGTCCTACCTAACCATTGTTCATTGGAGATACCTATGTTGTAGGCATGGTATGCCAGATAAATATAAATGCTCATGTCACAAACTAACATGCCCCTTCTTCACATGAACATAATTGAGTTCACACTTAAAGTAATTGTTCTATATATTCGTAATATATTTGCTGCATATTACTCCCTCCATTTCTTTTTAATCTCGCACACTTTCCTTTTTGAGCCCGTATCTTTTAATCTACACACTCGTCGTTTTTCTATTTTTGGTAATATGTAACATCAACTTTCTCCTCTTTTTCCATACATGTCATTCACTTTTTAATATCTTAACCCACTTTTTAATATTTTAACCCACTTTTCAATTTCTCTCCCTCACCTTTCAATTTCTCTCTCCACCTTTTCAGTTTCTCTCTCATACTTTTGCACTTTCTCCCTGGTTTTCCCTCAAAGTGAAGTGAGTAAATTAAAATGAAACGGAGGGAGTAGTATACTATAAATGAAGATCATGTTTATTTCAAACAAAATACATATGCACTTGGACCATCGTAGTCAAACTAACTGATGTTTAGATAAGATGGACTGCAATACTAGTGAGATAAGGACACAAAAACAACAAAAATAATATAATCAACTTTTCCAATCCATGCCATAATCTTATAAGTATTATGATTTATAAGCAAAAATGTTAGAATAAAGAAAAACATATAGATATACTATAATGTGCACTATATGCTAGGGTGATGTGTTCTACAAGAAGATTCCTGGCAGTTTATGAAGTTAAGATTGATTTTGCTATTCTTTTTTACATGAATGTGCATTATTGGAACCGGTAGGTCTAAGTTTCCAACTTTCCATAGGCGAGCAAATCTATGTTTCCTTTTGAAATAGAGTGATTACCCTCTTTTAGATTAAGAAGAAAGTAGCAAGGACAATTCCTTTTCTCTCTGTTTTTTTCTGCTTGTTTCTTAGTTTGAGGTTGAATGATTCCTTTCAAACCTATTGACAATGACTTGTTTGTAGAAAGTGAAGAATTCATATGCATTTTTTTGTGATCAAATTTAATATTGCTAAGGGGTTTGATCTAGATATCTGGTGCTACAACTTAGACAAAAGATAAAACAAAAAAGATTGAAAGAATATCAGAATAGAGACATGTGTTTGGCACATGCTGTTATGTGAGACTAAGTGAGCTTTGATTTTATAAGGCAAAAAGGCAGTTTAAAGTTAATATGAAGGGACAGAATTTGATGTTAGTGACTTTTTTGGATGAAACATGAGGCAGCTTAATTGGTAAAAAGTTTTTGACATGAGACAATGAAAGCTACATCCAATAATTACAGAATTGATCAGAGAAGTAATATAACTATTTGCTTGTGATTAGGATATTCACATAATTGGAAAACATTATTCAAGGATATGACAACAAACTTCCAAGAAAATGTTAGTTATTTCAAGGTAGTGCGGATTCGAGAACTAATTTAATTGTTAAAGTTGAGCTAACATAAATTGAGGAGCAGATGACAAGGTTGTGTGCTCAATCACACCGTCTGACAAATGGCCACGTTCCCTATTTATTGCAGAGAGCAAACTTGTTCAGGATCATATACCACGTACACAACCGTGTGGTTCATGGCACATTGTGTAATTGTGCTCAGAGAATACGTCGTTGCTTATTAGATTTACGAAATTAATTGTGTTTTATCATAAATATTTAGATTGTTTAATAGTTGTGTTACTTGTGTGGTGTGTAAATCTCATATTAAAGAGGTTATAGAACAATAGAGAGAGAATTTTCTTGTATCATCAATCTTATACATTGATTAAAAGTCTTAGTTGGTGGTTTTTCACGTGGATCTAGTGTTTCACCTAAATTCTTTGTGTTTTTTTATTCCACGTTTTTTTTTTGTTTGTGAATCTCTGCATATTATACTTCAATTACATGATTTGTCAGCACCTCTATTCCTAATGAAGATTTGAAATGAAGTGATATCAAAAATTTGGGATCAAATTCCGCCTATTTAATGTATTTTTAAATGATATCGCATGCTCAAAGAAGATAAAAAGTAGGTGATATGAGACTAGCAACTCTCAATAATGACGAAAGATCAGAAGAGAAAAGCAACTTTGCTTGTGGTTAGGCCCGCTCGACATGTTAATAAACACAATGGACCCTATGTTAATGGAGAACTTTAAAAGAAACACTTAGAAGAAGTATCCAACAGTTGCTAAATGTAATGTCCTCCCACTAACAAGATGAGAATTTGATTCTAAAATTTCTGATTCAACCTTTGCAGCTTGGTCGACATCAATTAAAAAATTAGTGATCAATAATACTCCATCAGTACGTAAATAATGTTGCTTTTGAAGCTGTTTTTGTAATATCCCTCCTGATTTCTTTAAAGGGATTTCACAGGCTACTCATACTAACAACATATATCTTTTTTGCATATTGGTGACGATATACTCGACTCTGTAAATCGGGTGTTACAGCTTCAACAAGTATTAAAATTTTTTTGTTAGCCATCCATATATATATATATATAGTAATCTTACTACCCCATCATTCTAGTAACGTAACACTTGATTGGTTTCACGTAATTCGTCACCGAAAAGATTAACTTGTCATTCAAATACCAATATAAAAACTATTCCCTCCGTCCCAAAATATAGTTCCCATTTCCCTTTTTTCACGGTAATTTATGCAAGTAGAATTTAAGAGGGATAGTAAAGATTTTTTGTTTATTTAAATAAATGTTGTATGTAGGGGTGTGTACTTTTGGACCGGGACCGGAATTCGGACAGGAACCGGATCGGAATTTTCCGGTCCGGTCCCCGGTCCATGAAAAGTTGAGATTCCGGGTTTCCGGTCCGGTCCGGTCCAAAATCGGAATTTTCCGGTCCGGACCGGAATTCCAGTTTTTTTTTAAAAAAAAAAAGTTTAAAGGTTAAAAAAAAGTTTAAAACTTAAAAATTTAGAAAGTTAAAACCTCATATTTATTGCCTTTAAGATTATTGCTTTTAGAATTATTATATTTTAATATATTGAATTTATTAATATATTTAAATCTAAGAAAAAGTTTTTTTTTTTTATAAAAAAATATTAATTCCGGTCCAACCGGAAATTTCGGATTCCGGTCCAACCGGTCCGGTCCGGTCCGATTTTGGACCGGTGCACACCCCTAGTTGTATGGGAAAAGATGATTTTAGAAGAGAGAATGGAGAATAATTGGTGAAAGAGCATTAATAGTAACACTTGGGTTGAATAAACAAAGCAAAAAACAAAATTCAAGAAGCAAATAAATGATGGGACAAGGTTATTCTAGACAAATTACGGAAAAAAGTGGAACTAATTATGGAAATGGGAACTATATTTTGGGACATCCAAAATGAAAATGAGAACTATATTTTGGGACGGAGTAGAGCTGTCAATTCAGTTACTCGAGTCGGGTTCAAGTTGGGTCATCTCAGGTTTCAGGTCATGTTCGGTCAGGTCGTGTCAGGTCAATAAATCAAACAGGTCGGGTGCAGGTCGGGAACGGTTGTAATTCGGTCAGGTCTGCCTCGATTTGTTTCTTCTTTCAGGTTCGGTAGGGTTCGGCACGGTCAATTTCGGGACGGGTCATCTTTCGTGGTCATGTGGTGTCGGGTCGGGTTTATTGCAGGTTTGTAGCGAGTATTTTCAGGTTCAGGTAATGCGTGGGTCGGATACTTATCGGGTCAAGAGAATAACGGTTTGGGTCAATTTCAGGTCGTTAGTTACCGGGTTGTGTTATAATTGGGTTGTGCCATACTTGGTTTCGGATCGCTTTGGGTATGGAACGGATCATGAAACTTGTGTGTTTCATTATTTAATATTTCACTGAAAATCAATGCTTGAATAGTTCATCTAATTATATGCCTTTTTGTACTAGTGTTAGTTTATAATTTATGTTATTATGTGGGGAAATCAATGACAAGTCAAATTATCAAAAATCAACAAGTCGGGTAACATGTAGCAACAAGTCGGGTAACATGTAGCAACAGTCGGGTAAAACCATGTACCAAGTCGCAACAGGTCTTGTAAATCAGGTAACAGGTCTTGTAAATCAGGTCGGGACAATAACAGGTTGAGTCGGGTTATAATCGGTTTCAGGTCCTAATCAGGTGGAGTGTCAAATCGAGTTCAGATCGCTGTCAGGTATGCTCACTTCAGTTATCGGCCTTTTTCGGGCGGATGTCGGTTCAGGTCCAGGTCATAGATTGTTGGGTCAAGATCAGGTATCGGTTATTATCACTTATCAGGTCGGGTGCAGGTCAGGTTTCAGGTGACCTGTTTTACCAAAATTTCAGGTATAAGTCGGTTACAGGTCATTACAGGTTCAAGTTGGGTTGTCAGATCAGGTTATTTTTTTATAGCTCTAGGACGGAGGGAGTAAGTGGTAAGGTAACGTTGATTTCATAGTGTAGTCGGGGCAAGTCGGCAGTCGCCCTAAATGATGCTGTATATTTGTATTAATTGTATAGTGGCTACGTGATGAATTTAAGAGTTTTCTTTAAGCCGGTATGACAATTGACATGTGAAAGTTACTCCCGCTTCATCCTTCTAGTCGATTATCATTTTACCATTCCCAACTAATAACTCTATACCGTTCAAAAAAAAAAAAAAAAAAAAAAAAACTAATAACTCTATATTCACTTGGAAAGCACCTAGTTAAAAATGGTGGAAGCAGTATATAATGCATCCATCGTATCATACTAATATGGAGGTATTTATTGTTCGTTATAAAAAAAATTTACTTCCCCTCTGATTCACATTTAATTTTACAATTCAATTTCAACAACTATAACTTCTATGTCTTTAAAGATTTTCCTACTTTTTATATAAGTGTGTTTCCAAAAGATCTTGTTGGACCGACATGATTATGTACTCTCTCACAACTACTCCCTCTATTTTTTATATCATTCTCACTTTTATGTGTGCGTCTTCCATCACACGTATTTGAACTTAAATATCTTTCATTGAATATTAATAAAGTATTAATTTAGACGAATCAAACAAAACTCCACATGACTATATTTTTTCTTATAAATTGAGAAAAATTTAGAAGATTCTTTCTAAGTATGAATAGTGTCAAGAATCAAGTGAGAAAAATAAAAAACAAAAGAAGTACCTTCTTTCTCATATTTAAACAAACAAAAAAAGACTCATTTTCACACACTCTCTCCTCCTTGCCTTGGTTATGTTGCTCTATTTTATAGGAAACTGGACCAACACCTCTCGCAGGTCTGCCAACCCAACTACACAGATCAACGCTTGAGAGTAGGGGGATGTAAGGGAATCCCTACTCCCAAGCACAAGTAGGTAGTGGGATTCGAACTTGTGACCTTAAAGTAACAAGGTGAGTTCCCCACCACCTCCACCAAGTGAGCTTGATTGGTTAGTAAGATCCTACATAACAATAATAAATAGCATTCATAGCCCATTAGAGGTGGGTAATTGTAACTAAATACAAGGCTACAAGACATTTTGTTTTTTCATAAATACAATCCTCTCACAACTTTAATTGAATTATATAAAGAAAGTATTATAAGGATGTTCAGTTGGTTTATAGATAATTGGCTAGTTTGTTAACCCGGACAATACCCCACTATTTTTTGAACTATGTTAAAGTAATTCAAGATAACTAATATTATTCAATTATACTTTCTCCTTTTCTAAATACATGCAACATTTGCATAGTAACCACTATTCATCTATCAACCTTATCCCATATTCTCTAACAAATCTATAAGAGAAAATATAGTCAAGTGCGGTCTTATTTAATTCTTCACCATAATGCATATTTTCATAATATTAACTTTTCGTAATTTTTACTAATGGATAATTAAATATATTAAGGAATAAAGTGCATTGGATAACGTATAGGCAGGAAATATTGCATGTATGTAGAAATTAATGAAATCTTATTTTCAATAATTAGGGGTAATGAGAGAGTGTAAAGTAGGGGATGAAATACCCAAATTTTCAATTACAAAATCTAACGTATTAATTTCATTTAAGTATTTAGGCGTAATGAGGGTTAATCTAGGGGTGAATTACCCTAATTATTAGTCAATAAATTTGGATTATAAAATTTAAGTTTTTATGCAAAATCTTCCGCATCCTTCGATGGCAAAACATAATCTTTGTCCTTGTTAATGGCGAGGTCTATCAGAGAATAGAAATACTCAAGAGATAAAAACAAAGGATTATGTCCATTGAAGGAGGGAGTTTGGAGGAATAAGAAGTTCTTATGAATGCTATGAGGTTTGGAAGAAGAAGAATAAGGACGGGAAGGAAAATGTTTAAAGTGATTTATTTGGTGCCGAATTAGAAGTGTTTTGTATCTCTAAACTATTATAAGTTATAACGGGTGGATTTAGGAAAACTTAAGAGGAAAATAGGAATTTTTTGACAACATATTAAAGCTTTTATGTGTGTTCTCACTTTTAGATATTAGAAATTTTGAGTTTGGTTGTAATCCCTCCGATGTTTTACTGTTTACCCACTTTCCTTTTCGTTTTTTTATTTATTAGTTTACCCACTTTTTTATTCTGTTTTTGACATGGTCCATCCAATTTTTATATTATTATCTTTACAACAAGGTTTCCCCTTCTATGATCCACATATACCTTCTTTATAATAAACTAATATCTTATTTTCCAATCTATCACCCACATACTTATTTCTCCTAAAACTATGTGCTTAAAGAAGTGGGTAAACTAATAAAAATTGAAGGGAGTAAATTAAAGAACGGTGTTGTTGTACTCTTATTTTGATTTTCTTTACAGAATTTTTATAAAGTAGAAGCATTTAATATGGATTTGGCCTTTCTAGTATTTGAATTTGGACTTTGTTTATAAAGGATGTGATGTACCGTACGTAGTTTGGTGAATTCAAAGTTTTCTAAATTTTAAGTACCAGCTTCAGTTACAACGGCGCTCATTTTAACTACACGAACTCAAAAAATTCAATATAGAAGACCAATATGGTGTTATACCAAATCAAGCCAGATGGGTGGGTTTCTTAGATGTCTAAACCAAATAACTTATAAGCAAGTGCTAGTGGTAATCGGCCCATTGCTGATGGAACTGTTTTTAAATTTTTGAGACAATTACAAAAGTTTTGGGCTTTTTCTTGTAAGCCTTGATATTAGGCAAGAATACGAAAGGGACACACACTTAAAGGTGGGCATGGGCTGGGCCAGCACGATTTAGGCCCAGCTCGTTGTCCCCTACGTGAGCCGTGGGCTTGCCACGGTCAAGAAATTTTATTTCAGTCCCGTCCCGGCACGAGCCCGCCTATATGGCCTGTGGGCCGGTCCATGGGCCGAACTCCATTTTCTTTGTTTTTTAGCCTAAAACTGCCAAGAATCCAAAAAAACAACATAAAACACGGGCCAGGCCCGCAGGAGGCACGAGCCCGGCCCGCATGCCCGTGAGCCTGGGCTTGGTCGTGGATAAAATCAGGAAACTTCAGGCCCAGCAGCGCACGGCCTGCCACTCACGGGCTCAGGCTCGGCCCGACCCGCCATTTCCCAAAGCCCGTGAACAGGCCCGACCCGGCCCATGCGCATATTTAGGCACATTGTTGCAATGGATGCCCTTGTTTTTCTTCTTTTTTGCCTGACTATTTGGCTTAATGGCTAGGTTTACCGCATTTACGACAATTTTTTTGAACTTGTAAATATGATATTCTCTGTGAGGTTTGAAGGGTTCCTATTTGACTCCATACGCTTGATTTTGTACCTAAGATTTGGAGGTTTCTCTATCATAAATATCGTGCTTTCGATTATCAGGTGATCTATTAAGCTCATTTAAGATCATATCAGAGAGTGAGGGATAATCTAGTGGTTAGAGCTTCCGATCCCTACCGGTTTCAAGAGGTCTTGGGATCGATTCTCACCCTAAGCAAGTTGGGATCCCCTTTATTCTTCCCAACTTGTCAAGGTTTCTCCTTACCTTATAAAAAAAATTAAGGTCATATCTCTTTCCTTATCTATCAGTTTGTTTCGGTAATCCTTCTAATAACCGATAATGTTATTGTTAAAATTTCTATATTGTTATAAAATACTCTTCCTGAGAGAGATAAACTAAAAAGTAGGTTAATTTATTAAAAAGTGAATAACATGGGTGGAAAAAGAGGAGAAAGTAAAATATTAAAAAGTGGATGACATGGGTGGAAAAAGAGGAGAAAGTAAATAAGGCATGTTACCAAGAATAGTAAAAGCAACAATGTGTAAATTAAAAAGAAACAGACCAAAAAGGAAAGTGTATAGAATAAAAAGCAAAAGGAGGGAAAACTATGTAAGGGTCAAACATAAAGAAATAAAATTACTCTTGCTCATCTAAATGTTTTTATAGATTATATAATTATATTCTATGACTCTTTTCGTAATACATTTGGAGCACTAGCCAATGATTTAAAAATTATAATGTTCTTAATAAATAATGTAGCAAAAGTTATACTCGATTTTCAATTTTTGTCATCCAACACTCCATATATGTGTTGTTATCTCTATAGAACTTAATTTTAGTTGTTTTACTTTTTAAAAGAAAACATTTCAATTATAGGTGGCACTTCTTACACTCCCAAAAAGTTTCTCCTTTGTATAAGTTTCTATACCCAGAAATTGCTTGGACTCCCTTACAAAAAATGATGTTATGTATCTAGGCATGTAGTAAGTGCATTTTAGTTTGAGAGATATGGTTTGTATTCAAACTCTTAAAAGTAAAAGAAAAACGGGTGGGTTAACCTATCATATAAGAAGAAGAAAAAGGTCAACGGCCTCATTAAGAGAAAGAAAAAAAGGCAAACGCCCCTAAATAACAAAATGTCCCTATTAAAAAAACGAAAGGAGTACTAAAGAATTAAAAGAGAAAAAAAACATATATTCAAGTACAGAAAACTAATGTAGTATTTAACTAATAAGACTAAGTGGTTGTTTGATATACATGGGAATTTAATTCCTATGGGAAGTTCCACTTTCTAGGAAGTTATTTCTCTTATATAATTCCTAGCAAATGACCTTAATATGTTTGGTTGACATCAATGAATTTGCACTTCCCATAAATTGATGTGGAATTCTGAATGACCAAGGGAGGTGGGTGAATAAATTCCCAAGCTTTATGGGAATTTCCCAAGGAATTTTCATTGCCCCCATTCTCTGCACTTTTTGTCAGCCAAATAACTACCCAAATCAGAAAGTCATGGGAATTTCTATTTCCTACATAATAACATGTATATCAAACAACCACTAAACAAACTAATCATAAAGAGTATCTAGAAATCTAAACGCATTCCAATGCTTATCTTAATTCCTATGTTATCTTTTCTTTTTTATTACTTTGCATTGAACTCCTTCTCCCTTCTCTTTCCAAACCAAAAATAACCTAGGAAAAATTGATAGGAATAATCCCACCTTTGGCCGTTCTCGTCAAAAACAATCCTACCATTTGAAAATCCGAAATAATCCCAACTCACGGGGTATGTATGCTCAAAATGGGTCATTATCGGTTGGTAACCTGCAAATGCAGGTTTAATATCCTAATGATAAAAAATTATTTTCATATGTTTAAAACTAAATTGTTAATTTAAAACTTACATTTAATTACTTAATCATAAATTCATTCGAAAAACCTAAAGCTCCCTCCGCCCCCATCCTGCCCTCGCCCCTGTCACCCAACAACCACCTGCCACCTTCCCCCCCAAACAAAAAAAACAGTATTGGGAGTTGAAGAGGCGCTTGTTGGACTCGGTTTATTGGTCGAATTTGGGTTTTCGGGCCTCCGCTGAGGTGTCAGATTTGTTAGTCAGCTTGAGGCGGTGGACCTTAGTCCGAAACCAACTGAGGCCTCGGGCTTGCTTGATGCCAGCTGAATTTTGGTGAAATATTCATTATACATTATGAATATGATTTTCTTTTGTTGCAGTTTATCATGATTCTATATCTTGTGTGTGAATTTTGAATTTTGATCGACCAAAATAATAGGATATATGTTGTTTGCTTGAATATGGGATTGTTTCAGTGTTATACTACTTGTCAAATATCAATTTTGGGATGTTTAGGTAAAACATGTCATCTTGTTAGATTGTATGTTTCTCCAAGTGTGTAGAACGAGTAATGGGGAATGAAGAGTTATTACAAAGGTATTTCAATGCTTGGTGGGTTATTATACGGGGACCTTCCCCGTCCTCGTCAACCTCGGAAACGAAAAATGGAGCAACTCGTCAACAAAGGCACTATGGTCAAGTAGCACAAAGATGACCCACTCTATGGAAGGCATCGTTCACTCTACCGTCATCCACAATCCAATCTCATACACCACCGAGATTAACCCCGCCTCCACTAACTCTCCTCTCTTTGTCTATTTCAAATCCTCTGTCTCTAGTAATGTATGACCCAACAACTATGAGAAATACATGAGAGAGGGGGAGAGGGTTTGTTTCTGATGCAGGGGGTGGGGGTGGTTTTAGGAAGGGCAGAAGGGGTGGGAGGTTGGGGGTAATTTTTTTAATTTTTTTAAGTGAGTCAGTATTTGACTTTGAAATGAAATAAAAGGTCAATAAGTAACTGTTCAACCGTTCAACCAAGTCACCGGTTAAAATGGCTCAATTTCGAAAGACATGGGTCATATTTGGAATTATTATCAGATTTTCAAAAGGTCGGACTATTTTGAACATATCGGCCAAATGTGGGATTATTCCTATTAATTTTTCCAAAATAACCCATTTCCCATTTCAGTTTTCAAATCAATTGTTTCTTCCTTTAATGAAAAAGAAACACTACAAAATTGGAGACAAAGATACTCATCAATTGTCTTTCCTCCTTCAATAAAAAAATTGCCACCATTATAGAGCAAACATGACTCGATCATTTTCAATGGCTTCCTTTCATTAGAGATTAATTTTACCTCTTTCTTTGAATTATCTAAATTCTCTTTCTCTTTGCTGTTTTAAGCTTCAAGTTCTCAGCTCTGAAACTTTGATACTTAAATTTTTTTTCCAATTTTTTTTTTTCAATATCTTGGGTTAATACTTCGCTATCTTAATTGACTAACTCAATCTCTCGAATATTCAATCGTGCAATTGAATCTCGATCTGTGTGAAGGAGGATTATTGATTAATTGGATAAAGTTTCATGACCAATTCTAAATGTTGTTTTTTGTTTGTGATTTTCGAAAGTTAGGTTTTCGAATTTTGTTATAAAAATAACCTCGTTTATCTATAGAGCAACCCCCTTGTTTGTGAGGTAGAGGGAAAAGTGAAGCACATACAAAGATATTTTTTTTCATGGCCTTAAGAAGATTTTCTGAGTAACCCTATTTCCAGCAACCTCATTTAATCATATGATTAACCCCATTTAATCATGAAAGAAATCTCATTTAATCATACGAGTAACCCCAAATGTTTATAAGAGTAACCAACTTTTTTGTGAGGTTGAGGGAAAACTGAAGCATATATAAAGAGAATATTTGGGTAACCTTAAGAATATCATATTATTAACCCCATTTCTTTTTGGAGTAACCTCGTTTGATCATATGAGTTACCCCATATAATTACAAAAGAAACCTCATATATTCATAGCCTAACTTAATCATACAAGTAACCCCAACTGTGTTCACAAAAGTAATCGCATATTTCTACGAGTAACGACCTCATTCATTCATACGAGTAAACTAGTTATAAGTAACCTAATTTGTTTACAAGAGTAAAGTTCTTTTTATTGTTAATGCTAACCTCATCGATTAGAGTAGCCACACTTATTCATACGACTAACTCCATTCATTCATAAGAGTAACCCCTTTTTATTCATTGGTATTTTAGCCACTTATAGAATTTAGTGATGCACCCTTTTGTGTTTTATGTTTAAGGTGTTGCTTCCAAGGTCATCATCCCAAACACCAAGTATAGAAGGGTTCATCGGGGGCAAAACAATACATTTTGGAAGGGTTGTGCACAAGGGAATGATTTGTGCACAAGGGTCAACTTCAAATAGATATTTCTCACTGCACACTCAACATCTTAGGAAGATTCAAGTTAGATATGGAAATTTGGTTCGATAGTTTTCTAACACTTGGTCAAAAGCTTAATTCCAATAAAATAACGAGTGAGATATGGCCTTTTAAAAAAAAGCTGACGAAACTAACACTCGCGCGAGGCTGCACAGTTTGTTTTCTGTGTGGCCAGCCACACATAAAATGTGCTAATCTAGAAAGAAAATCCTGGAGACTCGTGAGGTAGACATTTTTTTATAAAAAAAGTATAATATAAATTATATTTGGATGTGAAGTCAAAAATAAATAAGTGTTATTATTAAAAGCCACAATCTTTTTTTTTTTTATTTTGATAATTTCACCAATTTCATTAATCATTAATAGGGAAAAACCATACAATCTGGTGAATGACCTCAGTGAGAGGATCATGATTCTATGAGAGCTAGATACACATCAAAGTTGGGCATTTAAACATTTTAACACATCTTAGTAGCTTAACAACCTAGCACCATGCCAAAAACTCTGCGTCCCTTCTCAGTCCTTGTTTTGCCAAAGCGTTAACTACCATATTAGTCTCCCTACTTCTGTGAACAATGGAAAATATTGGGGGATGATTTCCTAGAGGTTCAATTGAGATTAAGTGTGAAGTTCATGTTTCAAGGGCCTCCACTTTCAGCATTACACCACCAGACTGCATTCAAGGAGTCTGATTCAATGATAATATATCGGAGTTGTTGATTCGACCACTAGAGAGAGAAATCTGAGTGGCCTTAAATATAGCATAGATCTCCACTGAGTTAATATCCATTAGAGGGATAATGATAAGTGCATATTCTAACATAATTTAGTTGCATATTAGGTGCATTTTCAGGTAGCATTAGAGCATTTACGTTGCATTTGTGCATATTTAGGTCCCTTTTCAGAAGCTACGATACTTTCACGGGTTTTTTGGTCTTTTGATGTAATCTCAGGTACTTTGAACTCCTATTTGATGACATGACGATTAAGGCACTTGGATGACCTTCAAAACGATATATCATGTGCCCAAAATGGATTGAAAGTGAAGAAGATACACATGACTTTGTGTACTTGTGCGAAATATGACACCTCTGCACCATTTCACTCAGAACTTTTGACACAAGAATGATAATGAGGTAATTCCAACTGGGCTGGAAACTAGACTTCAAGAGCTTTCCAACGGTATATTACATGTGTAAAACAAAGCTCTGGATCAAAAGTTATAGATGTTCAAAGTTGAGCTGAAGCCACTGTCTCGCCCGCACGCCCGTGCGGATATGTGCTCGGCCGTGCAACCTGCAATCAAAAGTCACGAATGTTTCCGCCTTGCTCGCACGACCGAGCAAGATTTCGCCCGACCGTGCACGACCCCGCACGCCCGTGAGCGTAGTTGCTTGCCCGTGCAACCTACTATAATGTCGTATCTTCCGCGTGACCTAACTTATGTCGGTTTATATTAATCTTAGCTTATAAATAGGACTTTAAACATTATTTTGAGGAGTTTAGAGAATATATCATCATTATTAGTTTATACTTTTGGTTTTTAGAGAGAGAAGTTAGAGAGAGAAGCTTGTAGATCTCCATTGTTCTCCAAGACTCCACCTTTCTTCCATTAATTCAAGTATCTCTTTTCTTCTTCTTTTCTCCTTGTTTTATATTATGATGTTTTATTATTCTTCTCTATTTTCTTTATTTATTTAAATTATGCTTTCATAGTTTTGTAATCTATGGTTAAGTTGAACCCTAGTGTGAATTAATTCATGATTATACCTTTAAATTCCCAAATTAATTGCTTAATTGTTCTTGCTTAATTGATTGTGCATATTCCAATACTAGATTAGGGATAACTAGTATTGTTATGATTCCATTGTCTTGATCACAACGGGAGTTTGGTTTTGACGGATTTGAATATTTCAATTAAGGACATGAAGTTCTCCACGGGAGTAGGTAGAATGGATTGTTAGGAAGTTAGAGTGCCGCGTTTAATGTCTTTAATTTGCATGATTCCACGGGAGTAGGCTTGAGTGCATATTAGAGAAGCCATAGATACTCGGGAGAGATTTATGGTATTTTATAGGGTATACTTTTCCTTGTGAATATTTAATTGACTACTTTGGGGTAGGAATTATTATTGTACTAATTCATGCTAGTGGGGATACTTAACTATAGAGTCTTTTATTTATAGATTGATTAGTATAGTTAATTCGACCATCTTTGATATTAACCTCCTTTAGTCTTACCATTACTTAACGGCTAATCATAGAACAACTTTCTCTCTGTGGGATCGACCCTAACTTACCCTACTACATACTTAGGAGGATTAGTTAGGTTATTTATTTTTGTTAGGTGCGCGACACGCCTACCAAATTTTGGCGCCGTTGCCGGGGAGATAGTTTGTTTTATTAAGTTTTTATTGTTGGTGAGACTATAGTGTATATAAAAAAAAATTCCTTTCTTTTGTGAATTTTTTTTATTATTTTTTTTTTTCGTATCATGGAGTCATATTATTATTGTGATGGGGATAATTCTTTTGATAGGCATCATAGTCATAATTCTTTTGGTTCTCATGTTTATAGTTTTGATGCATCACATCAAAATTCTCCCAATTTTTGCATGAGTTCTCATGAATTACCATACATGTTCCATGAACCCAATATTTTTGCTAGTAATTCTAGAGCAATTTTTTCTTTTCCTCAATATGAGAATGAATTGTTTTGGAAATACTATTATAGACTTGGCGATTTTATTGGTCCTAAACATGGAATTGAAATTTGGGATATGTGCCTAGTAATTTATGAGGGTTTAAATGAAGAAACTAGGGTGGTGTTTGATTCTACGTCTAATGGGAAATTTCTAGCCCAATCACCAGATTATTGTTGGGATTTAATTGAGTGGTTGGCTAAGAATAACTATGAATGGGATATGTCTTTATCTGCTAGACCAACCCCACAACCCTATAGTTGTATTACAACACCTTCTTATTCTTCGAATTGTCACTCTACTTCTCATGCAATTTCTTTGTGTGATGTGACATTAGTGAATGATTTTAATCCCTCACCCCAATATGAATTTGATTATTACACTCAAAATTCTCATCCCCAACCGTATACTTATGATGATGATGATGTCGGTTGTATAGAGAATGAGAGTTATGAGGATGATGATCAAATTATAGGAGAGATCAATGTGATGGATATTTTAAAGCAGGAAGAAACCTTGGCTGAAAAACCTTCCTTGGAGAAGTCTATAGATGAGAGTGATGTGATTCATGAGTCTTTGCCAGTTCCCCCTATTTTTTTGAATCTCATGTTCCTTTCTCTCAAAAACTTGACTCATTCCTTCTTCCCCTATATTATATCCTCCATCATTCCTTATTTCTCCCTCTTTGTATGACTCCTATGATAATGAAATTTATGTACATTTGGTTTTTCCCCAACCTGTTGGGTCATGTAAAAAGACTAATAATTTTTCTTTTTCCTTCTCTTGTGGATATAACTTTTTCTTTGATTTTCCTTTTTGCAGGTCTTGTAGAGTTGTAGTTATAATTTATTTTACATTTTCTTTTGTATATTGCTTGCTTTTTTGTGAGATGCATGCTGATGCATTTGACAAACTACTAAAGGCTTTGATGAGCTATTTTTGGGAGGCAACCCAAGTTTTCTAACCTTTTTTTTTCTTTTTAATTTTAGATTTAGGAAATTCTAATTTTTCTTTTAATTACTAACTTCCGGTTTTTGTGCAATTTGTGATCCAGGGGTTGAGGTCATAATATTATTCATTGAGATTAATTTCATTGGTACTTGATGTTATGATGTGTGAGGAGGTTCAACTCCGGGTTTTCACCCACAATACTTTTGGTATACTCTTTCCTTTGCCCCTCTTAATGTTTTTGAGAGTCATATCTCTTTTTGCCATTTATTTTGGTTGACTTGATTGTGTGATTGAGGAAGTTGATCCTATCATGTGGTTATGGGTGTTTCCCTCTCCCTTCCCCTCCCTATCGTTCTTTGTCACATTGAGGACAATGTTTTATTTAGTTTGGGGGAGGATTTACTCTTTGGTTCATGACTTGTATATTTTTCCATTTAGGTTAGTCATAGTTTTTTTTTAATTCATATTTGCATATTTTGGCTTTGTGGGTATGCCTTCCGAAAACCTTCACGAGACCTTACTCGTCCACTAGGGACAACCTTAGGGGTTTAAAGGGCTTGTTGCACATGCTAAGTGCAATCGTGATTCCTACGAAAGTGAGTTAGGATTTATTGCTTTCTTAGTATTAGGAGCATATTAGTTTAGTTTTGCATTTTTGTTGCATTCACACAGGAAATATATGTCGTAATTCATGAGATTGATAACTCATGAGATTTGGGCATATCTTGGTTATTGTAATTAAATTTTACAAGATTCAGTTAGATTGCATTGACCGCTTCATGGCACGATTGTTTTGTAACTTGAATGGTTTGTGGTAAGATTGGTTGACATTCCCCAAGAAAGACTTGATTTTACTCGGTAAGCATAAGCCTAGTGAGGATTCTTTCAAGCCTTATAGACTGACACATCTATATCAGTTTTCTGTTCTTCTTGTGTGATAGTTCCTCATGAAGTATGATTCTTGAATTTGCCTTGGCACTATTTGAGACTTATGTGGCATATACATGTGTTGATATAATTGAGGCGTTCTTTTCATTGTTTTGAGCCTTCAGACATTTTTCTTTTCATATATATTATTCCTTTTAATTAACCCATGTTGAGCTTTTGATATTCCATTCTCTTGATCAACCTACATTACAAGCCTCTAGCATTTTGTGATTTCTCTACCCAAGCCTTGCTAAGTAGAGTAACATTAAAGTTCATGTGTTTTAGCTTGTGTTGTGGTTTTTCGGTAATTATTGGAAGAAAATATGTTGAAAGAAAAAAAACGCTTAAAGTTATAGTGTCAAAGTGCAAAATGGAAAGAATGATGAAGAAGTTGTGAAGAATGATCTAAAAAAAAAAAAAAAAAAGTGAAAAAAAAAAAGATTGAATAAATGGTGAAATAATGTTTGTTGGAGTTGATAAGGTTGGGTATTATCTTGATTTATTGGCAATGTGTTATTGAACTTCTAGTAGAAGATTTTGTGGCGTTTGCATCTAATGGCCATAGATGTTGAAGTGTTATTTTCTCCACTAGTTGGCTTTTAGCACCACATTTCCAAATACTTTTCCTACCCTTACCTTAGCCACGCTACAACCCTTTGTAAGTCCTCATGATCTATATGCATGTTCTCGCCGCTTTAAGTGGATAATGAGACGATAGTCAAGTTTAAAGAAAAAATACTTCATTCGAGTTGACTTGGTATATGTTTGAGTGAAAATTTCATTACCCATAAACACATGAGAGAATGTGTGCTCGACTAAAGTGAGGTTTGCCGAGTTTAATTGAGTTTAGCTTGGGGGAAGGTTTGTGGTTTGCCATGGTGAGTCAAGTTGCGATTACATGAATTTATATAAGGTGCGATTTGTGGTCTATCTTAGTCTAATCTTATAATTATAATATCTTTCATATGCCCGAATCTCATGTCTTGGAGATTGAATGGTTGAACGTATAAATCCTGTACAAAAGTTCATCATACTTTTCCCTTGTGAATTGGTTTGGTTTGCTTGAGGACAAGCAAATGTTTAGCTTGGGGGAGTTTGATAAGTGCATATTCTAACATAATTTAGTTGCATATTAGGTGCATTTTCAGGTAGCATTAGAGCATTTACGTTGCATTTGTGCATATTTAGGTCCCTTTTCAGAAGCTACGATACTTTCACGGGTTTTTTGGTCTTTTGATGTAATCTCAGGTACTTTGAACTCCTATTTGATGACATGACGATTAAGGCACTTGGATGACCTTCAAAACGATATATCATGTGCCCAAAATGGATTGAAGTGAAGAAGATACACATGACTTTGTGTACTTGTGCGAAATATGACACCTCTGCACCATTTCACTTAAAACTTTTGACACAAGAATGATAATGAGGTAATTCCAACTGGGTTGGAAACTAGACTTCAAGAGCTTTCCAACGGTATATTACATGTGTAAAACAAAGCTCTGGATCAAAAGTTATAGATGTTCAAAGTTGAGCTGAAGCCACTTGTCTCGCCCGCACGCCCGTGCGGATATGTGCTCGGCCGTGCAACCTGCAATCAAAAGTCACGAATGTTTCTGCCTTGCTCGCACGACCGAGCAAGATTTCGCCCGACCGTGCATGACCCTGCACGCCCGTGAGCGTAGTTGCTTGCCCGTGCAACCTACTATAATGTCGTATCTTCCGCGTGACCTAACTTATGTCGGTTTATATTAATCTTAGCTTATAAATAGGACTTTAAACATTATTTTGAGGAGTTTAGAGAATATATCATCATTATTAGTTTATACTTTTGGTTTTTAGAGAGAGAAGTTAGAGAGAGAAGCTTGTAGATCTCCATTGTTCTCCACGACTCCACCTTTCTTCCATTAATTCAAGTATCTCTTTTCTTCTTCTTTTCTCCTTGTTTTATATTATGATGTTTTATTATTCTTCTCTATTTTCTTTATTTATTTCAATTATGCTTTCATAGTTTTGTAATATATGGTTAAGTTGAACCCTAGTGTGAATTAATTCATGATTATACCTTTAAATTCCCAAATTAATTGCTTAATTGTTCTTGCTTAATTGATTGTGCATATTCCAATACTAGATTAGGGATAACTAGTATTGTTATGACTCCATTGTCTTGATCACAACGGGAGTTTGGTTTTGACGGATTTGAATATTTCAATTAAGGACATGAAGTTCTCCACGGGAGTAGGTAGAATGGATTGTTAGGAAGTTAGAGTGCCGCGTTTAATGTCTTTAATTTGCATGATTCCACGGGAGTAGGCTTGAGTGCATATTAGAGAAGCCATAGATACTCGGGAGAGATTTATGGTATTTTATAGGGTATACTTTTCCTTGTGAATATTTAATTGACTACTTTGGGGTAGGAATTATTATTGTACTAATTCATGCTAGTGGGGATACTTAACTATAGAGTCTTTTATTTATAGATTGATTAGTATAGTTAATTCGACCATCTTTGATATTAACCTCCTTTAGTCTTACCATTACTTAACGGCTAATCATAGAACAACTTTCTCTCTGTGGGATCGACCCTAACTTACCCTACTACATACTTAGGAGGATTAGTTAGGTTATTTATTTTTGTTAGGTGCGCGACACGCCTACCAAATTTTGGCGCCGTTGCCGGGGAGATAGTTTGTTTTATTAAGTTTTTATTGTTGGTGAGACTATAGTGTATATAAAAAAAAAATTCCTTTCTTTTGTGAAATTTTTTTATTATTTTATTTTTCGTATCATGGAGTCATATTATTATTGTGATGGGGATAATTCTTTTGATAGGCACCATAGTCATAATTCTTTTGGTTCTCATGTTTATAGTTTTGATGCATCACATCAAAATTCTCCCAATTTTTGCATGAGTTCTCATGAATTACCATACATGTTCCATGAACCCAATATTTTTGCTAGTAATTCTAGAGCAATTTTTTCTTTTCCTCAATATGAGAATGAATTGTTTTGGAAATACTATTATAGACTTGGCGATTTTATTGGTCCTAAACATGGAATTGAAATTTGGGATATGTGCCTAGTAATTTATGAGGGTTTAAATGAAGAAACTAGGGTGGTGTTTGATTCTACGTCTAATGGGAAATTTCTAGCCCAATCACCAGATTATTGTTGGGATTTAATTGAGTGGTTGGCTAAGAATAACTATGAATGGGATATGTCTTTATCTGCTAGACCAACCCCACAACCCTATAGTTGTATTACAACACCTTCTTATTCTTCGAATTGTCACTCTACTTCTCATGCAATTTCTTTGTGTGATGTGACATTAGTGAATGATTTTAATCCCTCACCCCAATATGAATTTGATTATTACACTCAAAATTCTCATCCCCAACCGTATACTTATGATGATGATGATGTCGGTTGTATAGAGAATGAGAGTTATGAGGATGATGATCAAATTATAGGAGAGATCAATGTGATGGATATTTTAAAGCAGGAAGAAACCTTGGCTGAAAAACCTTCCTTGGAGAAGTCTATAGATGAGAGTGATGTGATTCATGAGTCTTTGCCGCTCCCCCCTATTTTTTTGAATCTCATGTTCCTTTCTCTCAAAAACTTGACTCATTCCTTCTTCCCCTATATTATATCCTCCATCATTCCTTATTTCTCCCTCTTTGTATGACTCCTATGATAATGAAATTTATGTACATTTGGTTTTTCCCCAACCTGTTGGGTCATGTAAAAAGACTAATAATTTTTCTTTTTCCTTCTCTTGTGGATATAACTTTTTCTTTGATTTTCCTTTTTGCAGGTCTTGTAGAGTTGTAGTTATAATTTATTTTACATTTTCTTTTGTATATTGCTTGCTTTTTTGTGAGATGCATGCTGATGCATTTGACAAACTACTAAAGGCTTTGATGAGCTATTTTTGGGAGGCAACCCAAGTTTTCTAACCTTTTTTTTCTTTTTAATTTTAGATTTAGGAAATTCTAATTTTTCTTTTAATTACTAACTTCTGGTTTTTGTGCAATTTGTGATCCAGGGGTTGAGGTCATAATATTATTCATTGAGATTAATTTCATTGGTACTTGATGTTATGATGTGTGAGGAGGTTCAACTCCGGGTTTTCACCCACAATACTTTTGGTATACTCTTTCCTTTGCCCCTCTTAATGTTTTTGAGAGTCATATCTCTTTTTGCCATTTATTTTGGTTGACTTGATTGTGTGATTGAGGAAGTTGATCCTATCATGTGGTTATGGGTGTTTCCCTCTCCCTTCCCCTCCCTATCGTTCTTTGTCACATTGAGGACAATGTTTTATTTAGTTTGGGGGAGGATTTACTCTTTGGTTCATGACTTGTATATTTTTCCATTTAGGTTAGTCATAGTTTTTTTTTAATTCATATTTGCATATTTTGGCTTTGTGGGTATGCCTTCCGAAAACCTTCACGAGACCTTACTCGTCCACTAGGACGACCTAGGGGTTTAAAGGGCTTGTTGCACATGCTAAGTGCAATCGTGATTCCTACGAAAGTGAGTTAGGATTTATTGCTTTCTTAGTATTAGGAGCATATTAGTTTAGTTTTGCATTTTTGTTGCATTCACACAGGAAATATATGTCGTAATTCATGAGATTGATAACTCATGAGATTTGGGCATATCTTGGTTATTGTAATTAAATTTTACAAGATTCAGTTAGATTGCATTGACCGCTTCATGGCACGATTGTTTTGTAACTTGAATGGTTTGTGGTAAGATTGGTTGACATTCCCCAAGAAAGACTTGATTTTACTCGGTAAGCATAAGCCTAGTGAGGATTCTTTCAAGCCTTATAGACTCGACACATCTATATCAGTTTTCTGTTCTTCTTGTGTGATAGTTCCTCATGAAGTATGATTCTTGAATTTGCCTTGGCACTATTTGAGACTTATGTGGCATATACATGTGTTGATATAATTGAGGCGTTCTTTTCATTGTTTTGAGCCTTCAGACATTTTTCTTTTCATATATATTATTCCTTTTAATTAACCCATGTTGAGCTTTTGATATTCCATTCTCTTGATCAACCTACATTACAAGCCTCTAGCATTTTGTGATTTCTCTACCCAAGCCTTGCTAAGTAGAGTAACATTAAAGTTCATGTGTTTTAGCTTGTGTTGTGGTTTTTCGGTAATTATTGGAAGAAAATATGTTGAAAGAAAAAAAAACGCTTAAAGTTATAGTGTCAAAGTGCAAAATGGAAAGAATGATGAAGAAGTTGTGAAGAATGATCTAAAAAAAAAAAAAAAAAAAAAGAAGTGAAAAAAAAAGATTGAATAAATGGTGAAATAATGTTTGTTGGAGTTGATAAGGTTGGGTATTATCTTGATTTATTGGCAATGTGTTATTGAACTTCTAGTAGAAGATTTTGTGGCGTTTGCATCTAATGGCCATAGATGTTGAAGTGTTATTTTCTCCACTAGTTGGCTTTTAGCACCACATTTCCAAATACTTTTCCTACCCTTACCTTAGCCACGCTACAACCCTTTGTAAGTCCTCATGATCTATATGCATGTTCTCGCCAGTTTTAAGTGGATAATGAGACGATAGTCAAGTTTAAAGAAAAAATACTTCATTCGAGTTGACTTGGTATATGTTTGAGTGAAAATTTCATTACCCATAAACACATGAGAGAATGTGTGCTCGACTAAAGTGAGGTTTGCCGAGTTTAATTGAGTTTAGCTTGGGGGAAGGTTTGTGGTTTGCCATGGTGAGTCAAGTTGCGATTACATGAATTTATATAAGGTGCGATTTGTGGTCTATCTTAGTCTAATCTTATAATTATAATATCTTTCATATGCCCGAATCTCATGTCTTGGAGATTGAATGGTTGAACGTATAAATCCTGTACAAAAGTTCATCATACTTTTCCCTTGTGAATTGGTTTGGTTTGCTTGAGGACAAGCAAATGTTTAGCTTGGGGGAGTTTGATAAGTGCATATTCTAACATAATTTAGTTGCATATTAGGTGCATTTTCAGGTAGCATTAGAGCATTTACGTTGCATTTGTGCATATTTAGGTCCCTTTTCAGAAGCTACGATACTTTCACGGGTTTTTTGGTCTTTTGATGTAATCTCGGGTACTTTGAACTCCTATTTGATGACATGACGATTAAGGCACTTGGATGACCTTCAAAACGATATATCATGTGCCCAAAATGGATTGAAGTGAAGAAGATACACATGACTTTGTGTACTTGTGCGAAATATGACACCTCTGCACCATTTCACTTAAAACTTTTGACACAAGAATGATAATGAGGTAATTCCAACTGGGTTGGAAACTAGACTTCAAGAGCTTTCCAACGGTATATTACATGTGTAAAACAAAGCTCTGGATCAAAAGTTATAGATGTTCAAAGTTGAGCTGAAGCCACTGTCTCGCCCGCACGCCCGTGCGGATATGTGCTCGGCCGTGCAACCTGCAATCAAAAGTCACGAATGTTTCTGCCTTGCTCGCACGACCGAGCAAGATTTCGCCCGACCGTGCATGACCCCGCACGCCCGTGAGCGTAGTTGCTTGCCCGTGCAACCTACTATAATGTCGTATCTTCCGCGTGACCTAACTTATGTCGGTTTATATTAATCTTAGCTTATAAATAGGACTTTAAACATTATTTTGAGGAGTTTAGAGAATATATCATCATTATTAGTTTATACTTTTGGTTTTTAGAGAGAGAAGTTAGAGAGAGAAGCTTGTAGATCTCCATTGTTCTCCACGACTCCACCTTTCTTCCATTAATTCAAGTATCTCTTTTCTTCTTCTTTTCTCCTTGTTTTATATTATGATGTTTTATTATTCTTCTCTATTTTCTTTATTTATTTCAATTATGCTTTCATAGTTTTGTAATATATGGTTAAGTTGAACCCTAGTGTGAATTAATTCATGATTATACCTTTAAATTCCCAAATTAATTGCTTAATTGTTCTTGCTTAATTGATTGTGCATATTCCAATACTAGATTAGGGATAACTAGTATTGTTATGACTCCATTGTCTTGATCACAACGGGAGTTTGGTTTTGACGGATTTGAATATTTCAATTAAGGACATGAAGTTCTCCACGGGAGTAGGTAGAATGGATTGTTAGGAAGTTAGAGTGCCGCGTTTAATGTCTTTAATTTGCATGATTCCACGGGAGTAGGCTTGAGTGCATATTAGAGAAGCCATAGATACTCGGGAGAGATTTATGGTATTTTATAGGGTATACTTTTCCTTGTGAATATTTAATTGACTACTTTGGGGTAGGAATTATTATTGTACTAATTCATGCTAGTGGGGATACTTAACTATAGAGTCTTTTATTTATAGATTGATTAGTATAGTTAATTCGACCATCTTTGATATTAACCTCCTTTAGTCTTACCATTACTTAACGGCTAATCATAGAACAACTTTCTCTCTGTGGGATCGACCCTAACTTACCCTACTACATACTTAGGAGGATTAGTTAGGTTATTTATTTTTGTTAGGTGCGCGACACGCCTACCAAATTTTGGCGCCGTTGCCGGGGAGATAGTTTGTTTTATTAAGTTTTTATTGTTGGTGAGACTATAGTGTATATAAAAAAAAATTCCTTTCTTTTGTGAAATTTTTTTATTATTTTATTTTTCGTATCATGGAGTCATATTATTATTGTGATGGGGATAATTCTTTTTGATAGGCACCATAGTCATAATTCTTTTGGTTCTCATGTTTATAGTTTTGATGCATCACATCAAAATTCTCCCAATTTTTGCATGAGTTCTCATGAATTACCATACATGTTCCATGAACCCAATATTTTTGCTAGTAATTCTAGAGCAATTTTTCTTTTCCTCAATATGAGAATGAATTGTTTTGGAAATACTATTATAGACTTGGCGATTTTATTGGTCCTAAACATGGAATTGAAATTTGGGATATGTGCCTAGTAATTTATGAGGGTTTAAATGAAGAAACTAGGGTGGTGTTTGATTCTATGTCTAATGGGAAATTTCTAGCCCAATCACCAGATTATTGTTGGGATTTAATTGAGTGGTTGGCTAAGAATAACTATGAATGGGATATGTCTTTATCTGCTAGACCAACCCCACAACCCTATAGTTGTATTACAACACCTTCTTATTCTTCGAATTGTCACTCTACTTCTCATGCAATTTCTTTGTGTGATGTGACATTAGTGAATGATTTTAATCCCTCACCCCAATATGAATTTGATTATTACACTCAAAATTCTCATCCCCAACCGTATACTTATGATGATGATGATGTCGGTTGTATAGAGAATGAGAGTTATGATGATGATGATCAAATTATAGGAGAGATCAATGTGATGGATATTTTAAAGCAGGAAGAAACCTTGGCTGAAAAACCTTCCTTGGAGAAGTCTATAGATGAGAGTGATGTGATTCATGAGTCTTTGCCAGTTCCCCCTACTTTTTTTGAATCTCATGTTCCTTTCTCTCAAAAACTTGACTCATTCCTTCTTCCCCTATATTATATCCTCCATCATTCCTTATTTCTCCCTCTTTGTATGACTCCTATGATAATGAAATTTATGTACATTTGGTTTTTCCCCAACCTGTTGGGTCATGTAAAAAGACTAATAATTTTTCTTTTTCCTTCTCTTGTGGATATAACTTTTTCTTTGATTTTCCTTTTTGCAGGTCTTGTAGAGTTGTAGTTATAATTTATTTTACATTTTCTTTTGTATATTGCTTGCTTTTTTGTGAGATGCATGCTGATGCATTTGACAAACTACTAAAGGCTTTGATGAGCTATTCTTGGGAGGCAACCCAAGTTTTCTAACCTTTTTTTTCTTTTTAATTTTAGATTTAGGAAATTCTAATTTTTCTTTTAATTACTAACTTCTGGTTTTTGTGCAATTTGTGATCCAGGGGTTGAGGTCATAATATTATTCATTGAGATTAATTTCATTGGTACTTGATGTTATGATGTGTGAGGAGGTTCAACTCCGGGTTTTCACCCACAATACTTTTGGTATACTCTTTCCTTTGCCCCTCTTAATGTTTTTGAGAGTCATATCTCTTTTTGCCATTTATTTTGGTTGACTTGATTGTGTGATTGAGGAAGTTGATCCTATCATGTGGTTATGGGTGTTTCCCTCTCCCTTCCCCTCCCTATCGTTCTTTGTCACATTGAGGACAATGTTTTATTTAGTTTGGGGGAGGATTTACTCTTTGGTTCATGACTTGTATATTTTTCCATTTAGGTTAGTCATAGTTTTTTTTTAATTCATATTTGCATATTTTGGCTTTGTGGGTATGCCTTCTGAAAACCTTCACGAGACCTTACTCGTCCACTAGGACAGCCTAGGGGTTTAAAGGGCTTGTTGCACATGCTAAGTGCAATCGTGATTCCTACGAAAGTGAGTTAGGATTTATTGCTTTCTTAGTATTAGGAGCATATTAGTTTAGTTTTGCATTTTTGTTGCATTCACACAGGAAATATATGTCGTAATTCATGAGATTGATAACTCATGAGATTTGGGCATATCTTGGTTATTGTAATTAAATTTTACAAGATTCAGTTAGATTGCATTGACCGCTTCATGGCACGATTGTTTTGTAACTTGAATGGTTTGTGGTAAGATTGGTTGACATTCCCCAAGAAAGACTTGATTTTACTCGGTAAGCATAAGCCTAGTGAGGATTCTTTCAAGCCTTATAGACTGACACATCTATATCAGTCTTCTGTTTTTCTTGTGTGATAGTTCCTCATGAAGTATGATTCTTGAATTTGCCTTGGCACTATTTGAGACTTATGTGGCATATACATGTGTTGATATAATTGAGGCGTTCTTTTCATTGTTTTGAGCCTTCAGACATTTTTCTTTTCATATATATTATTCCTTTTAATTAACCCATGTTGAGCTTTTGATATTCCATTCTCTTGATCAACCTACATTACAAGCCTCTAGCATTTTGTGATTTCTCTACCCAAGCCTTGCTAAGTAGAGTAACATTAAAGTTCATGTGTTTTAGCTTGTGTTGTGGTTTTTCGGTAATTATTGGAAGAAAATATGTTGAAAGAAAAAAAACGCTTAAAGTTATAGTGTCAAAGTGCAAAATGGAAAGAATGATGAAGAAGTTGTGAAGAATGATCTAAAAAAAAAAAAAAAAAAAAAAAGTGAAAAAAAAAGATTGAATAAATGGTGAAATAATGTTTGTTGGAGTTGATAAGGTTGGGTATTATCTTGATTTATTGGCAATGTGTTATTGAACTTCAAGTAGAAGATTTTGTGGCGTTTGCATCTAATGGCCATAGATGTTGAAGTGTTATTTTCTCCACTAGTTGGCTTTTAGCACCACATTTCCAAATACTTTTCCTACCCTTACCTTAGCCACGCTACAACCCTTTGTAAGTCCTCATGATCTATATGCATGTTCTCGCCAGTTTTAAGTGGATAATGAGACGATAGTCAAGTTTAAAGAAAAAATACTTCATTCGAGTTGACTTGGTATATGTTTGAGTGAAAATTTCATTACCCATAAACACATGAGAGAATGTGTGCTCGACTAAAGTGAGGTTTGCCGAGTTTAATTGAGTTTAGCTTGGGGGAAGGTTTGTGGTTTGCCATGGTGAGTCAAGTTGCGATTACATGAATTTATATAAGGTGCGATTTGTGGTCTATCTTAGTCTAATCTTATAATTATAATATCTTTCATATGCCCGAATCTCATGTCTTGGCGATTGAATGGTTGAACGTATAAATCCTGTACAAAAGTTCATCATACTTTTCCCTTGTGAATTGGTTTGGTTTGCTTGAGGACAAGCAAATGTTTAGCTTGGGGGAGTTTGATAAGTGCATATTCTAACATAATTTAGTTGCATATTAGGTGCATTTTCAGGTAGCATTAGAGCATTTACGTTGCATTTGTGCATATTTAGGTCCCTTTTCAGAAGCTACGATACTTTCACGGGTTTTTTGGTCTTTTGATGTAATCTCAGGTACTTTGAACTCCTATTTGATGACATGACGATTAAGGCACTTGGATGACCTTCAAAACGATATATCATGTGCCCAAAATGGATTGAAAGTGAAGAAGATACACATGACTTTGTGTACTTGTGCGAAATATGACACCTCTGCACCATTTCACTCAGAACTTTTGACACAAGAATGATAATGAGGTAATTCCAACTGGGCTGGAAACTAGACTTCAAGAGCTTTCCAACGGTATATTACATGTGTAAAACAAAGCTCTGGATCAAAAGTTATAGATGTTCAAAGTTGAGCTGAAGCCACTGTCTCGCCCGCACGCCCGTGCGGATATGTGCTCGGCCGTGCAACCTGCAATCAAAAGTCACGAATGTTTCTGCCTTGCTCGCACGACCGAGCAAGATTTCGCCCGACCGTGCACGACCCTGCACGCCCGTGAGCGTAGTTGCTTGCCCGTGCAACCTACTATAATGTCGTATCTTCCGCGTGACCTAACTTATGTCGGTTTATATTAATCTTAGCTTATAAATAGGACTTTAAACATTATTTTGAGGAGTTTAGAGAATATATCATCATTATTAGTTTATACTTTTGGTTTTTAGAGAGAGAAGTTAGAGAGAGAAGCTTGTAGATCTCCATTGTTCTCCAAGACTCCACCTTTCTTCCATTAATTCAAGTATCTCTTTTCTTCTTCTTTTCTCCTTGTTTTATATTATGATGTTTTATTATTCTTCTCTATTTTCTTTATTTATTTCAATTATGCTTTCATAGTTTTGTAATCTATGGTTAAGTTGAACCCTAGTGTGAATTAATTCATGATTATACCTTTAAATTCCCAAATTAATTGCTTAATTGTTCTTGCTTAATTGATTGTGCATATTCCAATACTAGATTAGGGATAACTAGTATTGTTATGATTCCATTGTCTTGATCACAACGGGAGTTTGGTTTTGACGGATTTGAATATTTCAATTAAGGACATGAAGTTCTCCACGGGAGTAGGTAGAATGGATTGTTAGGAAGTTAGAGTGCCGCGTTTAATGTCTTTAATTTGCATGATTCCACGGGAGTAGGCTTGAGTGCATATTAGAGAAGTCATAGATACTCGGGAGAGATTTATGGTATTTTATAGGGTATACTTTTCCTTGTGAATATTTAATTGACTACTTTGGGGTAGGAATTATTATTGTACTAATTCATGCTAGTGGGGATACTTAACTATAGAGTCTTTTATTTATAGATTGATTAGTATAGTTAATTCGACCATCTTTGATATTAACCTCCTTTAGTCTTACCATTACTTAACGGCTAATCATAGAACAACTTTCTCTCTGTGGGATCGACCCTAACTTACCCTACTACATACTTAGGAGGATTAGTTAGGTTATTTATTTTTGTTAGGTGAGCGACACGCCTATCAGATAAGATTCGAGGAAATACAAACAAACAATCCTTGGGCTGATCTGAGCACCCCACAAACAGCCGCATGAGAGAACAAAGGATAAAAAGATGCGTCCACATTCCACTTTAGTGAATCAACAGGGGGGAGCCCATGTTTGATGAGAGGGGTCTAAAGCTGCTGGTGTAGTAGTAGGGGCTGTAGAAGCCCATAGTAAGCATGATGGGTTCCGAAGAACTTCCTTGATAGAATAAGGGAACCAGTCTGGCCACCCAGATATCCACCAGCATAGCCTGATGAAGATGATTATTTGAAGCTCATCCATAGCACATGAGGAGTTTCTGAAAATCTTTGCATTCCTCTTCTTCCTGATTGTCCAGATGATGATAAAATATATCGCGCACCAGATTTTTTTGTGAAAAGGTTGAAGACCGGTTCGGTTCCATTGAATGAAAGTTGATTGAACTCATTGAAGATCTTGAAGGAGAACCCATTGTAGATTCCAGATATTAAGCCACCACATCCATAAGTTCCAAGCAAATTGGCAATGAAGAAAGAGATGCTCAACCGTCTCGGGTTAAGAATTACAGAATACACAGAGCGTTTCTGATATGGGAAGAAGGCCAATTTTCACCAGTTTCATTTTTGTGTTAATTTTGCCCATGATAGCCAACCAAACAAAGACTTCAATTCTGTCCGGTACCAAATTTTTCCAGAAACCTTTTAGTGGAGGCGAGGTCATTGAGTTCGAAGCTTTAAAGAGTTCAAAAGTTGCAGACTTAACCGAAAATTAGCCCGATTTGTGAGGGGTCCAAATTAAGGAATCACCTTCAAAAGGAAAGAGGAATACCGTGTTCAAGAGGCCTTGAAGATTAGCCCATTCTTCTAAATCCCTCGACCTAAGAACTCGACGCCATGTGAGACGCCATCTCCATAAGTGCCCGTCCCAAAATCCAACTGACTCAATGCAAGCATCCGGAGAGAGGGCAATAGAGAATAATATGGGAAAATTTCCTTTCAAAGGTTTTGGCCCTAGCCACCATTCATGCGAGAAAATGGTAGAAGACCCATTCCCCACTTTCTTCCTTATACGGCTTCTTTTAAATTTTTTTGCCACATCATGTGATAAAATTGCTTTGCATAAGAGATGGGTGAGTGGATTATCCACCCACCCGCCCCGAATAAATGGGTGATCGCCCGCGGTGAAGCGGGTGACTGACGAGTGATGGATGGATCGGCTGGTAAGTCGGGTCGGATATGGATGATATTTTTTGGACCCATCACCCGCTCCATCCATCCACCCATATATATATATATATATATATATATATATATATATATATATATATATATATATATATATATATATATATATATAGGCAGGATCACATGAGAATGCTCCTTACATGAGAAATGAGAATGAATCTCAACCACACGATTGGATTAGAGTTACAACACTTGTTCATTAGAGTTATACCCCCGAAAAAATTTCGAGTCAAAAAAAAAAAAAATTTTTTCGAAATATTTTTCCTAATTTTTGTTTTTTTGGAGTTACATCACTTTTTCATTAGAGTTATATCACTTGTTCATTAGAGTTATAGTGTGTAAAATCCATTCTCATTTCTCATGTAAGTATGCATTCTCATATGAACTCAATTCTATATATATATATATGTTATTCCACCATATACCCTCGACAAATTGGAAAATTCACCATATACTCTCAATGTTTCAGAAATTCACCATATACCCCTGAGTTTTCAAAACTGTGCACCATGTACCCTTTTTGCTAACAGATGTTAACTCGCCGTTAGTTTTATTTATGATTTTGCCACCATTATTCCCTAACCCTAACCCTAACCCCTAACCCTAACCCTAATGCCTAATTAACCTAACCCCCAAACACTAACCCTAACAAGTTACCCTCCCCCGTCATCCCCCGACCCCGCCCCACCCCCCCCCCCTCCCCCGCCAACCCCCACCACCACCCCTCCCCCTCCCCCCCCTCCCGTTCCATCCCCCCGCAGCCCCTTTAAGGGATAAAAAAAATACTTATAATTACTTTTCGGTGTATTAATAAGATTGATATTTTCTAACTTTATTGTTAATCTATGAGACTATGATTAATTTTTCATATATTAATATCTTTAAAATTGTTAAGTCTAAAAAATAGTTTTGTTCCTAATATCACCCATTTCCCACCCGCTCCACCCGCCCCATCCGCGGATGATGGGTGGAGCGGATATGGGTGTGGATGGAGTTTTGGATCGCGGGTGACAGGTTGCCATCCTTACTTTGCATACATTTTTCCAAGGTCCACCTTGTGAAGGAATTGATAAATATGGCATAATAAAGGAGGAAGAATACCCATATTTGCACTGAATGACACGCCTGCACATGGCATGATGTTCATTGAAATAGTGCCATACCCATTTAAACATTAGGGCAAGATTGCGGAGAGTCATGTTTCCATTCCCAAGGCCATCCAACAGCTTGGGTAATTCAATACGAGCCCAGGCAATAAGATTGAGACATCGTTTATCGCTTGCACCACTCTGTAAAAAATTGCGCATGATTTTGTTGATTCTCTCTCCCACCCCTTTGGGTAATACGAACACTGACAAATCGTATAGTGGCAGGCTCGAAAGTGACGATTTGATGAGGGTAATTCTACCTCCATGTGAGAGGGACTTACTTTTCCACGAAGCAAGTTTCCTTTCCATTCTTGTTATCACAGGATCCCATGTACGGGAGAGAGAAGATGAGCATCCGATGGGCATTCCAAGATACACGAAAGGAAGAGTCCCTACTTGACATTGTAGGATTTCCGCAAAGATTATTGATCCATGAATCCTCCACATTTATTCCCATGATCGAATTCTTGTGGAAATTTACCGATAGACCCAAGGAAAGGTGAAATAAGATTAGGGTTTTTTGATGCTTTTCAAGAATGCCATGTTTTGTGGGCAAAATATAATCGTACGTATCATCAGCGTACTAGGGATGGGAGATTGTGATTGAGTCTTCTCTATGCCCAAGAGTGATTCCCTCCTATAATTGCTTGCTCAGGGCTTTCTTAAACATTATGTTGAGAGTTTCCACATCAAGATTGAATAAGAAAGGCGAGAGTGGATAGCCCTGACGAAGTCCACGATGTAATCTGAAAGGCACTGATGAAGATTCGTTTATGAGAAAGGACGCTGAAGCATTCATTACGCACGACTTCATCCATAACCTCCATTTAGGTGGGAAGCCCATTTGGATCAAAGTCCAATCCAGGAAGTCCCATGAAAGGCTATCAAAAGCCTTATGGAAGTTCAGTTTGAGAATGATTGCCTTTTGCTTCTTCCGCTTACAATGCTCTATTATTTCCCCCTGTAATCATGGCCCCATCCAGAATTTGGCGGCCATGAATAAAAGAAGTCTAACAAGGCCCAATGAGATGATCCATCACCTGTTGTTATCTTCTTGCGAGCAGTTTAGAGATGACTTTGTAAATACAGCCAACCATACTGGTAGGTCGAAAGTCTTTGAAACCAGTTGGATTGTCAATTTTTGCAATTAGGGCAATAAAAGCAGTATTGCACCCTTTAGGGATGCATGACGATTTCCAAAAGTCCTCAATGATTTTATAAAAATCATCCTTGATGAAATTCCATGACTGCTTAATGAAGGTGAAGTTAAAACCATCGGGGACTGGGGATTTTGGTCCATCACAAGAAGCAACCGCTAGGTTAATTTCATCATGAGTAAAAGGTTGTGTGAGAAGTGATACCTGGGGAGGAAGGAGTTTATTGAAACCCAAATCCCAAAGTACAGACGAGAAGAATACTCCTCCGTGAAGATTTTGCGATAAAAAGCCACTGCCTCATTTTTTATGGTCGACGGATCATGAGTGATTGAACCATTAACAACCAGGGAAGATAGAAGATTTTCCTTTTTCGAATTAAAGCCATCGTATGATTTTTTTTTTTGTATTTCTATCCCCTTCTTTAAGCCATTTGACTCGGGATTTTTGCGCCCATAATGATTCGATTCGCTTTAGCCACAACCATAGATCATGTTGAGCCAGCTTTCGGGCCATAATCTCCTCCTCATCAAGTAATCTGGAGGATGCTATTTGATCAAGTTCATTGATACTTAATTCAAATTGGAGGATCTTTCCGTCAATGTGCCCGAATTCGCCTTGGTTACAAGCTTTGAGATCGTGTTTCACCGCTTTATGTTTTCCAGTGGGGGGGAGGTGAGATGCATTATTCCATGCTGATTTGATGGTTTTAAGACACGTTGGGTGTGAGAGCCAATAGTTGATGAAGCAGAAAGGTTTTGGGCCCCAATCCAGATCATGAGAGGTAGTTAGAAGGGGGCATTGATCGGAACGTGTGCGGGGTAGAAGGGATAATTTGAGAGATGGGAATTGGCTGATCCATTATGAGTTAACAAAGAGGCGGTCGAGTTTTGACTTGGATTGGCCACTGCTCGTGCAAAATTAGTTCTTTGACCTTGCAAACAAGTCAATGAACACCTAATAGATTAGTATTGAATGCGTTGGGAGACTTACTTCAATCGAAGAATTAGACATCTTGGCGCCAGAACATGTTTTATGTCTAAAGAACTAAACTATAACCCCAGAAGGGGGTTGAACTATGCTAACGCTAAGTTACGCTAAGGAAAGAGGAAATGCAGTTTGATGTGTTGTTCGTTGTTTTTTGCTTGATAATGATCTCTTTATATGTAGAGAAACGTCACATATAACTTCCATACATGCTAGGGAGGGAAAATGTTTTAATCATATTTGATTCAAACCTCAACCGTTTTCTGGCGCTGAATAACTGTTGCTTTCTAATGCGCATGTGTCTTTTTGTTGAACTGCTCATGATTGTCCTCTGATTGTTTGTTCCTTTACTACCCTTGACTTTCATCTCTTGATAGTCTTGATGGTCTTCCTTTGTTGATATTGATTTCTATTGACTTCGCCCAATGGGCCTTATGATTATATTAGGCCTTTGTGTTAAAGTAAAATTAAAACTTTTGAGGTTTAATTCAATGTACCACAATATATGTTACTTGACATCTGAAAATGGTAGTAACAAATTGCCCCCCTGATTTGTGGAGTGATGTACTCAGCACCACACAAATTATGAGCAGAGAGGGACTTCTAATGGTTGTAGCCAATATCATCCAGTAGTATTCTAAATGTGACTTCTTCCATTGTTCTAAGGTGTTCAATAAACGCTTTTTTAGGATGACTAAAATTAGTTGAGAAGAATAACCTTTCATGTATTCCTTCACCTTTCTTTCTAGCCATTGTGAAATCCATTAGGAAAGTTTCTTCAAGATGTGCACTTGCAAGGTTATTTGGTCATAACCAACAAGGATTTACATCATAAGTCATGAGATCATACCAAATCTGACATGCACATTTGTATTATACTACATCTCTTGATGATGACCCATGGCTGGCCGCGCTTGTCGTGAACGCCACCCGGCCAAAGATAAAATTTCTCCTACTCTCTTTTACACTAAACTAGTGTAAGGGAAGTAAGGTTCGTATCCACAGGGAAACAGGGACGAGTTTAGTACTTAGCGTGATTCGAAACCTAGATTAAGCTAAGGGCCGAGAAACCTAATAATAATAACAAAGGGGGGTTTCAAGTAGATTATAACTAAACTACAACTAACTAGCATATAAACAAAATGAGAAATCAATTATAGGAAGATCTTGAATCCGATTAACATCCACTTCAATTCATTATCGATCATTTAACCTCGACTCTAATTATTTCCATAATTATCTATTGTTGAGAATTAATCTCGCATTCTCCTTATTCTTAGTTGAATAGCACGATCAGCGTGACTATAAAACCCTAACTAAAGGATAACTTAGTCCGATCTGCGTCTAAGTTCAATCCAATAGCAGCAATAAACACAGAGAACCAACAGACCTGCTAACGTCATACTAGCGATAAACATTCAACAGTTGATTCAATTTCTCCAAGAAATAACCAAGACGATCTGCATCTAAATTACTCCCTAGTTTGCTACCAATTGATAAAAGAATAAAACAATCCGATTCTATTCTTAAATCTAGCATTAGATTAATTACACAATCAAACTAGTAATATTCCTAGCATAATCATGCAAAAATCATAGAAAGCAAGCATAGAAATTAAACCATAATCAAAGGAATTAAATAGAGGGGAAAGATCTCACAATAATGCTTGAAGCTCCATATTAATCTCGTTCAAGAACGGTTCAAGCTACAATCGGCATAGCATAAGCCAATCCCATAATTGAAATCTACAAAAACTAAATTAGAAAATAAAAACTAAAAAGAGAAGACAACAAGAGAGGAGTGGAGTTTTGGAAACTCCATCCCCTTGTGGCTGCTGCCCCTTAGGTCTAAAAACAAAGTTTAGTATTTATACTAAGGCTCAAAAGTCAGCCGTCATTTAAATCGCCATAGGGGTCGCGAGGTGCGGTACAGGTCGCACCGTGCGATGAGCTACTGCCTTCGCAACGAGCTGAAGAATTGGGCCAAACCACGCAGGTCGCACCGTGCGAGAATCCTCGCGAGGTGCGAGCAGGAGGTCGCGGGGTGCGACAGTCCTCGCGAGGTGCGAGCTGGCTTGCTGGGCGGGTTTGGCTCGAGCGCTGGGCGCACGCACATGGGCGATGGGCGTGCGATGGCCTAGCTTGCTGCTGGGCGTGCGATGGCTGCTGGTGAGCTGGGCGTTGGGCGCTGGGTCGAGCTTGGCTTGGCGTGAGCTGTGTAGGTGGTCGAAGTTACGCGCATGCTTGGTGCTTAGAGCTTCCGATGATTGCCCATTATGCTCCGATGCCAAATCTCCCAAGCTCTCCAAAGACAACTTCAATCAAACATCATTCAAATCCATTTCATCTTGAAAGCTCGGAATATATGACGTTAATACAAATTATCTCGCAAAGCTCCGAACTTCCGCTAAGGGCTAAATAAAACACGAATGTTAACAATTACAATCAAACCCTTAGCAAAGTGCACCTAAAATACCACAAGAACATCGTATAACTTGAGCGCATCAACCCATCCACCATTCTATAGACTTTTATTACTTTCTTATTAGTTCCTCTAACAAAAGAGCTTTTTCAGATATCTCCAAGGAATGTTAGGTTTCCATACCTCTTCTGTGATGACTTTGCCCCATGATTTGCAAACTAGAAGAGATGCCACCTGGTCAGTCCTTTCAATTTTTTGAAATATCAATTCTTTCACGAGATCTAGATTAGACCCTATTTGGAAGGCCTTCGATTCTCTTCTATTCTCCAAATTCTGTTGCATTATAGGATTATCTCCAAAGTATTTTTGAATAGAGGAGATCCAATTAATAGATTCATAACTAGTAAACTCATCCTTATCTCTAGATATGACATTTAATGCCTTGTGATGATTCAGGCTTTTTGATGGATATGGCATATTCTTTAGAGCAGGTTGGTGAAAGATGGGAAGATATGTGTATCCATTTTTTATCTAGGTTTAGAATCTTTTTGGAGATCATATATATATATATATATATATATATATATATATATATACATATATATATATATATATACATATACATACATATATATATATATATATATATATATATATATATATATATATATATATATATAATGACTTAGATGCTTCAACCGTCCAATAATTCCATAATTCTTTCCTAACTGCCTAATTTCATGGGAAACTAGAAACAATTTTTTAGGGACTATTATTAGTAAATGGACATATGATTGTTTTACTTCAATTTGGTGAAACAAAACTTATGCTAAAGCAGTCGAATCATAATAAAAAAATATACTATTGATAAGCTTACCATTTGAGATAACTTTGTTACATTTGTATTATGACTTATCTTTATGGAGATAGAGTCATTAATGACATTTTAATTAAAAAGACTTGCGTTTAGAGACAACATTTTGAAATGTTCTCTACACAATGTCTTTGCCATGGCCCTGTATTCGCTGGCTTCTAATTCGTGCCCTGCACTGCTCTTGGTGATTCCAAACTACACTAGGGGAAAAAAAAGGAAGGGCTGCGCAAGAAGGGCTCCGGTTTCCAAGGAAACCGCAGCCCTTTTTGTGAAGGGCTGCGGTTAGCCTTAAAACCGCAGCCCTTCATGCAGTATGAAGGGCTGCGGTTTTAAGGCTAATCGCAGCCCTTCACAAAAAGGGCTGCGCTTATGCTAGAAACCGCAGCCCTTCATACACGAAGGGCTGCGTTTTCTAGGATAAGCGCAACCCTTCCTATCCCGCCCATTTCAACGTGAGTTTTGCGCGCAACACACAGTAGCACTCACTCGCAAATTTTCCCTCGCACACTCAGCTCACCCCTCTCCCTCACACTCACTCGCACACTCACTCCTCTCCCTCACACTAACTCGAACTGCCCTAACGGCCATCACCGGAGCACCGACACATCGCCGGAGCGCCGTCCCATCGCCGGTGCACACTTCTTCTTCTCTTCTCTCAGCGTTGCCTGAGCTCCTTCTTCTTCTCTTCTCTCAGCGCGCCTTGACGCCACCACCACCACAACTACTGCATTGTCAGTAATTCTCCTCTCACTCTATCTCCTCTTTGTTTTACTTAATTTCTCTTCTATTTTGTGCTGTAAAAACCGATTGTAGGGGGTGGGGGAGGGCTTGTGGAGGGTGGGTAGGGGGTGGGGGTCTTGGGCGAGAGGATGGGGATGGCCGGGGGAGGCCGGGCATGGGGTGGGGGAGGGCGGGGATCTTTGGAAAGGGGGGGTGGGGGGGGGCTGGGGAGGCTGGGCATGGGGTGGGGGAGGGCGGGGGATGCTAGAAAGGGGGTGGGGGATGGTTGCGGAGGGTGGGCATGGGGTGGGGGAGGGCGGGGGGGATCTTTGGAAAGGGGGTGGGGGGAGGGCTGGGGAGGCTAGGCATGGGGTGGGGGAGGGCGGGGGATGCTTTGGACGGGGGTGGGGGGAGGGTGGATAGGGGTGGGTGAGGCATTGTTGTGAAGGCATTGTTGTAAGTTGTAACACATGTTTGGTATCACTACTATCTTTCATTTTCTTTTTTGTTTTATAATGTAACTATGTAGATTTTTAGGCTTCGGAAACGAAAATTAAAGGTCATTTTACGCCTACATGGCAATGGAATGCTCTCCACATTTGTAACACTTCTCATTAGCTCCGCCGCTACCAGCTGATGGGCATTCCATTGCCATGTGACCTGATTCTCGGGTCATTTTAGGCCTAATTTAGCCCTTTCGCCTCCGAATCGTACTTATCGAGTCATTTAACCCCAAATTCTTTGTGAACATGATTATATGAGGTATAATGTAACTATTGTGTAGAGTTTTAGGCTTGCATTTGTTCTTGGTTGAATTTCGGAAACGAAAATTAAAGGTCATTTTACGCCTACATGGCAATGAGGGATTGCAGTGGGGGGCAGTAGTGGCGGTGGTGGTGGGGGTGTTGTAAATGTGGAGAGTCAGGTCACATGGCAATCGAAAGCCCATCTGGTGCTCTCCGCATTTATAACACTTCCAACTCCGCCGCTACCAGCTGATGGGCATTCCATTGCCATGTGACCTGATTCAATTCTCGGGTCATTTTAGGCCTATTTTAGCCTTTTCGCTTCCAAATCGTACTTATCGAGTCATTTAACCCCAAATTCTTTGTGAACATGATTATATGAGGTATAATGTAACTATTGTGTAGAGTTTTAGGCTTGCATTTGTTCTTGGTTGAATTTCGGAAACGAAAATTGAAGGTCATTTTACGCCTACATGGCAATGAGGGATTGCAGTGGGGGGCAGTAGTGGCGGTGGTGGTGGGGGTGTTGTAAATGTGGAGAGTCAGGTCACATGGCAATCGAAAGCCCATCTGGTGCTCTCCACATTTATAACACTTCTAACTCCGCCGCTACCAGCTGATGGGCATTCCATTGCCATGTGACCTGATTCTCGGGTCATTTTAGGCCTATTTTAGCCTTTTCGCTTCCACATCGTACTTATCGAGTCATTTAATCCCAAATTCTTTTTGAACATGATTATATGAGGTATAATGTAACTATTGTGTAGATTTTTAGGTTTGCAATTGTTGTAGGTTGAATTTTGGGAACGAAAAGGGCATTTTTGGCCTATTTTAGCCTTTTCGCTTCCAAATCGTACTTATCGAGTCATTTAACCCCAAATTATTTTTGAACATGATTATATGAGATATAATGTACCTATTGTGTAGATTTTTAGGCTTGCATTTGTTCTTGGTTGCATTTCGGGAACGAAAAGGTCATTTTAGGCCAAATTTTGCCTTTTCGGGTCCAATTCGTACTTATCGAGTCATTTAACGCCAAAATCTTTTTTAACATGATTATATGAGGTATAATGTAACTATTGTGTAGATTTTTAGGTTTGCAATTGTTGTAGATTGAATTTTGGGAACGAAAAGGGCATTTTTGGCCTATTTTAGCCTTTTCGCTTCCAAATCGTACTTATCGAGTCATTTAACCCGAAATTCTTTTTGAACAAGATTATATGAGATATATTGTACCTATTGTGTAGATGTTTAGGCTTGCATTTGTTCTTGGTTGCATTTCGGGAACGAAAAGGTCATTTTAGGCCAAATTTTGCCTTTTCGGGTCCAATTCGTACTTATCGAGTCATTTAAAGCCAAATTCTTTTTGAACATGATTATATGAGGTATAATGTAACTATTGTGTAGATTTTTAGGTTTGCAATTGTTGTAGGTTGAATTTTGGGAACGAAAAGGGCTTTTTTGGCCTATTTTAGCCTTTTCTCTTCCAAATCGTACTTATCGAGTCATTTAACCCCAAATTCTTTTTGAACATGATTATATTAGATATAATGTACCTATTGTGTAGATTTTTAGGCTTGCATTTGTTCTTGGTTGCATTTCGGGAACGAAAAGGTCATTTTAGGCCAAATTTTGCCTTTTCGGGTCCAATTCGTACTTATCGAGTCATTTAACGCCAAATTCTTTTTGAACATGATTATATGAGGTATAATGTAACTATTGTGTAGATTTTTAGGTTTGCAATTGTTGTAGGTTTAATTTTGGGAACGAAAAGGGCTTTTTTGGCCTATTTTAGCCTTTTCGCTTCAAAATCGTACTTATCGAGTCATTTAACCCCAAATTCTTTTTGAACAAGATTATATGAGATATAATGTACCTATTGTGTAGATTTTTAGGCTTGCATTTGTTCTTGGTTGCATTTCGGGAACGAAAAGGTCATTTTAGGCCAAATTTTGCCTTTTCGGGTCCAATTCGTACTTATCGGATCCAATTCGTACTTATCGGGTCCAATTCCCTCCCCCCCCACCGCACGCCCCTCCCCCTCCTGCTGCCCTTCCCCTCCCCCCACCGCACAGTCCCCTCCCCTCCCCCCTGCTGCCCTCCCTCCCCCCACCGCACAGCCCCTCCCCTACCGCACCCCCCCTCCCCTCCCCTGCCCCCACCGCACAACCCTCTCCCCTCCCCCTGCCCCCCCTCCCCCCCCTGCACGCCCCTCCCTCCCACCGCACAGTCCCCCTCCCCTCCCCCCACCGCACACCCTCCCCCCACAGCCCCTCCCCCCTCTTGCACAGCCCCTCCCTCCCCCCCCACTGCACAACCCCTCCCCTCCCCGCCGCCCTTCCCCTCCCCCCCACCACAGCCCCCCTCCCCCCCTGTCGCCCCTCCCTCCCCCCACCGCACACCCCTCCCCCTCTTTGCCGCACCCCTCCCATCCCCTGCCCCCACCGCACACCCCCCTCCCCCCCACCGCACAACCCCCCTTCCCTTCCCTCCCCCCACCTGCACAGTCCCCTCCCTCCCCCCCCCACACGGTCCCTCCCCTCCCCCCCCACCGCACACCCCCCCCCCCTGCACAACCCCTCCCCCCTGCACTGCTGCCCCTCCCCTCCCTCTCCCTCCCCTGCACGGCTGCCCCTTGCACACAAAACCCCCTCCCCACACCCCATCCCCCTTAGTGGCAATGTTAATTTTAATTTTTTGTTATATTAATGCATTATTTGTACAATTTCGGGAGATGGCGGATGTGCATACGGATAACACCACAAGTGGTGCTGAACACACTACCGAGGATGAGTCTTTCGATGCGAGAAAGGAACGGGGTAAATTGTCTCGATTTCGCCGTGAAGAGATAAATGCACAAATGCCTAGGAAGTCATTGGCGACGAAAAAGAGAAAAGGAAGGGGACCTACAAAGTCACTAGGGAAACACACAAATATGACTTTGGAGTACGATAGCATGGGTCAACCTTGTGGAAAGTGGCGTCAAAAGTATGGCATGCAAGTTGGCATTTGCATGCATAAACTCTCCATTTTGCACTCATGGAAAGAGGTGCCCGAGGGATTGAAGCGGTGTCTATGGGAAGATACCATGGTAAGCTTCAAGTACAACGACGTGTAGTTTCTTAATTATTTAGTTAAATATATGTGTAATATTACTTATAGCATATAAATTACAACATTTGCGAAAACTAATTTGTGAACTGCGTTTTTTGTAGAATCAATTCAATATCGAAGATGATGAAGCCAAGAAGAATGTATTTCTATCCGCGGTTGCCCAGAGATTCAGAGATTTCAAGGCTAAGTTAGTGTCTGGGTGGATCACTAAGCGGAGGAAAGTAGTAGGTACAAAGAAGAAGAACATCTACGACGGAGAAACACAAGCCGATCCTGAGGCTTCACCGGAAACATCATCTGCACCATCCAAATTACCATTTCAAATATGGAAAACTATCAAACCTGAAGAGCGGGAAGCATTTGTTGCCAAGAAAACAACCCCACAAGCTATTGTAAGAATATTTTATTAAGACTTAATAAACTTAGATCCAGTATTATTGTATAGCACCGTACGTAGATAACCTTTGTTTATAATTGTGTGTTTTAGGCAAGTCGTGAGAAAAGTAGCTCGAGTGCAAAAGCTAGGAAGTATTATCATCATCTCGTTTTGGATATCATCAGATCATTCTTGTTCCTTATATTGAAAAGTATGCTTGTTAAACTCGCTTTACTTTTATTATTCGATACTTAAATTGACCTATTAATTGTTCTACGATTAATAATAACTATATTTTCTTGTTGTATGGCTCATTGGACACTGCTTGCGATATGTTTGTCACGTAACGAAGTCTACCACTTTGATTCTTTGCGTCGACAACCACCACGGACCTTACTAATCAAATCATTGTTAAATAGGTAGCCTAATCGAAACTCAATATATGCGCACTTATTAATATTACACATTATTCATCATCTTTAAATATATAAACAGTTAGTACATCTAATCTTATAATAATGTTGTTGATGTAGTGTGATGAAGCATATTAGTGCAACAGGACTTCGAGCACCAAAAGCTCCTGTTTGGATATCAGTCGAGGTAACATGACTAATTTATTTGTCCTTATATAGAAACACTTTTAGCCACATACTACACATCTAATTAACATGAATGTCATTGGATGCATCCTTTGGTGAACATTTAGTGTCCGCAACAAGAAGATGGACTTGCATGTGGCTATTACGTGCTTGAGGTACATGTTCGATATCGTCAACCAAAGTGCACTAACGCCGATGATCTTCAAAAGGTATGTAACTTATTAGTATATGTTAGTTTAGATTAGATCGATTGGTAATAGGTATTAATTGGTTTAGAAACCAAAGTAGCACATGCATATATTTGGGAACGAAAATGTTATTTCTAGGCCTATTTTTGCCTTTTACGCTTCCAAATCGTATTTATCGAGTCATTTAACCCCAAATTCATTTTTAACATGATAATATGAGGCATAATGTAACTATTGTGTAGATTTTTAGGTTTGCAATTGTTGTAGGTTGAATTTTGGGAACGAAAAGGGCATTTTAGGCCTATTTTTGCCTTTTCGCGTCTAATTCGTACTTATCGCTTCATTTAACTCCATTTTATTTTTCAATATGATAATATAAGGTATAATATAACTAGTGTGTAGAGTTTTAGGCTTGCATTTGTTTTTGATTGAATTTCGGGAAGGTATATGTCATTTTTAGAACTACTAACTACGGTACGTAAATGATTGAATTCTTATATTATGTGTTTATTCCTTGGTTGTTTTGCAAGGTTTATATGAATAACACACCACGTTTGAGGGCCTTCACCACGGACGAATTACATGAAGTTCGGGATAAGTTGGCGTCCCACATTTGCGATGATTGCTTATGATACATCTACTAGTTTGTATTAATTCTATGTACATTTTTCACATTATTAAATATATACATATTTAAAGTTAATTATTATATTACGTTCAAAAACTTGTCATATATTATTATTGCAATTTGATCGTTTTTTTTTTGTGTCGAAGGGAGGTTTTGGGTGGGGGTGGGGTGGGGGGGCTGCCATGGTGGGGCTGCTGGGCTGGGCTATGGGGCTGGTTGGGTGTTGGGGTGGCTGGCAGCAATGGGTGGAGGAGGTGGCGGAGGGTGGGCTGGGGTGGGGGTGCGGGGGAGTGAAGGGGGTGGGGGGGGTGGGGCAAGAGGGTGGGGCGGGGCGGGGAGTGCGGGGGTGGGAGTGCGGGGGGTGGGCGGGGGTGGGGGTGAGGGGGCGGGGGGGGTGGGCAGGGGGTGGGGGGTGCTTTGGGGCGTGGGTGGGTGGGCGGGGGTGGGGTGTCTTTGGGCGGCGGGGGGGTGGGGTGTGCGGGGGGGGGGGGTGGGCGGGGTGGGGGGTCTTTGGGGTGGGCGGGGGTGAGGGGGCGGGGGGGTGGGCGGGGGGTGGGGTGGGCGGGGGGTGGGGTGTGCGGGGGATGGCAGGGGGGTGGGCAGGGGGGTGGGGGGTGCTGGGGCTGGGCAGAGGGTGGGCAAGGGGGTGGAGAGTGCAATTTATTTTTTTTAAAAAAAAAATTGAATGTGAAGGGCTGCGGTTTTAAGCCTAAACCGCAGCCCTTCACTTAAATAGGGCTGCGGTTTAGGCTTAAAACCGCAGCCCTTCAAGCTTATATGGGCTGCGTTTTTGGCCGAAATCGCAGCCCTTCTATGTGAAGGGCTGCGGTTAAAAACCGCAGCCCTTCTTATCTATTGAAGGGCTGCTATGGAAAGGGCTGCTGGCCAAAAACGCAGCCCTTAGGGCTGTTTTGACCGCAGCCCTTCCTTGTTTTTCCACTAGTGCTAGTAGCCATAATTCAGGGGAATACTTGAACCTTGCTTCGAAGAGATTCCTTTGGTAGCTGTTATCCCAAGCATATTATCTGTTGATCAGCGCAACATACATTCAGGAAAGGAAGTGTTCTTGGACCAACAACTTCCATAGTTCACACAAACACTTAAATTCAACTATTCTCCCCTGATGTTCATCTTGACCCTCTTCCATCCTCACCACTTTGAGGGAGGACTTGGTACAAGAAAGAACTAGACTCTTTGCATATGTCCAGTTCATCATATGAGGTTTTGGGAAGTTGAATATAGTGGAGGCCTCTTTTCCCCACTTTTTGCAAACTGTTAGCAGTTTGTCTTGCGATTCCTCTTCCAATTTAGGTCATATGTGGATGGATAAGAGGTCTATGTTAGAACCAACCTTCGCAGCGCTTGATCCGACTAGTTCAGGATCTCTTGGCTCCACTACAAGTTCATCGCCACAAAATCCGTGCCATCTTCTCTGCCCATCTGGCTCTCTCATTTGTAATGAAAGATCCCTTATCTTCCTCTATGCCGTTAAAGGCGAAGCGATGATTAAAGCAATCATCATCAAACTCAACTACCATATTTTCATATGCCTCATTATTCATTTTGATTTTGAAATGAAAACGTTATGTTAGTATGCTATGGCTATGCCTCTTTATATAACCAGCCAATTTGTTCAACGATTATTTTTTGTAATAAAATCTGGGATCAGTTAATAATTAAGTACTTTTGACCCCTTTTGGAGAAGTTTTTTTTACTTTTCTTTGATTATCATTTGTTTTAAAATTATCAAATTGTTGATAAATATAAAACTTATATACCGTTTTTAGGCGTTTGTGTCTAAGATCAATTCCTTGACTTTATTGTTCATTTTATGAACAATGATATTCAAGATCACGATTTTTTAATGTGATCTGGCGATATATTGAAAAAGGAATAACAAGATAAAAATTACTTCATAATGAAATGATATTGCTTAATCATGAAATATCTTTAAGAAGATATTTCTTAACTAAATTCAACTAAATCAATAGGTACATAGTTTCTTAGGGAGGATCCAAACTACGCACTATTATTAGAATTACTAAAACCATTTAAAACATTGCTTAATATATCAAGCACGTAGATGGGCGAAACTGATGATGATTTGTGGTTCCTCATCTTCATCAACATCAGAATCATCATCATCTGAGTAATATTCACCGGGGAATATAGGGATGTCTCCTTCCAATAAACGTTCATGCCACAATAGGCAAGTACACTTATATTGTATGAGTTTTTTTTAAACTCATATTTTCTTCCAATTGGATTACTCTATATTTTATGTTGAATATGCCCAAGCTTCCTTCACAAATTATGGACTTGCGGTATTTCAACGTGAGTTCAGGGGGAAAGTACTGTTTTACAATGCATTCTCCCCATACTTTGCAAACGCTCATTAGTTTCAATAACTCACCTTTTTCCATTTTTCGCCAAAGGTTCAACGCTAGGAAATCCACTTCGCTTTCAATGATAGTAGCACTGGACCCTTGTTCCTTTAAATCTCCAGATTGGACCTTTGGATCCTTTCCAAAGAACTTTGTGATCTTGGACTACCACTTTTTCATCTCCTCATCTTTGAATTCCTCCCAATCCTCTTGTATTATTAAATCCATGCCTCCAACATTCCCCAGGAAAAGGTAAGGGAGAAACTTGTTGATTAGCCATATTCAAGGATTTTTGGGTTTTGATGGCAAAACAAAATATTGGGAGTGAGAACCTCAGAGTTAAAATGATATATTTATACTACAACTATCATAAATGTTATCCCTATATTTTAGGATACATGAGGCGTTGGTTGTTACATATCCACATAACGTTTATATATCCAAATAACGTGTTACATATTCTTATAATTAACCTTAACCATTTCAAGTTAAGGCCCTAGTGGGTAAAATGGGTATGCCAATTAACCCCTCAATGTGTCATTCCACTTCTAGGATTTGCCATTAATGGCGTGTGAAGTTGGAAGGTAATTATTACTTTTTGAAGTAACTTTTTCTACCTCATAATTACGTTTTAAGAGATTTAGTCTCCCAAGAGACACTTCATCTTTCTTCATTTTAATTATGGCCGTTGAATTTGCATTATTCGATTTGACAGTTTATCTTGAAATAACATATTAGTTTGGACAATTTTGATTGAACAAAACAAAATAAATAAATTAAAAATGCAAACATAGGATAAAATGATAGAAATTTAGACAAAATATAGAAAATTAAACTTCATTCATTAAGAAATTTTTCACAAACTAGGATTGAAATTTTTATCTTAGAAAAAATTTTACAATTTTTGTTTAGAATTTTTGAATTCTAAACTCTAGGCCTAAATTTCTACGGTGTCTCTTGGAGATCGCGGTTTGTTGCCATCCGAGTCTTCCTCGGAGGCGGTTTCTTGAGGAAGACCATCCTCATCATCATCTCCAGCAGCATCATTGGAGTCATCTCCAGAAGGGAGAAAACCGCTCTATCCGTTGGAAGTGTCGTCGGGGAACTCTTCCACTTCAACCCTCCTCCTTTTGGCGGCGGGTTCATCATTATCTTCATCCTCATCATCATCATTAGACTTAGGTTCTGATGATGGAGGAGCATCCTCCTCATCTTCTTCTTCATCTCTCTCCTCCGGTATTTCTCGAGGAGGGAGGAAGGGCTGGTCAACTTCTTGTGGGTTGACCTCCTAGGTCCCGGTGATGCAGGACTCAGCGGAAGGTTGTGGAGCATCTATTGTTGAAGAAGAGGGTTTTTTGACAGAGGTTTTTTAGGAGATGAAAAGATTGAAGGAGTTGATCAAGAGATGAGTAGTGTGTTAGTGTTATTATAGTTACCCCTTTTTATAAAGGGATTTTTACCATCTCCTGGAAAATGAAAAGTTACGCACCCTTTGGAATGGGCTTCTAAGTAACACACCCCTTGGAATGGGCTTATAAGTCACGCACCCTTTGAAATGGGCTTCTTTAGTATGACTTCAGGACCTTACGTTTTAATTTGTTAAAAATTGGCTTTAACATGGCCCAATGAAACATGACCCAAAATGAAACATACCACGCATTCTGCATATGTTTTTCTTCTTTTATTGTTTCATTTTAGTTGTCTTCCCCATTAATACCTTTTTTAAGGATTTTAGGAAAATTTTAAGATATTTCAGACCATTTTAATACAATTCTTTACGAATTCACTCCCATCACCAAACTTCAATTCACCATGTCTAATGAAAATGTTCGCGAAGATGAGATTGGTGAAGCGTTTGCTAAAAAAGTGATGCCATGCAATCTGAAGTAGCTCGTCAATTATGCAACGCCATTAGAGTGAACCTTGGGACTTATAAGTCTCAAGTGTTCTGTTATGTGAACAAAAGCATACTCTAATACTCCTTTGGAGGACAGAATTGCCAATATTGGTCCTTGTTTTCCTTTCAAGATTCAAAAACCAAAGCGCTAAATAGTCTTAGAACAACAATGTTACCCATTCTTGGACCATATTATCTTAGAGGATAATAAACCCAGAACACTTCCATTTGCCCCAAAATTCCTCCAACATTTGCATTGGCCCTTATCCAGCAAGCCTTTTAAAGGTTGGATTTCAGGAGTGGATGCAAGAGCATGGATTCCGCGAATGAAACCTTTTCATGACAAATGGTCCAAGAACAAAATATTGCCCTTTTTAAGACTCGGCTTCTTATGAAACCAATCCCTTTGATGGAGCTATGTTTACTTGCATGTGATATCCGATTTTTTACCTGTCTTAATTAACGGTCCGAATCCCACGAAAGTCTCTCATTGGACTATGAGTTTTAGAAAACTTGGAAGTCGCCACCCTATTAATATATGAATAGGGACAGATTTATTTAATAAATCGTTTTAAAATCAATTTCAAGAAAAACCATTTAAAACGATGATGACTTGATATATGGATAAGGCTTTTTTAAAAATTGGTCTTTCATACCATGAGATAGGGTTCGGGGTTTGGTTAAGAGGTGCGAACGTCTGGAACTCGTTTCCTCTTCCGTTCTAAAGAACGGGCTCTTACTAAATGCGTTATTTTCCATTTTAAACACTAGTGCATAATTGGCCTAAAGTATCACCCCAAAAATGTTACTTAAAGGCCTAAAAGTTTTGCATTAGGCAATAGGTAGCACTTTTATAAGTGAAATATCTGCCCGTGCTACCTATTCTCTAAGGTAACACTTTTCAATGCTAATGTTTCACTACCTCAAGTGTTACCCAAAATTCTCTAATGTAACACTTTTTTTAAACTAATGTAGCATTTTATAGTGTTATTCATAATTTTTTATGTAACACTTTTTCATCTATAGTATCATTTTCGATGTCATCTCGTGAATTATAGTAACACTTTAAGTCAGCATATGTAATACTTTATTTGATATTAGGCAACACTTTTTATTAGGTAGCTTTATGGTAACACTTCTATTTCACATGTCTTATAGTAATATTTTTTAATCTGTCGGCACATATACAATGATAATAATACTAAAACTTACAAATGTAATAAACGAAGAGGAAATAGAATGATATTACAGATATAAATGAGTACAAATATTCAATGGTCATTTATAAGAATGAGCCAAAAAGTATTATTCATCAATTGAAAACATACTAATATATTCAAAATATAAATAGTTGATCTGAAGATCCAATATATATAACTCTCCTAAAATAAAGCTAAATCAATCTTAAGGTCATTTCTTTCTTTCGTCTCTAGTTCCTGCAGCCTATCCATGCATGCATATTTCTCGAAGCATTATGCCTCCTTGCTACTCTAATCCATTATCTACATCATCCTGCCGTAAGGACAAAAAAAAAAAAAGAATCTTCAAAGTCTTATATGATAACAGAGAAGAGTAACAGAGATGAATTCTTGCTAAAGCCAAAATAAACAGTAGTATCCATTTGAATATTGCGTTACAAAAGCCAAAACAACACTCCGTTTGAATACTACGTTACGTAAGCCTGAGCTAATGCAAGGGACCAACCTTAATTATCCTCCCATCAGGTTCACTTATGCAAGAAATAGAAAAAAAGATCCACATCAGCACACCCTCACCATAGTTAAATTAAAATACTTTTACATATATTCACCCATAGAGCCCACTATAATCCCATTCAAATTGTCTCCAACTGATTGCAACTTGCAATAAACATAAGAATGACCTATGCTAGCACCCACCAATCCTAAGGATTAGGAATCCCATAGTATAATAATTCTGCTGGATAGACCAATAGGCAAAGAAATCCACTCAACTGAGAACCTATCACGCAAACTAAGTGTAACCGGTCTATGAACTTTCTGCTTAGATATGAAGGAAAATAATGCTGAAGTTGAAACTTTATGCTTAGGAGTGGAACTTCTTCACTATCATTTGGGTTTACAAGTGAGATCAAGCATAAGTGAATCCAACGAAACATCCCCTCTTCCCTACATGAGACTCTAGTTAAGGTATTGAATGCGATATGACAAACTATTAAGCAACTTTATGCCTCATTGTTGATCCGACATGATAGTTCGACATATCAATGTACTTAGAAGCATACCATGGAACAAACTCGATATATTCTACATTAGCCATGATCTTTCACGCTTGCTTCAACATCCATGAATGAGTTAAACATAAGTCGTACTTCAAAGTCAACCGTTTATTCCATTAAAGAAAACCTTTTCTAGGATTTACCTGCTAGTATATCCTTCATGCCACCCTGACATTCATGCATAATTAGAAATGAAACTGACAAAGCCATATGAAAAGGGACCTTGAAAGCTAAAGAGCCTCCAGTTTACAATGTGAAAAGCTACTATCTGCAACTAAATAATTAAATTGACAGACAAGCTATCAAGCATACCTCTAGTTTGACCACTATCATTGCACCTTCTGGAATTAGCACATACCTCTTTGTGCGGCTTTATAGGACAAAAAAATCTCGTATTCTTTCTGAGGGGAAAAAATGAAAATCAATCACCTAAATGAAATGTAGATCTTTATTCCACTTCACACAATGAGCCTTATTAAGGAGATAAACGTCTTAAAATTCCTTATTCCAACCAATAACTCACTTAGAAGCCAAACGGCCACATCAAGGACCAGCATATACATGACTCAGATAACCAATCATAACACAGTTCGGTAATAAGTAGGATTACACATCCAAATCAATACTTAAGTATTGTATATGTGAGAGTAGTTAGCATGGTAGACATAATTCGTCCATTCAACGTTTTTTTTTATTATTACATAATTGTGTGTTGCCAACTTTATCGGACAAAAGTGAAAATCGGAAGCGTTCCCTATGAAACTGTAACTGTATAAAACTCATAATAAGCATGACAGGATTGAAGCATATTCTGATTGCCTTATTTCCATAATATCATCCTCTCGAAGTTCCTAAACAGTCCATTCTAGATCAATAAACTTACTACTATCATTAACACACATTAGCATTGCAGCACAACTTGCCATTTTATAAAGAAATCATCAATTCATGATGTAGATTAATATCAAAACTAGTGAAAAGAGAAGGCATTCCAATTAATATTTGGCTGCATTCTATACTCTAGCTATCTGGCTTCCAAAGAAAATCAACTTGCACAGTCTGCCAGCCATCTCCCCACCCGTTCACATCAACCCCCGCTAACCCCCTGCACAACAACCCCTGCCACCCCCCGTACTCCGCCCAAAGATGCCGCCCGCCCCGCACAACAACCCCTTGTTAGCACCTACACAACCTCGCCAACCACTCCCCCTGCATAGTACCCCACTCCCAACCCCCTTCAAAGCAACCCCCCGTCGGCCCGCCCCTCACAAAGACCACCCCGCATGTTAAGCTAAGCTAACAAAGAATAAGCTTCAGAAAACATTCACCTTTTTTTTCTTTTGCTCCCTGATTCACCCTTTGTCTCTCTCTTGTCGTCCCAAATTTTCTTACACAACTGCAAATCATGTAAGTAAGGTTAACATTCTTCGCACAAGACAATCTACTGCAGTTTGAAGTTTTAAATTAACTTCTAGGGAAAAAAAAGACAACTGAAATAAATCTATAAGAATTCCAACATATATAAGCAACAAGCATTCTTACCCTTAAAGCAAAATCGAAAGTTATATCTAAATCTTAGTTGTTCTGTAAGTGAAAAAAACCTACCTAAATCATCACCACAACAATAAACGTTAATACTCGATAAAGTATTCACATAAACAAATCATACACAATAAGTACCTCAATATAGTAATATAATTGCAAGTAACAAAGACATTACCTAAATCCTTGAAAGAACAATAAAAGTACAATTATTCTAGGAATTACTTTATCCCCTGACTAACCAAATAATAGGGAATAATAGAAATACAAGAAACACGATAATAAGATAGAATCAGCTAAAACACATAACAATTCTCTAGAAGGTAAAGAGGACTAAATGACGAAATGTTCCCTGCGTCCTAGAACTAAGTTACCATAATACTTATAGTAACACAATTAGATATTCAAGCAAGAATTGTACTAGGTAAGAGCATAATTACATACCCGTTATTAAGAGATAACGAATTAGCTGTTGTTTTGGTTCTCTTGATGACCAAGCAGTTGACCGTCAAAGATGAAGAGAGGAAGAAAAAAAGGGAAAAAAATTTAAAATTTATGAATTATGAAACCTAAGATTGACGGGAGGTTGAAGACAAAGAATTCAATGGTAATTCGAAAAATCGGATTGTAATTTACAAAATTCAATAGAAAAAAGGACAATAATTCGAGACAAACCTATTGATCAAAAGACTTTTAATGAAGTTTCGCAATTTTCGTTGTCAAATTGTCTAAATTCGTAGCTTCCCAATTGCGTTAAAACTGATGGGAGGTCGAAGATTAATAATTCAATGGAAATTCGAACCAAAAAATGATGAATATTGTTAAATAAAACAAAAAAATTCGAACAATAACATTTTAAACTAACTGGCCGATTAACTTCTCTGATCGCCTGGAAGAATGATGAAGATTAAATACTGATGAAAGCAGTAAAATTTAGACCGGTGGACGAATTAAGAAGTGGTGGTCAATTACCTCCTTGAGTGGTGAACGGATTCTGGAACTTAGACCTAGGAGATGAGGGCCGAGTTCTTTGTCAAAATACCAATGCTTTTTGGACTTTTAGTGTGTTTGGCGGCTCATACAGCGCCAACATAAAATTTGGAATTATTCAATTAATTGAAGATGAGTTTGCTCCTAAAATAAAATAATTAAGAAAAAAATAATGTTATATTAAAAAATTTACTTATTTTAAAAAAAACTTATACTCTATAAAAAATAATATATTCTAAAGTGTTACTATAAAATGTGTTACAAATATCAAAGTGTGACTTAAAAGTGCTACCTTGATTAAAGTGTTACATCAAAATGTTATTTAATTAAAAAAGAGCTACATCGATATGTTACTTATAAAAAAAGTGTTACATTAAGTGTTACATATCAATAAAGTGCTACCAAAGTGTTACGTACATATTCGAGAAACTTGAATTTTGAAAAGTGTTACCCTATGCATGTTACCTTAGACCAACTTTGTACTAGTGAAAGTAATCATGGCTATTGAAAAGAAATAAAAATCACATAGTTTGCACATATACACATCAACCATTTTTATTTAGGACCAATATATCATTTGTACATGGTAGGTTTGAGCACTGAAGTTGCACTACGTACCAATCATTGCGGGATTGGAATCCACTCATGGATGAAAACCATTGTAGTTCGATCTTATGTCTCATTTTAAATGGCCAATTCCATTGGGGAAAGAAAAGGAAAGAATATATTATGAATAACTCACCTTCAGAATTAAACAAATCTATTAGGAATAAGGTAATCACTCCAATTAGTGATTAAAATGGGGTTATGATAATCACTTTAATTAGTGATTAAATTTGAAGGAGGATTAAGACAATCACCTCAATTAGTGATTAAAAATGGAGGTTAAGATAATCACCTTGATTAGTGATTAACAATGAAGGTTAGGAAGTAATCACCCTAATTGATGATTATTTAAGGTTTAAGATAATCACTCTAATTAGTGATTAAATAAGAAAAATAGTCGTCCTAATTAACGATTATTAAGGTTTAAGATAATCACTCTAATTAGTGATTAAATGAGAAAAAATAATCGCCCTAATTAACGATTATTAAGGTTTAAGATAATCACTCTAATTAGTGATTAAATATGAAAGGTTAAATTAATCACCTTAATTAGTGATTAAATGAAGGTTAGGATAATCACCTTAATTAGTGATTAAACATGATGAAAAATTAAGCTAATCACCCTAATTAGTGATTAACCAAGGTTTTTAAGATAATCACCCTAATTAGTGATTAAATGAAGAGTTTGAGTTAATCGCCTTAATTACCGATTAATCAATGATTGAAATAACCACCTTAATTAGTGATCACGTTTATGATTTTCAAGAGGTCTTAGAGGGTTGCTTCCTAATTTGAAGGCTTTTGAAAAATAATCTTAATTGAAGATTATTAAGTCATTTAGAGAGAAATGATCAGATCAAATTTAGAGATTTGTGTTTGGCTAATTGGAATTTGGCCATTTAAAGCCATACACGTGAAACGGCCTTAGATCAATTCGGATATCATAATTACCAATCTAATTATGTCAAATTATATGATTAATTCATATACTATGATATATGGATCATCATACAATTTAACTTAGTTAGATTTGTAATTTTTCCTCTTAATTGAGATTGGGTCATTTAATTGATATACTATGATATATTGGCCCAACATGCAAAATTTGTAACATTGGTTGCTCATTTTATTTAATAAGAGTTGTGGATTTATTTATGAGAATTATGCATAAACATCTCTATGTTTTTTATTAAGGATTTTTTAACTAGAATAATATAAACTTTTGCCCGTTTTCTCGCAATAATACAAACTTTTGATTATTTTTAAATAATACAAACTTTAACTCAAAATTCCTTCAATAGGTCAATATGACCTTTAACCTGTAAAACAGGTAATTTTTTTCTTAAAAGACCCAAAATCTCTTTCTCTCTCCTCCCCTCCCCCATACCAACCGGAACCCCTCCCCCCCCCACGGACCCTCACCACCCCCACCACTCCTTCACCCCGGAAAACCACCAAACCCAGCCACCCCACCCCCAAAACCACCAATCCCAGCCTGTCCACCGGAAAAACCCGCTTTTCCCCTCCACTAGACAGAGTGAACACTCCTCTTTCCCCCCCCCCCCCACCCCGCCCACCGGAAAACCCACATCAAATTATAAAAAAAAGAGGTATACTTTTCATCTTTAACAAATGAGATTAAGAAGAGCGAGAAGAGCGGACTCGGTAGAAACGAGTCAACTCGGAGCATAGAAACGAGTTGAGGAACATCGGGAGAAAGCCGACGTCGGCAACGTTGAGAAGTTTTAGCGAGCCGTCGATTTCTTGGGCGGCTACGATCTTGAAATCTGGATCGTCGATTGAATAAAATCAAGAACTTGATTAACACTAAGATGGAATGCGGCTACACTAGATCCCCCCCACCACCACCCCCGAGTATCATCCATGGAATTAACTTGTTTTTTTTGGTGGGGGGTTTTAAAATGTTAAACAGAAGAAGTGAGAAATAAAAAGAGAAACGTAATGAAAGGAAAGAATTTGGGAGAGAAGTTAAGCATTTAAGCAACAGTTGAAAGATGAGGAGAGAGGAGCAGTCTGATAGAGAGTGCCATCTGACGCGAGGATATCTGTGGTGGTGATGGTTTCAGTAGGACTAAGGAGTTGCCTACTGGGGGTTGGTTTCAGTGGTGGTCGTGGCCTTGGTGGGTGGTTTCGGTGGTGGGGGGAGGGTGGTGGGTGGTTTCGGTGGTGGGGGGAGGGTTGTAGCTGGAGTGGTTCGGGTGGGTGGAGGAAAATGTTGGGTTTTTTTTTTTTTTCAAATTGAAATAAAAAATTAAAAAACAACCGATAAGATAATGACACGTGTCATAGTGACCTGCTACAATAAGTTACAACCGGTATTGACCTACTAGGGGAATTTTGGGCAAAAGTTTGTATTATTTAAAAATAATCAAAAGTTTGTATTATTGCTAGAGAACGGACAAAAGTTTGTATTATTCTAGTTAAAAAATCCTTTTATTAATGAGTGATGTAATAACTATTTATAAAGAATTATTATTACAACAAAATGTACAAACTCTATGATCTATACAAAATCTTTAATTTAATCTTGATCTTCACCATGAGGCTCCTTGATCTTCATCTCCTTGAATGGGCTTTGGAATTCATGTTTATTTGTAAACTTGTGAAAGCTAAAGATTAATTAACCTCTTTGATTTTAACTTTTTATGACAATTTTTATTGATTTTTATTTACATGATAAAATAAGACATTTTAAGAAAGACTTAAGATTTCATGATTTTTAATTAACATTTTCGTATGAAAAGAAAACATTTTTTTTTATGGAAGTTGAGTTAATCACTTTATTTCATTTTTCAGATTGCACTTTTGTTCTTGTACTGACTTGCAAAAATCATAACTTTCTGTAGAAAGTGTCAAATTGAGAATGTGATACATCTATGGATAGATCAGTGAGTTCTTTATGTGGTGTCACTTTTATGAAGTTGAGTTAATCACTTTTAAGACCATTTTTTATTTATTTTCTTAACTGAAGAGAAAACCAGTCTTCTGGAATTTAGTGATTTACATGAACGGTTTTGTAAAAATGAGATAACATTTTATAAAATTCATATGAACATGATTTTTATATTTGGAAAGCCACTGATGTTTCTTTAAACTTGATGTTTTTAGTTTTTTCTAAATGATTTTTATTTTGAACTTTATTGACAGAACAATCTTTGTGGTACTGGACAAAATCAGTTTTACACAACAAAGTTGTATAATTTTTTGTACAAAATTCGGTTTTTAGAAATTCCAAAGCCCAGGTGCTGGAAATATCTTTCGCTTCATAGGAAAAATATTAAATCCTACAAAGTATGTAATTAATACAGAAGAAAAAATGAAATAAGATAGGAAAGTAAAACTGGCCATAATTACAGCATCACATTTTTTATGGAGATGTTAATACACAATTTTTCTTGAATTTTTTATGAAATCATTTTTGGTGATGAATAACAAGTTGATTAAGGAAAATCCCATAATCACATTGTTTCCTAAGAGTCACCCCATTAGAGATGACTATTCTAGGTGGGGTGATTTAAGATTGGGAACCTATTAGGACTTCCACATACCCAAATCACTTTAAAGATTCAAAAATGATAAGAAGAAAACAAGGAGAAAGTTAGTAGATGATTAAGAAGATAATCAAAATAAACAAGAATTTCGACTTTACCTTGCTAGCTCAATGATGCACTTCCTTTTTGCCAATTTTTCTACCTTTTTTTTGTGATTTTCTTAATTTCTAAGTGAGTTTCTAAATTCTCTAAATTACTAACTTAAACTCTTTTTTGTGTTTTTTTTTCTTTTAATGAACTTCTTTTACTTGCTTATTAAGACTTTTGCTTGGATGGAAAGATTAAGGAGGAGAAGAGTAGTTGAGAAGATGAGAGTGAAGTTGAATTGTATTTTTTTCAGCTTGGTTTTCAAGTGAAAAAAGGAGGGTATTTATAGAGAAATGAGGGAGGTGAACTAGGGTTTCAAAGAGGTAGAAAATCAGATTTTTTACCCAAAAAAATCTGATTTTCTTGATCCTTATTAATCACCCTAATGACATCACTCTAATGACCTCACTTTAATGACATCATCAAATCTCTTTGGAAGCACAAATATTCTTATTCTTATTCTTTTTGGATTTTCTCATAAATGAGGCAAAATCAGATTTTCGAAAAATATTCTTCCCTAAACATCCAAATACGTAAAAAATGCATTGAAAAACGTGCAAACAAAACGGGATTAGGATCTTTGCGCCAAACGCAGAACTGCGCTAGGCACAACGCCTTGCGTTAGGCGCAAGGTTCTGCGTCTGGCGCAGGGCATGCTTGTGCGCTAGGCGCACAATCATGCGTCTAGCGCATGATTGTGTGCTTGGTTCACACTCGAATCTTCCGGAAAAAATTCGAATTCCCCCTTCTTACACATGGGATTTGATTCTTATTCCCACATCTTTTCATGATTCTTATTCTCTAACTAATGGATAAAGGATGTGATTAATGGATAAAGAATATATTCTTATTCTTTATCCAATGAACAATGACTTGACCATCAAGAAAACTGATTAATGCTGGTTCTGGGATACGACTAAAATCCCGACGTCTAATCGCAACTCGTTTTTTTTTTTTCGTTTTTCCGAAAGACTAACTTAAAACAAGTAACGAAAACTCGTCAAATTAATAAAGACGAGCATGATTATACTGTGAATCATTTTATTAACACGATGGTTGTAGCTATTGACTATGACTCACAAAAAATTATATTTCTAAGCTGAAATCGCACGATCAATACGCAAAAATGGAAACCGCACGACAGAATGAAACTCGCGCTCTGAGGCGCGCGCTCCACGATGCATGACGATTTTTGTTATTTTTATTTCTTTTCCAAAAAAGGGGTGTTTAAAATTTGTGTCTACACTGCCTTATTAGCTTGTTGGGACCCTGCCATCTACTCCTTCTTGTTCCGGTGGGGGACCAATGACTGTAACATTGGCTGATATTGCCTTTATCACTGGGACTTCTCCAACAGGTAATATGGAATTGACCTTCCTATCTTTCACCATGTTAAAGAATACAACCAGTTGTATAGTCAATGTTTGTCTATCTTTCGCCAAATTGCTAGTCCTACTGCTAGTGCCAACAACTGTGGTTTTCAGAAATTTGTTGACTTCTTCATCAATGAGGATGCCAGTGAGGATGTAACTTCTCAAGAAGAAGTACTTTTCCTTACTTTTGCATTTTCCAAATTAATGATGTCTAGAGTTGGAAGAGTAGTGACATTATGGCTATCTCTAGCTGTTAACATCTCCTCTACTTCTGAAGAAGTAGCTTTGGCTCCTGTTCTATTGGGACAACTTTATAGATGTCTTTTTAGGAGTAGATAATCCTTTAAAGGTTTTGGAATTCATACCTCTGAGTCCCCCATATTCTTTACTGACAAAGAATTTGGACCCTTATGGCTCTTGACTTGCTGAGGCCACATGTATCTACCCAGTCCGATGGTTCTAATTCCCTCTTCTGCTTTTGAAGCTCCTAAGGGTTCAGAGGAGGAAGATCTTTCTTTTGATCCCCTTTTGTTCCTTTCTAGTCTTGATGATTGTAGCTATTATGGTGAGGTCAGCTTCAATCTTTTATCTCCATATGAGGTTTGGCATCCAAGCTTTATTTTCTTGTACTTCTTGGTTTTTAAGTCCAATCCTGGTATCTGGAACATTTTTCCAGCCAAGATGGTTGTTTCTGTTGAAAACTAAATCTGGCGCCATTAAGCAGTGCCTGCTTGGCTACAATCCCTTAACATCCACTTTAGTTCCTTAGGGAGTGGAAACTTCTGGAGTAGTGTTCTTAGGTCTAAAGATTTAATAGTTGTTGAGCCTGAGTATTTTGGCTTTGAAGCCTACAATCCACAACTGGTAGCTAGCCAATTTGGATTGGTCCAACCACTAGCTATCACTAGTACAGAAACGAGGATTTGCGTCGGATGCGAGGCCCCCATTTGCGTCGGACATGGGTCCGACGTCACAAGATTTGACGCAGATCAAGATAAAGGATCTGCGTCGGACAACGACGCGATGCAATTCATTAGCTATCTGCGTCGTCCCCTACCTAACGTGCGACGCAGATGCCTCATCCCCCTGTATACAGAGGTCATTTGCCTCTCCCATCTGCTTCGCATGCCACGCAACGTGCGATGCAAAATATCTCATATCTACGTCGCACGTTGCGCAACATGCGACGCAGATGGCACCCCTCATACTGCCCAGGCCTCACAGCTTGGTTTTCACATTAAAAAAAGTAATTTGCGTCGGACATGTCACAACATCCGACGCAAATTACTGCATTTTACAGAAAAAATTATTTCAGAACCAGCACAACCCACAACAATAAAAACCAAAATAATAAAATTCAGAAAATAAACAGCAAGAGATTGAATTTATACAGTAGAAGTGGTATTTTTACAAACCCTAGTTACAAAAAAATACATAAATTACAGAATCAAAAAAAAGAAAGTCAACAAGAGTAAAAAAGTTCAATAACCTAAACATAAAAATAAAAAGAAATAACATTGGAGTACCGTACATTACAGAAAATAAAAAATAAATTACATCTCGATCTTCCTCTAAATTACAAAACAGGGATTACATAAAAAAGAATGCATTTGAAGCATTTGAAGCCAATGACTTTGAAGCCAACGAAATTATAGAACAGGGATGGAAAAAAAATTAAATAAAAAAGAATATACTTGAACCAACGAAACATACTGTTCATCTGGACAAAGAAACGGACCACCGAAGAAAATTGAATGAGCGATCTCCATCTTCATCTTCTCTCTCGACCCCAATCGTCAATCTCCGTCTTCGTCTTCCCACACTTTCAAACTCCGTCGTTGCGAATTCGGCTTCGCCTCGCTCCTCGCAACTCCTCGAAAACTTCACAAAGCCCAATCCGGCGTTCCTTCGTAGATTTGCGGACTCGGTCGTTAAAGATATGTAGGTGGAAGGTAGGTGAGAGATAAGATGCGAAGGATAGACGAGAGAGATGAAGGAAGGTGAGAGATGAGATGCGAAAGATGAGGGAGATGAGGTAGGTGAAAGAGATGAGATGAGGGAGATGAAGGTAGGTGAGAGAGAGAGACTTGTTGAGAAGGAGAGAAACGGCTGGTGATAAATTAGGTCTGAGATGAATAGAAGCGGCGCGGTCGAGATTGATGAACTGGAATTTAGTTTAGGCTTTTATTGGGCGGGAATATAGTGGGCTTATCATCTGCGTCGGATGGGCTTAGAAGTCCGACGCAGATTTCTTGGAACAAATTATTTTGGGCGGGATTATGTGCATGAGGGAATAGTGGGGTAAAATTATCTACGTCGGGCGTGAGTAGGGAACCGATGCAGATAGTTGTCTTGCGTCGCGACCTAGTTACATCCGACACACATAGGTCGTCTTTTGCGTCGATTCCTTGTTGCATGCGACGTAAATGAATCTTCTGCGACGTTTGTCCTGTTGTGCGACGCAGATGGTGAGACGCAAATCGTCGTTTTCTACTAGTGTATACCTTACTTCTTGACCCGCAATGATCCTTGGACTTCAAGGGGTCGTTTTGAAGAGGATAGAGCCCTTCAAAGTAAAACTCTCAACCTTACTTCCATGTTCATTTCTCCTTGGAAATGGATCACCAAAGCTGTTTGAGGTTTTCATCTGTGGTGGGATCATGTATTCCCAGATAACTCAACATGCTCTGAGGCTTTGGAGCGCTTTGAGAATCAACTCTTCTTAGTAGGAATGAGCATTACTAAATCTTCCTTGTGCTTTCTGTTGCCTTTTAGCTAAGGCTGGCATGAAGAAGCTAAGAGTGTCTGATGGCATGGCAACATATTCTAGATATGACAAACTCTATTGGGCCACTATAGACCAAGGGGTTCAACCTCATACCTCTTCAGAGGATGAAGATGCTGCTTATGAGCAGGGGGCTTCCTACGGAGATGTCCAAATTGTAGAGGACATCCAATCCATGGGGCCAATGGAGCAGATTGACCCTTTCAAGAGAGCTACAAGAAAGAGAGATTACAATTGTCTCTCTGCTTCCAAGGATACTCAATCCATGAGGCCAACATCTGCAAAGAAGAGAGACTACAATTGCTTTTCTGCTCCCATACCTTCAAAACATTCCAGCAGGAAACGCCCCAAGTTGAAAGCTTCTTCTGAGGTACAACAGTATGTAATCTCTTCTGATGAAGATGATACCAAGCCAATATCTCTAATCTTTCCTAAACGGAAACTCCTAGGAGTCAAAGCAGGTATGAATACCATCTTTACTCTTTTTATAAGAAGTTTTACTCTTTTATTTAGAATATTGACTATTTAATTCCAGGTCCTTCTGGTTTGGATGAGCCTAAGACTCCCAGTGATCCTTCTTCTGCAAAGTCATCACCTCTTGGCTCTGCCAGCCAACCTTCAGTAGATACTTCCAAGGTGGTTGACCCATAATTAAATTCAAAGGGTGGCTCTGTTGATGAATCTATTATCACTCATCCCCCTTTTTCTTCAAGCGATGCTACCCCCCAATTGGAGAATGTGGCTACTTTTCCTTTGGAAGGAAGTACTGCCCCCAGTCGAAAGAGGTTGATCATCTCCATGCGGATTCTCCTGATGAGGACTCATTTCATTAGTTTAATGAAGATCCCTTGCGAGCCAAGTCCTTTAGATGTTGAAGTTCCAAGCTCAAATGCTGCTACAACAAATGTCGAAGCAATGTCTTCTATTGCTGGGAGTGAAGTCCCAAAAAATGTTATTCCCTTAGAAGTCACACCCTTAAGGAGCAATACTGAGCTTTTTACTACCTATGTGTTCAAAGGCTTTTCATCAGCTTCACAATCTTCTTCTGGGACTGGTTTGCCTTTCTTTCCTCGTGAATTCATTTTAGACTTCCTCTATATGAATCCATGTCCTCATAATACCATACTTCACTCTCTTGCTAACTTGGCTTCTCTACTTAATGATGCAGAAGGAAGCACTCAAGAAGCAAGTGTGATGAAAGAGTTTGATAAAGGGAAAGAAGTTAATTTGCAAACGGCTTTGATTGTGAGGAATCAACCACTAGTACAAAATCATTGATTTGCGTTGGATCTGAGACCATCATTTGCGTTGGACATCGGTCCGACGCCACAGGTCTCGACGCAAATTTGGGAGATATGATCTGCGTCGGACAAGGACATGACGCAGATTTAGCGCTATTTGCGTCGCACCCACAACATAGTGCGACGCAAATAGCCCACATATAAAGGCATGGCCATTTGCGTCGGACACTAGATACTGTGCGACGCAAATGCTCTTTTTTATCAAATGGTCCCACCTTATGACACGACGCAAATGGTCCCAGTGCTGGGGAAATCAGACATGATGTGCGTCGGTTTGAAGCTCCATGCGACGCAAATTAGCCAAATTTTATTAAAAAAACATAAATTCATACATCAAAAAAACCTCAAATCAGATCTGCCAAAAATATGTATTAACCCATACTAACCAACGCTCCTTGTAATCCAAACCAATAAAATGCAAACAAACAAACAACTATCAAATTCTATAAACCAGATCGAAAAAGGTAATTACAAACAAAAAAAAATGAAATGGAAAGCCATTCAAACTAGTATCATCAATTTATCACCACATAATAAGAAAGCATATAAAAAAGAAAAAAATCCTCCAAGTTATGAAATCTTAAACAAAATATAAACACTAACAATTTCGTAAAAAATCCAAAATTAAACAAAAGAAAACCCAACAATAATACAAATGTAATACAAACGATTTTTCGAGGAGTTCGTCCATGATTTCCGAGGACCTACTTTTCTTCTTCGTCAAGACGACCGACCGAAACCGCGACCGAATCTTCTCCTTCTACCTATACTTCATAATCGACATAAAATATGCCAAATAAATCAAAACACACGATTATCAAAACCGCGAAATCTACAAATAAATTCAGAACATTTCCCCCTAAAACAATAAAACCAAAACCAATAATGTACTAACAGAAAAACAAAGGAAAAAAACCGGAGAGCTGAGAATCAAGGACGAAATCGCCGCCATGATTAAGAGGATCAGAAGAAGCTCTAAGATCGGGTTTGGACTGCGGTTCTTCTTTGAAGATTTACGACGATGGCACTGCCATGCGAGGGTAGAGCAGAGGAGAGAGAGAGAGACTTGCTGGGTGGTGATGTGGTGGTCTACAAGGAGGAGAGAGAGAGGCGTGTTGGGTGGTGTTGCGACCTGGCAGCACTGCGGTGGTACCGTCTCGGCTCGTCAGTGGTTGGCGGCAGTCAGGTGGCGGAGCAGGTGGTGAATGGTATTTGGGTGGTTGATGGGTTTATTTTGGGTTACCGAAGAAAACAGAGGAAGAGTAATTGAGAGATCTAGCCATCTTAGGTTAGAGAAAGGAGTGAGTGAGATCTAGGGCAGAGAGAGGAGTGAGAGACTGATGAACGTATGTTTGGAGGAGTAGGAAGCTTATATAATAAGCTGATTTACGTCGCACGTTTAGTTACATCCGATGCAAATATTGTGTTGTTGATTTGCGTTGGACTCTAAAGTCCATCCGACGCAAATATCAACATCTGCGTCGCACATTGGGACCATCCGACGCAAATAGTTTGCATCCAAAACCCTCTAGCTTTAATCATATTTGCGTCGCACCCTTGGCCACGTCCGACGCACATGATTGGATCCAAAAACCCTTTGGCTTCAATCATTTGCGTCGTATGCTCTTAACCGTCCGACGCAAATCTTCTTTTTAGTCATGTGCCTGAAACCCATTTGCGTCGCACATTAATTGGATCAGATGCACATGAATCATGCAACCATTTGATTTAATCTTTTGCATCGAACACTAGTGTAAATCCGACGCACATGAATTATGATTTGTGTCGGACCCCCATTGCATCCGACGCAAATGACTCTTCTGTGTCGGTTCACCAGCTGTGCGACGCAATTGATGAGACGCAAATCAAAGTTTTTCTACTAGTGAACACGCCTCTGTTAGCAGTGATCACTCTTCCGGTGACGAGTCTTCTGAACACATAAAACAAGAAGATAAAATATGGGACATCTGCTTGACCTTAACAGATAACCCTTATGATCGGAGCTTACGCACGGACACTCGCAGATTTTGGAGTCCCTAACCTCTCAAGGCTTTGAGTATTGGATACCCCTGTCTTGACTATGTCAAACAGAGACCCTTCTTCTTCAACAATGCAATGCTTGAAACAAGAGTTCAATCTCCAAAGTTCTCAGCTCAAAGACTTCGGGAAGAGGAAGCTTCTTTGGAAACTCAAGCTAAGTCCTTCAAAAACTTCAAGAAGGATTGAAGATTCTTTGAGTTCTTTTGATCGAAATTCTTTACGAGGAAAGGCAATCCCCGTAGAATCGTCTAGCCGAGATCAATAAAGAGGAAATTAACATCATCAATGAGAAGTCTTCACTTTAGAACTCCATTGATACTGAAGAGAAGAAATTGCACCAAGGACGAACTAAACTTGCCAATTTGAGGCAAGAGATGTTCAAAGATATGGTTGTACAACAAGGCTTGATTCTCTAGAAGGATAATGCTTGGTCAGCCATTAAAAACCTTAGTTTAGCTGTTAGACAATATTGGAATGTTTAGGATACAACATTTTTATTAATGTTGTAATGTTAATAATTCTTTGCTGTTTGGAACAATTCTGCATGTTTTTGTTGAAATACAGGATCATATTGTTCCCATATAGATGGATGATATTTCTTTAGAAATTTGCCATTTAAGGCTCTATCTTTTTTGTTGCCATCTATATCCTTTAATATGTATGCATTTCCAGACATTTTCTTATGAATGATAAAGGGACCTTGCCACTTAGGTGACCATTTCCCTAATTGTGGATCTTTGTAAGTTGCTTCTGGCAGAAACATTTTGCAAACCTTATCATTTTCCTGGAATTCTTTAGGCACTACCTTTTTGTTGTAGGCCCTAGCAACCTTTTCTTTTTGGATTCTCATTTTGGCTAACGCTTCTTCCTTAGATTCTAGAGCATCCATAATTTCAATGTTCATCACCTGTGAATAGTCATCTCCGATAATCCCATTTGTTGGGCTACCCTTGATGATCTTACATTCACTTCAGTGGGATCACTGGAGTGTGTCCATAAACTAAGTTAAAAGGAGTAACTCCTGTTGCTTCCCTTTTAGAGGTCATATAGGCCCATAAGGCATATAGCAAAGAACTCAATCCCATTTATCTATTAGCTTTGAGATCCCTTTTACTATGATCTTATTAGTAGCTTCAGCTTGACCATTTGCTTGAGCATAGTAAGGTGTTGAATGCAACTTAGTGATCCCAAACTGAATGAGGTAATCCATTAGGTCAGGATTCCTAATACTATGGCTTGATCAAAGGTGATAGTTTATGGAATTCCAAATCTTGTAAAGATTTTCTCTTCCAAGAAATTTATTACAACCTGGGTATTGATCTTGTTGAAAGCCTAAGCCTCTACCCATTTAGTGAAGTAATAAGTCACCACTAGGATGTATGAATGCTTCTTACAAGATGCAGGGTTAATTTCCCCTATGGCATCTACTGCCCATCCTCTGAAGGGCCAAGGTTTAAGAATGTACTTAAATTCTGAGGCTGGTGCCCTACTGATATGTCCAAACTTCTTACATCTTTTACAACCTTTAGCATAATCTATACAATATTTTCTCATGGTGGGCCAATAAAAGCCATGCTCATGTAACAACTATCTCATTTTTTAGGCCGTTTTGATGAGATCCACATAACCCTTGGTGAATTTCTGCCATGAGGGTTAGAGCTTCTCCAAAGATCCATACATTTCAAAAGTAATCCTTCTGGATCCTTTCTGTGTAGTTCACCAAATTGTATACAAAACTTAGTTGCTGCCATTTTGATTCTATTTGGCACTTTTGTCCTAGTTGGATTCTGGAGATAATGGATAATTTCATCTCTCCAGTCCTTTTCCTCTCTTAATATTGAAATTCTATAGACTTCCAATATATTTTCTGATCCTTCCTCATCGGTTTCCCTGAGAGCTAGGCTCTAGGACTTTCTCCTGGAGAATGATATCTTCATTTTCTAAAGGTATCTCCTCCCTAGCAGAAGCTATTTGAGACAGTTAATCTGCTACTTTATTTTCTTCTCTGGGAATGTGTATGAAAGTGATTTCCTTAAATTGTTTAGACAAGTTCTGTGCTTTCTTTCCACACTCATGTGATACTGATGATATACACTTGAATTCCTCATTCATTTGGTAAATGACCAACTAGGAATCCCCATATATCCTTGCTCTCTTAGCTCCCAATTCAAGCAGCATCTCCAATCCAATTAACAAATCCTCATATTCAGCTCTATTGTTGGTACATGGAACTTTTAGGGTTACTGCTAGCTTAGTTGGGATCCCACTAGGAGATAAAATATATATCCCAGCTCCTGTTGTTTCTCTAGTGTTGGACCCATCAAAGAATAGGACCCACGGAAGGATGTCTTCATTAATGATTCCTGAGTCACAGCAAGGATGGGTTGATAAGAAATCAGCTAGAGCTCGACCTTTTACTGCCTTTTGTGGCACATATATTAGGCCAAATTGTAGTAAATATAAACTCCATTTGCTTAACCTTCCTTTTATAAAAGGTTGAGATATCATATATTTTGTGACATCTATTGGAGATACTATTTCTACTGTAAAGGCCATGAAATAATGTGTGAGTTTAACTGATGCACCATATAAACACAGACACCATTTCTCTGCCATGGTATACCTTTTTTCTGTATCATGCAAGATTCTGCTTAGGCAGAATATTGCCTGCTCATGTCCCTTTTCATTTTCTTGAGTAAGGAGACTACTAATGGAATCTTCACAGGCAGACATACAGTATTAATGATTTTCAATTTTGCCTTGGAGGGATCAATACAGGTGGGCTTGCCAAATCATATTTGATTTGGTCAAAGGTCTTTTGATGCTCCTCTTCCCATTTGAATTCGGATTCATGTTTTAATCTTAGTAGAGGTGAAAACTTTTTAGTCTTTCCAGCTAAATTAGCCATGAATCTTCTGACATAATTGACCTGTCCAAGGAATCTTTGCAATTCCTTCTTATTAGAAGGTGGCTTAACTGCCAATACTGTCTTTGCCTTGTTCTGGTCAATTTCCATTCCATTTTTGTGAATGAGAAATCCTAAAAAGTTACTAGCTTTAACTCCAAATGCGCATTTGAGTGGATTCATTTTCAGGTGATATTCACTCATTCTAGTGAATGACTTAACCAAATACTCTTTATATCCTAAAAAGTCATTTGACTCTACAAGTATATCATCCACATAAACTTCCATGATACCAATCATGTCCTTAAAGATTGCGTCCATTGCTCGTTGGTATGTGGCTCCATCATTTTTCAATCCAAATGGCATGGCCACATATTCAAATAAGCCTAATGACTTTGGACATCTGAAGGCTGTTTTATTACAGTCCTTATGTGCAATCCTTAACTGATGATATCCTGCATATCCATTAATAGAAGATATGTATTCATATTTTGATGCTGCATCTATCAGGAGATCAGCTACTGGCATGGGATATTGATCTTTTGGTGTAGCTTTATTTAGATCCCTAAAATCAATGCAAATTCGTATTTTACCATTTTTCTTAACCACTGGAACTATATTGGAGATCCAGTCAGCATATTGGCAAGGCCTTATGAACTTTGCCTTGAGGAGTTTGTCTATCTCCTCTTGTATAGGCTTTGTCAGTTCAGGCGCCAGTCTCAAAGTGCCACAGGCTTAAATTCGTCCTTGATAGGTAGTTTATGTTCTAGTATTTGCCTATTAATGACAGGCATTTCATGATGTTCCCATGCAAAACAATCTTTAAATTCTTTCAAAATTTCTATTATTTTCTGTTTTTCTTGGTTAGTGAGGAGTTAGCTTATATAAGTAACACGTGGATTTTCATTGTCTCCAAAATTTATTTCCTCTAGTGGGTCATGAACCTCCTGTTTAATATTCTCAGTTTTTGCCCATACTTTTTCATCCTCCTCTTCTAAGGATTCAGTTTCGTATAAATTTGAGCAACATACATTAGAATTTATAAGAAAATCCTCTTGGTATTTTCTAAAAACTAAATCTTTCATTACTTGATCAACAATAGGGGTAAACCGCTTACAGCATTCTTCTTGGTTTATAAACATAATAAACTTTTATAAGAAAAATGCACTCTAACTCTATAAACTAATAAGAGCTAGGGGCTGATCATAGTCTGGCGCCTGTTGAACATATTCATATTTTGATTGACTGTCTTCAACTTTAGGGACGTCCTTGACCTCTTCAATGAGAATTGCACCTGAGTCTTCTATCTCTTGGTGAATTTGTGACTCAAGTTGTAGAGCAACCTCAATTTTAATAGTAGGAATTGACTTTAGAGAGTCCCTAATAAAAACAGAATCAGGAGATGTAATTAGACAAACTTCCTCATCTGCTTGAAGCATTTCATAAGAGTCACCATTCCACAAAATTAAGACTTAGTGGAGTGATGATTGAATAGCATAGTTATGGTGTAACCAGTCTCTTCCTAATATTGCATTATAATTAATGTCACTTTCGACTATGAAGAAACCAGTATAGGTAGTTTTAGTTCCTACTCTAATCTTTAGGTTAGCCATTCCTTCAACTTTTTCTGACAAACCAGAAAAACAAGTTATGTTGATTTGTATATTATGCAAATCTTTTCTAGTTTTTCCTAGTTTTCTAAACACAAAGAGTGGCATAATATTAACAGTGGCTCCGGTGTCCACTAACACTTTGCCTAATCAAACTCCCTCAAAATCAACATCAAGAAATAAAGCTTAAGTGTGCTTATTATCAACATCAACTGACCTAAAGATTTTATCTATGATAAATTTCTCTAGGTTAGCTTTAAGAGATGTCTTGTTAGGCACTTTCTTATGAGGTGCATATAAATAAGATGAGAAGCTTCGAGAAGAAGTAACTTTAAATTTACCTGCCCTCTCTTCTTTGTCAACTTCATCTGCCCATGATGTAGTATTGGTCTGGAATTCTGATTGGTCTTCTGACTTTTTAAACTCTGTTGGTAGCACGACCACATTACACTACACGTTTTGGCTCTCTCCCATTTTTGTTTGAGGCTCATTCATCAGTGGGTCTTCACCCAACATCAAGTCACTTTCTGACACCAATAAGTCTAAATCCTCATATCCAAACTCTGAATCATAATCCTCATTAAAGCCATTTCCTGATATCTCCTTCATAAGAGAGTCACCTCCTTGAGGCTGTTGGCCATCATTCTTTGTAGATGATGCACCACATTGTTCTTCCTCTAGGGGTAACAATTTAGTGATGTCAGCTTGTAGTGCCTCTTCATCAATTCTTATATTTACAATAAGGGACTCCTGCACATTTTGATTACCGATTTGAGCCCTTGCGGCATCAGTTTTGGCACTTAGCTCTTTCATCTTTGATGTCCTACTTTTAGGTAAGTTTTGGACATCTTGTAGTGGCAATGGCTTAACTACTGGTTTGATTTTTACCTCCGCTGGGTCCATATGGGACTTCACCCATCTTATAAGAATTTTGGGCACATGAGTTTGACTTGGCTCCCTTTCTTTTCCTTTTGAGGAAGGACCTCGAACTCAGGGCTATCATATTTTCTTGGTCCTTGACTTCGGACCTTTTCTTGAATGGACGCCGATAAGCAGGCACCTAGGCAGGGATCATTTAGAACGATCTGAGTTCTAACCATTTCAAAGGTTAGCCTGTCTGCACATTGTGAGCACATTCCATTCCTCAGAGCCTTCAACCCTTCTATTGCCCTAATCTGCAATGGGAATTTTTGAGCAGCCTCCTTATAGGTTTTAGCTCTTTCCTCATGCATCACCGGTTTGGAGTTGGGTTGGACTTAGCAGGCGTCTTAGCTTTGGCTAAGTTGGCCTTATATTTTTCTAGCGCCATGGCATGTTGCTCCATTTCTGAGACAACCAATCTTTTGAGATTTAATTGCCTATTTAGGAATCCTCTGAACACTTGACACTGGTCTGTTGTATGTGACCCATTCATATGCCATCTGCACATATCCTCCAACCCTTCTTCGTTGGCTATTTTTGGCATAACCAAGATTCCTTCATTAAGCAATATGTTGAAGAGCTGGTTACCTATTTCAGTAGCTTGAGATGCCTGCAAGGTAACAGTAAATGCACTATTAGCCTCTACCATACCACAGAAAAGTTCAAATGGTTCATCTATTCTAACTACATTCACATCTTCGTCATCAGGAAACATGATATATTTCTTATCAATTTCATCCTGGATCTTATTTCTAAAAACAATGCATTCAGAAGTATCATGAGTTATTGCATCATGCCATTTATAGTATTTTTTACCCTTAACTTCTTTAGCAGTTCTTACTTTATGTCTCCGTACCAATTTTATCTTTTTGTTAGATAATAACCAGTCAAAGATAGAATCAGCTTTCTTGGCATCAAAAGTATATGTCCTTTTTTGTCCAGATATCATCCTTTGGAGCCAGAAACTCTTTCTTCTCTAAAGGATAACATTTATAATGTACTCCATGAATGATTTCTGCCACGTCCACTTCTTGTGCAGTCTCAAAGTGGAAGGGCTCCTCATTCTGAGCAAAGAAACTTTGGTGCCTTGCTGCACTTTCAGCTTGTAGGTTTCTCTCATATCTTACGGCTAATTTTGCTACTTCAACAAAATCACCAAAAGCATGACCATCAAACCTTTTTCGAAACTAAATTAACATTCTCTCTTGAGCCATTTGTACAAATTCTCTTTCAGGAATGCTAACATGACACCTAATCTTAGCCATCTTGAATCTAGATAGGTAGTCTTCCACAGACTCTCCTAACTTCTGTTGGATTCTGGCCTGATCACTTAGGGTCATTCCTAGTTCAGTTCATGCAAAATGATTTGTAAATTGCACTTGCATGTCCTGCCATGAGTGAATGGAATTCGGTGGTAAATTGGTATCCCACTAAAAGGCAGTCTCAGTAAGAGACATGGAAAACATACTAAGTTTTAAGAAATCATTGTCAACTGCTTCTCTACACTAACAATTGAACCTAACTAAATGTTCTTCAGCAGAAACTTTATCATTTCCGGAGAACAAGGTAAAGTCAGGTATCTTAAACGTTCTAGGAAATAGATTTGCTCTATCAATCCATTCAGGGTAAGGTTTTTGACCTATTTGCCTCTGATTGCTCCTAGAGGTATCACCTACTAATCTTTGGACTAGTGCCTCGACCTATGCTGCCAATGGATCCTGATGCCTTCCTGGGTATCCCATATTCCTATACCCCATGTGTCCTGCATGTTCATATACAGGGTTAGAATTAGGATTGAAAGATTGATTTTGATAACCTCCCATAGGGATCTCCTGATTGTGCATGAAGGTAGGATTGTTGGCACCCCTTGATGATAAGTACCAGTTGCTTGAGCAAATAGAGCTTGGGGCTGACCAAACCCTGGAATATTCCCATAATGAGGCGTACCAGCCATAGTTGGTTGGTTAGGTGGTGTATAAGCATAAGGTGTAGAAGGAATACCAGCCATAGTTGGTTGGTTATGAGGCATATATGCATGTGGTGTACTATTGTTGTTTGCAACAAAAGTGCTTTGCCTCTGTCCTCCTTGTGATGGTCCCGGGTTGGTGTGTGTTGTCACCAACTTGTCCACCACCCATGGAAAGCGAAGGTTGATGATGTCCTCGACGCCCGGTGCCATCCTCGGCTCCACGCCCGCCGTCATTCCATCATTTCTCCTAAGATTTCCATGATTACCCTCTCCATGGCTCATGGGTATTTCCCTTGTTTGATGCACATGGGAGGAAGTTTGTGGATCGCTTGAGATAAGTGGATCCCTAGTTTCAGGATGGGAGAAATGTACCCTTGGAGGGTAGCTTATTGGAGGAACGTCTGGCGATGTGCCATAACTTCCCCTTGCTCTATTTAACGGGACCTCTTCTAAGGCCTTAACTAGTTTCTCATTTAAGTGATAGTGTTTTTCGACTAGTGGTTCTAGGCGAGTAACTACCTCAGTAGCAAGAGACTTGGACATTAAGTTGCACTCATTGTATCATTGATATCTACAAGTATCCTATCAATTTGCCTAGAGTTACTATCTCTATTCTCTTCACTTATCCTTTGGAGGATATCCGTGAAGACTCTGGCATACTCATGGGCTAAAGTTCTGAAGTTAGAGTCAAATTGTTGTCTCTGACTCTCTTTGGCTTCTAATAACAAATTATTTACTACCTCCGTAAACTTTCTATACATTTGGTGTATAAGTCCACGACCAGTATTACTTGGAGATGAGATATCCCTTGGTGGGGTCTCTCCAATTGACTCTTCATGACTATGATGAATTGGTTCACCATTGCTACCATGTACCCTAGTCTCTAGAGGGACAGAAGAACTAGTTTCCATGTTGTGGAAATTAGTCTCACCCTGAGCAACTTCTTTATTCTTCTGAGAACGTGTTTCCGGCATTTTAGTATAAACAACAATAACTGTCTTCTACAGTTAATTTTTAAAAGTATGAAGAAGAAATTTCACAATTTGATTATGAATCTTCTCCTCCCACTGTGGTCGCCAAAAAACTTGTTGGTGCAAAATCAGTTCGTTGACCTTGCAAACAAGTCAAAGGACACCCAATAGTTTAGCATTGAATGCCTTGGGAGACTTAGTCCCTTGGGGTTACCGGTTAAAATTAGATAAAACCTTGCTAACGTACTCTGTTGCAATTTAATTAATGATCAAACTGCAACAAATTAATTTCAGGCGAAAAGCAATAAATAGAGCAAACAATAATTAATATTTTAATTAAAGCATAACATTCCCATACATGCCACAAACTTTGAGATGGATTTTACAACACACAAAAGGATAAGCCATGCTGGACAATTAAAGGGGAGACCCGAAGGCTGTTACCTCCATGATTCCTTGCTTCAATCGGAGAATTAGAGATCTTGGCGCCAGAACATGTTCTATGTCTAAAGAACTAACTATAACCCCAGAAGGGGGTTGAACTATGCTAACGCTAAGTTACGCTAAGGAAAGAAGAAATGCAGTTTGATGTGTTGTTCGTTATTTTTTGCTTGATAATGATCTCTCTATTTATAGAGAAACGTCACATATAACTTCCATACATGTGAGGGAGGGAAAATGTTTGAATCATATTTGATTCAAACCTCAACCGTTTTCTGGCGCTTAATAATTGTTGCTTTCTAACGCGCATGTGTATTTTTATTGAACTGCTCATGTTTGTCCTCTGATTGTTTGTTCCTTTACTACCCTTGACTTTCATCTCTTGATAGTCTTGATGGTCTTCCTTTGTTGATCTTGACTTCTATTGACTTCGCCCAATGGGCCTTATGATTATATTGGGCCTTTGTGTTAAGTAAAATTAAACCTTTTGAGGTTTAATTCAATGTACCACAATAAATGTTAGTTGACATCTAAAAATGGTAATAATAGCCACGAAACCATGTGAAGAAACCGTTATTAGCTTTGATTTCAATAAGGTGAGTGTTGTTAATGAAATCTTTAAAATAATTAACTCCCACATGGTTCATTGTTTGGCTACCATGATCAGTAGACTCCAGTATCTCATTAAAGTCCCCCGAGATTAAACAAAGGAGGTTGGTTTCAGATTAAATCATGCCAAATTTCGGCCCTTTGATCAAGATTACAAGAATTGTAGATGTTTATTAGAACACCTTTGAAGTTTGATGGGGAATGAGAGCCTTTTATCGCAATCCAGTGTTATTCAATTCGGCTATTTTCAATTGTGAAGTTAGCAGAATTCCATAGGGATATTAAACCCCCAGCAGATCCCAATGAGGGACTAGAAATCCAAGACAAATTTTCATCATTCCAGGCCGATTTGATCTTTTTAAGGGAGAAGTTTTCAATTTCGTTTCTTGGACGAAAACAAAATGAGGGTTGTACTTAGTGATCACTTTTCGGAGCATTGCACGTTTGAGCCTAGCTTCAGGGCCCCTAATGTTACATGTGATAATAATCATCGTGACATTGAGAAATGAGGATTGTCTAAGACAATCTATTGTCGATTGGACACCCAGTCCAATTCCTGTTGCTTCAAGATTTTCTCAATTTGTTCATGTAATTCAGAGATAGGTGTAACGCCCCGACTTCTAAGCATCATTAATTCATTAATTAACTTTTGATTAGCAGCTGAAGACCTATCTTAGTCGGTGCGTTACTGCCGTACTTTCCATTTGGGAAAATACAAGGCAACATAAATTCGTTAAAGAACATAACATTATAAATATGAAACTTCATATCTAACTTTGAAATGCATAAATAACTAGGTGAGGCATAATTAAGGTTCATAAACTAATGTTCTTAAGCTTAGAATACATAATAATAAGAGTCTGCATAATTTAAGTAGTAAGTATTCCTCACTGCTACGCCATTCCGTCATCCCCGTCATTACCTAAAACAGAAAAACAAAACGTCATGAGCCGAAGCTCAGTAACATACTACTCTAACATCGTAAATTCATTTCAATTCATTTTAGTTGCAAACAGGGAGGAGAGAATAAGGTAAAAACATTTCATAAACGAGTTATGTAAACACGAATTATTATTATCCTTTTATCATGTTCAGCATCATAATTATTTTATTGGTAACTTGGCGAGTATAACCTAAGGGACGTCTCCCATAAAACATCATCATCATCGTCATCATAATCATAGGGCAATAGCCACCAGGGACATTGTCCCTAACCAGAAGGTGGCATAAAGCCATGCATAGTGCGGTGCCACCAGGGACAATTGCCCCTAACCAGAAGGTGGCGTTTCTGCTATAGAACAGAACAGTACGTGCACGACCAACATAACATTGTACTGCCAAGAACCATCTTCCACTTTTGTTTATCATGTTTCATTTCTTTTTATTTATACATTATACTTCACAATCATCATGGAAATCATAGTCTTTAATCTTCAGCAAATCATCATAAATTACGCAATGTCAATATTACATGAATAACATCATGAAACATCGTATTTCTAAAAGTATTTCATATCCCGCAATCCATAAAGCATACATTTAACATAAACATTATTTAAAGATCAAAACATATATTTAAAAAGGGAATGCGGGTGTTAGCAGTAGACGTTACCTCAAATCCTGTGTTGTAACTTTGAATAGCCGGGGGAGGCTTGTAATATCCCTTTTCCCTTAATCTAACCAATAATTAATGATGAGAGGATTAATATTGTAACTTCCCTCATTTGTTATCATTATAATTATAAGGCTGACTCGTTAACCAAATTAATCGCGGGACTATGTATATTCGTTTATTTACTAAACTTTATAAGTACTATCTTATTACTTAAATAATTATTATTATTACATTAGCTTTTATAAAATAAAAACTTGTCATATTTAAATATTGATAAATTAAGGTTAATAATATGGACTTAACAAAATAAAGGATAAGACTACTTAATATTAAATTTACTAAACTTGTTTCACCCAACTTGCCCATTAATTATGCTAAGTCATATTACTTTAGATTATATTATACTTACGTTTAACATAGTAATAGGCTAGTAGCTAGTTGTAATTGTACGTAATACTTCCAACAACAATGAAGTTAGAAGTTGTATATTACTTGAGCTCAAACATCATAATTAGTAAAATATGAATTAGGTACTTTAGGCCCAAAAGAGACAACAAAGGAAAGATAAAAACAGATGGAAGGAAAGGTATGTTCAGCATACCTTGCGGCAAGGTTAGAGGAAGCGCGACAACGAACGTGTCGCTAGAGAAGGAAGCTCCAGCGCTGAGCTTTAGGGTGGTTCGTCGGAGTGACGAAGGTGGGTCGTTCAGGTGGAGGTTCATGCAGGTGGGTCGAGGAGAAAGAAATAGGTGATGCGAGTAGGTGTGCGAGAAGAAGGGAGTGCGTGAGAGGCGAGGGTGGGTCGCTGGTGGTTGGAAAAAGTGCGGTGGCTGGGGAGATACGGCAGCATACGTGGGTGGCGAAGTGGTGGTTAGGTGGTGGTGCGGTGGAGCTCGCCCAAAAACAGAGGAGGAAGGGGGTTAATTTTTGTTGTATTTTTGGCTAATATTATCTATAAAAAAAAATCCGATTTTCGGTTTTGTTCTGTGATGGTAATTGCTGGAAATCAATCAGGTATTTATAGGATTTAAAACTTCACCATTTTTTTATGAGAAATCTGCTTAGTCAAGGTCATTAATGGAGGAGATACGGTGATCGTCATCTGACATTTTTTGTTGGCTCTAGAAGTTGTTCTTTGCTGACTTTGTGCTTGCAATGGGCGGCTACTGACAAGAGCATAGAAAAATTTGTAGAGTTGTAATGGTTTTCTTCAACTAATTCATGGATGAGGTTGCTGAGAGGAGACACGGTGAGAGGAAGAAGGTGGGCTAGAGTGGTAGACCATAGGGGCATTTCTTGTAAATTTTGGTTGCTTTAGTTTCTCATTTTTATGCTTGTTTTTCCTATTGTCCATAGTCAGATTTGATAAAAGAATCTTAAAATAATTATTATACTTTGTATTATCTATAACTCTTGTTTTTTGTTAGTTTAGAAAGATTTAATTTATAATTAATCCGACAATTAGTATTACTTAGATTCGGGATATTACAATAGGACCATCGAATTTCATTCCTAATTTTGAATAGAAGGATTTCTTCGGCTGAGATGTGAATAGGAAGATGGTGATCAGAGGAGGATGGTATGGGAGGTTTTTTTTGTTTCTTTTTCCGGGCTTTTACTACAAGTTTTTTTTTTTTTCGTGAGCCGATTTAATTGGGGTGGGTATGTTGGATTCAAAACCGGAGGGGAAAAGTGGGCCTGAGGTTGATGAGGAGTTTGAGGAAGTGGGCTTAGGTCTTAGAAGGGGTCCAAATCTGTTGTGGATTTGAATAGGTGAGATAGGGTTGTTTTGAGAGGAGAGGTTTATTACAGGCCCAGCAAGAGGGTCAGACACGTGGGAAGGGGATTTTTTATTTGGTGATGATGGGGTGACGTCATTAGGTTCAGGAGAAGAGGGAATGATTGGTGCCAGTGGGGATTGAATGGAGTTACGAGGGAGAAATGATGGGAGGGAAAAGGTCTGCAAAGGCAGGGAATTAATATTCACCTTGGAAAGTGATATTTCATTTAATGATTGCATGGTGGACATCAACGGGGAGACATGGGAATTGTCACGCCGTCATTTTTGAAGATGGTGAAGGTAAATCGTCCAATTTTGAGCTTGGCGAGTGATGAAAGGTGTTTCACATGGAGGTCGGGAAATTGAAAGTCTTCGAACATGAAAATTTTATGGCGTGTACCTTCTATTTCCGGGAACATTTTGCGCTTTAGCCTAAAAAGGCAATCAGTAGAGACTTGGATTTTTGCATAATCCCATCTTGAATAATCGATCGAAAGATTTTTACCATATATGCATCCAATACGGTAGAAGTTTTCGTAATTCCAATCCCTAAGAGGGACACCATAAACATTGATCCAGGTGATTCTCCATATACTCGACACTGATTTGTTTATTTCCTTTAGTTCCACGAACCACTGGTTTAGCCACTTGCTTCCTATGATTTCCTTTTTATCTTCTACAGTTTCAAAGGATATAAGGTGTAAGGGACCACCCATAGGTTTTATTGTCATGCAGTTCACACCTTCGGCGAGGATATGGTTGAGTATTGAATCAGAGGACAAAAAAGATGACGCAAAGCCGATGACACTTAGCTTAAATAGATTCTCATTGTCATGAGAAATTGATCCTTTTAGAACACCAACCATAGTATCATCCAAGATATCAGTGTCTAGTTCCTTTCTGGTATTTTCTACATCTTCTCCCGAAAAACAGGAGCTCATGGTCCAATACTTAGACATTTCATTGGATATAAACTCCAGTTGATCAGGATCATGTTCATGATAGGGCATGTGAGCATTAGTGAGGAAAGTGAAATCATCATTTGGGTAGTATGATGGGGGGAGGTAGAGGAGGGGGAGGAGGAAGTGGATGGGGAGGAGGTGGAGATGATTTCAAAAATTGATTGTGGTGGAAGTTCAGAGCAACTTCTTTGTAGGATCTAAGGTCCACTTTTGCAGGGTTGTATGGGGGTTTATGGGGGGTTTTGGAGATGCGGATGTCCATGTGTTTCACTTGGTATGAATATGGGTTTCTAAGTGGTTTATCATTTCTAGCAGGAGATACTTTCATTCTGATGTTACCAATTATTCTGCCATTTTCTTTATCAATGGCTTGAAGCATGGAAGATGGGTTATGGTAAGTGATGAAGGCATATTTATCTTTTCTGTTTGGGCGAGGTTTTGAGGGGATAGTAATGTCTGCAATGGGGTCATGAGGGGCAAAGATGAAAGCAAGTTGTTGATTATGGAGGTTTGGGGGAAGGTAATCAATGTGACAAGTTCTCGAAGCCACTGTAGAGGGGCGAATGAAAGGATGATTCTTCTTCTTCCTAGTAACAATGGTCCGACCATTGTCATGACTCTTCGTCTCTCTCTCTCTCTCTCTCTCTCTCTCTCTCTCTCTCTCTCTCTCTCATCTTTTCCTCATCCTCTATTCTTAAAAGCCACAATCTTATTTCATATTCTAAAATAATATACATTCTACATTCCTAGCTATATCCAATTCTTTTCAAATTAGTTGATCAAACAAATATTTCATAATAATTTTATTAGTTCAAATAGTTTTAGAATTATTTATAAATTGTCGATTTAAATTTGTAAACTTTTAAAATACATTTTCTTAGGATCTTATATCAATGTGATTTTCAACCTGTTTCATTTTTTGATCTTGTTTCTAATCGTACAAATATTATAATTATGATCAGTTTACTCTACCTAATTATCACTAGAATATCATTGTAAACCGACTCTATTTTATTTTTTTCTTATTAAGCACTATATATATATGCAATTTTATTTCTAGAATCTAAATTATGACATGTCATCTAAGTGGGTGACATTTGGCTTTATTAGCGACCTTGTATACTAGCTTGTCAATTCTTTTTTTGATAAGGTAAGGAGAAACCTTGACAAGTTAGGGGGAATAAAGGGGATCCCAACTTGTCTAGGGTGAGAATCGATCCCAAGACCTCTTGGAACCGGGAAGGAAACTCTAACCACTAAAGCTATCCCTCACTTTCACTAGCTTGTCAATTCTGATTTAGATATTAGATATTAGTCATAAGATTTCGATGGTAAGGTAAATGTGTTATCAATTGTTATTTGTAAATACTCCTAGATTTCAGGATGAAACTTGTGCCCTAATAAAGGCCTAATGAAATTTATTATTCCGTTATACCTTCTCATGAGTCAACATTTAAGCTTATTAATTTCTTCTTCTTATATATACATAACCAAGTGCGGTAAAAACTTTTGCGATTCGCGAAACGTACTAAACTGCAAGAATATCAATAATTGATATACAAGAGAGCTAGAGCCAGCAAATATGCAACAATTTTTCCCAAGAATCTCCCAAACTCAAGTTTCTTGGCACCCTCTCAGAATTTCATAATCATTACTTATCCCTTCCTTAAATTGCACTATTATACATACATTGTCAGTCTTCTCTTTGTTAGTCTCTTTTCTTTTCCTTAAAACCAAAATAAAAATGAAAAACCAACAACAACAACAACAACATCATCAAAGCCTTCTCATTCTATTCTCATCAAATAAGAAACTATACAATTTCATTATCATAATTCCATTCCTCCTTATATTTGGGTGTGGCATTATCATTGGGACATCATTTTCTACTAACATATTCCCTAATTATATGGGCAATCTTTTCCTCACCGTAAAAGTCATTAACAACACAAATTCCTCCCTTCCACCACCAACAATGCCACCGCCACCGCTGACGCTATCGCAACTTCCTTTGCAGCCCCCTGTATCGGTATTCGACGACGAGCCGGGTGCACCATCTCAACTCCCATTGGCACACAGAATGGACGATGAGGAGTTGCTATGGAGGGCTTCAATGGTGCACAAAATTAGAGACAAAGAGTTGATGAAAAAAATAGTTCCACAACCTAAAATTGCGTTTATGTTTTTAGTACGTGGCCCTTTGCCATTGGCTCCTCTTTGGGATAAGTTCTTTCTTGGGCATGAAGGATTGTACTCCATCTACGTGCATGCAAATCCTTTGTATAATCAGAGTTATCCCAAAGAATCTGCGTTCTATGGCCGAAGAATTCCAAGCAAGGTATGATTTCTCGTCCTTTATTTTTTACCATTCCCTCTTATTACCGTTCCTTTTTTTTCTCGTTTATGTTTTTTGTTTTCTTTTTTTTCTGTCTATTTAAGCTTGAATTAGTTCGTTTCGTACCCCAAACTAAAGAAGTTCTAGTTTATTTACTAGTTCTTGTTTAGCACTCCTTCGTCTCTTACTACTTTATTAACATATAGAGGTATATGATATTTCTTTTCACTAATATGTGACATTAAGCATTACTATGTTTTATTTGATTATTTTAAATGTATAGGTTATTAATATTAGCTTTTTACAATGTACATTAATACGTAACTATAGATATTTATGTTTAGATTTGTGTTTTAGAGACTATGAAAAACCAATAATTGATTTAAGTACTAAGAGATGGAGGGAGTGTAACATAGAAAAACTTTGTATCATTTTTTTTTTCTTTTTGAAAGGAACAATGTCATATCAGTTGAATACGGAAAAAATTTATTTTTTTTTATATCAGAAAAAATAAATATATATTTTGCGTGTGTGTGTACTATGTACATATGTAGGGAAAGAAAACCCTCAGCACTACATATTCTCTTCATATATAATTCACCCTTAGACTTACATAGGGACTGACATTTCCCCCTTTTTTTATTTTATAAAAGAAAGTTCAGTTATCATTGAGATTGAGGTAAAGAAATCAATATTTTAAGTTCACATAATGTTATTTGTCAAATGTAAATTAATAAAAATGTCAAACATTTGATGTAAATGTATGAAACTATGGATCCTTAATCTAATTGAATTTTGAGCGTTTTAGTTTTCCAATTTTAGCTTAGATTGGAAATTGAAAGCTTTTCGAAAACGTTAGTGTACTACTCTATGAGATAAAGCTGAATTGATGGTGCGTTGAAAATAAGTATACCATTTATAATATTTATTATACGCTGAATAGGAGGGGGAAATTTAGGAGCGTTCACGTATTGTTTAGGGAAGTAAATAACGGAAAGTTAATTAAGCCTCATGCTAGTAAGATGGGAGTGCGATACCGCCCATTTAATGTTAAGGTTTTGCTTTCCATATAGAGATAAATTTATAATCGGAAATGAAGTAGAAAAGATAACTACAAAATGCTTAGTTCTTGTTTATATCTTACACTTAAGTGTAGATAGTTTAAAAAAAACATGACGGGACTCGGTGACTGTATTTAATTAAGAATTGTGGAGGTGCAATGCATTTAGTAAGACAAGGAAATAGAAAGCAAGACAACGTTTTATTATATTCCAAAGAATGATGATAGTTGAGAATGTGTTCCAAAATTAGTCTCTTTTGTTATCGCAGTAATTTTGGCATATTCTGGCACTTAAAGTTCAATTTTCATCCCAGGGAGAAGGAACTTTTTCTAGTACTTTGCTTATGTTCTACTCTTTACACCTACAAAAGCAATATCATCTATTTGTCTTTGGAATTTTGGTCGTTATAGAATCCTTCCTTGCTTGTCCATTCCTTTCTTCATTTGAACTAAAAATTTCTAAGACCCTTTTCACAAAATAGGGTCCCTGAGAATGAGTTCAGGTTCCACTTAGAAAAGTATACTCCCTTTTTTTAGAAAAGTATACTCCCTCCGTTCTTTTTTAGATGTAACATGTTGACTTTTGGCACTATTTATACAACTCATTTTGACCATTAATTGTTATTTATATATATGCAAAATATAGTCATGTGCGATCTAGTTGGATTCGTCTCGGTATACACTTTTTAAATATATAATTTTTATAGTTTTTACAATTATATAATTAGAGATATTATGGATAAAACTTGTGTCTCGATAAGTGTGAAAAATCAAATGTTACATCTATTAAAAAACGGAGGAGTATTACAATTCTTATTTCCAACATAAACTTCTGCATACCATTTTAAGTAAATTGCTACTAGTCTCAGACTTGCAAAAGTAAATATTTAATCTTACTTATTATGAAAAGACAATAAAAAATATTTGTCGTCTTCAAATTCTAACTTGAAAGTTTTTCTGGTTTACCTTTACATTCAGGTTATGCTCCCTCCATTCGTTTTTATTTAGTTGTTAGACTTTGACTTTTGCCCTATTAGCATCAACTATTTAGACCTAATTTTCAACTAATGTTAGATTTGTCTCAATATATCTCTTTATAATTTAACTTTTTACAATATTTACTCATTGATAATAAAATACATCAAGTCAAAGTGCATTTGAAAGTTTAAAACTCACATTGGAATATCAAAATAAGACAGACATAGTATGTTTTAGCCCGCACGGCAATAAAGCCAATAAAAGTTCATGTTATATAAATAAAAACACTTTCCCATTATCCAAGTATTAGACTTGTTAAGTTGTTATTACTCTTACTAGTATTTTTTGCACGCGATGCGTGCGCGAACATCGCGGTGATATTGAACATGTTTCTTTTGTTTTCAAAAAATATGGAAGTTACTTTAACTAAAAAAAATTTGGTAGTGTTTTTGGGGGGAAATCTAGTAGTTACATTAGAGCTTTTTAAAAAAAAAAAGTTCTATGACTTTTTTGCCCTCATAAGTTATCCTAAATAATAAAAACATAAGGGTATTTTAGGGAACTCAGTGGACACCAAAGTCCTCAAGAGTTCCCATATATAATAGAGATGCTAATTACTCATTGCTTAATCGTATCAGGAGGTGAAATGGGGAAAATTCAATATGGTTGAAGCAGAGCGACGCCTACTAGCTAATGCCCTCCTTGACCACTCGAATGAACGGTTCATTCTCCTATCGGAATCATGCATCCCATTGTTTAATTTCTCCACAATTTATTCCTATCTTATAAACTCCACTAAGAGCCATATTCAGGTTTATGATTTGAAAGGCGCTACTGGACGAGGTCGTTACGACTATCACATGAGCCCTCTCGTTCGATTGTGGCAATGGCGAAAAGGGTCTCAATGGTTCGAGATGAGCCGTGAGTTAGCCATTGAGGTGATATCGGACCAAAAGTACTTCACCATCTTCTCAAAATTCTGCAAGAATTCTTGTTATGGAGATGAACACTATTTGCCTACTTATGTTAGTATCAATTTTTGGAAGAAAAATACAAATAGGACGGTAACATGGGTTGATTGGTCTATTTTAGGGCCTCACCCTGGAAAATTTGAGAGGCCTCATGTTACACCTGCGTTGCTACAAAAGTTGAGGAGTAACTACACTTGTGAATATAATGGAAAGAAGACCAATATTTGCTTCTTATTTGCAAGAAAGTTCATGCCAGGCACCTTGATTAGATTGATGAAGTTTTCTCGTAAATTTTTGAAGTTTGGTTGATATGTACTAGAATTTGGGTTATGTTGAACACTAAAATATTTTTTTTTGGTTGTGAGTTATGTATTTATATATTTACATTTTTTACAGATTAAACTCAATAATATGTTTGTTGGTTTACAAAACTCACTTTCTCGGCATATTACCTCTGGGTTTTTTTTCATTCACTAGTAGAATAATATCATTGTGCTGCGGTTTTTAAAGGGCGTATTGCTGCGGATTTAGGCCTAATAATGTATATACTAATCAAATATACATATAAAAACAATCGCATTCAAGCGATTCCAAGTCATGACCAAACAACAAATACCAAATAATTCCTTAGATTTCCCTTCCCCTCCCATGAAGGCATTGCATATCAAATAAAGTATCGCAAAACATCAGAAGGACCAAGTGAGAAAACAATCCCGTATAACATTTTAGGGCATACAAAAAGTTAGGAAAAACATCACAAAATCAGTTTTTAATCCTCAAATCTTATAATTAATCATATATATACACTATATGGAGCATTTTAAACTACTATTTAAGCCAATTTTTCGGTTAAAGCATTATTAATTAAGAAAACTAAAAATTAATAAGAAATTATGAAAAACTAACCTCCTATTATAGGTGGAAGGTGGCGCCAGAGGTGAAGCGAGAAAAGGGCGGCAGCAACCCATCGGTGAACGGAGGAAGTCGAAAGAGAAGTGGAAAACCGACCAAGAACCGGTGAGATGGGAGAAATATTGTTGCCCAAGAAACGGAAAACCGACCAGATCTGGCGTGAAACTCGTCGCCGGAAATCGAAGCGCTGTCGTCGTCGGAGATGCAATAGTTGCCAGAAACGACCAAGCACCGGTGAGAGAGACGAAATGGTGAGAGTGCGAGAGTTGAGAGAGAGAGGGGGTGAGTGTGAGAGAGTCGAGAGAGAGAGTGTGAGTGTGAGGAGTCAGAGAATGACCCGTCAAAGTTATTTTTTAGATCTGGCCCAGATCTATTGCTGCGATTCTGGGTGGAAAGCGCAGCAATAGATTCGGCCAAACCAGTCAAACACTTTTGAAAAAATTCCCGTTGAGAGTTATTGCTGCGATTTCCACCCGGAACCACAGCAATAGGTTGATTTTCGATTTTTCCTTTTCTTTTGATATGGTTTATTGTTGCGTATGGATAAAACCGCGGCAATTCAACCGCATCAATAAGCAATTATTCTACTAATGATTGCACCACTTTCCTTATATGAGTGTTTCTTTTTAATTGCATCATTTCCTATTATGGTAAATTTTTTGGATCAAATGTACCTTCCTACCTTCTTTTGACTTACCCATCCATACCATTTAATTAGATATACGAGCTGGGTTTGATCTCTATACCACCCCAGGGATACGAGGTGGGAATCGGTGTCACTACTCCACCACCTCAGGGATACGAGGTGGGAATTGATGTCACTACTCCACCACCTCAACATGTGTGTGTGTATGTGTGTGTGTGTATATATACTTATAGAAAAATAAAACCTTATACTTTGTTCATTCTATAATTTATGCAGCACTTGTTAGTTTGAGGTCAAACTTTATAAAGTTGCCACGAATTATTACCATTATATAGGGGGGACGCATACTATGTGAGATCTTGTTAGATTCATCATACTGTATGTGTAGTTTTTAAAAATGAAATTTTCATAATTTTACTATACCATAACTAACGATATTAATGATTAAAGTAAAGCATTAGGGATAGTTAATTAAATTGCAAGTGTTGTAGCCTGCATGAATTATGAAACGGATGTAGTAGTAATAAAGTAAGTAGTTGAAATATTTGACGACGATGATTCAATACTATTACTACGTACTCAATCAATTGATGTACTATGTAACTACCTCCTACAATTGTTCTATAAATAATAAGTATCAAAGTAATTTTATTAACTAAGAAATGTACTATTCTTTTAACAAATTTTAGGCCATGTATGAAATGACCACAAATGTAGATGTTTACATGCTTAAAAGGTATTTGGTAATTAATTGTTGATTTAACTGGATGTTCTTTTATTAGCTTTTAGGATTTTTTGTCAGAAAGTACCTTATAAATATCACTTTTTGTGAAAAAGTACCTTATATAAAAAATGTTGTTAAAAAGTACCTTTTACCATGATTTTTGTTGCAAAACAATACCTTTTGCCGAATTTCGGGAGTTGACCAAAACTCCAGCGTTGACTACACCACGTGCTTGGCACGTGATCTTAAACCAACCCAAAACAACCCCCCTAGCCACCTCGCCACCCCTCCCTCCCCTTGCCCACCCACCGCCACCTCCTCCCTCCCCTTGCCCACCCACACCCACACCCACTCCTCCCCCCCTTTGCCTATTCCCAGCCACCAAAACCCCCTCCCTTCCCCCGCACCCGCAACCCTACCCCCTCCCACGAATATCTTTCTCTCTCCTCGCCATCCCCGACCCACAACTCACCCCACCTTGCTGCTCTTATTTTGAGCAGCGAAGACACGACCACGAAGAGAGAGAAAGAGAGGCGACTCCGGCAGACATAAGGTGGAGACGATAACAATGCCGGCGATAACAATGCCGGCGAGGCGACTCCCCGCGAGACCACAAGCGGCGCGCAGCAGGGGTAGAGAGTCACGACAGGAGAGAGAAAGAGTGTGCGAGTGCGAGAGAAGGCTGGGGAATGCGACCGAGACGCGGTGGTGGTCAAGCGATTAATGTCGGCAGAGGGGCGAGCTTGTCGGTCCTCGGGCTCGGTGCAGCGAAGCAAAGCGAGGGAGAGGACAAAGGTTGAGAAGGGCAGCAGCGATGGATATGCGAGAGGAGCGGAGCTGCGGCAATGTAGCGGCGAGTGCAGCAGGTTGTGTCGGCGGAGGTTCCTGGTGGTTAGAGTGGAGGTGCATTGATGTGGTGTGTAGGTGGTGGTGGCGCCGAGAATAAAGAGAAAGGATGTTGCTAAGTTTTTGTTGGGTGGGGAAGGGGGGAGGGGTTGGCGGTGGGTGGGGAAGGGGAGGAGGGGTGGCGGTGGGTGGGGAGGGGGTTGTTTTGGGTTGGTTTAAGATCACGTGCCAAGCGGGTGGTGTAGTCAACGCCGGAATTTTAAGTCAACTCCCGAAATCCGGCAAAAGGTTCTAAGTTGCAACAAAAAAATGGTAAAAGGTACTTTTTAACAACATTTTTTATATAAGGTACTTTTTCACAAAAATTGATATTTATAAGGTACTTTCTGACAAAAATTAGTGTTAGTTGGATGTTTATTAAGTATTTATAAAAGTATTTGGTAAAATTAGCTATTTAAACCCTTTTTTCTATGAAAAGCTACTTTCACAATTAATCACAAAAATCGTTATCAAACACTTTTTTAGATCGTTTGACCACACAGAAAAGCCAAAAGTCGATGAAAAAACCATCCAAAAACTAGTTATAAAACACCCACTTGAACTTCATTCTGAACCTAAGTGTGAAATGTTTTAAGGATAAAATGAAACATATTATTAAAAATTGTTCACATTCATTTGTAAAAATACATACTCATTTAGCCTTGGATACATAGAGCATTAGAATTAGAAATTGGAATCATCTCAAGTGGTGCTTTTTCATTTTCCCTAACAAAGTTTAGGGTTCTATTCCAACCTCAAGCATTTGTTTGGTATTTAGGGAGAGGGGGGTTAGGGGGTGTGTGGCTTGTAATAGGCCTTTGGGTGAGGGCTATATGCGAGGAAAGCTAAAGAATTTCTTCTATCCAATTAAAAAAAAATAAAAACTTAGGGCGTTAGAGTTGTCCTTGAAGGTGTACTAGGTAAGAATCAAGATTGTCCTATTTGGATGGAGGTCCTCCTTCCACCCCTGCGTCAAGGGTTCTTTGCAAAGTGGGATTCCCAAATTCCCCCTACTTTGCAAGGGCTCTTCATCAATCATCTTACCTAGTAAAAAAAACCAAGGTGTACCAGGCACGCTATAACTAGGGGTATGCATCGCACCCGGACCGGACCAGTTGAACCGGTGGACTGGGATCTTGAAATTCTATTCCAGTCTGCTCCCGATCCGGACCATAATTTTTCAGATCCTGGCTGATTTTGGTTCGGAATCTGTATTTTTTAAAATCAATCTTTTTGCTTAGATTTAAACATATTTATAAATTAGATACATTAAAATTTAATAATTCTAAAGGCAATAATCCTAAAAACAATAAAGATTAGGTTTTTAGCTTTATATCTTTCTAAATTTTAAACTTTTTTTAACCCTTAAAATTTTTTTTTACTAAAAACCAGAAATTCCAGTCCACTGTTCCAGACTGAAAAATTCTGAATTTGGACCGGATCGGAAACCAGAATCACAAATCTGCACACCATTAGCTATAACTGTATAAGCACTGCTCCTAGTGCTCAACTTGCAATAGGTGGACTCAAATTTTCTCTCGAGGTTCAAGTAAAAATTGAGTAGCGAATGGTACACTTTAACAAGTGAAATTTTAGATGGTCACCTTGTGTTTTGTAAAATTCTAGATGGTGAATATTTTGTTTTTTAATTCTAGATGGTGACCCTAAACTTTGTATAAGTAACTTTTGTGAGTTAGGGATGGCAATGGGTCGGACTTGGACCGCATTATACATAATCCGACTCCGATCCTACAAGAAGTCGGATTTTAAATCTGACTCCGACTCCGACTCTGACATCCGACTCCAATCTGACTTAAAATCCTAATATCTGACTCCGACTCCGACTCCGACATCCGACTCCGATCCGACTTAAAATCCTAACATCCGACTTCGACTCCGATCCGACTTTTTTTCGCCCCTTTTTTTAATGGAAAAATCTTCTATAATACAAATAATCTAACTAATACTATTTTTTAAAATAATCATTTGGAAATCTTATATAGTATAAATAATTTAAACATTACTATTATTTTTAACAATCATTTTTTCAACAGAAAAATCATATATAATGCAATTGCCTCAAAGTCAGAGTCATATTATACATACATAATATATTAATATAAATTAAAAAGAAGGATTGATTGCCTTAAAGTCGGAGTCGGATTCGGATGTCGGTTTATGGGATCCAACTCCGACCCTCCTCCGACTCGGAGTCGGACTTTTTAAACGCAGTCGAATGCAGATTATTTTTTTGTCGGAGTCGACTCGAAATTTTTTCTTCGTATCGGAGCGGACTAGGGTCAAATTCGGACTGAATTACCATCCCTATTTGTGACCCTATTTTTAAATTGGTTGCCAAACCGTTATCTAATTAATTAAGAATTCTCTTTTTGAACTTTCTCTATACATCTTCAACATGGTGGGATCTATTTCCAAATTAAGTTCATTCATAAATAGCCCTGAAACACGTCGCTACTACCAAATTAAAATTCCTAATAATTTTAGAATTTGACAAATTTATTAAGAAAGTGAAGGTTACAAAAGTTACTTTATATAGTTTATTAATGTAATTTGGAGAATAGTCTTCTTAATTAAACTTCGATTAAGCCTTTTTTTTCTTAGTTAGATAATAATGTATTAACAAAATTTAGAGAATAAGGACATGGAAGTTACTTTATACAAAGTTCAGGGTTACCATCTAAAATCAAAATACAAATTAAATTTCCAACGTTTTCAATTTTACAAAACACAAGGTCACCATTTAAAATTTCCCTTTAAAAAATTACGATTATTATTAATATACTTGATGCACTGAAATATTCCAAGTACAACTACTCGCTAGAACGCAAGTTAGATATCATGGTATTATTTTCCCTTTCGAATCAAAGAGCAATTGACCTAATCTAAATCACCATATGTCTACAGTTACAAATTGCAACATATAGCTATCAAAAAATTCTCGGGTAATTGAGTAATCTGTAATTCTATATGGTATTCTTATATATTGACTTTTTTATATGGTAACATTGGAAACTTTTGAATTCCACATAGTACCCCTCACTGTCATTTCTATGACGTACATCTCAAATAATGACACTACCCCCCACCACCCTAAACATCCACAGCCATCGTCCCAAAACCTTAGCCACCATTATTGTTACAACTAGATGCATTAGGCCCTTTCTTTGAAATTCATTGGCCATCTATTACTAATTCCACCAAATTTTACGACAACGATTGATGGAATAAATTGATGCTCAAAGGGGGGGTTTCTCAATGTACTTGGTGACGACAGGGTGATAGGGATCGTTGGAAGGTGGCTAGCGGGTAGTAAGGGTGGTGGGAGGTAGTTAGTAGTATAATTATTTGAGATAGTACTACATGCATAGAAATGTCAATAAGTAAGGGGTATCATGTGAAAGGCAAAAGCTTCTTATGGTATTGCTAGGAAAAGTCAGCAGTACATGGCATATAAAATATTCCAAAACCAACTAGTACTTGGTCTATTGGTAAAGTTTGTATCTCACAACCTTGAGGTTATGGGATCAAACCCCACTAGAGGCACTTTCGAGTTGGGATTTATTTACCTCCCTCCAAAAGGGCCTTAGCTGTGTATCTAGGTTAGTTAGATTAATCTGCGCAAGGTTCTAATCCAATAGGGCACTTCTCATTTCTAATAAAAACATATATATTGTATATCGAATTTCCCAAAATTCTTTCATCTTTTTAGTTGTGAACCGTTTCCCTTCATATAGTTTTTACTGATAGAGTATAAAACTATTCCTTATTCCTGAGACTCCACCCATCAGTTTAAACTTTTGGTTGAGTTGTTCCTTTGACATGGTATCATAGCCCTAGGTTAATTTTTTTTCCCTTCTCCGTGTTTTCTTCCTCCGACCTGTCATCCACGTCGCACATGAGTGTCATCTCACTGCCGACTTCCGCTGCCGTTGCTTCCTCTTCGTCGCAGCCCTCTAGTGGCTTCCTTGCTTCGACAAGTGTGATTGGCTCTCCGGTTATGGCTGATGGTTCCTCCACAACCCAGCTCCCGCTGCCCGCGTCTCTCTACTGCGCACAAATCCCTTCCAACCTACCGCCGTCAAGCACCCCTCTGTGTGCTTCACCGCGCTATCCGCCAGGGTTTCACCACCTTGCTCTGTAGCCATCTCCTATGGGTGTTATTCACTCGGCTTCTTCCATTGTTTCGCCCCCAATCTTCAGTCTCCCACAGTTGTCTACACCCAATCTCACCAAGTTGGTAACCATCACTCTTTCTTCTCCTGAAGGATATCTTTTATGGAAAACGCAAATTACTTGTCTGCTTCTTTCACATCAATTGCTTGGTATGGTAGATGACACTGCTTCTATTCCTTCTTCTACTGTAATTGATGAACATGGTCATTCGATTCCTAGTGGCACTTCTATGAATATCTTCGTATTGATCAATAAGTTAAATCATGGATTTTTGCTACTTTATCTCGCAATGTTTTTGTGGATGTTCATGATTTGCACACTTCTGTAGATATTTGGAATCGTTTACAATCTAAATTTAATTTATGCATGCTAGTATGGCGCGTTCTATGGAATTGAAGGGTAAATTGTCTCATATTAAAAAGGCATAATCTCAAACTACGGATGGTTACTTACGTGAGATTAAAGTCATTGTTGATTCTCTCGCTGCAATAAAGTGTCCTCTGTCTAACCAAGACTTAGTTCAATTCACTCTGTTTGGTTTGGATCGTGATTCTGAGTATGATCATATTGTTACCACTTTGCTTCATTATCCGTTTCCACTTAGTTTTGATGATTTGCGTCCTAAGCTACTGCTTCATGAACAACGTCTCAAAAGCTCAAGGAGGGGTCTGATTCGCCCTCTCATCGTGCATTAGTTGCTGTTCAGTCCTCTGGTTCTGGTTCTTCTTCCAATAAGAATAATTCAAGTGGCAGAAACAAAGGCAAGAATAATAAAAATAAAGGTGGTAATGGTGGTGGTAGAAATCACCAAAATCGAGGCAATAGTGCGCAATCTAATGCTCACAGTTCTGGAAATAGCACTAACAATGCCTCTAATGCTAATCGGGGACACCAAAATGCTATGAGTAAATATTCTAACTTGTCATTATCTGGTTTGCCTTGCCTCAATCCTTACTACCCAACCAACCGCCAGGTGAATTCTCATTTAAACGTAAAGAGGAAGCTAGATAAGCCTAGAACATTGAAAATATGCTCACATGCAGACAGTGGTCAAGTGCTAGTTTACTTTATAAGACTTGAAACCGATACCCAATTAGAAAAAATCCATTTCACATAATCGATCTTAGATAGCATACCAGAATAAAGGAGCTCCTTCAGATTTGCAAAACATAAAACCTCAATGCAAATCATTAGAATAGGCAGTCTAATTCTAACATAAAATTAGACTCAAGCCTACATTCTCCTAACAAGACCATTACATCTCACTTTAACCTAACACAATCCCTAAACATCTCGCAACAACCTAATCGTCCCTTCTCTTCTCCTTCCTTTAATTTCCCTTTGAATCTCGAATTACAGCAGCCAATTTTAAATATAACCCGACAGTCTTATAGAATGAATTAGCCTAGTCACTTAATGGATAAACTTAAAGGTGATCAAATGGCGAGTCGGGCCGCTCAAAAAAAAAATTGGTCGTTAGTCCGGTCGGGCCAAATTTCGGGCCTAAATTTTGTGCGCAAAGCCCGCTTTTCGGGCCAAAAACAACGGGCTTTTGCATGCTAGAATCGGGCCGGGATAAAATTTGAACTCAAAAATCATTTTTAGGTTGCTCAAACCCCGTTCCAAACTAAAAAAATTCCGGCCAGGCCCAAAAAATCTGCCCAAGCCCGGATATTTTTCGGGCCAGGATCACTTTGATCAGGTATAATTAAACTAATCACTAAAAAGATTAAACCAGTCCCTAGATGGATTAAAGAATGTAAGAACTAAATTGATCACTAAATAGATTATCTGGTCACTAAATAGATTAAACTAGTCACTGTATTAAAAAAAGGTGTCCATTCACATTCTAATATTGGACTTGAGTCATTGCCTAATTTTAAGTTAAAATTAGGCGAACTCTTACAAGAACAACTGAAACCTTTAACAAACAAAGCCCCTCAAAGGCATGCCACCAAACCAAGACAAACTTGAGCCTAGAACAAAGAAAATACAAATACTTGTCGCCAATATCTAGTATCCGTGATTGTATCTAAACTTAAAAATTCAGATTTATGATACTCAATAAGATATAGAAGTAATGGATATCTAAACTATTATCATTTCTAAATATATTTTTTATAAAATGAAACTCAAATTTTGAGTAACTTTTTTCAGGGTTAAAAACTTGAAACAAATATGTCAAAGATATGCATTATTTCATATATTGAATTGGATAGCCAAAACAGATATCCGATTGTAGATATCAATTATCCGGAAAAAAAATGCCAAACATTGGGAACTGCCTGGCAGAGAGTTAAAAACACGGACAAGAAGCAAAAACCACTTAAACGGAAAAATCGATTGTATTTCATCTTTTGCATCCCACTTAAAGGCATGTGGTTCCATCCCGCCTTTGATTAAAGGTTCAATCCACCACCAATGACCTCACGATTCTATTATTTTGGTGGCCGCTGATTCACACAAAGTTGGTCCCTCCGAGGAAAAGGCGTGTAAGCTGGTAGGCAAAAAAGGAAATTGACTGAAAACTGCTATTCACTCTTCCTAAAAAGCTTTTTTCTAACCTGGCACTCAAGACTAGCATAAACTTAAGCAAATTAATCAAAGATACCCATTATTTCGAATATTGAATTGGATAGCCAAAACACATTATCCAATTGTGGATATCGAATATCTCAAAATTTGATATCCAATCCTATATTGGACAACCAACTAATATCTAAATTGCTATTATCTAAATTGATATTCTCGAAATTCCATATCGCGTATCCAATACGAAATATTTTTCCAAATCGAGTATTCGAAGAATAAATCAAACCGGATTGTCCGATATTCAGATTTTCAGATATTTTTGTTTAGCCCTGCTTACTGCCGTTTCAAGACTATTGCATTGTTCTATTTACAGTGTGTTAAAATCCCCGAGATACTCCTTCAAATCACTTAAAGAGCTCAAGCACAAGCGCAGCTCTTATATAAACAGCATCTGTTATAATACATCAACTAATTTTATAAACAAGGGCAAACAAGATTGATCTTTGAAGATCACAATTTAATTTCCTGCTGCTTCTTTCTTCATTTGCAAATCCAACCTTTTTTAGACAATCAAACTCATCATCAAGCCATCGTTCCAGCAATATGTGACAAAAGTTCCTTGAACCATAACATTTGGCATTAGTTGAGAACCCGACAGACCAAACTTGGCCCCCGACATTGGAAATTTGACTCCAAATAAACAAATGTAATCAAGGTCACATCAGAATTTCAAGTAGTAATAAGATTAGCAACTAGGCATATTAACATACCTTTCAACAAGAAGCAATCATTCTCTCTGAAAGGTGGGAATAGGCACCCCAGCCTCTTCTGTCAGTTTTTTGTATGCATTCTGCAACGTTCGTGTCACAGGTCCTACCTGCCCATCTCCAACCAAACGGCCATCAATCTTCACAACCTGGCAGAAAACACCCCCATCAAGCACTTACACAACGTGGCTCGAATAATTATGATCATGACTTCATGGTCCAGAATCGACAAACTTACCGGGCTAAGTTCTCCCATAGTTCCAGTTGTCCAGGCCTGCAACAAAAAGTCAATGATCAATAACTAACATTCAAGGATAACAAAAGTCAATGTACCAGATATAGGAGACTGGATCAGAAACAGAAGGCAAAATGCTATCATTTCCGGTACCATATCAAAAGATAATGCATATATAAGCTCATTCAAGTGATTGGACAATGTTGCTGCACAACAAACATGCATTTAGATTTGGGTGCGCAAAGATTCTAGTGAACGCCAGATCAGTTTACTCATTGACCTAAAAGACATCTCTGTGCTGAATGATTGAAATAACTATCAGTTCATATGCATTTACAATATTCAATCAAAACAGTTGCCATATGCCTACAAAAAACAGACATCAGAATGAGTAAAAAGTAGACTGCAGATTCTATCACTCCAGCAGATACACAAATCAGTTGAAGACAAAGATAATGTTACAGAATCACCATTTATTAGAATGGCCCAAATTTTCTGCAATCATGCAGAGACTAGAATTCAGAACCAGTTTTAGGAACAGAAAATTGCCTATATTCAGATAAATAGTTTAGGCATGTCCTATAGAGTACTTTCGAGAATATCATCGACTGGTGAAGCTTCTGGTCAATTAATTCACACAAAACAGTCCAAATCTTACTGGGAAGAAAGTTAGAAGAGAGGATATGGAAGCATTAGCGCTGACTACAAAAAATGAAAAGTGAATCAGAAATGTAAAAAAGTCCTTTCGCAAAGAACATAGGATCAGCAAAGTGAAAATTAAGACCTCATCTGCTGTATGGAACTCTGATAGGCTAACTCGTCGCTCTTCTAAGGCAAACCGTTCCTTCACCACAAGGTCCATGACCTGTAAATTCAGAAGGTATTATTAAACATTCTACAAAGGTGAAACGAAAACATATTACCAACCCAGTTCAGTCATGAAAGCAGTATCATTACACAACATTCTGCTCCATAGATATGGAAAAATTACAATAAGTTTGGCAGTGTTTTGGGGGGGGGGGACTTAAAAAGTAAAACCATAAGTTGTAGTTCTAAACCAGAGAAAACACATAGAGTGCACTTAATAAGTACGGATGAGGACTATTCATTCAAATTCCACTTAACCCATCCATGAATAAAGATGATGCTTTTGTCCCCAAATATAGTGGAATCATATAATATATCTAGTACGTTTTACATAGAAGAAAGTTTATATTGGTGAAGATAGAATCCAAATGCACAGTACAAGACCAGCAATAAACGTAAGAAAGGGGAAGAACCAAAGAATATGAAACAGTGTCACTATCATGTTCTGTATTCAAGTTTGCAACTCCAGCTGCAAAATCTACAAGGAAGCTAAGAAGAGCCATCAAATTCCACATACACGGGCTAGATTAAACATATACACAACCACAACATAATAGAGGAGGAGAAACCATAACAACAAAGTTTGCAGTCATTTTCTTCCTGAAACTAGCATACAGAACCTTTACATGCTCCAATGAAGTTTCAGGACAACTTCCCCCCTCTAATGTGGAATAATCTATTCCAAACAAAACCAAATAGTTCACAGCAAATCAAATATAAACGGATTCACATCTTCCCTCCATGCACATAATTGGGGGAAAGGGCTTTATGAGGTCTATGAAGCTGAGTCCTAAAACTGATCATTGGCATCGATTAGGTCTAGAAATGGAGTCCAAACATCTTATGTTACCAATAGCCATTCTACCAATCAATTTAAAAAGGGAAAAACCTCTCGAAATAACATAGAACATTGTGACTCCAACAATGTCAAACATGAATTCGTAGAATCTTTGAACCTAATTCCAACTTGAACATATCAATACCTATTATGTAAAAAGGCATTAACAATAGAGTACATGCGCCACGTGACACTCACCCTCTTGGAGTAGTCCTCATTCCAAATTCCAACTTGAACATATCAATAACTATTATGTAAAAAGGCATTGACAATAGAGTACATGCGCCACAGGACACTCACCCTCTTGGAGCAGTCCTCCTACCACATTAAACCCAATCCATGAAATAAACATTATCAATACAAAGTAACAGACCCGCAACATCCAACATGGATGAGAAAGACATATGCTGATCCACTACCATTTTATGACCTCTCTTTCAAGTTTCAAATACACAGATGACATTATTGGTATTTACTGGAGAAGTGGAGATATGTTGAAGTTAAGATTGTTCACTTGCATTGTAAAATATATTACTTCTTCCCTCCTTTTCACTGACATCTGCCCACACCACATTGGCTGATCAGAACACTCGTCAATCACTCGCCAAATGTAGGAAACTCAACCACCCAAACATTAACCAATGGGTTTTGCTTGCTTCCAGTAGACTCATAATTTTTGAATTTACCCCTTTCTTCCTATAAGACTTGATCGTATATCTGAAACTAAAAAGGCAGTGACATGCTCCGAAGGACAAAAGCGGCAGCATTTCCCAAGCTGTCATGTTAGAATCAAACCAGTGAGATAAAGGGCTGGGTTTGAAGCGGACCACAAACATGGCTACTGATATTGATTATTAGAAGGTTCGAGTGGAGAATTACAAGGAAAACAGCAACCCTCATAGGTAGAATAGCATCATTGCACAGTAGAAGACGGAGGCCGGGAGTACTGCTGTATCAGCAGCAACTACAGGAGAAGTGTATGTAGGGTCAGTAGGGATTTTCATATACATGTAACAAGAGAGTGCGGTTGACTCATAGTTTACCGCAAACCTCCTTTCTTACAAAAAGTACCTCTCACTAACCAAAATTAATTAATAGACTTCATTGTAGTACATTGAATTTGCAAGAACAATTTTTTAAAAACTCATATGAATCATAATCCCCTTTCTTTGTCACCATTTTTAGAATCAGTGTCTGATATTCAAATTTGATAGAGATTAAATTGGAACAGTTGACCTTTTATTTTTGATTTCAACTCTGCAATACAATGAGATTATTACAGAGGAGTACAGAAAGTTCTAAAAAGAAAGAAGGAATTGCAATTTATAATGTTGAATAATTTCTCAAATGGTCAAACAGTTTCAGCCATGGAATTAAAACTCTCCCGTTCCGTTACAGAACGGCCGTTCTGTAACGGATTTTGGATTTGCCGTTCCGCGAAATCCCGTTACGGAACGCCATAATAAAAATCACATGCTTCTCCCCGCGTTGTCCGTTCCGTAACGCGAACTCACCCGCGTTAGAACGTTTTTATTCCCGTTACATCCGTTCTTTTCAAACATTGGCCAAAAATATTTGATGATTTAATTATATAGTTGATGAAACGTGATATTATGATAGATTTGGTTATATTATGTTGTAATAATGCTTAATAACTAAAACAATGCAAATAAGGTTAGAACGTATTAATGTGAATTTTTTAAAAAAATTCACGCCGCGTTGGCCGCGAAACGTTCTATTCCCCCGTTACAAGCCGTTCCCGCGACAACACGACCGTTCCCGCGAACGCGACCGCGACCGCTTTTTTTTCCCTGGTTTCAGCACAAAGCTTTTTATCCATAAAGACTTGTTTAGTAACAAATTCCAAACCCCCGACATTTTCATTCTGGTTGGTGCATATTCATGAAGATGGAAAAACAGTAACTGGCCACATCCAACCCTTGAACCCAAGGACCAATCATCTTTTTTGACATGAGCTAGACATCCCAAGTTATTATCATTTGTTTTCATATTGATGCTTCTCTTTACACAAGGCTTTTAGATGTTTGAGATTGATTGGACTTCACGAGCAAAGGTTTTGAGGGCCAATTCATGCTTCACTGTTCTGGACCCGTAAACACGTTGTAGCCTGCTTGAAAATCAATTCATCATAGGATGCACCTCACTTTGTTTCAAGTCATGCAATAATGTAAGAATAGGTCCCGAAAAAGACAAACCCTATCATCGAACCAAATTATGCACGAGGAATAGAAAAGGAGTGAAAATGCATCTAATGATCAGTTTCCTTGGACTAGCATATTTAATTCATATGATTGCATATGCATTCCCTCCACTTTGGAGTTTTTCAATTGAGAAGAAATTTTGTTGTAGCCAGACATCTTAAATTTGAAACAAGTGGTACGTGCAGTTTGGTAAATCAAAACACAATTGAAAATGGTGGCTAAGCTGCTAAGGATCTAAAAGGGGCTGCTAGACACTAGTATACAAACACCTATCTTAGGACATTATCTACAATGACAAGGTAAGGACCCAATAAAGACAGAAGAAACAATTGAAAAACATACAACTCTAGTACTCCCCAAAACAGGTTTAACTGGCAGATGTAGTTGGATAAATTAAACAAGCAGAGAAATTCACAGCTTCAGCAACTGTAATATTTCATAATGTATGAGCATCATAGAGCTATTTATTCTCATTTCTTGATCACGCTAAATTGAGCTACACCAAACAGGCTAAGGGGAGGGGGGATTGTAAGACTTACAGTAGCTCGAGTTATTCCAGGAAGACAATAGTCCGCATGAGGTGTCATGACTCTGCCTTTTTTCACCATAAACTGCCAGATGATACTTAAACAAAGTTAAAAAAAAAAAATTAGCTGATTACGTATCAACATGCATGCCACACTTTTAGAAGTACATCTTTTGCCAGCAAAAAGTTGTCATTCATTTTGTAGGTAGGGGCCCACAGCCAGGGAGGGGGAGGAAGAGTATTAAGGGGAATCCCCCGCGCACGGGTGATGAGGATCAAACACCCATCACAAGTTGTGTGAGACAGGATGAGTCACCAGTACTCCAACTCTCACTTCCTCGCCAATAGAGTTCATCGTGCGTTACCTAGAAACACCAGGAAGCACAATATCTAAAAACATGACCCACTTATATCATATTGGACATTTCCCCGAAACTATATTATTCTTTGCAATTATTTACGCATTTATCAACATCCATGATTTCATATAACAGCCATATTAACCTAGTGCATACTAAAACACCTGTGACCTTCCTCAAAAAAAAATGAGAGAGAGACCCTGTGACCTGTTTATCTGTTTGCAAATGTGAATTTACAACCTCTTTCTTTCATTTGGGGACAGGGAGATGTGGAACTCTGTTCCTAGATACTGCTAGATTAAGAAAATATTCCTAGTTTACGCCGAATTCGAAAATTTTCGCTAGGTGCCCTTCGCGTAGGATTGGACCGCTAAAAAGTACTTCCTCCGTTCTGTTTTAAATGAAATGTAGGGCCTTGGCACGGGGATTTAGCAGAGGAGAGAGGTAGAGAGAGAAAAAAAGAGACCCATGTGATAAGGAGAGACAGAGAGAGAAGTGAATACCAAATAAAGTAACGTATCATTTATTTTGAAATGACCTAAAATGGTAAGTGTTTCATTTATTTTAGAATGGAGGAAGTACCTTTTTTATTGTCCCAGTCTCCCATAACATATTTGCTAAGTAAATTAGTGGTTACCGCACAGCGAAACCGCTAGTCAAATTAGCGGCCAACACATATTTCAGCATCTTGAATGATTTGTGCCTGACTTTCACCAAAAAAGAAAAAGGTGTACCAGAGGAGAGAGAACCATGCCAGCAGGTCACAGTTTGAGAGCAAGAAGATGGCATCTGATTTGTAAGAAGCGTGCTATTGGTGTGGAGGTCAACAAGCAGGTATCTCTCTGTTTCTTCTTCTTTTAATTTATTTTCTAATTTGATATTTGTTGTTTCTTAGCATCCTAATTATCAGCAATTGTCCCATTTATTTTTTTTACTTTTAAAGAAATACCTTACAAATCTAGGTATAAGAATGCCATAGTAGTAGAGAAAGAACTGCGGTGCGACGGCAACAAGTAACCAGAAATGGGGTTACAGTCTGAGGTGGCGGAAGGCACTGGAATTCGACTTAGCGTGAGAGAGAAGCTATGAGGTTTATTTGTGTCTAAAATGGGGTTATGGTCCTTGGGGATTTGTAGGGTTTATTTGGTCAGAACTCAGGAAGAACCGCTAATCCAAATAGCAGTTTTCCTTAAGCTAATTGAATTAACGATTTTAGGTAATTGCTAGTCGGATTAGCGGTTTTCTTGAACCAAATAAAAACTAATTTTTCAAGTCCCTTTCTTACATGGACGATATTCAGGGAAATATTTTCCAAAATGATGCAAAGTGGGAATTTTTTAAGAATCACACCTACAAAGATATTTTTCAAATGTATGGAAGCCAAATAAGTAAACAATAAGTAAGACAATCTCACAATATTCGTTGCATTTGTTTCAGATACATATCCATCCTTGTCAAGCATTATGGCATCATCAGCATTCGCATTATTTCCTTCTATCTGCATTAGGAAAAAAAGGGCCGCTACTTTAACTTAGAATTATTAGAATTTCACCGTGAGACGGAGACCCATCTATCTTACGTAATTCGAAACTCAAGCAGCAACAAAGCAATCTCAAAATTGATAAACCAATTAAATATTTGTGCTTTTTGGGAATTCTATAGAACTTAGGGGTCAGCAATCTTAAATTCTTGATGATATTAATGCTGAATAACTGACATTCTCACATTGCATGCTAACAGAAGATAATAATACCTTTGCAAGTATATTGTTCAGCAGGTTGTTGTGGTGAATTTTTGAATCCAAATTCTGCAAGCACATAGAACAGAAGTTTTTAATACACTAAATATAGATGTTATCAGTTTTTCATATCAAAAATATTTTGCATTTATATAATTCAAGTTCATCATTTAAATCCATAAGCATGTTAAATAATACTTGTTTCCCCCTTGACTTCAGTGATCAAAGAAGAACAGTCAGTTCAATAACCTCTTTTCCTTGGGAAAACAGAAATTTGTGTTTGCTGTGCAGAGCTGAAAGAAATACTAGCAAAGAAAGTAAAGTAAAATCTCAAGTATCTTATCAGAGTCACCCAATGAAGATTCATGACAATGTACATATAATAAGGTCTGAGAATTTCAGCATGAAGTTTCACACACATTAACCATGTCATATGTTAAATGATATCTTGCATAGTAAGGAGACAACCATAACTATAGATAGAAGGTCAACTTCAAAAAATCAATTCTTGAACTGATAAATGGAAGACCCTTATGGTGCCAGAAGGGTATTCAAAAGTCAAATGCAGCCAAAGCTGAACAGCAGAGCTGCCATCACCCAGTTAAATTTTTCATTACTTCCAGCAGCTGGATGAGAATGAATATATTCCTATATCGATCAGTTGATGTAAATGGAATATATAACTTGAAACATAAACCCTACCACCATGAAGAAGAATAAAAAAGAGTATGCAAATGGACAAGCAAAAGCTCATATAGATACACTCAAACAGTAATTAAAGAGCAGAATTTTTACATTTGGAGAATTACGCCGGGTTGAAGCGGTAACCAAAACTACACCCTTGGTGTTATCATAGACAGGTGGCTTCCATTCGGCAAGCACTGCATTTCCACAGAAAAGGATATATTTAGTTCTCAACTGCAGGTATTGAAGCTACATATTGAAGGCACGTTCTGAAAGGATAATTTCTCGAAGATTGGAGAAAAGATAAAAAAAATAGATACTTCATACACGTGATATTATTGCTAAGCAATTCCCTATCACTTAAGTTTGAACTCTGAACAATAGTGAACAAGCATGAGGTTTGACTACATCCTTAAGTGCTGTTCTCTCCATCCCTTAGACCGGCGGGTGCAAATCGGTAGCTCTAACTAAATTTCATCAATTTCTTGAAATTTAAAATCTTTGAGACACGGTCTTCAAAAGAGTGACTGCCATTGCTTACTTAACGATAACTTTGACCCACATCCCGACTGCGCACGCTTGCCTATTTGGCTGTAAGGGTGCAAGCCTTGTGTGGATTCAAGAAAGAGGCGACTCTTGCCTATTGGCGACAAGAGTGTGAGTCGGGATGTCAATCGGGGCTTGTGTGCGCACAGCAGTCACAAGCGGATCCAGGACGACGAAGACGGGACTTCAGATGGGAGGGGGCGCTTAACGTAAATTGCAAGACCAAATGTGAGTAAGGAAACCACAGCAACTAAGTTAAAACTTGACAGGAAGATTGATTTCATTCATTAAATGATGCTCCCTAAACACACTCTTTATTTTTTGGAACCCCCACCACGGAACCCCTTGGTAAGAAAAGGACTCTACTGGAGCAGCACCTCTCGCAGGTCGGCCAGCCTAGCTACACAGGTCAACGCTTGAGAGTAGGGGAGATATAAGGAAATCCCTACTCCCAAGCACAAGTAGGTAGTGGGGTTCGAACTTGTAACCTTAAAGTCACAAGGTGAGTTCCCCACCACCTCCACCAATGGTTTCCCTAAACACACTCTTTGAAATAACATAATTAATGGAATAAACCCTATACATAAGAGCTAATAAAGTAAAGTACTAGAAAGCATATGATACAACTAAGACAAGCTAATGTAAGGTGGATTCTAACACACAAAGTATGATTGTGAAGAACTAAAATTATACAGTATGAAAAACCTTTGATCATGGAACCTCTTGTTGTTTCAGCAAATATATAAAGATTTGAACTTTGAAGCCTATATGAAAAACCCTACACCAAGTTCTTCATTCAAAGAAGCAAAGACTATAATATTATTCAAAAACGATGAGCACCCCCAACAATTACAAGTACAAGCATAAGTTCTAAGCACAAGTTTTCTAAAACTGATCATAAATAATTTCCTCAGCATAATAAGAACCTATCGTTCTTTCGCGGTTTCGCCTCTTCATTGTATCTGGTGTAAGACATTGGACACTCTTTATTTCACACTCCTGAGTCAGGAGTATGAAATCCTTACCCAACTCTTCATTTTCCACGCAGACAAGTCAAATATCTTGAACCACATTGGTAAAAAGAAATATGTAAAAAGGGAGGGGAATACAAGAGAATGTTATGCAGTATACGCTCACGGAACCGATTGACTTGAGATAAAAAAAAAAAAAAAAAAATCAAGAACCAGCAAACATGGTGTTACGCACAGAGAGTGGTCATGTTCGTATGTTACATAAAGACATTCTCATGGTCATGTTCATGTTCAGGGCTTCAGCTTGCTCTAGGTTGCTGTGAGGATTTTTTTCTAATACTTATTAAAGCTAGTCAATATTTTCAAAGAAGAATACTGAGGAAGTAGAGATACCAATTAAGGTGCAGCCATAAAGATTGAATGCAGGACTCATTCCAGAAGTGACCTGCATAAATCCAGAAAACAGTTACTCTTCAGACACGTCAGAAATTTGAAGCAGTATAGTGTAAAGGAACTATTCTCAAACTTGACGCCAACATGTCTCAACTCTCAAGTGCAGTCACAATGACACCGCGGATAGGTGCTAGGTTGAAAGCAAAAAATTACATCAATAGTTGCAAACAATAAAAACCTAGAAAGCATTATACTACCTCCGTTTTTTATTAATTGTTACGCTTTCCTTTTTTGGCCGTTTATATTAATTGTTACACTTTTACTTTTTCCTTATATATAACCCTATCACATCAACTTTTTACACTTTTCTACTTCATATTCCCCACCACCCATTTTAATAATCCACCCAAAACCTTCCCACCTACCCAATTTTTCTCTCTCCTACAATATTTTAATGCTTCTTTTACATTTCCCAAAACCCAAGATTCTTTGATTGTACTTCTTTCTTGTTTTTTGCAAAATTTCTTTGGTTCTCCCCCAAAGTGAAGTGTAACAATTAAAAAAAACGAGGGAGTATATTAGTAGCTACTGACCTAATACATAAGGAACAGCAACATCGTATAGAAAATATCTCAACGTAAAACATATGAACAGCTTGCAGAAGAAAAAAGATAAACAGAAAGTACTTTCTTGCCGCGAGTTAAACTTAGGCGGATATGGGAATTATCAAACATGCCATTCCTTATAAGAGTTGTGAAAATAGCTTCCTTGACCTGTTATAGCAGGCATGTGAAATCACATATGCATAAGCAAAAATGAAAAACCAAAAATTCATGGTGAATTATTGAAGCTAAGCCACTCCAACCTCACCTCTGCACGTGTTGGAATATTACTGAAAGCCAAAGCTTTTGCTGAGTCAAACAGTCTGAAAACAAACATTTTGGTGCCAAACAAGCATCAGAATTACAGAGGAGAGGTGGCATAGAAAAAGCCACAAGATCAGCAGTCACATTTACTAAGAATTTATCAAGATATCTATTTGCAAACAAATAAGTGTTACGACAAAACAGCAAAGGCCTCCCATCTATATGCTCCAGAACAAGATAGGATTGGAGTGCTGGGTTCAACTTTGATCACCTAGGATTAGTACAAGTGCCTCGAATGACAAATTCTGCAAATGGGGAATTACTCCCATAACGTTAACAAGAAGGATGAGGAAATGAAAGTCAATTGTCAAATTTTCCAGCAAAGATACTGGATTGGTCATACGCATACAGATCAGAAGAGCTACACAAATTTTTTTGTCAACTTATAAGTTCACTATTATAGACTATAGACCAATAGAAAGCGAAAAAAAAAAAAAAAAAAGCAAACGACCAATTCTTTTTGTTTTTTACAAGTAATAAAAGCATATAGCAATAACAATACACAAAGATGTGTCACCAATTTACAAAAGGAGGGCTAAGGACAAAAAATCTCATGTCCCCAAGCTATCAAATAGTAATTCATCGACGTTTAACGTCCGGTGTCACTCTGAAGCAAACACTTTTCAGATATCCTGAAGATATAACATAGAGGCAGTGACAAAGAGTGCAAAGCTCCACTTCCAATGTCCGGTACAATTAAATCTATGAGCAAATGGCTATGTGAGCAAGAAGCCGTTGACATGTATCTTGATACATCTCATTATCAGCCATATCTTACAGAGAAGTGAGAACCATCCAAAACCGAATGTCGTAGGTACTGCGATGACGGCCTAAATTAAAAATAAGTTGAACATTCAAGGCTTTTGGGATTATTAACAGGTAAAAGCAATTCATAAAAACTAAAAAGAACTGCAAGTAAACCTTATTTCTATACTGAGAGTCTGAGACACACCAAGTGAGATTAGAAAATCCCGATTCCCTAGCCCAAATGGAAGAGGAATGTTGAGGTAGAACGGAAAAAAAAAAAAAAAAAAAAAAAAAAAAAAAACAAGAAACTTAATAGCAACTAGCAAGTTAAATAATAAACTATCGCTTTAAATTGTCTATATCAAAAGCAACTCACATTAAATAAAGCACAGACAAGACCCTGCAGGCCTGCACACTAGGCAGGAAAATATATGGGTTCCATGACTTCCATCATAGGTGGACTCAACATATGATTTATTTTACCGAGTACATCAAATATCCCATCAGCTGATGCATCCAATCAAATTACGAACTGTCAGCTGTGTGACAGGCTATAGTCATGTTCAGCAAGATGATGCCCTAGAAGACCAAGATTAACATACTACATCACGCATATAGGACTTGATCTGAGCACGATTTGATGTGATGATTTCCCCACTTTTATGAAGTATATTCATCATGTGGTAAACTATAGTTACAAACAGCTAATAAAAATCAATCAAATAAGTGAAAGTTTCCCTCACCCACTGACCTATCCAGATGCTCCTCAAGCTTAAATATTTTTCCTTTATAGATACGTAGTCCTTCCCAAACAGAATCACCTCCTTGTACTACTGAGTCCAGAACTGAAACCTTAACAAGGTGACAAGAAGATATGAACAAGATTGTTAGCACACAAACAACAGAGGATGAATTTATCTTAAATCGAGAAACCACCCAAAACCTCCAACTGTTCCAAATTAAATAGAATAAAATACAGATACACCTTTGCACTATCACGAGGTAGAATCTCATCACCAACCCATGCAAGGAGCTTTTCGTTTGCTGGAACAGGAAGACTAGGAGGGGCCACGGGTGAACTTAGAAGAGCAGATGATCGCTTAAGACGGCACTTGAGGAAGTTGTAAAAAGGTAGGCATTGTTCCAGTAAGTCATAGAGAGAAGATGGAAATGTCTGATACATAAAACCAAAATTAAAGTTGTAAAAAGGGAATAAAAAATATATATATAATACAGTAAAGTATTAAACTATAAAACAAAATCCATTTATCAACCATTATCTTCCATGTTCAGTAACATGAGAAATGGAGCTAAACTTTATCCTCACATATTCTTCACTTAAATTTTATCCAATGAAAGAAGAAATTCACTACGACAATGCTTAAAACTCAAAACATCAAGCAGATAATATCAGTAGTTAAACCAAACTGGACTTATCAATATACCATAACTTCATCTCCAGACCAAAAATCGATAATAGAAAGTGAAATGCAGACATGAGTAATAAATACATAATAGCGCTTGTCAAGTTATTCCTTGAAACAAAACATTAGAGACCATAAGCAGAGACCTTATTACAAGGATTGCAAAGATACATCTCAGATTGATAAATTATACAAAATGAAGATGGTAACTTTTTCCACAAGTAATAAGGAAACGGAATAAAGACACCAAAGGGGTGTCACCCATGTACAAAAGAAGGGTCATATACAAAAAAAGGGGACAATTATTCAGGATCTAACAAAATCAAGCAAAGTCAAGTGTTGCTCCGGCTCAAACACATGGCACTGGCTATATGTAGCCTCAACATTAAGGAACTTGAACTCTAGTCAAGCAAGTTTTACCCTCAAGAATTCGCTGGTTTTGTTTCTTTGCAAAAAGCATTATCATATTGCTAATGGAATGTTAGACAATGTATGTTTCATTCAATAAATTATCTCTGTTCACCTTCTTGGCAAGTCTTACTAGTTTACGACTTTATGCCTCTCCGAGAGGTTATCATAAGACAAGTTATGTAATCTTCAGATTAGTAATGATAAAGAAAACCAACCTTGGGATATCTGCGTTCTGTTTTAAAACCAGTTGACTTGTGTACACTTTCATACCACCATGGAGCCCAGACACCATCTATGGGTTTGGGACCAGCTTCCCATCTGAATGAAAGAGGTGATTCGTTTAAATTCTGACTACCTATAAACTCAAAACCACAAATTTTAAGCCAAAAGACAAAGATATGATATGCATAGGGTTTTAATTAAGATGTATGTAGCAAATATAGTCAGCCAAAGGTGAGATTGAATTTGGAGGTCAATTAAGGAGTCTTTATTATAGAATACACAATGGTCCATCATTTCAAGTGGCCAAGCAGGTACAAGTGGAATGCAAGATGCTATTGCATCATTTGAGCTTTAAATCTTGTTGAAACTAGACAAATGGCATTAAACACTCCGTATAAGATACAATTACAGCCAACTGAAACCATCTTACTATCTCAGTCACTTGAATGGCAAAAAGGCTGAAATTTTGAACCAATGGATAAATTAAAGGATATATTCCTTTCACTTGAACTGAAGTGAGTTTAAATGTTTCATATTACGCTCTAGTCTATTCTGAATTTTTCTGGTGTGATCTAGACATCTAGTTGTTCTCCTGCATAAAACACTACAACTAATTGAGCAAAGGACAAGAGAGTTCATGCATTTTCCTTACTCGAGCATTGCAGGCTGAAAGGAAATATTCAGGTCCTCACAAAGGCCACGTAAAGCTCCCTACAGAGACAAATTAAAGTACCATTTTTGTTAAAGCAAAAACACCAAGTTACAATGAATAATGTAGAAAAAGCAGGTAAACTTCAGATTGTTTAATGAAATTTTTAACACTAAAAAGAACCATAATTGAACCTTAAATTACTAGAAAATAGACTTAATAATGCGAAGAGCAAGTTCCATCAAATTAGAATACACTTTTGAGCCTCTAACATTACCACATGTTGTTCGCTCAGAATATGAATTACTAATCAGTAACACCATGTATAATAGTAAAATTAGTTCTATCCAGAGAGACCTAAATATATATATGATGTCAGGGTTTATCGAGGAAGGACTGAGAACCTTTTTTTTACCTAAGCAGCTCACCTCATTAATTAAACAAACATCAGGCCACTCTAACGACCATTAACAGAAAGTTGTTTTCTTCAACTGTAATAAAAGTACAAATATACAAGATCTTCTATACAGTAAGAAAAGCCCTCATCTAGCTATACGAGGTACATCTATACGGACAAGCCTTTAAAGTGAAACAGTACAAGAAAGGCACAATGTAAAATCAAAGTCGGAGATAAGTTATTTTATCTCTTGTCTTTCATCAGTTATCTAACCAGAACCCAAATATATCAAAAGAAATACTATACATGGTCCATGCAGAGAAAAAATCTCAAAATTAAATTGTTGCTGAAAGTTTGAAATTAACCTCTGGATCTCGTTGAAGTTCTCCAGCATCAACGATAGCAGGTGGATTTCCTAGATCACAGAGCTCACTGTAAATGGTGACGAGAGCAGCTAATCCCACCTCAAGAAAAGTTGGGGGCACAACTTTGTCAAAGGATGGCTAGCAATGAAGCACACAAAATGTTAGCCCGACTCATAATGAGGCAAGGCATTTATCTAAGAAAAGCAAATTTCGTACAAGTTAAATAATTTGTATACTCTACATGATGCTCATATATATGCACACTTACTATTTCAGACCTGGTATGCATATAAACAATGAGAACTCACCAAGATATCCATTGGATTCCGTATCAATATGAAGTGCTTCCCCTTCTTCATCAAATCATTTGGCAAGCCTGGTAGCAGTTGTTTAGACATGTGCTGAAACCACAATTAGGTTGTTTTTTCAAAAAGACGCCAAATTCTTTGTGAAGCCTTCAAATGGATGATACTTGATAGTACCACAAACTATCACTTTATGGAAAATTTGGTCTTCGATATGACTAATTTGTTAGTGACAAGGAAACTAGGAAGTCATGTTTGTTCTAGAAAGTACCAGACCAAAGGTCAAACTGTTACACGATGATGTGGCTTGATCAGACCCACTTACTAGTTACTACTAACTAAGGTTTAATGGATTTCCTACTAGCAAAAGAGCATCTTTTTAAAATAAGAAACAAGACATGGTAGCAATCAAATAACTAAAGCTTGCTTCTCTTATAAGAATCCAAGTAGAATAACTGTCCATTCACCATTGCCTGGAAAGAACTGGTCTCCATGAGAATGATTTTGAAACAAACTTGTCAATTGGGTTTAGAAATGGAACCTCACTCAGACATATACTCACTTTATAAGGTCCAAATATCGAGATTTCACATGGTATCAAATTGGGTCATTCTTGGGTCAAGCATCACCTCCTGGCTCCTCATCACCATCTTTTACTCCATACAACCCATATTGGGCCATAGAGTACTTGAAATGTAAAATTGATAGGTGGAGAAGGTGAGTACAATTTTCAATTTTCACAAAACCACTAAGCATGTTTCGGAACCAAGTAGACCACTCGACAATTACATTCACTTTATTTGTCAAATATGATACTTTCCAAATTAACAAGAAGAGACACATATTACTCCTTCCATTCTCTTTAATCTACACATATTGTACCATTCACATAATCCAATTTCACCATCGTCTGTAATTTACAAGTAAAGAAAAACATATACTCATGTATGTTCTTATTTGATTCGTCCCAATATATTTCAATATAAATCTTAAAAATAGTAATAGCATAATTATATATTGGCAAACATTAAAGTCAAACTATATACATCAAATAAGAACACCGGTCGTACCTTACAAAAGCGATATTTCTTATTTCCAGGACCGTAGATAATCTCGTTCACAATCTTCTCCCCATCAGATTCCTAATCAATAATAGAACATATTCTCAAAAAGATACTCAAAATAAAATCCTCATTTTTATTCAGAATGATATGATGGCAAAACATTCTTTACAATTACAAACCATATTCGATAACACCTCCTCTCTGTAAGGTCTCTTTGCACCAGTAACTTGAAGAAAGTTCGCATATAAAGGTTCATCAAACACTTCAATATCATCCCGCTATTATACATGTATAACAAAAAAACACAAAAATCAAAAAATACTAATAAATAAATTCGTTAATTAAGCAATAAGCACAATTTCATACATCTGTAAAATTTCTAGTGATGATTTCTAGTGATGATTTCGTCGGTCGCTAAAAATTAACAGAGAGGTCAACGAAAAAAAAGATTAAATTTGAAAAAAGACATGCAAAATTGTAAATTGATGACGAAAAATTGTGGGAAGTTGATTGCGCAGAAAAAATGATGAAACGAGAAGAAGAAAAAAAACGGAGGAATGTATTTACTTGAGCGAAAGAGTACATGAGACTGGTGCTGAGAGATCGAGGGGCGGACCACGAGTGAATCACCTCGATCTCCGCCATTGTTGTTACGTTTGAAGAATGATGAAGATTGCTTGTTTTGGTACTGTAGTGAAGATTATTACTAAGATTTCTCTAATTTGTACTACTAATTTTTGGAAGTTTTGATATATTGTTGAATGACCAGCGAAGGAAGCTGAAACTGGGCCCGTGTAGTATTTTTCTATGTTTGTCAACTCCCGAGTCAGCAGCATATTGAATCAGAGGCTGAGGATAGTGAACTACTTTTGATTTGGGGATATTCAAGTTAAAGCAAAAGGTTAGGTACTTTAGGTTAATTATAAAAGGTTTTTTTGAGGGGGAGGTTAATTATGGTCATATTTGGAAATCAGCGGATAGATGTTAGCTATTAGCAGATTATATTAACTGATAGCTAGTTGTATTTGAAGAGATTGGTAAAGCTTGATGAATTCCATACAAATGCCGTAGCATATTTATACAAACCTACAGGCTACAGCTAGCTATGAGAGTAGAATATTCTACAAAAGGATAGAAACAAAGATTACAAGTGATTACACAAGATTGATATCAAAGATATTATACAGAATATATTGCTAAGTATAACTGAAAATATTATAGTATCCTATATGTACTCTATATTAGCTGCCAAGGATATCCAAAGATATAGTTGACTTATGATCAACGTATATCTTCATCATGCCCCCGCAAGATGGACGGCCTCGGGGTAAGTCCAATCTTGGACAACAGCATGGCGAGACGACGACGCGCAAGGGGCTTCGTAAGAGCGTCAGCGAGCTGATCATCATTAACAACTCTAGTGTCACGAAGTGAGCCTTCTTATACCTTTTCTCGGATAAAATAAAAATCAATACCAAGGTGCTTCATACGTGAGTGAAACACGGGATAAGCAGCTAGGTTGGTGGCTCCAATATTATCACAGTATATGGTCGGCGTCGAGGTGGGCGAGAGACCCAATTCCGTGAGCACATTGCTTAGCCATGTGAGTTCCGCCGCGGTTTGTGCAACAGACCTGTACTCGGCTTCAGTGGAGGACCGAGCTACGGAACGTTGTTTCTTGGAGCTCCAAGAGATGGGATTGCGACCAAGGTATACAATGTAAGCACCAGTACTAATGAAATCATCTTTATCACCTGCCCAATCAGAGTCGGAAAAGGCATGTAAGGTATGAGGAGAGTTGTGATAGAGATTGAGGCCATGAGACAAGGTGCCTTTGAGGTATCGGAGTAGGCGTTTAAGAGCTAGCCAATGAGTGGAGGTGGGACGATGCATGAACTGAGATAGTTTGTTCACGGTAAAGGCAACGTCGGGTCGGGTTAAGCCAAGATATTGTAGACTTCCTACTAAGGTGCGGTACTCAGTAGGATTGTCAAGGGAGGTGCCGGACTGAAGAGTGAGAGTGGAGTTGGTTTCCATAGGAGTAGTGACGGGTTTAGCATCAAGCATGTTGGCTCGAGTGAGAAGGTCAGTAGTATATTTACGTTGGCTTAAGAATATACCACTAGGGGTGGGCTGAACTTCTACTTCAAGAAAGTAGGAGAGGGAGCCTAAGTCTTTGAGAGAGAACCGAGCTCCAAGATTATGAATCAAGGTAGAGACGGTAGAGGGGCAAGCACGTACATAGATAGGTTTATGGCCTTTGAGGAAAAATAAGGAGGTATCGGAGAGGGAGTTTGTGAAACCAACACCTATGAGATAATTTCGAAGCTCGATGTACCAAGCACGTCGTGCTTGTTTGAGTCCATAGATGGCTTTTCGCAGCCGACAAACATGATGAGGTTTGTGTGGGTCGACAAAACCAGGAGGTTGTGCCATGAAAACATCATCTTGGAGGGTGCCCTGCAAAAATGCATCATTTATATCAAGTTGACGCAAAGGCCAACGGTTAGTAGTAGCAACACTTAAAATAAGTCGCACGGTGGCAGGTTTAATCACCAGGGAAAAAGTTTCGGTATAGTCAAGACCGGGTCTTTGGTGGAAGCCCTTAGCGACGAGCCGAGCTTTGTGCTTTTTTGTGCTTTTATAGAGAACCATCAGAATTATATTTGGTCCTAAAAACCCATTTACACCCAACTATATTTTGTGAAGGTGAAGGAGGAACAAGTGCCCACATACCTTTTTTTTGGAGAGCATCATATTGGGTCTGCATGGCAGCTTTCCATGTTGGATCATTTAAGGCTTGTTTGGTAGTATTGGGTTCAACGTGGGAAAGTTGAGCATGCAAGTTGAGTTTTTGTATGGGTTTGTAAATACAGTTGGAGACTCGGGTTTGGTAGGGGTGTGGAGGGGGTGGTGGTGGAGGTGGTTGAGGTGGGGAAGCGGGCGGTGAAGGGGGGTTGGTAGTGGCGAAAGCATGAGAGGGAGCTGCGGATGGAGGAGAGAGAGGGAGGGAAGAAATGGCGGGTGAGTTATTAGCGTGAAGGGAGGGAGGAATAGGAGATGGCGGGGGAGTGTGGGGTTGGGGTTGGGGTGAAGCGTGGCTAGGGGTATTATGGGGCAGGAGAATGTGCACCACTCATCTATGGTGGGGAGAGAAGTGGTGGTGAACGAAGGGGGGTTATGAGCAAAAGGGAAGGTGGTCTCGATAAAGCAAACGTGCCGTGATGAGTAGAGGCGATTTGTGGTGATGTTTAGGCAAAGATATGAGTGTTGGGTAGGTGAGTAGCCAACAAAAACACACTCGGCGGAGCGGACGTGCCGCGATGAGTAGAGGCGATTTGTGGTGATGTTTAGGCAAATATATGAGTGTTGGGTAGGTGAGTAGCCAACAAAAACACACTCGGCGGAGCGGGGTTGTAGTTTGTGTGTAGTGTAAGGATGTAGCCATGGGAAGCAAAGACTACCAAAGCTATGTAGGTGAGCATATTTAGGAGTTTCAGCAAAAAGTTTAAAGTATGGTGAATGATTTTGTAGAGTAGAAGTAGGCATACGGTTTATTAAATAAGTTGTTGTTTGGAATGCATATGGCCAGTAGATAAGAGGTATGGAAGCATGGGATAGTAAGGCTAGGCTTGTTTCGGTGATGTGTCGATGGCGCCTTTCCGCATACCCATTTAGTTGGGAGTGTGGGGAGGCGAGGTGAGATGACGAATGCCGTTTGTAGCTAAGTAGAGATCTAGTTTCTCAAATTCACCACCATTATCGGAATATAGTGTGAGAATGGGGAGACTAAATTGCTTTTCAACATAGGCTTTAAATTTGAGAAAGATGGATTCCGTGTCGGATTTTTTTTTTTAAGTGGAAATAACCATGTAAATTTTGTAAAATGATCAACAAAAATTACGTAGTATTTGTAGCCATCAATAGAATAAATGGGAGATGCCATACATCACTAAAAATGACCTCTAAAGGTACAGTAGTGGTGAGAGAAGAAGTAGTAAAAGGAAGTTTGTGACTTTTATTGATATGACAAGAGTTACATGGAGAATCTAAAATTTTAGGAAGAGCTAAAGAAGATAACATTTATTGAGAGTAGATGTAGAGGGATGACCAAGGCGGTGGTGCCAATCAATAGTCTTGGTGGTGGTGGAGAGAATCATTGGAGAAGTGGTGGTTGGCCATTGGTAAACTCCATCCTTAGTTAAGCCTGTGAGGAGGGTGGCCCCCGTCATTGGATCCTTGACACAAAAAGAAGTGGGTGAGAACTCAACAATAACATTATTATCTAAGCAAAGTTGAGATATAGAAATGATATTTTTGTGCATAGAGGGAACACATAAAACGTTATTGAGAGTAAATGAATGATGAGGAGTAGAGAGATGGGCTAAACCAGTGTGGGAGATAGCTAGACCCGAACCATCACCAATGACAATTTCGTCGGTGCCATCATAGGGGTAGTGAAGTGAGAGGTTGGCGAGATCGTACGTAACATGGTGTGAGGCACCGCTATCAAGGATAGGGGTGTGCACTTTCGGACCGGACCGGAATTTTCCGGTCCGGTCCCCGGTCCATGAAAAGTTGAGATTCCGGGTTTCCAGTCCGGTCCAAAACCGGAATTTTCCTGTCCGGACCGGCGGACCGGAATTCCAGTTTTTTTTAAAAAAAAAAAGTTTAAAGGTTAAAAAAAAGTTTAAAACTTAAAAAGTTAGAAAGTTAAAACCTCATATTTATTGCCTTTAAGATTATTGCTTTTAGAATTATTATATTTAAATATATTGAATTTATTAATATATTTAAATCTAAGAAAAAGTTTTCTTTTTTATAAAAAAAATATTAATTCCGGTCCAAAACCGGACCGGACCGGAATTTTTCCGGTCCGGTCCCGGTCCAAAAAAATTCTGGATTCCGGTCCAACCGGTCCGGTCCGATCCGATTTTGGACCGGTGCACACCCCTAATCAAGGAGCCATGAGGGGGAGGTGGCGGTAGAGGAGGGGGCTATGGCCATGTGAACTTGAGGTGGATGGTCAGTAGTGCGAGTGGGGTGAGGGGGTGGGCGAATAGAGGGATGTAAGTCCTTGAAGGTGGGACAAAAGGTGAGAGTATGGCCTTTGGACATTGCACCATTGACAGCGCCCCTTGAAAGGATTCCGCGGGTTTTGGTTTGGAGTAGACGTGGAAGGAGTCTTGGAGGAGGAGTGAGTGGAGTGAGAACGTTGGTAGGTGGGGCGAGTGGTGGTGGAGTGAGCCACGGCATTGAAGTGCAGGGATGTGGGGCCATTTTTTTCAAGTTCCATTTCCCTGCGAATTAGTTTCTCATTTAATTCATCAAATGATATGGGGGTTTCACGGGCTTGAACGGCTTCAATGAGGGGCTTGTAGTCTTCACTAAGACCATCAAGAATATGGTCAGTGAGGTCTTCAGGGTCAAGAGGGGCACCAAGGAGAGCTAGTTCATCAACTATACGACGGGCTTTGTTCATATAGTCTTCAATGGAGGAGGAGCCTTTGGTGATATTTTTAAGTTGAGATTTTAGTTGTTTGATATGGCCACGGGAAGGTTTGGCATATGTGTGAGCGAGGATGTCCCACGCCTCCTTAGAGGTACGAGCGCGGGAAATGAGAGGGCCAAGAGAAGGGGATAGGGTGCCGACAATAGCACCAAAGTGTAGCTTATCTTGACGGATCCATGTAACATGGGCGGGGTTAAGAGTAGATTGGCCATCATCATTGACAAATTTGGCAGGAGGGGTAGAGGAGGAACCATCAATAAATTGGTGGAGGTCATAACCAATGAGAAGGGCCTCAAGTTGAGCCTTCCAAATAATATAGTTGGAGGAGGTGAGTTTCTGAACGAATTGAGCGTTCATGACAATAAGGGGTTTGGAGGGCTCGGTGATGTTGGTGAGTGAATGGGAGTCAGGCGCCATAGTGGGGTGGGGAAAAAAAATTAGGCCTGGTTGAATCGTGGCTGAGATACCATGAAGAGATTGGTAAAGCTTGATGAATTCCATACAAATGTCGTAGCATATTTATGCAAACCTACAGGCTACAGCTAGCTATGAGAGTAGAATATTCTACGAACAAAGATTACAAGTGATTACACAAGATTGATATCAAAGATATTATACAGAATATATTGCTAAGTATAACTGAAAATATTATAGTATCCTATATGTACTCTATATTAGCTGCCAAGGATATCCAATAATATAGTTGACTTATGATCAAAGTATATCTTCATCAGTATTAGCTGATTTGACTAGCTGATTGAATTAACTGATAGCTAATTGTGTTAGATGATTTGACTATCTGATTATATTAGCTGTTTGTAAAAAGGTGTTTGGTAAGTAGCTGATTGCTACATAATTGTGTAAAACGACCAATAAGGACTTGTGCATAATCTATTGTTGTACCTTTTATTATTTATTAATGTAATTTTCAACAACTTTAGGACATAAATGTAATTAGTCCACCCATTCCCGACCCTCTAATCTCAAAAAGCTCATTTCCCCAGGTTTTCCAAAAGGAGTTTTTTGGGCTCAATAAGCTAATTGAAATCTCTCTTTACCAAACACTCAAATTAGAGGATTGACTAGTCAAATCTTCTAATATGAGTTCAAACCTCTCTTTACCAAACAAGGCCATAAGTTTGTTAAAAGATGACATATAAATGAGTAAAAATGACACAGAAATGAGTAATAATGATATGGTATATAGTGAGTTGACAAATAATAATAAATATGGGAAAATGATAGAAGTTTGCCGCAAATGACATAAAAATGAGTAATAATGGTATCATTACGCTTATAAATGATACTTCGTTTGTGTAATAATTATAAGGTATATAAAGAGTTCAAAAATAATAATGAAATGGAGGGAAATGACACAAGTTTGCTGAAATATAAAATAAGACACCAACAATGACATGAAAGCGTTTTTATAATGACATAAAAACATAATATTAGTTCATGCATGTGAGATTTTAATACACAATAAGTTATGGTGTAACAAGTTAACGCACTCTATTTTTTCAATATTTAAAATAATTTTCCTGGGTTAATTTATATTTTATTTTTTTCTCTCCACTCTTTTTCTTTTTCTTTTTCCTTCTCCTCTTCACTATCTTCTTCTTTCCATCGAGCACTAGAGCATCTTCCACGGACAACAATCTTCTTGTTCATCTCACATCTGTCACCCGTTTAGGCTAGGATGAGCAAAATAGCCGGATATCCAATTTTAAACCTAGATACGATTAGGAACCGAGAGTTTTTAAGCGAAAAATTGTTATGTCGGTTTCGAGTACAAAGAAAACCACTCGAAACATGTTCCAAACTCAGTACTTAACTTTTTAGAACTATAATGGATTAGGTACACGGTTAAATGGGTGCAATATTATATACTTGGAATCAAAAATCAAACAAACTACTTTCTTTATATTTAATGAGTTTGTTACAAATATCTCTATTGTATTTCGAACCATTCTCATTGTTCTTGTCTTAAAACAAGTAAGACAAATTGTGCAATCTTACATGAACTCACATTGTTTTTGGCTTTCACAACTTAGATGGACTAATTAATTAATTTTTATTTTTTATAATAAAAGCTTAAATACTAATACAATCCATAATATATTTAGTCTATTAGCAATTATTATCGAATAATCAAAATGACATTATACTCGAAACCATTACCCTGATTAAAAGTTCATATTCAAACTTACTAAACCAATATGATTGGATCGAGCTTGGATTTTATATAGTCGTTCCCAACTGGTTTCAATTCGCATTCTTGAAATTTTGATCGGCTATCATAGTCTAACTCTCCCCAACTAGGATTGTGTTTTCAAAAACATCCTTTTGATTAGAATCGCTAATATAAACAGCCAAACATACTGCTCCTATTTAGAATTTCTCAATTTTTAATTATTCTAGTTGAAATTATCCCAGCCAAATAATGCTCGTCAAACCCCGTTCTGCTCGCTCCACAAGGAGTCAAGATCCTTTGAAATAGAAGTTTTGTGATTCCACGAGGAAGAATCATTAAAGGAAACACGAATTTTAGGGCCGTTAAGAAGTATAGAAGGGACGGGGCAAGTCATGACAAAAAAATCCATATAATTTATGCATAAAAGGAGAGGATAAATCGGCTTGATGAGACAGATTAAGCGTTACTAAGTGACATAAATATAATTAATATCAAGAGAAATTCTATATGGTAACTTTGTGTTTTGGAAATTACGCATGGTGGAAAATCTTTTTTCCCATTCCACATGGTAATTAACCCCACGGTCTAAAATATACATTAAATGGTACTCTTTCACAAATTTGAGTAAGATTGATCAAATAATAAAAGTCCAACCCTTTGATAATCTTCACCTTCATCCTGTATATTAAACAATAGTATATTATAACCATAATAAGACCTTTAAGAAATAGGAAAGGGGGGTTTGGTGATTTTAGTTTAATTATTGATGATGTTCTAGCTTTAGTTAGTTCTTTTGATAATTTTGTTTGGACTTCTGTTAGACGCTCCGTGCTCATCTGTTAAAAAAAAAAAAGAAAAAGAGCACCATAGTCTACTCATTTCATTTGACATAATAAAATAGTAACTCTTCTAGAAATAGTTGTTCTTAAACTCTTTAATGACACTTATGTGGTCGTGATTATTATTACAAAGTAGAGGAATCAAGTTAGATTTTGGAAAATATGGTTTGGCTATAATATCTAACAATTATTAACGAAAAGTTAAATAAAGGTCATCTAGTAGATAACTTCCAAAATTATAGGGTTACCATGTGAAACTTGAATAAAGATTTTCCACCATGTGATAGAGTTATCATGGGGAGTTTCACCCAACATCAAACATCACTACTATACCTCAATAAGACAATAAACAATGGCCATGACTCATGAGCGACGTTTAGATGGCACAAGCTCATTCAACGACTTGGACTACAGTTTTCAACAGACACACACTAGTTCACTTGCTCATATAGGATAGCATCAACAGGCGTACATCTGACCGATTATATGATTTCATGTACGGTAGCAGATTAACAGGCCTAACAGATTCAGTCATATCCCTAACAAGAAGATCATTTTGACAACATAGCTTTAGAAAGCAATTAAAAGTATCTATGTTTCTTATCACAGAGGCAATAAGGGCTACTGGACCAGTCTCCATTTCTTGAAGCAAGGATTTTAGAGTTGCAGCCTGTAAATTCACTTTGTTGGACCCTGAGGAATCACCATTGGAGCAATCTTCTTCTTTGTCACACACTTGAGCAGTGCCATTCAGTCTGTTGTTAGTGGTTATTCTTCGGTTTAGAAAAGTGGAAAGTACTCGAACAAGATGCGGGAGGCATGATGGATCATAAATTACATCAGCACCCAAACTGCAAGGCAAAACAGTAAGCAAACAAATCAGCTTGGGAATTTGAGTCACATCATATGCGGGCTTTAGAATTTAGACGTGGTGAATCCTCTATGAGTTCCGGAACCAGTGAGTTCAGAAGGGACGACCAAAGTAGGAATAAAATTAAAGCTTATAAAGTTCTGCGCACAAGGATATAAATAAAAGAGTGAAGACAGCTCAATGGCTAGTGTCTGTGTAATACCAACACCTTCCCAAAAAGTTGTGGGTTCCTCTCCTGAAGAAAACCCACTATATCAGGACATGGGAGTGACATATACTTTAAGATATGTTCTTAACACTTTGTCATGCATCAGCCTAAGCCCCCCATTCGTTTCACATATGCAAGGCGCAATAAGGGAAAGGGTAGTATTGGAATTCCGCCTGAAGTCAACTAGAGAAAGATTATGGAGAGAATGTGACGTGGTAGATGGTGACGTGGAGAATAACGTTGGGGAATTTGTTAGAGGTCAGATGGCAGCAGGATTTTAGCTGGAATGTCAGAGGGGTACTGGGAGAAAATATCTAGAAAGTCCTATAAATAGAGTGGAAATCAGTGTAGATATCATCTTGAAAATTGAAGTAATCATTTGTAATCATTGGAGTTTTTCTAGCTACTCGAAAGCTAAGAAAGTTCTGTTCTTTGCACTGAAATACAAGAATTAATCTTTCCTCTTCAATCTTGTGTGTAATTCTTTCTGTGACTAACGTTTGTGAGCAGCAAACTGACCTAGACCATAACAACTTGGTATCAGAGCAACCTTCCTGAGAACCACCATGGCACCCACCAACGTTACCCAAAGAGTGGATGTGTGTGAACAAGAGATTGCAGGTCTGAAAGAGACCCTCCACCAAGAACTTGAAGGCATGCGCCAGAGCCTAAGGGGAGACCTGATAGAGCAGGTCAGAGTGGGAACGGAGGCCTCGATGCGAGTCTTGAGGGAGGAGCTAGCAGGCCTGTCGCTCCAGATGACGGAGGAGCAGACAAGGATGCAAGAGGAGTTGCGGGTTTTCCTGGCTGGAAGGGGAGAAGGGCGTACTCCACCGCAGGGAACTCCACCCGGAGGCTACCAGCGTGGGTTTGCACCACCTGGGTTCGAGGGCTTCATACCCGAGGCCCCTCGTCGTGAAGGAGGAGGAAAAAACTGGAGGTACCGGAAGTTAGATATGCCGATTTTTGACGGGAACCACCCCGATGGGTGGGTTCTTAGGGCTGAAAGATATTTCACCTTTTATGGGTTGGCGGAAGAGGAAAAGATAGAGGCAGCAGTGGTGTCGCTAGAGGGAGACGCCCTTCTATGGTACCAATGGGAGGATCGGAGACGACCCATAAGAAGGTGGGAGGAGATGAAAAATCTGATACTCCGGCAACTTCGACCGGCGCTGGCAGGCTCTCTGCACGAGCAGTGGCTGGCGGTGGAGCAAAAGGGGACGGTGTTGGAATATCAGAGAAGCTTCATAGAAATGGCCGCTCCTTTGGAAAATGTCCCTGAGGCCTTGGCTTTAGGTCATTTCCTTAATGGGCTGAAGCCTGCAATCAGGGCTGAGGTGAGGCTACTTGGGCCGAGAAGCCTGGATCATGCAATGGAGTTAGCCATTATGGCTGAAGATAAACTTCGGCTGGGCCATACTGCTGAAAAGAACAAGGGTGGGCCTTCAGTCATTAAACAACAGCCCATCTCATATTACCAACCTAAAAACCCAACCCATAGCCCAAACACTTTTCCCAACTCATTTACCACGCCAAATCCCACCCTTACCCAGAACAACGTAACAAACCGACAACTAGCCCTCACTCCCTACAACCCGAAAACAACCACACCCCCACCTACCCAAGGAGGAGTCCGGCGACTCTCCGAAAAAGAACTTCAATTTCGACGGGAAAACGGTCTATGTTTCCGTTGCGACGGAAAATGGGCCCTAGGGCACCGATGTCAGCAGAGAGAGCTAAGTGTGCTAATCGCGGAGGACAACGAGGAGGAAGAAGGGGAGGCAGCCACCAGGGAAGAAGAGGTGCCACCATCACTTGAGGTAAATACTGTGGAAATTTCATTAAATTCGGTGGTAGGCTTAACTAATCCTAAAACTATGAAAATGATGGGGAAAATTAGGGATTGTGAAGTAGTCGTGATGGTGGATCCCGGTGCCACCCACAATTTCATTTCGGTGGCCACCGTGGAGAAGTTGGGTTTGGCAGTGGAGAACGGTGAAGAATTCGGGGTGACCTTGGGAACCGGTTCGGCGGTGCAAGGGAGAGGAGAATGCAAGGGGGTGAAATTAGAGTTGCAAGGAGTGGTAATTGTGGAGAATTTTTTCCTGTTATGGTTGGGGAATTCAGACCTGATTTTAGGGGTCTCTTGGTTGGAGAAGTTGGGAGCTGTAACAACAAACTGGAAGTCTCAGATTATGAAGTTTCAGGTGGGAGGGAACTCGGTCACGTTAAGGGGAGATCCTTCCTTAGACCGAACCAAGGTATCACTTAAGGCTATGTTACGCACCTTGCGCAGCGAGGGTGGTGGTGTATTGGTAGAGCTGAATCAACTATTCAGGTGGGAGGGAACTCGGTCACGTTAAGGGGAGATCCTTCCTTAGACCGAACCAAGGTATCACCTAAGGCTATCTTACGCACCTTGCGTAGCGAGGGTGGTGGTGTATTGGTAGAGCTGAATCAACTAGAAACTCCAGGATGCGAGACCGAGAGTGACATCCCTGAGATTCCAATGCAGCTAAGGCCCTTAGTGGATGAGTTCTGGCCCGTTTTTAATATGCCCATGGGTTTACCCCCCATTCGAGATCGGGACCATGCCATTAATCTCCCGGAAGGCAGCAACCCGGTGAGCGTGAGGCCTTACCGGTATCCCCAAATACAGAAAAACGAGATCGAAAATCTGTTGAAAGAGATGTTAGCGGCCGGGATAATACAAGCTTCCTCTAGCCCCTACTCTAGCCCGGTCCTTCTAGTGAAAAAGAAGGACGGATCATGGCGATTTTGTGTTGACTACCGAGCTTTAAACAAGGTCACAGTTCCGGATAAGTATCCGATTCCCGTGATTGACGAACTCTTAGACGAGCTTCAGGGGGCAGCCGTGTTTTCGAAGCTTGACCTCAAATCCGGGTACCACCAAATCCGAATTAAGCCAGAAGATGTTCCAAAAACAGCTTTTCGAACTCATGAAGGGCATTACGAGTTCCTAGTGATTCCCTTCGGTTTGACCAATGCGCCGGCAACATTCCAATCATTGATGAACGACGTGTTCCGGCCATTTCTTTGTAAGTTCGTCCTCGTCTTTTTTGACGATATTCTGATTTACAGTGGAGATGAGCAGTCCCATCAGCATCATGTTAGGCAGGTTTTGGAGATTTTAAAGCATCACAAGTTGTATGCCAACCTCAAAAAGTGCGAATTTGGGAAGGCTCAAGTCGCATACTTAGGGCATATAATCTCAGCAGCCGGGGTTGCGGTGGATGAGGAGAAAGTGAAGGCCATGGTGGAGTGGGAGGAACCACGCAACCTTCGACAACTAAGGGGGTTCCTCGGTTTGACCGGGTACTATCGGAAATTTATAGCTAATTATGCCAACATAGCAAGGCCCCTCACTGAGCAGTTAAAGAGGGATAATTTTGGGTGGAGTGACGAGGCCACCAGGGCATTTCAACAGCTTAAAAACGCCATGACTGAAGCTCCTGTGTTAGCTATGCCCGATTTCTCCCAAGGCTTCATTGTGGAGGCTGATGCCTCGGGGTTCGGCCTTGGGGCAGTGCTCATGCAGGGCAGCGACCAATAGCGTTTTACAGTCACGTTTTGGGCCCCCGGAATCGTCTCAAATCAGTCTACGAGAAGGAGCTCATGGCAATAGTGTTGTCGGTGCAAAAGTGGCGTCACTACTTGTTGGGTAGGAAATTTGTGATTCGGACCGACCAACAAAGCTTGAAATATCTCATGGAGCAACGGGAAGTCGGGGCCGAATATCAACGATGGGTAAGCAAGTTGATGGGTTTCGAGTTCGACATTCACTACAAGCCCGGTTCTTCCAACCGTGTGGCGGATGCACTCTCACGAAAGTCTACAGGTGAGGTTGGGTTGTCACCACCATGATTTCTTCAAGCGGACTTAGTTGGGCCACAATAGCAGGACAATTGAAGGATGACCCCTTTATTCAGCACATGGTCACAGAAATTACCCAAGGAGACAAGTAACATGTGGGATATACTGTAGACAAAGGAAGGCTGATGTACAAGGGTCATTTGGTTCTTCCTCCGACATCTTCTCTCATCCCCCATATGCTGAAGTTTTACCATGACTCTCCTATCGGGGGGCACTCCGGGGAATTGAAAACCTATTTGCGGATAGCAACGGAATGGTTTTGGCCGGGTATGCGTAAGACCATCACAAATTATGTCCGAGCTTGCCGTATATGTCAACAACAAAAGGCCACAAGCCAAAGTCCGGCGGGACTGCTGCAACCTCTCCCGGTCCGGCTCAGGTTTGGGAAGACCTAACTATGGATTTCATAGAAGGCTTACCCCGGTCGAAGGGGGTAGACACGGTGTTGGTAGTGGTGGACAGGTTCACTAAGGCCGCCCATTTCATGGCTTTAACCCACCCATTCACAGCTCTCACAGTGGCTGAAATATTCCTCAAAGAAGTGGTCAAACTTCATGGGTTTCCCGCTTCTATAATCTCAGATCGTGACAAGGTGTTCATGAGTAATTTTTGGCGCGAGTTGTTCAGATTACACGGTGGTACTCAATTGAGGAGGAGCACAGCTTACCATCCCCAAACGGATGGCCAATCTGAGATTGTGAACAAGTCTTTAGAGACCTACCTACACTGCTTTATAAACGGACAGCCACGGACATGGGCACGCTGGTTGGCTTGGGCAGAATACTCATATAATACATCCCCACATGTATCCACAGGAATTTCTCCCTTCAAGGCTGTTTATGGGCGAGACCCTCCTCCCTTGGTTAGGGTGAGTCATGGACAGACCACTGTGGATTCCTTGGAAGCACACTTACAAGAAAGGGACGCGATTCTTGACGAACTTCGTGTTCATCTCTTGCGTGCACAGCAGCGTATGAAGCATGGTGCTGATGCTAAGAGGAGGGAGTTACAATTGCGTGAAGGAGAACTGGTGTACTTAAAGCTGCAGCCATACCGTCAAAGGTCCCTAGCAAAGAGGCCATGTGAGAAGCTAGCCCCTCGCTTCTATGGGCCTTATAAAGTGGTGCAACAGATTGGTCCAGTGGCCTACAAACTTGAACTGCCACCAACGAGTAAGATTCACCCGGTGTTTCACATATCACAACTGAAGAAAGCCATTGGGATCAATGCAGCTACACATGTACTACCACTACAAATCAGCCCAGACCTGGAATTAGTGGTAGAACCCGAAGAACTGTTGGGAGTACGTACTGCTGCCAGTGGACAAGAAAGTGAATTGGAGGTTCTCATTAAGTGGAAAGATCTCTCGGACTATGAAGCAACATGGGAAGATTTCTCTTCTATTCAACAGAGATTTCTGAATTTCCACCTTGAGGACAAGGTGAATGCTTGGGCAGCGGGTAATGTCATGCATCAGCCTAAGCCCCCCATTCGTTTCACATATGCAAGGCGCAATAAGGGAAAGGGTAGTATTGGAATTCCGCCTGAAGTCAACTAGAGAAAGATTATGGAGAGAATGTGACGTGGTAGATGGTGACGTGGAGAATAACGTTGGGGAATTTGTTAGAGGTCAGATGGCAGCAGGATTTTAGCTGGAATGTCAGAGGGGTAGTGGGAGAAAATATCTAGAAAGTCCTATAAATAGAGGAGTGGAAATCAGTGTAGATATCATCTTGAAAATTGAAGTAATCATTTGTAATCATTGGAGTTTTTCTAGCTACTCGAAAGCTAAGAAAGTTCTGTTCTTTGCACTGAAATACAAGAATTAATCTTTCCTCTTCAATCTTGTGTGTAATTCTTTCTGTGACTAACGTTTGTGAGCAGCAAACTGACCTAGACCATAACACACTTGCATCATGGTGTTGTCACTTGGAAGAGTGTATTTCCTTAGAGGGTGAGAAGAGCAGAAGTGCAGAGCCAAACAACAAGGATAGCCGAGAAATGGCTCCTGAAGGGAGCAAAATGTCCTCAGACATGTGCAGACTCAAGCTAGCTATCCAGTCTGGTCTACATGGAAAAGGAAAATTGGCAGTAACTCTAAAACCTAGATATCCAGCGAGTCTCCCGTGACCTGGTCCCAGAAATAATTACTATCTCATCAAGGAAAAGGGATGTCCTTTGAAGAGTCTTACCCAATAAATCCTCAAAGACAACTGCAATGAACTGGTATTAAGGGGAGGTGTGCTTTAAGCATTATCTTTATAAGTCGGTTATGGGTAACTTAGAGAAAAGGTTAGGGAGTTTGCCAGAGGAAATCAGAATATATATTGATAGTTAGAGAGAGGGGAAGCATGTTGAGAATTGATTAGTGTTTTAGTGAGCTTTTAAGAGTTTGTTTTGGAGAGAATCAAGCCTCTCAAAAGCTTGAATTATACTTCGCTGTAATTTCAGTTTAGTAAGCAAATCTTAATCTTCTTTCTTACTGATGCTTAAGCTGTGTGAACTTTTCATAACAACTGCTAATGAATAGAGCGGCTGTTGGTTCTAGAACCGCATTGCATTATGTATTTCAATTTCTCAGTTCTCTGAATTGGTACTTATTTGACATTCTTTTGTCGTCGTCCTAGCCATAACATGGCTTCAGTCTGATTAAACTCCACTCTAAACACCTTCTGGTTTATATACTAGATAGAAAGAAATTTCTTGTTTCTTAACCTGCTTTCCTCGCCTCCAAAAGTATGTCATATGCCTCTTTTAGTTTTTCCTTAAAATGTCATGACATTCCAGAAAAACTTAAGGAACAGATAAGCGATGGTAGTGCCTGAACAACAGCATTTACTACTAGATTTTAATTTGCTTATCATTGCCACCAGAATTAAAGATAGTGATTCCCTAAAACAGACTGCATTAATAATTAAACAAGCCAAAAAAACTTTTGACTGTGAGGTAGGTGGCACAATCAATTCATATTTAATATGTTAACTGCGCATCAACACTAAGACTAAGAGCCAACGACAACAAGAGCCAACCATCATAATTCGCTACTGTGACAAATGAAAAACGATACTGCTAGAAGAGTAATGAAAAGAAGTCTTACACAATATCAGGGTTGAATTGCTGAAGCTCGCTCTCGTTTGCAGATTCCCATGGCAGATGAATGCATTGCACCTACGCCAAATAGTATGAAGAATGATCGCTAAAAACACTACACTGTTGAATCAACAATACAGCTACCAGACTTGACATTTCAAGCATGCTTACAAATGGATTATTGTTTGGAAAGTATTTGTTTTTTTTTAAATAAAAGTACTGCATTTGGGTAAGGAAATAACATAAATTTATTTGTAAGTGTTGTATTTGATATCAAGGACTAGAATATAGCAAAAGACCTGTACTTCTTATATGATAATCGCAACTGAATTATAATATAAATCAGCTCGAATTATGCTTTAAAAACTCCCTCCGTCCTCAAATAATTGTTCTATATACTATTTTAGTCGGTCCATAAATTAACAATCGTGTTACCTTAAATGGAAAATTCACCTCACCCAAACCACTTAACCTATGTAATGTCTCTCTCTTCATATTTATATGATATGATGTGGGACCCTCTACTAACTCTTTCTCTTACTAAATCAACTTTTTATTCTTAATTTAACTCTAGCCACCCAAAACTTACACTACCCTACTATCTACTCTTAATATGTTTGCCCAAACCTAAGAGGACAATTTATTGAGGACAGAGGAGGTGAGATCTATATGTCATAAACTCATAAAACCTTTATGTGAGAATATACGAAAGAAAAAAAAGAATAATGTCACACAAGTATTCCCTTTGTCTAACCTTGTTTTCTTTATTTTAAGAAAATACAGAATAGTAGCTGATATTGAGAATGATCTCCAAGCACTTGTTTTCTTCAGCGGCAAAATTATCATGGCAAATCCCAGCAATCAGCTTGGTGGAATACTATTACCAAATTGAAAAAGTATTGATCATAATATGCCTTGTATGATCCTACAAACCAAGAGCTGCACAGCATCCAGTTCATGGGTGACAGATAAAACTCATACTAATGACTTTATCATGTTCATGCCACAGCCCACAGGCCAATCTCCCTCCATTCAATTATCACGCAAAATCCCAGCAATCAGCTTGGTGGAAACACTATTATTGAAAAAGTGTAAATCATAATCATGCTCACGAGATCCTACAACTTAAGAATTGCATAGCATCCTGTTCATGGGTGACAGTCTGACAGATGAAACTCATACTAACGACTTTATCATGTTCATGCCACAGGCCAACTCAGGTCCATTCACACTGATTTTACTAGTTGATTCCTCACAAACTATGTTACCCCGACACCCTCTTCCACCTCGAGTGTCGCGTGTCTACTCGACACGACGCGCGACACGCCTGGGAATGGGTGTCGATACGCGTATCCATAAAGTGTCGGCAATCAAGGGTCGAGTTTGGTAGAGGAGGAGAGAAAATTTCAGATCTAGGGTTCAAATGGTAAACCCTAGATCTGGAAATTGGATATATAATTCACCAAATCAAGAGCTAAATTGTTGGGGCTTTTATTGAGGAGGATGAGGCGAGTCTGTTGGTGTGATTTTTAAGTGTTGGGCTGCCGGATTTTTTTTCCAGCGAGAGCAGATGGTGGCGATGGTGCCATGGTCATGCATCTTCAGTCTTCACTCCTCTATATTTGCTGTTTCTCGAGTGATTGATTGAGTAATGAGTTGGTGGGTGATTTTTTTTTTTAATAAAAAATTAAGGGGGCGTTTGGTATGGGGTATTTAGGAAAGGGTAAGAGAATCAACTGGGCTGATTCCCTTAGATGTTTGTATTGTCATTTTAATCATTCCATTTACCCTCTCCTTACCCCCAAACTCCTCTACTCTGATTCTCCACCTCCCCCTAGGTATTTCAATTCCCTTTCCCTAAGCCACCAATACACCACTGTACACCCACTGTCCAAAGCACTCCACCACTACCAGCACCACTCCACCGCCGCCACCCTCACCAGGTCCATTACCGCCACCCTCACCGGCACTGCTCCACCATCGCCACCCTCACTGCTACCCTCACCGGCACCACTACTACCCTCACCAACACCAACATCGCACCATCACTAACATCGCACCATCACTTACCAAACCATCGCCAGCAAAATACTAACCACCGCCCCTAACTTACCAAACCACAACCAAAACCCTACTCACCATCCACGACACCCCACCTAAGTCGCTGAAAAGACCACCCGTAACTTACCAAAACATCACCAAACAAGACGAAAGATCCAAGGGAAGAAGAGAGAGAAAAGAAGCGCCGTAAGAGAAGGAAAGGGGACGACGGCGTCGGAAGTAGGGAAGGGAGTCGGCGGCGTCGGAGAAGGGGGAACGTGACCCGACAATGTTGTTTAATTTGAAACATAATGGTGGTGGTGGTGGTGGTGGTGGTGGTGGTGGTGGTGGTAGAGGGGTGGTTATATATTAGGGTTTACTTTACCTATTTTGAAACAAACAACCTACTAAATTTAAGGGTTTTGCTTTCTATTTTTCTCCTTTCCCTTTCTTAAACCCTTTCCCTTTCCCCTTTGCGAACCAAACGGCCCCTAAAAGTTAGTGGGTGAAATAAAGTTACACTTTTCAAGTTCCTCTTTCTTGCTTTTTTGACTTCTTGACTCAGTCTTTTGCCAGTAAGTTATAGGTTGATTTTCAAGAAAGTACAAGTGTAGGTCCCAAGGTAAAAAGAAAACAAGAAAGTCACAAAGAAAGGAAAATAATAAATATTTCAACATTATTTACATTTTAGAGGAAGAAACTGATTCTTAGTCTTTTTTTTTTCTAAACTTGATACTTATAAGAAAATAATAATTTCTTTTCCTTTTTTTATGAAAAAAATAAGTGTCCGTAATTTTTTTTCGACACTTTAATTGATAGACGTGTCGAAAAAATTGGTCAAGACACTCTCTTGACCGTGTCGGAGTATCGGCCAAATTTTTGGAGTAGAGTGTCGGATCCTCCGATCCCTACTCGGATACGACACCCGTATCCGTGTCGGAGTAACATAGCTCACAAACATTAAAAAAACCAAGAACCAACAGAAAGTTAGAAATTGTTTTTCCGTGAAGCTCTGCATCAAATGCATAGAGATAATGGGTAATTTGGACATTCATTCTGAAATAACAAAGCAGAGAAGGGAAAATGATCATATATGGAGTACATGCCTATATGGTGCTAGTATGCAAAACAGGAGTATAAAATTAAAAAATGTAAAAACAACTCCTACTTCATTCACATATCACTTGAAGCTCTTAGATGCCTCATAACTGCATGGGGCAGCACAGATGGTGCAAAATTTAAAAAAAAAATATCTCAAGAAGCAACCTCACAGGCTATTGATTGCTAAGCTACTCTTATTGTTGACATAACCTTGACATGGATGAACCCACTGAAACTGGATCATAGAAATTGACAGTAAAGGCAAAGAAGCCAACAAGCTAGCTACATTTGGAGCATTAAGTTTTAAAAGGTGTACTTCCACAAATTAAATACAGAAGCCAGAAAGATCTTATTAAAGCTTACCAAATATGAGCTACTTGTACTTTGATCTAAAGAAGAATCAAATTTTGCAATCTCATTCATTTCCAAATTAAGCTTCAAATTCGCCAAACTTGATGAATCACCATCACTCAAAATCACCTGAATTAAAGCATGAAAACAAGAATCAAATACTCAGAGTATGTAAATAATTCTCTTCTAAAAAGGCTATTTAATGGAAATAATGACTGACGGAAAGAATCAACACCTAGGGAAAAGCAGGCTCAGGAGACCAACAAGTCATCCTCAAAGACAGAAGGCAAAGGAGAGCTTGCACAACTAAAAAACATCACATCGTAAGCCAGAGACATTACAATACGAAGTTCAACGAGTTCACATTCAAAATCAATTAAATTACGAAAATATTTACTAAGTGGTGAAACAGAAGACACCGAAAACATTGAGAAAATGGGGTAAAATAGTAGAAAGGGAGAGGGACAATGACAACAGTCATATATATAGTGAGTTTAAAAACAGGAGAGAAATGCAAAAAGTAAAAAGGAAGACAGCAGATGAAAACTGCAATGAGCTAGTAATAAGTAACTTCATTACGAGTTAGAAACTTCATTGAAAAAGTAAGGTGCTATTGATGAGTTTAAGAAGTAATATATAGCTCCAAGACCCAACAAGAGAAGACAGGTGCAACAAGGAGAATCAAGCACCCAAATTCCACCGGATCCCACCTACCCCCATGTGATTTTCAAAGATTTTGCTCACAAGGAAAGGTTTGCAAAACTCAAATATCGTACTATTTCCCCTACCCAATTTGTATATTCAAATTGTTTGCATGTTCTTGGTATTTATGCTGAAACTAAAGAACTGTTTGAAAAATTAGGAATGGGAAAACGTTTGGCATATGTTTTATTGGACTTTTGCAAACCTCACATTAGAATTTTTTAGTTCTCCACAAGTTGGCAAAAATAATCATACTATCCGGTCCCGCCTTTTAAGTGAGGATCGGAATTTGACTTTAGGGCAATTAGGTGCAATATTTGGACTAATTGTTGATGGTGAGACTCGAGCCCCCCCTAATGTTGGTACTGCAACCCTTTGGAAAACATTTATTGGGGATTATGAGTGTAATACTCAGCACATGTCCGCTGGCCACTTGCATTTCCCTTGTCTTTGCTACTTACAACGAATCTTGGCTTGGACTCTTTTTGGGTGTCTTTGAGAGGTTGACCCTTTACTAACCTTCTTAGGCCAAGAGAAGGGTTAAGGTTAGTAAAGGGTCCTCCTCTGAGGCCCCTTCTACTATCTCCAATCCCCCACCCCTTTATGCTCTCCAATTCTCAAATGTGCCCCAAAGGGAGATTTATTACACGGCTTTCTATCCGGACACTTCGTCCGACGAAGTTCTATGACTCCAGCAACTATCTTAATATCGACTCAATAATAAGAGAAATGGCAAGTAATCTAGAGTTGTCGGACTTCCTCGCCGTGCAATAATCTACTTATGATCAACTAACTTTAGAACTTCTAAGTTCGTTGAACATAAGTAAGCATTAGGACACCGGTGCTTTGACTATAAAATGTCGACTTTTCAACAAAAGTCAAAACATTGTCCTTTGAGGAGATTTGTGATGCTTTTGGGATGGATCCCCGTAGCTCTTGTTATGCTCCCATAAAGGAGCATTAGGAGGTGTACGATGAGCAAGTATGGTAGGCCAAAATCATCGATGGCATCACGCAATTTCGGACGAACTCGTCCAAGGCTTCAGAGATCATCCACCCCACCCTTCGCTACTTTCGTAGGTTGGCCATTGAGGAAGGAAGACTTCTTGTTCTTTGGTTGGCCACTGAAGGGAATCACCTTGGAGCTCGAATTAACTTTACCTACCTTTTCCTTCACTGGTTGCAAGAAATCCGAGACGGTGCTAAGGTGTCCGGGGAGATCATTTGTGGTGGAATGATCACCCGAATGGCGAAGTACCCAAACTTGGACGAAGACCTGGCGCGCTTGGAATAAAGTGCGCCTTATATTGGTCAGTCCGAGTTGTTGGAGGGTCAAGCCTTGCTGTAGATGAAATTTCTTCACAGCTATCAGTGTAATTGCATCTGGCTTGAGCGGAAAAAACCCTACTTTTATGTTTCAAATGAGTTCATTTGGAACCTGCCTACTGATTGCCCTAACCGATGGCAGGTTCTTGCTACCCACATTGACCCTCAGCACTGGTTTGCTAATGAGTTGACCTATCTTCAGCTCATCCCCGTTGAGAAGGCACCGAGGGTTTAAAGAGTCGAACGTCGCACTCCCGTGAGTGAGGAGGGCGGTTATTCATCCTCACAGTCCTTCGATATGGCTTCCATTATGGCGGCCATATTCCCAAATGCAGATCACCCACAGATCATGGATACTCTTCGGGGTATCCAGACCAACCTTGACCATGTGTCTAGGGTGGCTTGGCGAAGTCATCTCGCCAAAGTCCAATCCGGATACGAGCCTCCCTTTCCTAACCACCCCCATTACCCTCCGCATTTGACCCTAGTGAAGCGCCATTTACGGATCCCCCTTCTTCCGTTGTCCAAGAACAACACCCACTGCAAAGTCACAATGGCCTTCACTATAGGGGCAGAAGACAGAAGTATGGGTCATTTTCAAAATCAACATCTTAATGAAGTAAATCCATCAATGGTTTGGGTATTTGAGAAATGTCCTTGATAAAACACCAGTAAAAACTCGTATGTCCAAGGAAAGTACGCACTCCCGTCACCGAGTTCGGCGGGGGAAGTTTCTCAATAACTGAAACTTTTGCCAGATTAACTTGAATGTCCAGCTTTCATATTTTATGTTCAAGGACAATGCCTTCTTCGACCATAAAGTGACAATTCTTCCAGTTTAAGACAAGGTTCGTAGTTTGACACCTTTTTAACACGCTCTTAAATTTAGTAAGACATGTCTAAAGACGAACAACACACACTAAATCATCCATGAACACTTCAATTGAATACTCTAGCATGTGATTGTCGTCACACACTTTTGAAAAGTAGATGGAGCATTACACAAACCAATGTGTATCTTTCGGTATGCAAATGTCCCATAAGGATAAGTAAAGGTGGTTTTCTCAATTGGTGTTTTGAGGCCTTAGGATAGATATTGATCACATTTATGCTTTGGTATTTTGGTGGTGACTTGATGATGATTATTCATTGATCTTGGAGTTTTGAAGCCTTAGAATAGAACCGATAGATATTAATCATATTTATGCTTTGGTATTTTGGTTGCAAACATTCTTAAACGAATTTTGAACCCATTTATCATCTCCATGAATCATTTTAATTTCTAGGCCATGATATTGGGTAGAAATTAAGGGGATCCTTGTATTTGGGATTTTCCGCGCTTATTTGATCTCTTAATCAATTAATTAAACACCATTCGAGAGAGGATTTAGTTAATTGATTAAGCAATTAATCTTGGAGACCATTTGAGAGAGGACTTGAGTATTTTAGAGGAAAGCTAAACCTTGCATAATTATCGCTTTTAAATACGCAATTGCATTAATAATCATTTTTCTAGTTCGATTCATACTAATAGCCTTGACCCTAGTGTTCTCCTCATTGATATTTACACTCATATTTTATTTGCTAGTTTTGTGTGATCTTAATTAGCTCATATTCTACATTTCTTTTGAGTTTACTCACTTTACTTTTGAGAAGTACCAAGAAGGATGTATAAAAATATGAGAGAGAAACTGAAAAGGTGGAAAAAGAAACTGAAAAGTGAGAGAGTAAAACTAAAAAGTGGGTAAAATTATTACAAAGTGGATGGCATGGGTGGAAAAAGTGGAGAAAGTAGATGAGACATATTACCAAGAATAGAAAAAGCAACAATGCGTAGATTAAAAAGAAACTGACCATAAAGAAAAGTATGTAGATTAAAAAGAAACGAAGGGAGTATTTACAAAACCTATTTCAAAACCCCAAATTACCCTTCAATTTGGCAAGTTGAACTTGTTAGACTTTGATTAATCCCTTTTTTTGAGTGGATGGACCCTTGACTTACCTTTGCTACATATTTAGTAATTGCTTATTAGGAGTATAAATATAGTTTGAAAAGTGATTTTTGGTGCCTTAACGACACACTAAAAACCTCTTATCACTATCAAATAAATTTTTATCACAGTCTACCAAAAGGTAAAGAACTATTCTAAAATTTCTTCTAACCAAAAGGGAACATATGATAAAAATAATACCTGGGAGGCTTTGGCATGCTTAAGGCAGACGCCAACCAGACCTATACCAGAACCAACCTGTTTACATATAACAAACAAAGCAGTACAATCATTATCACCATCGGAAATCAGCACTAGCATATTCAAGTAATTGAAATATCTAAATGCAGCACAGAATAGATGCATTACTATAATATTATCTACTTAAATAGTATAGTTCAACAAGCCAAATTATGGCCAATAGACAAAAGCATGTCAAAAGTGATGAACAAATGTTACTATAGCATTTATATGACTTAATTTTCTGGCTGAAATCACTAAGTTGTACAGGATCCACCAAAAGTCTAATACATTTCAACATATAAACTTGTCCAAAAACATAGTACATCAAGACTAAAACTTCACCTCAAAACATATTTTCCTTGTAAAAACTTCCGGAAATGAAAGGATAAACTCCGACAGAAAAAGACTAGAAGGCCAAAGTGCACACCTACACATTTATTTACACAATTAGCTCAACTGGATACGGCAGGTGAACTACCTATCATTCTTGCACTGTCAGGACAAAAGAAAATTTTTTGTGCAGGACAAAACTAGATCAAACCACCAGCAAGAGTGAAGATTAAACACCATTTAATAAATACAACAAAGCTCAGTTCCTCATAGATCTGCAAGAACATTTTGCATGTCAAAATGTCAAAAGCACGTTAAGACTTGGGTCAGAGAATCATATAATACAACCAATGCAGACTAAAACGAAAATTAGATTAAGTTGAACAAATGCTTGAAATAAGAGCAATTTACATATAGTTGCAAGAAAAACAGGAATCGAAGTTACATAAAGGAAAAAACAAAGGTCCATATATTTTTTATAATATTCTAAAAACCTTTCAAATTAAAGACTAGACGATTTACACGATTATTGTGATAAAGAAAACGTCATAGTTCAAAAGTCCAAAACAACATATTGACACAAACTTACCCAGTGTCCCCTTGAAGCATATTGAGAGAACATCTCAATGGTACAACCATCTGCATTTGACCGGTGTGACTAGGCACTTGCATATATTCACACAGAGAGAAATAAAAATGATAACCAAACATTAGCTCAACCCACAAAAACCGACAAATTCGACACCTATGTAAATGGTCAAGAATTCTTACCATCATCAAAAAGAAACGTAATGCATTTCACAGTCCATAAATTTTGGTTCCCTGGTGCATCTTCCTACAAATTTAAATAGGTAGTATAACAACATGATACACATGATATATAAGAGCACGAAAATCGAGGGCTTTTCCATACAAAAAATTAACCCATAACCAACACTGACCTTCGAAGAAGCCATGTAATGAGCATACCGTTCATAAAATTCATCCAACACATCGCCACCAGTTAATTCAACTTCTTTAATGAGCCTTTTCAGAAAAACCTTCAAGTAAGATACATAACAGCACTCATCCTGCAATAATCACAAGCAGCCATGGATACTGGTATAGTGGTATAGCTATATATAATTTTATCCAATAAGGGAAAACCTCCAAGCATTGTACAAAATGTTCTGCAAGTCTGCTTAAGTCCACTAGTCAATCAATGCACACTTTTGAAGGAAAAAAAGAGGAATCCACCTGTATATTTAAAAAACTTATTGATTAGCTTTCCTTCCTTCTTTTAAGGCCAGTAATAGAGCATTACAACAAGATTTCCCATGGAGCAGAAAAACGATCAGCAAGTTATATTCTCAACAGAACTATTATGGTTTGCCGTTGCCACAAAAGTACGTCATATCATAAAATAAATTATGAGTTCAAGAAAAAACAGAGTTTTGAATTGGTTAAGATAGATATAATATTTAGGAGAAGTGAAAAAACAAGTTTGGTTTTCAATAAAATACATAAGAAAATAGTGAATACAAAAATAAAATAAAATCCTATATACTTCAAAAGATTATAATCTTTATATGACTGAATAAATTTCGAAATATGCTTTGAAACAAGATCCCTGTACATATGCTTATATCAAGTGTATTAAGTTCAAAATACAACAAATACGAATTACATTAGAAATAGAATACACAACTATAATACAATCAAAATTCTCCACATTACCCTATATATGATACAGAAAACAAATACAAACTGTACATTATAAGAATTACTTAATAAAAAATTAGTGAATAATAACGTCACATACATAACTTTAATTCTTTCTTTTGATTCCGAGCAACAAAAATCTAGTTCATTCAATTTTGACAATTGAAATGATTTCTACAAAAAAAAAAAAAAAAAAAAAAAAAAAAAAAAAAAAAAAATTCTATAGAAGATAACTTACACTGATGTTGTTAATGCAGTAAGTCCAAATGAACTTTTGCACGTCCTCGGAAATAGAGGCACCCCCACATTTCCTGAACAAGTATATAGGGGGGTAAATAAATTTTGTGCAATATGATTGAGATTTGGGAAGTATGGAGATAAAGGGGTATTTAGTTATTTACCTTGCTAAGGAAATTAAGGAATCGGATGGTTCCATAGAGAGAAAAGCTGAGAACAAATACTGCCGGTGAATGTCCAGCTTCGACATAACGAGGGCCAGGCCCTGGTGGTGCGACATGACCAATTTTCCTTCTTCAGAGAAACGCGGCAGCGCAGTGTATAAGGTTTTTAGGAGGGTTTAGTTTGGGGTGTTGAAAGAAGTTTCTAACTGTTACGAACAAGTATAGATCGCTAACTGTTACGAACAAGTAGGGGTGTCAAAACAGGTTCTCAAACAGGTTCTGGGTATACCCACGGTGAACCAGGTCAGACCCGGACAGGTCAGGATTCTGATTGTCAGTGCCCCAGGTCATGATTGGTCAGGTTTTGTTCAACTGGGTCGAACACATTTGAATCATTGGATTCCCGGTGCCGGGACAGTGCGAGCGCTCCATTTACAAGTCGATTCATTTCCGGATATGATCGCCCCTTGACATATTTTTTTGCCGGGTTTGCGCAGGTCGTATTAAGGTTTCATGTACGGTTGAGTTAAGCCAAATGTACTCGGGTTGAATTAGTAATGACCTTAGTTCGATCATTGTGAAACATCGGGTCCATTCGCTATTAAACGTCAACTCAACTTCGGGTAACTCTCGATCGGGCCATCTTGATTTTGTTATGGATTTTGTAAACGAATCATATTAATAAAAGTATTAAGATCGACATATATATACATATGTGTGTGTGCGATAAATATATGGATGACAACGAAAAACCAATAAAAACACTATATTGATTACCGTGATGTTTAGTGTATTCTCTTACTCAACTCTTATTTCGAATAATCAACTGCGTAAAACCACTCTAATGAGTAAAGGAGTAGAATGACTCTTCATATGTTTTAATATTATATATTATAACCAACGACAATAATAACGAGTAGACGATCAATTACAAACTTTATATAAATGATTTCTTATTATAAGCATTATGATTGATATATAAGTTTGTAAATAGTTATGATGGTAATGAGAATAATAATATTAATAAACATAAAACGACAATGATAATAGGTAAAAATACAAATAATAACAGTAATAGTAACAAGGCTAACAATAGCAATAGTAATACAAATAAGAACAGGAATACTAACAATAACAATATAAATACTAATATGTTGAATCATTTTAATATAAGGTTGATATCAAAATAATTGTAAAACCAATCTAATACTCTATTGATTATAAATTAGTATAACGACTCTTAATATGTTATAATATTATAACAAATGGCAATCATACATTCATATGTTTACAACGACGGTTCATATGAGGCCTAAGTGATTATAACCAGGGTTCATATGTTGCACAATAATAATAATAATAATAATAATAAATTATACTCCCAAATCATTATCCCCTATAAAAGCTAACCATAACTTATTAAAATAAGTTAACTGTTACCAAGTAACAACCATAAGTTAAGTAAAATAGTTAACAAGTACTTACTAGTTACTAAATAGTAACTTGTTAACAACCATATAGTTTAATACTAGTGTAAGATTATTAGATTAACAACCATAACACTCCCTTATCTTTATAAGTTATAAGATTATTTAAGTTCATTGTTTTTATGTAATACTATAGTTTAATACTAGTATAGTATTTATAGTCTTCTCTTAACTTTGTATGTATATGTGACTATATATGTTAGTACGATATAATAATATTGGAACCATTCTAACTAACGATAATAATAATGAGTATTATATATTAACTACGAGCATACGACCAATTACTGGATTTATATAAAATTTAAGTGACTCGATTATGGTAAGCATTATGATTCGAAATAATAATAATAAAATAACATGATAACAATAACAATAACAATAATAATAATAATAATAATAATAATAATGATAATAACAATAACAATAACAATAACAATAACAATAACAATAACAATAACAATAACAATAACAATAATACTACAAATATTAACAGTCATATTAATTGTTACTAATTGTTACTAAGTTCATAAATACTAATTACTAAAGATCGTAAGTTACTAAACCAAGACAACAACTACTAATCAATTCATGTGCTAGGTCATCAATCCATGTGCTAGGTTGTTCTATTTTTCTATTGGCTAAAGAATGATATAATGGATCATGAATTACAACCATTGATTTGAGAAGGATTAAAATCTAACCATTAATTGTATATTGAAGCATAAGAGAAGGAAAAAAATAGATGGGATCTAATCTCATCCGTTGATGATTTTGATCCAACGGATGAGATTAAATTTAGAAACCCTAACATTGTTAGGTATAAAAGAAGGGTGTTTGTTTCCCCCATATTTTTCATCTGCCCCCCGCCTCCCTCGAGCCTCGACCCTCCTCTGCTCCCTCAATCTCTCCTCTCTGCTCTCTCACGACTCTCAGATTCTCACCCTCTCTCCTCATCACCGCCACCATCGTTCTTCCCTATTTACTTCCCCAACAAACCCGAAGTTTCCACCGTCGTTCAAAACCGCCATCAACAACACCAATTTCTTCCTTCAATGGTTTCCCCGCCCTTCTTCTACTAATACGCCATTGTTTTACACTTCGATCTCCTCCGTTTTCAGCAACAAGAAAGCTCTGGTGTTGAGCAACACGGTAATGGGTTGTTTGGTAAAGTCGGGTTTTCTAATTCTGCTGAAGCTCAGAGTTTGAGATTGAAGCAATTTGAGTTGGAATTGGGTTTGTTGAAGGAATGTGAATTGCGTTTGAATATTTTATTTTTATTTTTATTTTTATCTACCCTTCATCTTCTAGTTAGGGTTAGAGTTTCTTTTTTCTATTTTTAATTTAGTTTGTTCATTATTCTAAATCGTTTCTTGTTAATGTATCACAGAAACATTGTAGAAATCTTTAACAAGTCTGATTTTTTTTAGATTTTTAATTTAACTTGTTTGGATATTATTTTTTAGATTTTTAATTCGTATATTATTATTTTTTGCGTACATTCTGCTGAATAATTGGGGATTTTGTAATTCATTTTTCTTGTTTTTATTAATTCATTTGTTCGTTTACTATATTTTTCTTTTTCATTTTTATTAATTTAATTGTACTATGATATGGTATGTAGAATTTCTATTTTTAGTAAAGTCATGCTATATATAATATACTAGTTTCAATGTTAAACTTTATTAAGTTTTTTTTGCTTTTGTTGTTCTTGTGGTTGTGGTCTTGTGCTGCTGCTTGTGGGATGGTGTTGTGCTTGTGGGATGCTGCTGGTGCTGTGCTTGTGGGATGCTGCATGCTGCTGTGATGTGCTCTGGAGACTGGAATGATGTTGTGTTGTGCTGTGTTGTGCTTTGGGATGCTGCTGTGCTGTGATGTGCTTGTGGGCTGCTGCTTTGTGCTTGTGGATTAAGATTCATTAACAACTCTAAAATAGAACTTAATCTAGTTTGTCTAGATAATGAGCAATGTAGTAGATTAATATGTTTAATAATTTATTTGTATGTGTATATTAGTTGGAGATTAATATATTGTTAATTGCTATTGTTTTATTCAATATCATAAATATTTGTCTCCACTCCCTTGACATTATATAACTCCTCACTTGATTTTGTATATATTTTCATTCAGTTTATAAAATTTTAAACAAGTACATAGCACATACAAAAATAAGAGAGCTTATTTGAGATTATAGTAATCATACAACATATGTTAAATAAAACAATACAAAACAATTGTATTCTTAAAATATCCTAAAACAAGTACATGATATTCAAAGTTTAACCCTTAAATTGAGAATGTAATTTAATTTTTTATTTAATTAATTATTAAATGTAAGCAATTTTTATAAATTAACATATTTAAATGATTTTGTAGATATAGAAAAATAAATGAATTTTAGTAATTTTGTTGAGTTTAATCGCAAATAAGTTGGTTTGAAAAATTGGATTAAATCAGACATATTTTGTTTTATCTGGTTCAAGATTTGAATGCAGGTTTGTGTGGTCAGGTCAGAATATAATCTTACTTGGGTGCTTGGGTCGGTCCAGGTAATACCAGGTCAGGTTTCGGTCAGGTCTGGAGATTGACCCTCACAGGTCGAACCAGGTTCAAGTCAGGTTAGTATCAGGTTGACCCAGCGGTCAGATCTGTTTCTGACACCCCTACGAACAAGTATAGATCGCTAACCGTTATGGCCCTTGAGGCTCAAAGCTTTACAGTTTACACCAATTCTTAATTGCAAACTAGTCGACTAGTGGTATTGGCGTCACCGATAGAGTCTCATCTCTTGTAACTTGTAAGAGATATTTCCCATTCCTACTCCATCTTTGCTTGTATCTTGATTATGTTGGGTAAGTAGTTCCGGTATCCAAAAGGAGTGTTGTATACAACTTATTTTTATTTATCTATATTTATTAAATTATATATAGTCCTTATAAACTTATTAGACCTTATTTTGAAGAGTGTTAGACTTATTTTTTGCTGAAATTAACTTATTAGTTCTTATTAGTCCTTGTATAAACTTTTTTTAAAAGGATTGGGAATAAGGTCAACAGAACAAGCCCTAAAATCTTAAGGTACTAACATTTTTTACGTACTTAAATAGAGGCAGGCTCTCCACTTATTGTCATAAAATTATTTTTAAACTATTAGGATATTATAGGATTAATAAAGTAAGGATAAGTCATATGTGTCTATAATGAACTTAGAAAATAGATGATATTACCCTCGATTCTCCGTACTTGTATAATGTTTACTTTTTTCACATATGTCAATATACCATTTTATTAGTTGGTATGTTTACTTATATAAACAATCAACGAACAGAGTTAGGAGTTTAGAAATTTTTGGTTCAGGAGCATGTTCACTCACTTCAAGATTTGGTACCAAATTTGGTAGATATAACAAACTAATAATTATTTGCTCACGTATTTTTTTTTGTTGTTTCATGACTTTCCATCTTGGGTATTTCCAAATAGTATTATCAATAAGCACATTGATATGGCATGTCACCTTCGCTCAAAACTAAACCTGACAAAACTAACCTAATCGACCCAAGACCTTTTCTAGACTCAAACATAATCACCTAAAGTTTACCATTCCCAAGACATAATATGACTCAACTCGATCGGAATCTGCCAAACTTGAGATTGACCCAAATTATAATGAGACACATTAGAAAAGTAATAAAATTCGAAATTTTATTTATTTATCTTATATTTTACAAAACATTTTCCTATATAATATCTTATTAGTACTTTATATTGTGTTATATTATAATTATTTAATAATCATTATTTAATTACAATATTTAGCATAGTTTTATTAATTTATTTTGATTTATATATTTAATAGTGACTTTGCATGAAATTTGACATGCAAAATCCGACATAAATCCAACCTACAAACTCAGTGACTTGCATTCAAACAATCGGGTAATAAAAAATGATTTCCCTCTTTATTAGAAGATCGAGTATGGTATCATGTTGGAGTAAACCACCAATTTTTGTACTTTAGGTCTCTATTGGTAAAGGAACCAAGGTGAGGTTTCAATTGGTGAAAAACTTAGGCTCCTTTTGGTAGGGCGTAAAACATTTTCCTGTAAAACTGTTTTCCTCAATTTCCAATTTTACATTGTTTGGTATGCAAAGGAGTGTAAAACCATTTTCCTTAGGAGTCAAATTGTTCTCCTAATGATGGAAAACCATTTTCCCTTCAAAATAGATGGAAAACCATTTTCCTTCCTTTATCTTATCTCTCTTGTACACTTATCTCACTACCTCCTTACCTTCCCTTTCATTTTCCTTTCTTTTCATCCATTTTCTTACATGGAACCAAACAACGGAAAACTAATTTTGGAATTGTGTTTTCCATTGTAAATTGTTTTCCATGAAAATCATTTTACACTGAAAATGTTTTACACCCAACCAAACGGAGCCTAAGGTGAGGTTTCAAATGGTGAAAAACTTAAGGTGAAGTTTCAAATGTGTCGTGAACTCTCTCATCTACCCACTCAATATTTTGTTTGTCAACTTATTACTTCCTTCAGTATGTGTTAAAAGTCAATGTAGTGATACTTGTGGGATCGATGGAGTAGTAAACTTTGTGATTGGTTAGTTAAACATCACTCCCTCGTTCCTATTAGTTCTTCATATCTACAATCTTTTTTGAAAAAAAAAAGGTCAAAGTAGGAAGAACAAATAGGAATAGAGGGAGTAGTATTTTCTAGCTAAAAAGTTTTTCACTTGAAGATCCATTTTTAAAGAAGTAACAGAGAATCAAGTGATAAGTTGGTACTCAGCTTACCTCACAACCCCGAGTGGTAGGGGGATCGATTCTCGTGGGTGACAAAAAGGGGTGTATCTTTCCTATGGGCTTGAGCCTGTACCTGAGATAGGGATGTCCGGCCAAAAATCCTTGTACCATGTGAAAAAAAAAATTAAGAAGTAATAAAAGTTTTTTGGTTAATTAGATTATAAAAAATTTCAATTTCCATGGAATGTTTTACTACTTGCTTAGGTCCCTTAGGTAAGTTATTTCCTTCATAATATGCAACTTCCTATATTTTGTCAACCAAACACCTCATATTATTTTAATCGGTTAGTCTATTTTATAGTTCTTTCATTCATCTAAGGGTCTATTCTGTTCAACTTATTTTGTCTTATCTTATCTTATCTTATCTTATTTTATCTTTATCTTATCTTATTTTTATCTTATCTTATCTTATCTTATTTTATCTTATCTTATAAGATAGTTTATTGAGTGTGTCTAACATCTTATTTTATCTTATCTTATAAGATTTTATATAAGTTGAACAGAACGGACCCTAAGTCAGATACATGTGTTTTTCTCAGTCAACAATGCACATTTTGACCATTTATATCTTCATTTATGCACAAGTAAAAATTATAAAAAAAATTAATATTATAAAAAATATACTTTAAAACAAAGTTAGCAAGATCTCACATAGTGCTAATTTTCTTCAATATATTTGACCTCATAAATAATTGGAAGCAACTTAATAAAGAATGAAGATAATAGGAAGTTACTTTTCCATTTTTTTTTGGTTTAATCAAAGAAATACCTAGATGAAGCAAGAGGAAAGTGTGTATTCATCAATAAAGAAGGGAAGAGGTTACTGCTAGAAGGAGTAGACGAGGAACTCTTTAGAATGTCGTTGCCAACAAAGAAAAAAAATCATAAAAATGTAAAATTAAGGTATATGTTCATGTTCGTATGAGTTATGATCTTATAAGAGCATGTGTAATGGTAAATGTATCTCCATGGGTTTCTTGTGTCTCTCCACTCTCTCACTCATTTATTACTAGAATTATATGCACGCGATGCATGCGTTAATTTCAAAACTTGTTATTCTATTATATACTCCATCCGTACTATAGTTATGATTACACTAAAATGTGAAAGATTAATAGTTAGATGAATTTAGATACATTAATTCGCTAATGTAAAAACTAACAAAGGTTGTGAGTGAATTTTTATATTAATATATTGTGAATGAATTTGGAACAAAAGGAATAGACTTAATGAGTTGGTTTGACTGAATTAAAGAGGATCAAAGATAATGAGTGTCTACCATCTTCTCTTATTAAAAAAAGGTCAATATATTTTGTCCATTTAATTTTTTTATTGAAATATTTGATGCATATACGGTTTTTAATTTATTTAGAATGGCAAATTGAAATGAGAAAGGGGTTTTAAATTGGTTTTTTTTATAATTTTTTTTATTCCATTAAATCATTAAGGATAATTTAGTATTTTTAGAAGGGGACACCATCTTCCTCCTCCCTTCCTTTATATAATAGAGATATTTCTTTCTTGATCCACGTTAAAAAATATGAACAATGGTATTTTTTTTCTCCAACAAACTCTCCAGACTCTATGTGGTCCCATGGCAAAAAAAATAAAGGACACATGTCATCATTCATGCTCATAAATAAGGAAAGGCTCTCCATCTATTTTCAAGATATTTCCATGGAGATATGGAGGGCATGAAGTACCATCCAAGAGTCTCATTGTTGGGGTAGAACAAGCTCTCCATGTTCATCTCTTCTTAAAGAGCCTTTTAAGAACCCATTGTATATGCTCTAAATGGGGACGAATTTAAAACATTCAAAGCCAAAATATAACATAGAAAGTTTTATTTGGAGAAATTGAGACATAACTACTCTTCAGAGGAAGTTTTATTTGGAGAACTTAGGATATAAAACTACTCTTCAGTCTTCAATTTATTGGTTGAAAGAGTAAACACTTAGGTAGGGGAACGTCAGGTCTCTGCAGCATTAAATACGTTTAAATACGTACGATAGTCTATTCATCATTTTTTCTATAAAGGTAAGAAGAATGGAGGTTAGGAGACCCTCCGCACGAAGGGAGCTTCTTCCTTATCGTTTACAAGAATAGTATGAAGGGTCGAATGTAGGGATGGCAGTGGGTAATGAACCATACCCGGATCAGATTCTTTTTTAGCGGACCTGGATCCTCAAATTTTGGATCCGGGTAGGATCTGGAACCTCACTGTTGAGAACGGGTCTGGATCGGGTCCCAAATTATTATCCGAATTCGTTTACCCGTTTTTTTTAAGTTAAAATTAAGAGGTAAAAGTTAAAACCCTAAATTCAATCAAGTCAAGCACTCAAGCGCCGTTTACTTCACTTTCACTCCCTCGTTTCACTCTCTGCCTCTCTTCACTGAGTCACTCATTCCTCTCCCTTCACTGATTCCGACACCGGACCACCACGCCAGAAGTCTTTCTGACCACCGAGCAGTCGCTGATTCAGCCAGAGCACTCCCCTCTCTTCACTGATTTCCGTTTGTATTTCCTTTTGCTCCAGTTAATATGTAATTGCAGCACCATATGTAGTTCCTGTTCAATGCCGTTTTTATTTCTTCTTGCTCGAGTTGTTTGCAAATTGCAGCATCATTGTATTTCCTTGAGGCTTGCGAGATATTATTTGAATTGCAGTTTGAAATTTTACTTTTCTTCACGCAGTGAGGCACTAGTACAGAATCATCGATTTGCGTCGGACCTGGGACCATCATTTGCGTCGGACTTCGGTCCGACGGCACAGGTCTCGACGCAGATAGGGAAACAAGATCTGCGTCGGATAAGGAAACGACGCAGATGAGGAGCTATTTGCGTCGGACTTACGCAATGTCCGACGCACATAACCCGTGAACCCAGCCAATTTCAAGTGATTTGCGTCGCATGAATCACTATGTGCGACGCAAATCAGGTATTTTTTATTTTAAAAAAATAAATTTGCGTCGCATCCGTCACTATGTGCGACGCAAATCATTCCTTTTTTATTAAAAAAAAATTCTGCATCCTTTAAACATCAGGATCTAAAACAGAATGAAAAACTTAAATTTACAGTATTGCAAAAATGAATCTGCGTTGTGTCCAAACAAAAGTTGTATTGCAAAAAAATCCAAATCATCCATCTACAAACAAAAAAACTAAAAAAAATACATGATTTACAGAAAATTAAAAAGCGAAAATTACTGAAAATCAAAATAGAAAATTACAGACAATACGGAAATTGCTAAAATCAAAAAACTGATGTCTTCTTCCTGTTTGGCTATCAATTGCTGCTCGTGTCTCATACTCGAGCACAATACGGAAATTGCTGAAATGAGAAAAGATAAAAAAAATCAAAATCCTATTTCAAGTTGAGCACTAAACTGATGTAATTCATCGACTATGATAACGACGAAACGAAATTAGTAGAAGACTTATTATTCTTACGAAAATCGAGAAAAATTTAAAATCAGAACCCTAACCATTCGTATTTTGCTTCGCCATGGATGTCAGTGCGTTTCTCGTTGAACAAAGATGGAGCGTGTTACTTCGCCATGGTGGTGAGGATGAAAGAGATGACAGATCGAGAGAGGTCGAAGGATGAGATGGTCGAAGGAACGAAGATAGAGCCATGGTGCTTCACCATGAAAATTGCTCGTGAATTTTCGACTTGCCTGAGATGGGGAGATGAGAGGGTCGAAGGATCGAACGGATTGGAGATGGAGAGGCCTGAGAGAACGAACGAAATGGAGTGAGAAGATGGAGAGAGTGAACGGACGAAATGGAGTGAGAAAGTGATAGAGTGGGAGGAGATCTAGGGTTTTAGAGAGGCAAAGTGTTAATGTGGGCTTTTTATATGTTGGGAGCCTATCTGCGTCGCACTCCAGCCCATGCGACGCAATATCATTTTTTTTTGTTATTCTAAGCCCAACACATCTGCGTCGCATGGACCTCTTCATCCGACGCAAATCAACCTTTTGCAACGCACCTTCATGACGTGCGACGCAGATAGGGCCTCGATATTTTTGTGAGCAGTTGTTTTGCGTCGCACTCTGGCTCCCATGCGACGCAAATTAGGTTTTTGCGTCGTCTTCGTTGTAGTGCGACGCACTTGGGGGGACGCAAATCGTCCTTTTTCTACTAGTGAGGATTGAGCAGGATTCGTTTTGCCCGAAAGGAAATGATAATGAAAAGGGGTTTGTTAATAGTACGAGACATTCATATTTCATAGGCTGTAGAAACGCCGTAAATTGCCCCTAATAATTTCAAGGATTTTTTGATTTTAATAATGCAACCTTCCCGTCAAAAAAATAATGCAACCTTTTAGCCATTCGCAACAAATAAGCTAACATTTTAGTTATTCCTAAATAATGCAACCTTTAACAAAAAATTCTCTGAATGGGTAAAAACCGGATGCGCCCGGGACACTTGTCACAATTTCATTGGTTAGTTTTTTATTTTTGTTAAATTAAAAAAAAAATCCTCTCTCTTCCTTATAACCTTCCACTGAACTCTTCCCCACCCCACCCCCTCCCCTTTGATCTACCCCACGCCCCCACCACTGCCACCACCACCACTCCCACCGCAACCACCATCTTCACCACCACTCAAAACCGCAACAACCACCTTCACAACCCCAAATCACCACCACCAAAATCGACCACCAAATCGAACCCCACCCTTATTTTCCACCGGCGCACAACCCACCTCTTCGATTTTCGCCCCAACCCAACCGTCCTTCCCCCATTGATTTTCGCCCCCACCCCACCGGATTTTCGCCCCCCCCCCCCACAAAGATCGGAACCGTCGACTTGGTGCGGGTATGGCGGCAAAAACCGACAATAGTCGGGGTAAAAAACCGACTTGGTCCGGGAGCGGGTCCGCAACCGGGGTGGGGGAGGGGTTCGTGGACTGTAGAGGGAAGAGGGGAGGGCGGTTAGCGGCACAGCAGGGGAAGGGGGTTAGCGACAACAGGGGAAGGGTGGGGGATGGGGGTCAGCAGGGGAAGGGGAGGGCGACTGCGAGGTGGGGAGGGGGTGGTGAGGGGGTGATGGGGCAGATGGGGGTAACGGAGGGAGGGGGTCAGGTGAGGGTCAGGGGAGGGGGTCAAAGTGAGGTGAGGGTGGGGGTGTTAAAAAAAATTTGTTGTAGGAATTTTTTGTTAAAGGTTGCATTATTTAGGAATAACTAAAATGTTAGCTTATTCGTTGCGAATGGCTAAAAGGTTGCATTATTAAAATCAAAAAATCCTAATTTCAAGTGTATTTTGGCAAAATGCCATTGAATTATGCATCTAGCGCAAAAAAATCTAGATATAAATATCCATCATCTCTCTAGGTTGTATGTTCAGTCTGTGCGAAGAATTTTATGGGTAAAATTTGTAGCAAATAGCTGTTAGCTTCTTTTGAATTACACTATCAAACTAGAACCACGAGGAAGTGTTATGTTTGTGTTAATGATTAAATATGTTTGAAACATAATTCTTTTTTTGTCAAATTCAAAGTCTTTGCCCTATTTCTTTTGCTAATTTCAGTCTCTCAAGTGTCAAAATGAGTTTGGAGTTGTTAATGAAGTTTTGCTTAATTATGTTCTAATGTTAGGATAAAAATTGGGGTCGTTTGAATAAAAATAAGTTAGGATTCGTTTTGGACCCGGATCCTCAAATATATTACCCATCTAATCCGGGCGGGATCTAGATCCTTGCATAAAAAACGGATCTGGATCCTAGAGGATCCGGTCCAGATCCTACCCATTGTCATCCATAGTTAGTCGAATGAGTACAATTTTCAAAAATAAATGGTAAAATTCCAAAAAACTACCTTTTATAATCAATTTTTCATCCCCTCAAAAAAAAAAAAAAAAAAAATCAATTTTTCAAAAAACTACCTTTTAAACATTTTCTTTTAAAAAAACTACCTTATATAACAAATTCCTTTCAATATACTACCATTTTATGTTTATATTTAATACTAATTGATAAATGACAATCAATGTAGGTGTTGTTGTCGATGGGGTAGCGAGAAAAGAGGAAAGAAACGAGATTGGAAGAAAGAAAAATAATTTATGGTGACTCAATTATTAGTAATTAAACCCCATTAATGGTAAAATGGTAGTATATTAAAAGTAATTTGTTATATAGGGTAGTTTTTTAAAAGAAAATTTTTAAAAGGTAATTTTTTGAAAAAAAATGATTATAAAAGGTAGTTTTATGAAATTCTTCCAAAATAAATTGGTAATCAATAAGGTGGCCGACATTAGCGACTCAATCTGCTGCTTTCTTTACTTCACGGTAGACATGACGAATGGACCACGAGTTGAATTTTTGGAGTAGAAGGAGGGGACTATATACCTTTAATTGAATTGACAACTAGAAAATTATCGCTTTCTATATTGAGGTTTTGTATAATGTAGATTTTTCTCCAGGGCTATGCGGATGCCATGGTGAAGTGCCATAGCAGTCAATTCATCATAATAACAACTAGAAAAGAAAGAACAAAGAAAAATAGAGGAGAGAAGCGGAGAGAGCGTGGGATGGGACAAAAAAGCAACAATGCATTTGACGTTGCAGATGAAAGGAAGTAAAAGCAGAATGGCAAGAATCTATCAATTGCAACTAGCATTCCTAGATCTTTCTGTGACATGCGCAAGAGAAACTTTTTTGTTTTTACCAATAGTAAATAAGCTTTGATTGGCATCACAAATAACGGACTTTAGAGCATACCCACTCATGCTCCAAAAAAACATGTCATTTCTCTCTCATTAACTTTCTCTCTCATCTTACAAAAGTTGGTCATGCTTTATGACTCATTTTGACAAATGCACCCCACTCATGACCCAAAAATAATTAATTTTGAAAGTGTGTCAAAATATAACAAAATGGATGTCTATTTTTAGATCTCAAAAAAATATGACTGTTGGTGATTTTTTTTTTGATTAATTTTAAAGTTATTCAGATTACAAAATCTGAATAACAAAAATAAATTGAAGAGCCACTTGGCAGCGTCTGGTTCGCTGGGCGCGCTGCCCAGTACTGACGCGTCAGATGTAATTTTCTTGTTGAGCTGATGCACGCGTGGCACAATGGGATTGGCTCTCCCATTTTTTGCACCTCAAAACTATACGTTTTGAGTTATTGCCAGCCAATTTTATCAAGTTTTTGTGGGCCCTTTCCTTCTACTTTTACATGACTCAATCCATGTTTTGGGTCATAGGATGCCCAAACATGAATTTAGTCATTCTATGACCCAATGTAAAACATGAAAAATCCATGGATGGAAAGCAAAGTTTTTTTTGACCTTGATGGATGACCCAATTTCATGGCCAATTCTACCATGAGTGGGCATGCTCTTACCTACATATTATTCCCCTTTTTTTCTTCATTGTTGTTGGTTTGTTGCGCGGTTTTCAAGATGGATAACCCTTAATATCTCGAGTTCGGATCCTCTAGAATTCTAATAAAACTCTACGAGTTGTATCTGAACTATACATTTTAATATCAAGGGCTCATATTGCATTAGTGGGCAGGGAAAATCAAGGGAATGGGTTTTGATGAGAAAGAATAGGGGGAATTTTAGAAAAATAATATATAAAACATTGATTTTTTGTTCAATGGTTAATATTGCTCAAACTCTACCTTGTAGTACCTTGTAGAGTTATTAAAACTCTAGTGGATCCAAACATTAATATCTCTTATTTCATTTAAGTAAAAATTATAAATATTTGATATACGAATCTACACGTCGAGATGTATCTAACAAGACCACACATGACTATAATTTGTACTTATAAAAAAAATTCAAAATAATTAGTCAAAGTTTAGTGGTTCATTTCCCAAAACAACAATGTAACAAATAAAAAAAGCAGAGGGAGTAAGAAATACGAAGTACTTCATATTTTTGTGTATTTACTAAATAGTAGTAATAGAATACTATGCAAAAGTATTTAATATATGTTTTCTTTGTTCATTAATTAATAATCCACCAGACACAAGCAATTAAAAAATAATTTATAATTTTGAGCTGGAATCAACTAATTTTAAATGTGTATTTGTAGTGGGTCATCTACCCACTATATAAATAAAGTTTTTTCCAAATAAATTATACTCCCTCCGATTTTTTTTATAGTTTAGCCACTTTTTTATGCATAAGATTTTAGGATAAATAAGTATGTTGATCATAGAATTGAAGAAAAAGGTATTAATTTATTACATATTGTATTAAAGTTAATGTTCTGGGCCAAGAAGTATAGTGAGAACGGTAAAAATAATAATATTAAATTAGTAGGACCATTTCAAAAATAGAAAAAAAAATAAGTAGGCAAACTAATACTTCCTCTGTTTCTTAATAGATGCATCATCTTGACTTTTTGCACTATTTAGATATCAACATTGACCATATTTAATTACTACTTTGTAAAGATGAATGTCATTATTTTTATTGTTGTCTGGTTAATCTCAATGTATATGTTTAAAGCATTAATATTTTTATAATTTTGAATAATATATAATCGAAGATATATATTTATGGTCAAAGTGCATCAATAAGTGCTCGTAGTCAATATGATGCATCTATTAAGAAACAGATCTAATGACAACCCAAAGAAGAAAGTGGATAAATTAATAAAAAAAACGAAGGAAGTATGAATTAAAAAGTAACATTATTGTGTGTTCTTATTGTCTTATGTAACGCCCTGCGGCATCCGTTAACTTTTGTCGTACAAAAAAAGTACTAGTACTTCCTATGATTTGACCCAAAAATGCAATAATATAATTGGTATATATGTTGATGCATAACTTTGATCATTAATAGTATTTTTAATTATTATCACTACAAATTATAAAGTATTTAAGATAAATTTAAGAAAATCTATAATTACTATGATTTAACATTTGGCTTTATATAATAGTAAATCATTATGGTCAAAGTAAACCATATAGATAGTGAAAACAATCAAATTATTGCAGTTATTTTGGGGGTGAGATGGGGGGACGGGTGTGCTTCAATTTTCCCACGTTACTCTTTGAACTGGTCTTGTGTTAGACCACTTATTTTAACCTTTTTTCCTATCTTTTGAGATTTTATTTGTAGCTTCCTAACCTAGATAAATTTGCAAACATACTTCCTGTGTTTTTTTAGTTGACCCATTTCTATAGGCACTCATGTCCAAGCACTAATTTGAACTTTAATATCTCTAATTCTCAATAAGCAAAAATAACAAAAAGTTGATATTTTGAAACTATACATTGAGATGAATCTAATAAGATCACAAACGACTATACTTTTCCTTAAGTACAAATCCCAAGAGATAGTCAAAGTCATGTATATAAATAGTGCAAAAGTCAAATTGAGTCATCTAAAAAAAGGGAGGAGGTACTATTTAATTATCGGGTTTTTCACCAAATACCCCCGACAAATTAAAAAATTCACAATATACCCTCAATGTTCCAAAAATTCACCATATACCCCTGACTTTTCAAAACTGTTCACCAAATGCCCTTTTTCTAACTTCCGTTAACCCAATGTTAGCTTTATTTACCATTTTGCCATTATTAACCCGAAACCATAACCCTAATCTGACCCTAACCCTAACCCTAATCTAACTCTAATTCTAACCCTAATCTTAAATCCTTACCCTTACCCTAACCCTAATCCTAACCCTCCCAATCCCCTCCACCCCAGCCCAGCCCACCACCCTTCCCCCATCCCCTCCACATCCCCGTCGAATTCCCAGTCCAGCCCATGTTGAATTCCCAGTCCCCCTGCCAGCCCCGACAAACGACTCAGCCCACGCTGGTTCTAGCCACCACAAGCACACACGAAGCACGACTTTTCGCGGCTAAATTCGAAGTTTTCGCGACAAACCACAAGCCCACGCCGAGTTTTCGCGACTGAACTCGAGCGAGATCCGAAGCTTTAGGTTCGAAATTCGAAGGGGGAGACGCGAGATCCGAAGCTTGAGGCGTGCGAGGACGAGAGAGAGAAACGCGAAAATTTTCGAAGGGGTGGGGGTTACTTCGGCTCGCCGGAATTTTCGCAGCTTGAGGTTCGAAATTTTCCGAAGGTTGAGGTTCGAAATTTTCGCAGCCCACGTTGTTGGGGGGAGGGGGTTTGTGGGGAGGGGAAGGGGGGCTGGGATGGCGGGGGAGGGGGGGGGGCTGCGGCGGTAGAGGGGAGGGGAGGGGGTGCGGCGAGGGGAGGGGTGCTACGCCGATGGAAGGGGAGGGGTGGGGGGGTGGGGTGGAGGGGAGGGGGTGGCCGGGTGGGGGGTTGGCGAGAAGGTTAGAGTTAGGAGTGGTGTTAGGGTAAGGGTAAGGGTTTGGGATTAGGGTTATAATTAGAGTTAGATTAGGGTTAGGGTTTAGGGTTAATAAGGGCAAAATGGTAAATAAAGCTAACGGTGAATTAACGGAAGTTAGAAAAAGGGCATCTGGTGAACAGTTTTGAAAAATCAAGGGTATATGGTGAATTTTTGGAACATTGAAGGTATATTGTGAATTTTTAAATTTGTCGGGGGTATTTGGTGAAAAAACCGTTTAATTATTTATTAGGGTCTGTTAGTTATCATTTTTTGTTTTCAATTTTCAGTATTTAAAAAAAAAACTAAAAACAAAAAATATGAAAACCACAATATGTAATTTCAGTTTTTTGTTTTCAATTTTCAAATTTGACATGTTTAATATAATTATGACTAATTTAATGTCCATTATACCCCTTACATCGTAAGATTTTCACCTTCATAAAACTAAAAAGCTATGTGGAAACTGACTGTAATCCCGAATGGGTCCTTAATTTTGTATTATTCTACTGTGCCCTTTGTTCCTTTAGTTTGACTACTTAATGGTATTATCGTCAAACAGTCGTCCCTAAGTTTTGTCCTATTCTTATATTTTTCTTTTTAATTTGTCTCACATTAGTTTTTACAATATAGGTTTGAAATGTGTTTTGGACAATATAGGTATTATAATTAATAATTAACAACAAAGTAAATATTTGGGGTCACCCGCCAATCTGCTTCTATTAAAGATTTATAGAAAGGACTCAACTTTTGAAAAAGAAAAAAGGATTATTTTTTACAATAGATGGGTAGTTATTCAAAATGAAAAGTCAATCATGTCTTTCCTAGGAAAAAAAAAGGATTATTTTTTCCAAAAAAGAAATTGATACATTCATATATGTGAAGTAGCTAGAGGTGAGAAAAATCCAATTGGATATCCAGTTTCTAGGATAAAAAAGTAATCATAATGGGTTACAAATTCTTTTATGATAAATATTCGTTTTTTCAAATATGCAATTTAACTATGTCAAAATCTAAATCATCAGGATTAAATTTGAACGAAAAAAAAGTTATCTAGAACTTGTAAATTATTAGCTCATAAATAATGTTTTTAGAATAATATATTGCCTATTTGCCTCAAATAATAACTGAATAATACAACATCAAGTTGAACCCGTATTGGTTTTTGAGATTACTCACATACTTAACTTTGACCCTTTCACATTATTCATACGTAAAAATATTGTAGCCATGTGAGATCTTAACTTGTTAGACTCATCTCAATATTGTTTTTTTCCAAAAGCTATAAATTCATATATGTGTTCAACAAACATTAGGTTATCGTTATGGCAATAAATCTCCAAAGGAGCTAACATCTCCGGTGATATTAGAGGTCATCAACATGGGCCCGACCCACCCCGAAATGGGTGGATTTGGGCATGATTTTTCAGCTCGTGGTTGGCCCCGACCCGATTGGTTGGGCAAAAATTTCAGTCCACGGGCAACTTAAATTTGCAAAACTAGTCTAAATTTTGGCTCGGCTCGAATTTGCGGGTTATGACGCGGAAATTTCGGCCCGCGACTAGGTCGGCCCCGGCCCGAGACTTTGGCCCGAAATGGGCCACTTTTTTAAGCCAAGTCTGACCCGACCCATAATCATCTCTAGGGTGTTCGACTCATTTGCAATCCCCATATGCGAAGCAAATGGAATCTTAGTGCACTGGTTTGACATTTTAAGTGACACATACAAGGAAACTTATATTAGCTAGGGCCTAGGTGGTCACAACTCACATAATATGCATTAGAGTAATGTCAATAATTATCCCTGATTTCTCAAATCATCATTTAGTTGAATCACTTAGGTCAATATTTGAATAAGTACCATTATTCAGACGAAATAGAGCATGTAGGGAAAATTTATAGTAAATCCGGGTGTACGCATGCTCATGGACCATGGTACATCCAAAACTATTTTTTACTCATTTGATATTATCTAAGCAAGTAAGCTTCTACTCACATCTAATCACTTTTGCTCAATGCCTAAATGAGCAAAAATTTTATAATGGGCAAACACTTCTACTCATTTGAGAAAATGAGCAACTTTTGCCCAAATGAACAAACTTTTTGGCTCATTTTCTCAAATGAGCATATGAGTTTGCTCATTTTGAAACTGCAATATTGATTTCAAATGTGAAACTAAGTCCACTATTGACGAACTTCAAAACTTCAATATATATTTGTTTTTGTCATTGATTAATCAAACTTTCTTATATCTTATATATCACATGTCATCTATATAATTGGCATGACGAGAGATAAATTTGGAGGTGAAAAACAACGGATAGAGAAATTTCGAGGTAAGCGAAACAATGGAGGTAAGAGAAATCTAAAACTAGTGTTGATTCTTAATTATCTTTTGCATTATCGATCATTAATTTCACGCTAGAAGAATTTGGAAACTCTAATGTTGATTCTCAAATATGAAATTAATTACGCCATTAATGAAAATCAAAGCTCCAACATTTGTTTTTGCCATTCGTTAATTTCAATATATGAAGGTTGCAAATTTGGAGGAGGGGAAAACAATGCAGGAGAAGATTTTGGAGGTGAGAAACAATTAAGGAAAGAGAAATCTGGATATGAGAAACAATGGAGGAGAGAGAAGATTGTAGGAATACTGGTGAGAAAAAATTGGAGGTAAGATAAACAATGAAGAAGAAAAGGAGTAAATCAGAGAGAAATAAGTGATTATAAATGAGTGAATTAAATTTGTTTATTTAGAAAATTAATTACATATTTGCCCCAGTTTGTACCATACATGGTACACTCGGATGTACCATAAATGGACTTGAGCATGTACGTAAGTTAGAAATTGATCACAAAACTTAACATCCTCAAACTAGTTTCCTAATTTGTTATTGTGTTATAAGTGAGCATGTTATTAGGTGACTTATCAAATGAAGTGATAATGAGCGTAGGTCGTAATTTCATAACATTACTAGTGTATAAGTTTTGGTTGGAGTATCTGGAAAGAGAGAAATGCAATAATTATCAATAATGAAAACTGGTGTCCAAATCGCATAATTCATCGTGCTTATTTCGCACATGATGAATGGAAGACAAGAGTGCAAATTGATAACTGTCATGCTACGGGTTCTCCTCTTAGGGGAGCATCACCCCTTCCCCTCACCCTTCCTATCCCAACTGTCCTTGTAGCTTGGGATCCTCCTCTACCTGATGCATTTAAACTCAACTTTGATGGTTCGGTTCGAGGCTTCACTGCTGCTGCTGGAGTGATCATCCGTAATCATTCAGAGCATCTGCTTCATGCCAAAGCTTTCAATATGGGTCACTCTTCGGTCATTATAGCCGAGGCTACTGCACTTCATCAAGGTCTCAAGTTAGCCTTGCATATTGGTATCACCAACATCATAGTCGAAGGAGATAATCTCCTAGTAATTAATGCACTCAAAGATCGTTGCACTGTTCCTTGGAAAATTGCAAGCATCATCGAAGATTCCAAGCTCCTGCTCACCCACTTTGCCGCCTTCCAAGTTAGGCATGTATTACCAGAGGCCAATCGGGTCGTCGGTTGGATAGCCAATGTAGGCCACTTAGTTAGTTCCAGCTTTGATATTTCGCCATGTAATAATTCTCTTTGTTCTTCCATTCTTGTATCTGACGCATTAGGTGTTCCCCTCGAGAGGAGGGTAGCCTAATGTCTTTTTTCTTACCTTTATAAAAAAAAAAGTTCGACACCATAACTCAAATACAAAACGTAAATCCCCTAACTTGTTTCCTATATATATATTTTTTAAGCTAAGATGAAGGGGACTCATTTGAGGGGGATAAGGGGAATTCCTCAAATGAGTCACATGAGGTAGACCTTAGGGATGTGAAATGGAAAGCAATACCACTACTTCACCACCTCAACCTCTAACTTGTTTCCTATATGTGTTATGTCATGAACGAGTATGCTATCTAATGGACATCACCTAACTACGTATAGTTATATACTACCTCCGTTTCTCAATAAGTGAAACACTTTCCTTATTTAGAATAGTCACGGTAAGTGTAATCAAGCTCAAAATGGCAAAAAAAGTTCAATATTATTACAATTATGCCACCAAAAAGCAAGAGGGAACCACAATTTTTTTTGTTTCACCACTTGAATTACCCTAGCTACTTTATTGTTGTTCCAACTTTCTCTCTCTACATTCCTTGGAATTTCCCCACTTTCTCTATGTTTCACTTATTGAGAAACGGAGGAAGTATAAGTTTGCAACGACATAATAAAGTTGTGACTCATAAATTGTGCTTTAATAGCATAAATTAAAATCCTATAAGATGTAATTGGTAGGAATTTAATTAAAGTAGCTAGGGAAGTAAATTACGTATCCATGGGGAAAAGAGACTTTCTAATGCAAGTAAATAATGTAAACATCTAGAAAACTAAGTCTCCAAAGTAACCAAGTTTGGGGGTTTGAGTTGAGTAAAAACTAAAACTGACTATATTAACACAACTAATTGAGTTGTGAAATCAAAAGTAATCAAATCTTGGTGAAATTAATATCCACAACTGAACTGCTAGTTGATTGCAAATTCTTTTTCATCTAATACTCTTGCATACGTTATTGTGGAATTAGAATTCCTATTTCTCTTTAATATAAGTAATCTAGATCGATATGCGTTCCTAAACAACTCTAACGACAAACAACCTAATACAATCACTTAGATTCATTTTAACAGTAAAAACTATTCCCTCCTTGAATTAAATTACTAATCAAGAAACACAAACATTAGTAATCCAAAGTCGCTACTAGGAGAAGATTGATTGAACAATTAGGAATTCAAATATCTAATTTAGCAACAAATCAATATAAATTACCAATTAGTTGTACACCTAACAACAATAAATTTTAAACATATAAATAAGAGTAAAGAAATACTAATTAATATTCAAGAGAAGAGAAGATCTCACAACTAAGAAAAAGCCAAGAGTTTCAATGATTAGTTCTCAATAAAAGTGTAGAACTTCCAATGAAGAAAAGTAACAATGTTTATGGAAGAGAACAAAATCAAGAGATTAAAACCTACTTTCCTAAAATCCTCAAATAGTTTCTGTCCCAATAATAAAAAAAGGTAAAATATGTGAGAGACGGAAGCCACTTGACACAAGTCGCGCTTACTGGCTTCCGAGCCTCTACTCACGGAGTCACGGGAGTACTGCTTGGTCGATCTTGTGTTTACTGACTCGGCTGCTACCTGCAGCTTAACATTGAAGATATTCTTTCCCTTGCTCCAATATCTTTATTTGCTTCAATGGTAGATTGAATATTTACTTAAAACCTACATGATTACTCTCATCTAACCAAGCCACCAAACCTTAAGTGCGTCAAATTAAAGTAAAAAGACCAAATTTCAACATCATTCAATAATAAAGCGTTTATTCTCCCTTTACAAACAAAATTGCCAAATAAATAAATACAATATTGAGACAAATGACAATTCATTGGAATGAAAACACCACAATTATTCCATGCAAAATAGCATATATTATTAATCAACCTTATTTTCTCTAAAAATGATGCTAAGCGTAGATGCCTTGACTTATATTCCATGTATTTGTATGTCGATCCATTATATATGAGCATGCTATAGCCAAATATATACCTATATCGCAAGTCAATTAATTTGTAATATAATAAGGTGATCATTGTAAATCGTGATTCCATAATTCCATTACTATGGTAGATTTTTACATTATGATTTGGAGAAAAAAGCATAGACTCCCTAACTTTGCTTATATACACGATATACCGTTGTTATGATTTATACGAGCAATGAAATTGATTTAAACCAAGACCCCCTAACTTTGCTTATATAAACCGTTGTTATGATTTATACGAGCAATGAAATTGACTTAAACCATAGATATCAATCGTAAACAGTTGCTTATATAAGTGCTTGGTTATATTCACATATCTAATAACCGATAATACCTAATAAGTTATGAACATTTTTTTTTTTTTGCTAATTACTAATAGGGCCACATGAACCGTGATGCAAATTGATTAAATGTTATTTGATCCCAATTCAGAAGCCATGAATATCATCACATACAAGTGACTATTTTTTTTTTTTATCCATATGAGCCACGGAGGCGGTGCAAAGTACAAAGAAGGGGAATGAGGATTCAAACCTGTAACCTATTGTTCATAGCACCTCAATCTTAACCACTAGGCCAAGACATCCTTGGTCACATACAAGTGACTATAACAACTAAGCTACTTGATCCGTCTATATAAATCCTCCACGTAGTAAACTCGGTACAAAAATGTTGTCGGGTCTATTTGTGGGATGTAAGACTTTGCATCTAACACCTCATGTTGCCATGTTGGCACACGATACTCTTGCAATTAGTAACCACAACAAATGCAAACATCTTAGTACTAGTATGATATATGTACTTTTAATTTGATGGTACCAATTAAAAGACTAGCTATAAAATGCAAAACATATACTTCCTTTGTTTTTTTAAGTGCAACACTTTGACTTTTGCACCATTTACACATCATACTTTGACCATATTTTATTGCTAATATATAAAAACAAAAATAATCATATACATGTTGTTGGATATGTTTCGATGAATATTTTTCGTAATATCAACATTTTGTAACTTTTGTAAATATATAATTAGAGATATTAATAGTCAAAGTTGTGAATTAGCAAGAGTGAAAGTCAAACTGTTATACTTATTTAGAAACGAAGGTTCAACTCAATACCTCGTAAATCGTAATGCGAATTGAGTGCTCGTTTGGTATACATGGAAATTTAATTCCTGTAGGAAGTTTCATTTCATAGGAAATTACTTCCCTTATGTAATTCCTAGAAAATGGCCTAAATTTGTTTGGTTGACATCAAGGAATTTGCAATTCATGTGGTAATTCTGATTGATTAAGGGGGGAGTGGGTAATTAAATTCCCACATTTTGTGGGAATTTCAATTTCCCAAGGAATTTCCATTGCACCAATTTTCTCAAATTTCTGTCAACTAAACAACTTCCCAAATGAGAAAATCATGGAAATTTTCATTGCCTACATAAATTTCTGTCAACCAAACGAGCACTGAATATATATGAAATCTTTTTTATTAACAAAAGGATATCCAAACTTTCCATTTGTAAGATTTCACCATCTTTGACACATTTGACCGAGAGATAATATGAGATTTCTTCCCATCAACGCGAGATTATTACATACACACGTATAATTAAATTTCTAGGCATAACCATTTGAAAAAGAAAGCAAGATTTCAAAAACTAAAACCAACAGTCAAAAAGTGTCGTTTCATTGCCAAACCCAACTATTCTTTTGCCTACCACTCATCCCTGATCCACTTTAGTTTATATATCAAGCAAGAAAATATTATAATATCAACAGATTAATTAACCTAATCATCAAATAAAAAAAAAAAGCAAAAACCCAAAGACCTAGGTGTTCATTTTAGGGTTAGAAAAAACACACACCCTCCATATCCTCCTTATATAAAGAGACATTCAGACCTTCTGAAACCTCAAGCAGTAGTCTTTCATTTTGGTTGTATTCTCATTAGGGTTTTCACTCACAAATCACAATAATAATAATAATTAAGATTATTATTAGGTTTTTGAAGTGAAGTAAAGTGAAGTAGCAGAGCTCCTTGAAGTCCAAAAGAAGGCCTTACTGAGGCATAATACTGCTGCTGATATATGGATATCCACAGTCCTAAATTTCATCATAATATAGGCCTCTGGCTTTGCATATCTCAGGAGCTGTTATTTGCCTTTATTTCGTTTGGTCATTTTTTGGATTGAAGGGAGCTCTACATCTTCATCTTTTTATGATCTTTACTTTTTTCTTCATGATTTATTGATATTTATTCACATCCTTTTTGGTTCTTATTTGAGTTCTTTTATATATATATAAAGGTTTTCCATATCTTTGTTCTTTTCCTACAAAACTTGTCCGAAATTTTGGTGTTTTTTTAAAATAATTTTTTGACATTTTTTTAAAAGATAGTTTTTTTTGTTCTTCTAAGTTTTAACACTAATTTTATTTTGAAGTTTAAGCATCTGAGAACATGGTCAACTATGTAGATCTACTCTTTGTAAGATGTTTTGAGATATATGCTACCTTGATATTTTTTGGTTTATTTTGTTGTCAGGTTGGTAACCATGTGAATGAAGACTGTTAGATTATTATGTACTGCAATTTGTCGATTGAATGAATATTTTATTTTTTACTTTTTCTTTGAAGTCTTTGTATATGAAAGTTTGAAACTTTTGAGTAATGTATTGTGAATCAATACATTCAGATTTCGGTTTTGGTTAGATTTTTTTACTTGTATTGTCATTTGTACAGTTGCACAGTTGTACTTCTTACAGTATTGTATTTTATGGACCACATTGTATGAATATTATTTGATATTTTTGTACATTTTTCCTCTTGAAGGTTAATGTCTTTATATTTTTACCTTGTGACTCGTCAACATTAATTAAAAAAATTGAAATTCCTTTGTCCTGATATCTGAAATTAGAATATAGTGATGGGTCGTTAATTTTTTATCTGAATGATATAAATCTTGTTTTTATCAAGGCAAATAAAGCAATCTTTACTTCCACTAACCATGGTTAAATGTGCAATAATAGTGCGGTAGTTTCTGAGCGAAGTTAAAGGCGAGAATATATTGACAGAAGTGAAATAAATTGTGATAGAGACTAGAGACTTTCTGACAATTTTTACTGTAAATGCCATAAATTAACGGGCATTTCAAATTTCCCATGGACGGTAACTTTTGTGTCGGCATCGGTAACTTAACTCCTCGCCTGCAATTTCAACCTCAGTCACGCCTCTAGTTTCTTGGTCCGCATTGGCACTAGTAAAAATCTAAAGATAAACTCCATTTGTAATAAAACTAAAGATGAACCCTCACAAAGAAAATAAATAAATCTAAAGATCATAGAATAGGTTAATTGGAGTTGTAATTTTTTTTTTTAAGTGGTTCAAAATAGGTACTTGAATGGTAAAAAAAAAAACTTTTTCAAAACATTTTCTCTTCTTTTTCTTCCTTGCATCTATAACCTAAGAATTTCATTATTCCTAATCTTTTATTATCTTACTTTTTATGTAAGAAATCAAATAAAAGGGAGTTCGATACAATAGTAGGTAAAATCCCATTGAAAATGCAAATGTATTTGAAATGGAAAATAATTTTCATAAAGAATTTCATTTTAGAATGTTATGTATCCAAACTAAGAGAGCCATCAATTCTCTTTGACCATATTTTTGAAATAATTATATTGAGATTGTCTCCTTCAATGATTAGTATATTTTTGATAATGAAAAAGAGCTATTTTAATTCCTTCTCTACGACTTCTGGCTTTGGCTCGGGAAAAATAGAGAGGTTGAGAGCTTTGACACCACATAGGATATTGGAGGCTTGGAGGCTTGGAGGCCATATGGTCTCTTATGATGAAACCAAAGTTAAGTTACTTACCATTATATTCCAAAGTTTTGACCTATCAAAATCAACCAAAAAATAATTAATATCTAATAATGATGTTTCGACCCCTAGCCAAGGGGAACTAGGGGAAAGAGGAGGAAGTATTTTTAGGGGAAACGTTGTTACAACTCAGAAGCATCTAAATCCAAGATATCAACGATTCTTTACAGAAATTATGAGTTAAAATTTTGGTCTTTTGGCTTACATTTTTCTACAAAACATATTGTCATTATTTCAAAAGAGACTAAGCGCCTGTTCTTTTGGGACTTATTTTCAAAAAAATAAGTAAAAATAAGTTCGATTCAAAGAAAAATAAATTAAGTTCAAAGAAAAATAAGTAAAAATAAGTTCGGTTCAACAAAAAATAAGTAAAAATAAGTTCGGTTCGGCCAAAATAAGTTCGGTTCAAAGAAAATAAGTTTAGTCTTATCTAATATTGTAATTATTATTTTTGTTTTCAATATTACTATTACTATTGTTATTATTATTAATATTATAATTAAAATAACGATGAATTTGTATTTTGTATTTTTTATTTTTTTTAACTATTATTTATTATTTATTATTTAGTATTTATTATTTATTAATTATTATTATTATTTATTATTATTATTATTTATTATTTATTATTATTATTATTAATCTAATTATTATTTATTATTATTATTATTATTATTTATTATTTATTATTATTATTATTATTATTGTAATTATTTATGTTTATTATTTATTATTATTATTATTTATTATTAATATTATTTTATTATTTTATTATTTATTATTTATCATTTATTATTATTATTATTATTATTATTATTATTATTATTATTATTTATTATTATTATTACTACCTCCGTCCCGGAAAGATCCGAACACTTGTTGGGACACGTAGTTTAAGGTGATAAGTTGTAGTGTGGTTATTAAATGTTATTTTATTTAAAAATAAGATGTGATAGGAGTTGGTGGAGTATATTTTATTATAGGAGAGAGAAAGTTGCGTACCTTTTTATTGATAAAAGGTAGGGTGTGTGTCAAAAGATGTGTAAAAAGAAATAATATATTAATAGTGGGACCATGTCAAAAATGGAAGTGTTCAAACTAATTTGGGACAAACATAAAAGGAAAGTGTTCGGACTATTCTGAACGGAGGGAGTATTATTTATTATTTATTATCTATTATTTATTTATTTATTATTATTATTATTATTATTATTATTTATTATTATTTATTATTATTTATTATTTAGTATTATTATTATTATTTTTATTTTTTATTTTTTATTTTTTATTTATTGTTTATTATTTATATTTATTATTATTTATTATTTTTTATTTATTATTTATTATTATTTATTATTATTTTTTATTATTTATTTATTATTTATTATTTATTATTTATTATTTATTATTTATTATTTATTATTTATTATTTATTATTTATTATTTATTATTTATTACTCCCTCCTAGTTCCTAAAGATCTTCCTTGTTACTGTTCCTACATATACCAAGGAGAATCCATTCATGTGGGGTCTAGGGTGGGTAAAGTATAATAAAGTAAGACCATAAAGGAGAGAGAGGGTAATAAAGTATAATAAAGTAAGACCATATAGGAGAGAGAGAGGTAATAAATTATAATAAAGTGCAATGGTGGACTCATATGATAGTGACATGAGAGGATAAATAGGGAATTTTATTTTGCCAAATAAGGAATAAACCAAAAATAGGGAAGATCTTTTAAACGCACTTAAACGGAAAGAGAGAAGATCTTTAGGAACCAGAGGGAGTATTTTTTATTTATTATTTATTATTATTTTTTATTACTATTTGTTATTTATTATAATTATTTATTATTTTTATTTTTTTATTTTTTTTATTATTATTATTTATTAGTTATTATTATTAATATTATTTTTTATTATTTATTTTTTATTATTATTATTATTATTATTTATTATTTTTTATTATTTATTATTATTATTATTTATTATTTATTATTATTATTTATTATTATTATTTATTACTTATTTATTATTTATTATTATTAATATTATTTATTATTATTTTTTATTTTTTATTTGTTATATTATTAATTATTAATTATTATTATTTATTATTTGTTATTTATTATAATTATTATTTATTATTATTTATTATTTATTATTTACTATTATAAAATAATAAAATAATAATAATAAGTATTGATAATATTATGTTAATATATATTGATTAGTATAATAATAAGTATTGATAATATTATGTTAATACAGTTTAGTTCAACAAAAATAAGTTCAGTTCAGCAAAAATAAGTTCAGTTCAGCAAAAATAAGTTCAATTCAGCAGAAATAAGTAAAAATAAGTTCAGTTCAGCAAAAATAAGTTCAGTTCAGCCAAAATAAAATAAGTTCAGTCCAGTTCAGCCAAAATAAGTTCAAAAGAACAGGGCCTAATATAAAGCACCAAATCATTGAAAACTCTGGTCAATCTTCTCATTTTATAATGAATTATTTGATGCTCTAAAAGTCAAGCCTAAATTTATTAACTGGGGTAAAGGAAGGAAGATTAGGCTAAACATTCTCATATACACCCTCCGTTTCATTTTAATTTGCTCACTTCACTTTGGGGAGAACCAAGGACAAAGTGTAAAAGTATGAGAGAGAAACTGAAAAGGTGGAGAGAGAAATTGAAAAGTGAGAGAGATAAATTTAAAATATTAAAAAGTAGATGATATGGGTGGAAAAAGAGGAGAAAGTAGATGTGATATGTTACCAAAAATAGAAAAAACAACAATGTGTAAATTAAAAAGAAACAGACTAAAAAGGAAAGTGTATAGATTAAAAAGAAACGGAAGGAGTATTAAGAGAGAAAAAAGGATGAGAAGTACTTTCAACAGGATGATTGCAAACTACACTTTCAAAGATGGATATTGTGATGTCAAGCTAATCTCTGCTTGGGATGAATGTCATCATTGCAAGCCTTCCTAGATTTTTCATTATTTTGGAGGGGTAAATCAAAACCTTTAATTAATATAAAACTTGATTTAATATATTGAATAGGCTCCTTTTGGAGATAAACCTTAAAATTATTTACCATCTAAGGAGTTTGGATGGTTAAAAAGTTAAAACATTGCGGTTGTCTTAAACTATACACATCGGAACAAAGACTGTACGTCGACAGTTGGTTATTTGACGCCATTCCACTTTTGGAATCAAAGCTAAAAAAGTATGATTGATATACTTTAACATTTGTCTTAAAGGAAAAAAAGGGCTTTGACCAACCAATAGCCAATATTTTGGAAGAAAAAGCGGGAAAGTCATCTGGTCTCGTTACCTTAATTATCTGGAGACTGAAGTTGAATCCAAAATTGTATATTGTCGGAAGAGAGGATTCTTTGCTAGGAATAATATGCGTGGGCAATTCAAGATCCTTATTTTTTTCATAACTACAATTAAGTTTTTTAAGTGAATCTTTTATTATTTAAATTCCATAGCTTCTCCTATTCTAATTTGATTGGAAATGTAATGGTGGAACCATTGCAAGAAAGAAAACTTTTCATTTGGTTCCTATTTTGTCTATTTGAGGCACGAGCGTGATAGTATTAAAAGTTTGTATCTCCATGTTAAAAGTTATTCTAATTTAGCCTTTTGTAATCCGAAAATTGGCATTATGTAGTATGAAAGAATTAGCATTTAGATCAAGGATAAGATTATGAGAACTTATAAGTAAAGTACTAATTGTGTCATCGATTATGTTATTTTAGATCCTTTCCAATTTCATATCCAACTTCAAGCGAATCTAAAAAAGATAATCCCATTTTAAAGTAGATTATGGCATTGGAGTACCAAATATCATACCAAATATTTTGATAAATTGTAAATCTAAATGATTTACTTGAGAAAAAGTCCATAAATTCGCCACAATCTAAGCGCCTTACAGAGGTTGAAAGGACTCTTAATCCTAGATACTGTTAATATATATCATGATGTTTTGTGGCCTTGCTGCTTTTCGTTAGTTTGTTTTTTATGTTTCTTTTCTTGTTTGTATTGGGCTTGGTCCATGATGTTTTTGCTTTTCACACCAAAAAAAAATGATGTTTTGTGGCTTGGGAGCTTAGGCTGTGTGATGGTGCATATATTACGAACAATTAGTCCAATTGATCAGGATATGCCATCTATGGATCATCGTGCACTTCTATGATCCTTCACAAAATGCATGACAAAGGTTGGATGTTGGTGACAAAGTTAAGTTTAAGTAAAGAAGTAAGGATATAACCACTGTTGGAACACAAGGTGACACTCAAGAAAGGGGGGTTGAATTGAGTGGCTAAATCTAATCGATTTTCGCAAAAAACACCCTTATGGCACAGTGCCGTGCACTATGTGTTATTCACTCGTAAAATCTCCGATTGATGTTTTTGCTCGAACGAAAATGAATCAAACACTAAAACAATTAAATCAAATAATAAGACACAGGAATTTAACGTGGTTCAATCTCACCTCTGAGATCTACGTCCACACCAACTACTCTTTTATTATTTGAATCGTAAAAGATCAAACTCTCGATACAATTCGATTCCCCCACTACTAACTCTAGTAGTGCTCCCTAACACTTAACCCTAAATGTTGCTACTCTCTATAATATAGTAAGAAATTACGAAAAGAATAATCCCTCAAAAGTGTGCTTCTTATTCAAGCAAATTAGAGGACAATTACAAACGTTGTTTTGGTTTCCTAATCGACTAGAACTCGATTGCCTTAGGAAACCGTTTTCAGCTCTTAATATCTCCGATTTTTTCTCTCCGAAAACTTTAGTTATAAAACGAGTTGCAATCCCTTATATGCTTCTTGACTGACCGAAAATCCTTCATAAAAAATATGTTTATCTTTTACTCCTTAAATTAAGGGATAAAGCTTTTTCCTTATTAAAAACAAATTTTATCTTTCATAAAAACTGATTTTCCTTTTCCTTGTAGGATAAGGATTTCTCCATATCTTATATTAACTAGATCAACTCTTAAATCAGTTTTTTATTAAACAAACTTTATCACATTGAAAAATCAGTTTTTCTCCTTCTTATCAAAATTCTTTAAAAACGTTTTATGATTTTTTTTTCCGAAAAAAAACTTTTATCTTTTATAAATCGGTTTTTCAAAATCCTTTTCCAAATCGGTTTTTCAAAATCCTTTTCCAAATCGGTTTTTTATAAAACTTGATTTTCGAATATCTTTTTCCTTTTATATAGATATATAAAATTAACATAATTATGTATTTCCTTAACTCTAAGAAAATAATAATTATCCTAATTTTATATTTCTATACTTGGCACATAATATATCATCTAGTTCAAGTATATTACATTTTGCATATAGTAACTAAACTTAGGAATATGAACTTGGACTTCAATCTTGATTCTTCATTTCTTCAAAGTCTTCATTTATTTATTCCTTTCTCAACCATCTCGTAACAAACTTTCATACTATAACATATTATATTATTTTTCATCATCAAAACTTAACATGCACATGCACAACAAATTCCCCCTTTTTGATGATGACCAACATTCAATATAATATTATTCAAGAATCACCTTTCCCCCTCAAAATATGCACCATTAATCACATTAGGGAAAGTAGTATAATATCACTCACAAACATTCACAATATCAAAGCACCATAATCCAATAGCCAACATACCAAAGTACATACCCAAACGTTAAGTTCATTAAACTACGTACGAAATTATAATTTCGTCCTAAAGCTAAGCATTATACCTATCTTCCCCCTTTGGACATTATCAAAAAGGAGTACATCAACATGTTTAGCGAGACAAAGTGAGATATAGTCAGCAAAAATAATAATGCAAGTAGCTCAAGCAATAAATACTAAGGATGCTGGTGCTATGTCATAATCCAACTTACAATCCGAAGTCATTAAGCAAAAATATAACCCAAATCACAATCCGAATTTATGAAGCAAGAAATAATCATGAAGGATCAAAGTTGATGGCTAAGAATGTAAGATGAATATAGGTAATGCAAACTTGAAGATTTGAAATGGCAATTGACTCAACAAGTGCTTAAACCCTTTTTTCATATTTTCAACTTCCGCAAATAAACATCATAAGACTTTCTTCACTGTGGCAGTGCACTGTGCCACCGAACAATCTATTCCCTTTCAAATATAACTAATCTTCGGATATACTAGAATCCAAAATGATGATATTCAAAACTTTGATAATGTTCTTCACATTAAACTCTAGGACTTATCTAAAATAAATGTCTTACTCTCCTTTTCTTTTCTTCTCTTTTTCTCCTTTTTTTTATTTTTTTTTTATTTTTATAAAGGAGAAGCGAGACCATACAATATTACTAGAGTCAATCAATAAGAGAGCAAAAATAATAAGTTAATTCGGACCTCATTTTTCTTTTTGATGCATCTCCCCGGCACCGTGCCTTGCACAGTGTGAATCAGTATTTTTCCTTCTTTCACGTATTTGTATTTCATTTCGACCTTTTCATGTTCCCCCTTAACTGATGCTTCTTTTTCTTCCATCATCTTATCAAGATGTTCTTGCCCCATAAAATCATTAATCAAGGTTAAAAGCACTTGTTGAAGTTTGGATAAGGTGAGGAAAAGAAGGATAATAATAGAGAATTGAAGATAAGGTGGGACATATGAAATAAAGAAATAACGAGGCACAAATGGCAAACTCATAAATAGAAAATCAGAATATTGGGCTAAAGATCAAGCTTGCTATAGGAGAAAGTATTTGCATTTCATAGCTCAAAAATTCAGCAATTTAGGATCATATAGCTTATTAGTTCGGCAACTTAGGATCATGACATTAGGACAGCATCATCAGACCATTACGAGTCCTTTTTATATCAAGTAGACCTTTACTCACTAAGCTTCATAAGTATATGTTTTGCCTTGAGAACGTAATTCATTAGTGATTTGTGTAAATCTAGTGAACATCTCTTTAATAGATTCATCCTTATTCATAGTAAACAATTCATTGTTGGACAAGCAAATCTATTCTAGATTGTTTTACCTCATTCGTACCTTTGTGGGCCAACTCCAGCGTGTCCCATATTTCTTTTGTTGTAGTGCAAGCGGAAATCCTTGAGTATTCATCAGGTCCAATTCCATATTGGAGAATACTCATTGCTTTGTAGTTCTTTTCGGCTTTTGCATAGTCGACCGAATCGTAGTCATCTTCATCCTTGTCGACCATCTTTCCTTCAGCGTCTTTTCCTTGGATAAGGATTGGTCCTTTTCTAATAACTTTCCAGCATTCATAATCCGATCCTTGGATGTAGATCCTCATCCTAGCTTTCCACCATCCGTAGTCTTTTCCGTTGAAAATCGGGCACTTGGTGTGCCTATCTCGAGAGTCATCTTGCATATTCATGATTTCTATTCTCTAGGGATGAGCCTTTCGAGAATATCCTCGCTCTAATACCACTTGTTGGAACACAAGGTGACACTCAAGAAAGGAGGGGTTGAATTGAGTGGCTAAATCTAATCGATTTTCGCAAAAAAACACCCTTATGGCACAAGTCTGGTGCACCGTGTTATTCACTCGTAAAATCTCCGATTGATGTTTTTGCTCGAACGAAAATGAATCAAACACTAAAACAATTAAATCAAATAATAAGACACAGGAATTTAACGTGGTTCAATCTCACCTCCGAGATCTACGTCCACACCAACTACTCTTTTATTATTTGAATCGTAAAATATCAAACTCTCGATACAATTCGATTTCCCCACTACTAACTCTAGTAGTGCTCCCCAACACTTAACCCTAAGTGTTGCTACTCTCTATATCCCTTAAAAGCGTGCTTCTTATTCAAGCAAATTAGAGGACAATTACAAACGTTGTTTTAGTTTCCTAATCGACTAGAACTACGTGATATACTCGTGCCTTAGTAAAACCTGTTTTCGCTCTTAATATCTCCGATTTTTCTCTCTCAAAACGTTAGTTATAAAACGAGTTGCAATCCCTTATATGCTTCTTGACCGACCAAAAATCCTTCATAAAAAATATGTTTATCTTTTACTCCTTAAATTAAGGAATAAAGCTTTTTCCTTATTAAAAACAAATTTTATCTTTCATAAAAACTGATTTTCCTTTTCCTTGTAGGATAAGGATTTCTCCATATCTTATATTAACTAGATCAACTCTTAAATCGGTTTAACTTTATCACATTGAAAATCAGTTTTTCTCCTTCTTATCAAAATTCTTTAAAAACGTTTTATGATTTTTTTTTCCGAAAAAAAACTTGTATCTTCTATAAATCGGTTTTTCAAAATCCTTTTCCAAAGCGGTTTTTCAAAATCCTTTTCCAAATCGGTTTTTTTATAAAACTTGATTTTGGAATATCTTTTCCTTTTATATAGATATATAAATTTAACATAATTATGTATTTCCTTAACTCTAAGAAAATAATAATTATCCTAATTTTATATTTCTATACTTGGCACATAATATATCATCTAGTTCAAGTATATTACATTTTGCATATAGTAACTAAACTTAGGAATATGAACTTGGACTTCAATCTTGATTCTTCATTTCTTCAAAGTCTTCATTTATTTATTCCTTTCTCAACCATCTCGTAACAAACTTTCATACTATAACATACTCCCTCCGTCCCAAAATATAGTTCCCATTTCCATTTTGGGTGTCCCAAAATATAGTCCATATTTCCATATTTAGTTCCACAATTTTCCGTAATTTGTCTAGAAAAACCGTGTCCCATCATTTATTTGCTTCTTGAATTTTGTTGTTTTGCTTTGTTTATTCAACCCAAGTGTTACAATTAATGCTCTTTCACCAATTATTCTCCATTCTCTCTCCTAAAATCATCTTTTCCCATACAACATTTATTTAAATAAACAAAAAATCTTTACTATCCCTCTTAGATTCTACTTGCATAAATTACCGTAAAAAGGGAAATGGGAACTATATTTTGGGACGGAGGGAGTATTATATTATTTTTCATCATCAAAACTTAACTGCATACTGCACAACAACCACAACCCCTAAAACCACTAAAGAAGCTACAAATGAATAAGACAAACAACAAATTCTTCTCATTATATGACTTAAACAAGAGCCACTGAAACTTGAAAATTAAATAATCATGTTATTTATAAATAACCAATCAAAAAATATATATATAAGATGAATGAATAAATTAGAAGTTGACGAAAAAAAGCTATACACAAAAAACATATAAAGGAAAAGACATATTAAAAAAAAAACACTAAAATTTAACTTAAAATTTGAAAAGAAAATAAAAGGTTCCCGTAACATTAACAAAGAATAACACTTTATACTTGCCTCAAAATTAGTTTACTACAGCTAGATTTAACGAACATACTCTATTTTTGTAGTATATAAGATTGACAATGAAGAGGAACGTGCTAAATAGAATGAAAACTTTCAAACCAACTCTTCAACAATCATGGACAAAGATAAATCTTGAAAAATATTAGTGTTCTTAGAGTCTCTTCCAACACGCATCGATGGGATGCTAGAGAAATGAATCTACAAGTGGCTCTTGCGCTATTAACAAGGTATGGGATGCTAGAGAACCTACAATTTTTTTTGGCTAAATTCACATCTTGTAATGTCGTCTGAGCTTTGGCAAAAGCATATGTTGCAAAAGTCAAAGCCTCTCAATTGATGGTGGTTAAATTTTGATTACATCATTGGCTAAAATGTCAAACACATTTTAGTGGATGGAGGTTCGACTGTTAGTATCAAGCCAAAATCCATTGTCAATGAATTAGTAGTAGTCATCTTGTGATCCAAAGATTTCACTTGAACAACCAATATGTACTGGGGATATTAAGCCTTGGCCTCACCATGCAAGATCAACTAACATAATTTATTCTCTCCTACACCAATCAAATAACATCACAAATATTGTTTGGTTGAGCATAGAAAGTTGGAATTCCCATAGTAAGTTCTACTTACCCAGGGGGACCCAGGTAAAGCAACTTCCCCTATTTTGTGGGAAGTACAACTTCCTATGTTTATGTTAACCAAACAACCTTTAATGTGATGTTCTTTGGATAGATTGATTATATGAAAATAGTGCAATCGTATCACCTTCTATCAATGCGCTTCAATATTAAAAACGAAAAAATTTATAAACACAAGATAATGCGATATTTTATGTTGGTAAGGAAATGTGCTACACTCCTACACCAAAGTCCAACTAGAACTTCATCCAAAATTAACAAAGTGGAGAGTAAAATAAGAGAAATTCCCACGCTAATTTACTATGGGAATATGAATTCAAAATAACCGCCAACTTTATAGAACCTTTTCATCCTGTTCATTGAACATTTGAATTCTCCAATTCCATTTCGCTCAATTTCCTCTCTCTATCTCTTAACAAAACCTTCACGAATTTTGTAAGCTGATCAATCCACAATCATTCTTTTCCCAATCTTATAGTTTGATTAATATCGTAATATATACTGTAAAAACAACGATCGTTAAATTTCACTGAAGAATTGAATGACGAATTTTGATCATCGCTACTCTTCGTTCAATTAATTTGAAATTCATCGTCAATTTTTTGGTTTTTTAGGTCAAATTGAAGATGTCGAAGGTCACAGTTTGTGCTCGATTCAGGCCTTTGAGTTCCAGCGAGATCAGAGATCACGGCTCTTGCGTCAGTATTCATTGCATCGACAACGAATCGTTCAATTTCAAGGTTAAATGTTCTTTGAATAATTCAGTGAAGACGCTGATCGCAAATCGCATCTTTATTTTCATTTAATTTCGTTGATTTTTTTGCTGAAATTGGAGGTGTCTGCTTTGTATTGAAGGATGAGAAAGACGGAGATCTATGTTTCAGCTTTGACAAAGTATTCTACGAGGATTCTGCTCAAGCTAGTGTCTATGAAGCTTTAGCTTTGCCGATTGTTCAAGGTGAACATTATTGATTTTAGTTGTATAAAAATGAAATGCAATTTAGGTTTGATGTTCTATTTAAAAGAGAAATCAAGTAGGAGAATTACTGTGTAGGTCTAGAAATTTATCTTTTGGATTGACAAACTGAAAAAGAAAAAAAACTGATTTAGAAAGTGTTGAAATATGTATCATTATCAGAAGGATGGAACAGATGCAGAGAGAATTCTGCAACTTCTTAAATTGTGATCGAGTTTTAGCTATCGTTTGGTTGAATTTAGAAGTTGCATTTATCTAAGGAACATGGTAAGCAACTTAGAATAGAACTTCCTAAGCTGTTGTACTTACGCACTTTTGTCACCTAAACAAAATTTCAGTTTTCTATCTTCAAGGATGTATAAGTTCTTGTGTATTAGTATTGATTATCTTGTCGAACTTTTGGTGTGATAAGTAAAAGTTTCGTGTTAGCCATTCACTTGTTAATTCTAATCCTCAGCGAGAGGGAAATGAACTTAATGGTCAGATGCAATGGATGCATTTGTTAGCCGATTCCCCAAGGAAAAGAAAAACCTAATATTGTGTGCTAATCAGGTTTAACTTATTTGTTTTCATATGCTACATGAACATCACAGATGCAGTTAATGCAATTAATGGGACAATCCTCACTTATGGTCAGGTAAATTTCTTTCTCTTAGCTTGGGGATTTGTTTTTCTTTAGTTTCTTTTTGCTATTTTTCTCCCATCTGTGCACCTGTATGAAGAGTATCAGACAATGAAGCTGACAAATATATTCTGTTGAACTTAAATTTAATTTGCTATGTATTGTTCTTTTACTTCCCAAAGCATGAATATTGGGGGAAATATGCAGTAAAATTGCATACATGGATTACTAGGATAGACCATGGGATTATTACGTCCTTTCCTTCAATTAATGATTTTGTATAAATATCTTTTGTTTTCATACTAAAGCTTAATAAATTTGGATTTATATTTTGTATGAAATGAATATTCCATTGTTACACTTTTGTAAGGCTTCTCTGCCAGCAAGAGCTTAATAGCTTGGATATTGGTAGGCTTTGTTGTCTAAAGCACTGCATCGGCTGTTTGTCATTAGACCAGAAGAGCTTTCAAATATACTCTCTTACAGAATCTATTAGACTCAATATTATAATGTAATCAACATGAAGAAGTGGAGGTTTGAAACATATTAAAGCATACAGTCTTTGTTTTAGCACTTCTAAGAAGCTTCTTCAAGGGCACTTATAATTCATTTCCAAGTTCTAAGCAAACTAAGCAACCTTTTCTTACTTGGTTGCAGACTGGAGCTGGAAAGACTTATAGCATGGAGGTGCTAAGATATTTTCCATAGTGCTACTGGTTTATGGCTATGAATTTGTCAAGAGCTTATCAGTGAAACTTCTCGCCAGGGAGCTGGCATCATCAAGTGTGATGCCGAAAGGAAAGGTCTGATCCCAAGAGTTATAGAAGGACTTTTTGAGATGATCAATTCTTCACAAGGAGCAACTGCATATTCTGTTAAATTGTCAATGGTATCAAGTCTTATCTTGCTTTTGTAGTTGGGATATATATGAGTATGGGTAACTTTTTTCTGTTTAGGGGCTTACTCATCCTCAAACTGCTTCAGGTTGAGATTTACATGGAAAAAGTGAGGTTGGTATCAGTTGACTGTCAGACTCTCCAGTGAAGTAAAGGCGGCCTGCAGTTTCTAGATTACTTGTCTTGCTTTATCAGCCTCTTGACCAAAATTTCGAGTAATAAGCATATGACCGTTCTTTACAGGGACCTATTTGATATGTCAAAAGATAATATACAAATCAAGGAGAGCAAATCACAAGGAATTATACTGTCTGGAGTCACTGAGGTGACTTTACTTATAAAAGTCTTTATCATGTTCGAACTTTTAACAAGAACATTTTCATCTGGAGACAATGCTCTTTTTTGAGTTTTGTGTCATTTATGTCAAGTTCAACATGTGTTGCCGATATGACACAGTAAAACTGTTTACAAAAAACAAGTATTCTTTGTAAAAGATCACCCTCTGTGGTGGAAGATTTTGCTGATGCCATAACACTATTAAGTTAATAGCAGCGTCAGCCGTCAATTATGTTGAGATCATCCTTTGCCTTTCATGTTGAGTTCAACATATGTTGTGATACCAATATACAATAACAAAGTGGTTTGCACAGTAAATATTTTGCTAAATTAAGGATGCATAATTTTGGTATTTCCTCTTGTGTTTATTAATTAATTTTTCCATTCTCACATCGTTTTACAATTAACCTCAATAATTTCAGATCCCTGTGCTGGAAGCTGCCGAAGCAATGCAAATCCTATCTGTAAGTTGAGAATGGCTACCAGTCTTTCTGTTCTATTCATGCTTTAGCATCTGACTTTGAGCTCTTTGTTATGCAGAATGGAATTGCTAATAGAGCCGTTGGAGAGACCCGTTAGCATCTTCCCTCTATGACTATTAAGTCTTTAACATCCACTGTATCAGTACATAAGTAGATAGTAAATCTTCATGCTTCTGTTTTTCAATTTTGGTATATATAGAGATGAACGTTTCTAGTAGCAGAAGTCACTGCGTCTACACATTTACAGTTCAACAGGAAACTCCTGTTGATAAGAGGTACTGTTTTGATCCTATTGTTCAATTTTAATGCTTGCATAGATTGCAGATCTGAGATCAGTTTACAGAACTAAAACAGGGAAACTGATTCTTGTGGACTTGGCTGGCTCTGAGAAAGTGGGAAAAACTGGAGCAGAAGGACGACTTCTGGACGAGGCCAGGACTATTAATAAGTCCCTTTCTGCCCTGGGGAATGTTGTGAATGCATTAACATGTAGCCCACAGAGCAAGTTAACCCACATCCCTTATCGTGATTCTAAGCTTACTCGAATACTACAAGATGCATTGGTTAGATTTTCTTCCTCTATCTTGGTGTACGTAAATTGTCAAATGTTATCATTCTTTAAGTTTCATGTTTCATATTGCAGGGAGGTAGCTGCCGAATGGCATTGCTGTGTTGTTGTTCGCCAAGCCCTTCAAATGCATCTGAGACTCTATCCACCCTTCGCTTTGGTGCAAGGTTGCTACTCTACACAATAGGACAGTCGTATCTTTATGAATTCTAGAGTCTAGATGATTGTTTCTTTTGTTCACTCATTTGTTAGCAATAAATAAAACGATCACACACAAATCAGTAATGAGATCTCCCACTCTTCATTTTTGTAATACACATAAATTCAAATAATACTTGAAAGGCATGGATTGAGCTACTAGAAACATATGAGCGAGAGCCTCTCTTGAGTATGAATCTAATGCCTGTAGGTTATCAGCATAGAAATCAGTGATGTCACTGTTGTCCATATCACTCACAGTGTGAATTCAACTGTTTGTTCTGACGTCATTGTTTTAATTGTTCTCATTTATTTTCTTGGATGTGAGATTTTTTATTTGGAGAGAGATAACATCCACCATGTAAACTGAAAGTGTGCATTTTCTTTGAAGTTATTTTTCTTATACATTGCAAATTTTTAAAAAAATTTCCTCATAAAGATTTGCTGCCTTTTGTCCTCCAATTGTATCAGGGCACAACACATAAAAGCAGCACCTTCTGTCATCCTATCTGAAGATAAAATCAGTAGGACACGAGAATATACTATTCAGAAGAAAGATTTGGAATGCGAGAGAATCTTGGACAAGGTAAGCTTACTCGTTTCTTTACTATATTTGCTTGTAAATGCTTAACTAAGTTTTGCTGAGGATTATGTTACTTCTTGTTTAGTTGAAAGACAGAATGGGTACTGAGGAAGTGGAGTTGCTTGAAGAGCTGCTAATACTAGAGGGAATTATGTTCTACCCAGCTCCAACTGAAGACTTGAAATTGGATTATGACAATGTCACGTCAAAAATTATCTCATCCTTGCAGAAAGCTTTAGAAGAGCTTGCTTCCACAGCCGATGAGGTAATAACGTCTCATATCTTTTTCTTTTCTTATTTTCCCGCATTTTATTTTGAAATTTGACTGCGAGTGGATTGAACTTTCTTACACCCAAATTACTTCTAGTAAGCTGAACTTGACTGCAAAGTACAATGTAAAGAAGCAACATAAGCCACATCTCCTCACTCTCCAATCTGTGTAATCCTAACACAAGCTTGAAATTGGATTCCCCCAAAAGGTTCATAGTCAAGCACTTTGCCTAGTCTATCTTGCAAGTAAAGTACGTAATATTTTTTAAATTCTTTCTGCTACTGAAATATTCTTTCGTGCACTTTGTTAAAACTGCTATTTAGGTTTTATGTTCTTCCTTGAACACCAATTCAGTTCAGATAATGCTAAAATTCAAGTGTCTGACTCTGACCTGATATTAAAAGAAAGGATAAGCACTAATATTGTAACGGAAAGCAACTTTTGCTGACTTACAGAATGTGCTTATATCAAAGCAGAGAACCATAAAATAAAGCAGTGATGAGGTTTTCTGATGGCGTCCTAAACCACCTGATGAAATCTGACAATTTCCCTCTCTGACAAGATCTCAAAAGCATCAGATGTACTAAAATCTGCCATTAGTCTATATTTTGGCGTCACAAAGATCTTAAATGCGAACAGTCTTCTCTCACATCCAAGAAGAACTAGTAGCAAGTAGTAAATCACACATTCATACAAATAGTTTTTAGGGAGCATTTTTGACCCAATTAAAATTGATAGTAGATATATAAATGTAAGTAATTTATCAATATAATGTACATATGTTTACATAAATGAAATCTTTATCTACAATCAAATACGACCCAAATATATTTCCAGCTAACCAATGACATTAAAAATTTTGGGCCCAAATAATTAAGAGTCAATTAACTGCTTTTCTGCTGCATAGGTAAGAGTCTAATCCTAAATTCTGCCCTACACTTAGCTTAGGCAGAGTAGGTATTTATAGATGTGAGTGAGGAAGACCCCAAGATGTCAGCCTTTGCCACTACTTAGATCACTCACCTATATACATTTTTGATGTATGAGCATTGGCTATTAAACCAGAGATAATAGAGTAGCTACAAAGAGCTTCACAAACACAAGATCTCTAGAATACAGCAATCTTGTGCTGCAATCACAACTTGCCTGCTCTTTAGAAAGTTCCCTGGCATTTCGATACATAAATGAGAACAAAAGTCCCCTATAGCCGAGCAATGAAACAATAGCAATCACTCTTTCTTCAAGAGATCTATTTCCTTTGCATTTTATCCTTTACAAGCTTAGGATGACATGCATGGCATGGAACACTGAAAATGTAAACAGGTTACATTGCCGCCTCTACTGTTTTTTTTTTTTTATTTTTTTTTTTTTTTTATGGCTGTATCAACTGTTCAACGATTTGCAAAATCATATGAAGGGAAATTAAATTTCATCTTACCAACACAACCCCACTTAATTTCGATGAGTTATGTTTGTTTGTTCTTTGTGCGTCTTTGAGTGGGTGATTTGCTTCACAGCTTAAGAAGCATAACAAGGTTCTCGAGACCAAGCTTGCAACTGCAGAAAATAGAAGTTTTTGGGATAAAATGTCAGATGTCTTCAGCCTCCTCAGACTTTGGTGAGCTGCTCTTCAACATCAAGATTATAATTCGTCTCTGGAACAGGTATATTAAGCTACTAATTTTTACTTTAAATCACCAAGAAAACCAAAACTTACGAGGATTTAGAAGAATCTCATGTAAACACATTCTCTGATACTGCTATGATTGTACTGTAAATGAATTTCAGACTCCATGTGCTACATACTTATAAATTTTGTGTGAGTTTTATTTCCGAGATTATCTTATACGACAATATGATCTTAAAAAGCATTACAGATGAAGGTAAAAGATTTTTTCGTCCAAACAGTAAAATAAGGCAGTAAGCTAATTTAGCTATAAAACTACAATCCTTAAGATATTGTATGAATACTTTGCACCAATTTCATTACATCCAACTGCTGTTTATGTACGTCACCTGATCCAGGTGCTAACATATCCTCATAAAACATGCTCATCAACCATGGCGAAGGATATGTAATGCAGAACTTATCAGTAATCTCAGCAGAAAGCAATGGCTCCACACTTCTGTCTTCGAGTGAAAACACTCCAATGTTTATAGGAGCAGACGGTACTACACCATATAGTACGACATAAAAGCAGTTCCTCCTTATGAATCTAGACATAAAGTTCGTAACAAGCAATGACTTGGAACAGTACTTACCAAGAAACATAGCTTAATTCTTGATATTTTGAATATTATTTTCAAAATCGATGTGAAGCTCACCTTTCAGAATCCCATTCCACTCAGTACCCCAGTTCACTTGATCAAGATCCAACTTAAAGATTCGAACCGAGCTATCTGAATCATGCAATAAAACCAGTAGTAGATCACCTTCTAATTCAATCAAGTAGCCTGCCGTATAACTTGCCATTACATGAGAAGAACAGCTATATTTAATGTCTATATACTTTGATGTACCATGATCTAGGTCAAAATTACATGTCCTTGCATTACCATATATTAATTCATAAACACATCCCTTAAAAACTATGGCATCACTTGTGTAAAGACCAACAATAGGCTTACTTATAGGGAAAGTCCATGAGGTACCATCATTACTATTATTAGTATTAGGAGTCCACAAAGCTGGCCTTAGGATGCCCGTATGGTAAGCGAACACACATAACCCACTTAACCCTTTTGCATTTGGAACTTTAAGCAAAGTAGCAGTAAGGATCCTCCTGTGAGTTGTTACTGTTCTTGTAGAGTCTGGCTTTAAAATTTTTGGTAGTACGGCAAATTCTTTTTGTAAAGGGATTAAAAATCCAGGTTTTTGATATTACCCATCCATCCTTAGCACCAAACAGTTGGCTCTTTAACCCTGAAACAACATAGTTTTTCTCCACAGTTTGAGGGAATTCGAACTCGTAGACTCGAAAATCCAACAGATTAAGGCAATACAATATATCATCATTGACGAGATTTCTATCTCGAGGCATCAAAATCAACCAAGGGACTTGTTGAGGAATGAAGGACTTCGCAATAGATTTGCAAATACTTTGGATTGCACTAAAACGTACGAGTTCTCGTGTACTTATTGAGTGATCTAACATGATTTTGTCCCAAATGTCAGCAGGAAGTTCAGGTATATTCTCGCTGTTAGTTTCGGCAGGAAGTTCAGGTAAATTCTCGCTGTGGATAGTCATCTCTCGAGTGATAAACGGTAACTTTTGCTTTGCTCTTAGCGAGGATGTTAAAAAAAAATGGGGTTTTTCTTAAGCAGAATTTTTCTTTCTTAACGCCAAATACATGTATAATACATGTATTTTTGTACATTATACATGGTTTGTAAACAAACCTTTCCTTTTTTTTTTTTTTTTGGACAGGGTACATGGTTTTTTTTAAACAAACCACATGCAAGGTGAGGCGCCTAATTTAGGTGCCTCAACCACGAGTGGGGCGCCAAATTAGGCGCACATGTGCATTGAATTGGGCGCCTAATTTGGCGCTGCGCACCTAGGTTGGGCTCCTAAATTAGGCGCACACGCACCGCAGTGGGCGCCTAAATTAGGCGCCTCTCCCCATGGCATTTCATTTGAAATTTGACATTTTTAGCTGACACAAAGCCAATTTCTAGTCTAACATATGCAATTTTCTACTATAAAACACCATAATTAACAAAGTTTTATAATTATTAATTTCTAAACTAAACATATTTAAACAAAAAAATTATCTTTTTCAAAACCCAAAAAAACAAAAAAAAAAGGTTGGGCGCCTAAATAAGGCGGTTGCACCTCAGGTGGTCCGCCTAAATTAGGCGCCCAACCACGGGTGTTAAGCGCCTTTTTAGACGCTCCACCGGTGGTGGAACCGCCTAAAATAGGCGCCCCATTATATTTGTAGGATTTCCACACTAACCTTGCGCCGGAGTTCGTTGTTATCGGTGTTGCTTGGGAGTTATGTTGGCGGGAAAACGTCTTCTCCTTCACCCACGTGTCGCCGGAGTTAGTGCGCCTCCACAAAGCCGAAGTTTGTCGCCGGAGAAAATGCGAGATCTTGTGCTTAGGCCGGAATAAATTAAGTCGCGGGGAGTTAATTTATGTCGCGGAAAAAAGTTGAAGGTAGGTGTTGTTCATGAGGAGATTTCAAGTGAGAGAGTGAGGGAGAGTGAAGAGAGTGGGAGAGTAGGAGAGTGAGAGAGAGGGAGAGTATTTTAATAGTGATATACATGTATTATACATGTATTTAGGGGCGTTAGTAAGAAAAAAAAATGGCGTCGTTTAGCAAATGAGAAAAATGTTAATCAAGGAATTGTAACCGGCTAACCGCGAGTATATAGTAGACGGGTTGGGGGTGGGGGTGGCGGTGGGGGTGGTGGTGAGGAAGGAAAGAGGGAAAGAGAGGGAGAGCCGGGGGTGGCTGCTGGTGGCAGGGGTGGGGGAGGAAGAGGAAGGGGAGTGTGGGTGGGGGAGCAATCCTTAGGTTATACACACGCACTTATAATAAGGAAGGTGTGCACTCCCCAAAACGCAAGCAAAATAAAACAAACGGCAACTAGACTACTAGAGACAACTACTAAGCTAATGAACATGTGCGTATACCCAAATGAACATACGTGCAAAAATTGATCGACACTATTCTCTACTTTATTCACTTTGCATTTATTACTCTAACACTCTTGTTTTCTCCCCCTCTTGATTTATGTCTCCTCGTAATAATTTTCTCTATCTTGCTTTTCTATTTTTTTCTTTTGCTTTGTTTTATTATATTGCTTTAAGACATATATTTCCCAATTTTTTTTTTCTCTCTTGATTTTCTTTTTCATCAAGTTTATTCATCAAACAAAAGAACACTTAACTCACGAAAGAACATCGAGAGAACCACAAAAAGAACAATATCCAAATATGAATGAACATCATACATTTAGGAGTAAAACAAAAATATTTTACTCAAATATGATAATTATACTAAATATAATTAGTGTCAATGAGCGTCGATCAAAGTACTATGAACAACAATGACCGTAATGAACATCAACTACTAGATCCAATAAAAATATCCTAATTGACTCTAATTAACCCCTTTATCAAGATAAAATAAATTTTAAAACTAATTTGATATGTTTTAAATCTAATTCTTAATTAAGCACCTAATTTTAATTTTTATTTATAAATTCAATAAAAAAATTTCGAGAAAGCTTGGTCAAAATAACTTGGTAATTTTTTGAACACGACTTTCAAGGCGATCTTAAATGGCTTCAAAACAACTTTTTTGAAAAAAACGAATGCCATCGAGTACCCAATTTTTTTCTCTCTACTGATTTTTTCTCTCCTCAAGTTTATATAAAACCACCATGTATTCACTATATCATTAGTCGTTGTTCATAGTGATCTACTGAAGTTTATTTAGAGTTACCATATGATCATTCTTATTTTTGTTATATTCCTAATTGTTTTCCCCTTTAATGATGTTCATTTATGGCTCAATTAAGTTCATTTACGACTCAATAATGTTCAATATTGGCCCAATAATGTTCATTCTTGATGGATGGCTTTTTAAAGAACAATATAAAATAAAAACTATTAGATTTAATTAGTCATCTTATGTTCACTATAGGGTTTGTTGTTCATAGTGCTCTACTAAAGTTCATTTAGAGTGATCATATGTTCATTCATAATTTTGTTATATATCTAAATTTTTTCCTCTCTAATGATATACATTTATTGCTCAGTGATGTTCATTCATGGCTCAATGATGTTCATTCATTTATCCATGTTCTTTAAAGAATTGTATAGATTAAAAAAAACCACTACTAGATTCAATAGGACATTTTATGTTCACTACAGTTTAGCTGTTGTACATAATGCTCTAGACTAAATTTCATGTAGAGTGATCATATGTTCATTCTTACTTTTGTTATATTTATAATATTTTCCTCTATAATGATGTTCATTTATGGTTCAATGATGTTCATTTATGTCTCAATTATGTTCATACATGGATTAAATAATGTTCACTCATTTATCGATGGTTCTTTAAAGAACTCGTATAATAAAACAATTACTAGATTCAATAAGTCTTTCTATGTTCGCTATAGGGTTACGTGTTGTTCATAGTGATCTGACTAAAATTTATTTGGAGTAATCATATGTTCATTATAATAAGGAAAAATTGACATGAATAATCCCAACTTTCACCGGTCTTCTCAAAATTATCCCAACTTTGGATTATTTTAGAATAATCTCAACTTTAGGGTTAGCTTCTCAAAATAATACGAACTATTAATTTTCTATATATTATAGACCTAAAATGGATTAGTCTAGGCGAGAAAAGTGATAGTTTGGCTTATTTTGAGAAGGTCCTCTCAAAAGTTAAGATTATTCCTGAATAATCCAAAGTTGAGATTATTTTGAGAAGACGGGTGAAAGTTAGTATTATTCTTGTCAATTTTTCCTTATAATAATCATATTGAGTAAAACATTTTTATCATATCTAAATGTTTTCTTCTCTAATAAAATTATATTTTATTGAATCTAGTAGTTGTGTTTTCACTACAGGGTCAACTGTTATTTATAATGTTCTGGCTGAAGTTCATTTAGATTTTCAGCTGAGCATTACATCACTAAGCAATAAATGTATATCATTAGAGAGGAAAAAATTTAGATAAAAATATCATAACGGAACATGCAACTACTATATCCAATAATTTTTTTTTTTATACACGAAAACAGTTAGTAATATAACAAAAATATTTTACTCAATATGGTAATTAGATTGGACATGTGACCAATCTAAATGAACTACAATCACAAGTACTATGAACAACAACCGACCCAATAGTGAACATAAGATGACTATTGAATCTAGTAGTTGGTTTTTAAATTATACAGTTCTCTAAAGAACCATAGATAAATAAATGAACATTATTTAGTCATGAATGGACATCACTGAGCAATAAATGTATATTGTTAGAGAGGAAAATATTTACAAATATAACAAATATAAGAATGAACATATGATCACTGTAAATGAACTTTAGTTAGAACACTATGAACAACATGGAACCCTATAGTGAACATAAGATGACTAATTAAATCTAGTAGTTTGTTCTTTATATTGTTCTTTAAAGAGTCATCATCAATAATGATCGAACATTATTGAGACTCTAAATGAGCTTCAACCAAAACATTATGAACAACAATTGACCCCTAGAGTGAAAATACAACTCCTAGATCTAATCAAATATAATTTTATTAGAGAGTAAAACATTTAAGTATAATTAAAATATTTAAGTCAATATGATCATTATAATAAACATATGATCACTTCGAATGAACTTTAGTCACATCACTATGAACAACACTTAACCTTATTTTAAACATAGAAAGACTTATTGAATCTAGTAATTATTTTTAATTTATAAAGTTCTTTAAAGATCCATCAATAAATGATTGAACATTATTAATTGAGCCATGTATGAACATTATTGAGGCATAAATGAACATATAATTCTATTAGAGAGTAAATCATTTAGGTATAATAAAAATATTTTAGTCAATTGATTATTATTATGAACCATCGATAAATGAATGAACATTATTTGAGCCATGTATGAACATCATTGAGGCATAAATGAACATCATAGACCCATAAATGAACATCATTATAGGAGAAAATATTGGAAATATAACAAAAATAACGATGAACATATGATCACTCTAAATGAACTTTAGCCAGAGCACTATGAACAACATCTAACCCTGAAATGAACATAAGATGACTTGTTAAGTCTAGTAGTGTTTTAAAATTTATACGGTTCTTTAAAGAACCATGGATAAATGCATGAATATTATTGAGTCATGAATGAACATCATTGAGCCATAAATGAACATCATTGAGCCATAAATGTACATCATTAGAGAGGAAAATATTTAGAAATATAACAAAAATAAGAATGAACATATGATCACTCTAAATGAACTTTAATCAGAGCATTATGAACAACACTTAACCTTATTTTAAACATAGAAAGACTTACTGAATCTAGTAATTGTTTTTAATTTATAAAGTTCTTTAAAGAACCATCAATAAATGATTGAACATTATTATTTGAGCCATGTATGAACATCATTGAGGCATATACGGTTCTTTAAAGAACTATGGATAATTGTATGAACATTATTGAGTCATGAATGTTGAGCCATAAATGAACATCATTGAGCCATAAATGAACATCATTGAGCAATAAATGTACATCATTAGAGAGGAAAATATTTAGAAATATAACAAAAATAAGAATGAACATATGATCACTCTAAATGAACTTTAATCAGAGCAATATGAACAACAAGGAACCCTATAGTGAACATAAGATGACTAATTAAATTTAGTAGTTTGTTCTTTATTTTGTTTTAAAAAAAGTCATCCATAAATGAATTAACATTATTGAGACTCTAAATGAACTTCAGCCAGAGCATTATAAATAACAGCTGACCCTGTAGTGAAAATACAACTACTAGATTAAATAAAATATAATTTTATTAGAATAGAAAACATTTAGGTATAATAAAAATGTTTTAGTCAATATGATTATTATAATGAACATATGATTACTCCAAATGAACTTTAGTCAGAGCACTATGAACAACACATAACCCTATAGCCAACATAGAAAGACTTATTGAATCTAGTAATTGTTTTAATTTATACAATTCTTTAAAAAACCATCGATGCATTATTTAATCCATGCATGAACATCATTGAGGCATAAATGAACATCATTGAACCATAAATGAACATCATTATAGAGGAAAATATTAGAAATATAACAAAAATAAGAATGAACATATGATTACTCTACATGAACTTTAGTCTAGAGCACTATGTACAACAGCTAAACTGTAGTGAACATAAAATGTCTTATTGAATCTAGTAGTGGTTTTTTTAAATCTATACAGTTATTTAATGAACATGGATAAATGAATGTACATCATTGAGCCATGAATGAACATCACTGGGCAATAATGTATATCATTAGAGAGGGAAAACAACTGGAAACCCTAGTCAGAGCACTCTAAAGCCATCCATCAAGAATATGAATGAACATATGATCACTCTAAATAAACATTAGTCAGAGCACTATGAACAACATGATACCCTATAGTGAACATAAGATGACTAATTAAATCCAGTAGCTATTTATTTATATTGTTCTTTAAAAAGCCATCCATCAAGAACGAACATTATTGGGTCTGAATGAACATTATTGAGTCGTAAATGAACGTTATTGAGCCATAAATGAACATCATTAAAGGGGAAAACAATTAGGAATATAACAAAAATAAGAATGAACATATGGTAACTCTAAATGAACTTCAGTCAGATTAATATGAACAACAACTAATGCTGTAGTGAATATATGGTCGTTTTATATAAACTTGAGGAGAGAGAAAATCAGGAGAGAGATTGAGAAATAAATCTCTTCTAGCAGTGTAATAAAATAAAGTAGAAGAGAGATGGAAAATAAAGAGAGAGAAAATCGGAGAGAAGAAAAAATTTGGGAAATGTGTCTTTTAAATAAATATAATAAAAAAACATATGAGTGATATAGAAAACTACGAGAGAGAAAATTATTTTCGAAGACATAAATCGAAAGAGAGAAAAGAAAAAGTGTCGAGTAATAAATGCAAAGTGAATAAAGTGGATAAGAGTGTGAGAGCGTCAATTCAATTTCTGAAATTAAATTTGTCCATGTTCATTGGAGCCGACTCAATGTTCATTCATCACCCATGGGTTGTTCACTGGGGTGAGGTCCTCCAAATGTTCATTTAGTTCAGGCTTCATTTAAGCCAAAACCCCATGCACAATGAAACGTCGTCGTCACTCTTTGTGAGCACCTTCCTCTTAGTACGTACGTGTGCACCTACTAATTTCCAGTGGGGGAGGGTTAGGTGGTTTTTTAATCGAACTAAAATTGTTTTTGGAAGGAAAAATAAGGTTAATAAGTTTTTATTACCGGTCAAACAGATCATAGGTTAAAATGGCTCATCTTGAGCAAACATATCCTGAAGTTGAAATTATTTCCAGAATTTCAAAAGTTGGGATTATTTGAGCAAACTTACCAAAGGTGGGATTATTCCTGTTAATTTTTACTTATTCAAATATTAGTACTTAATTTCCTTATCTTACAACAACAATTAGGTATTCGCCTAACCATCCTTGATTCTTTAGTTCTACCTGAAGAATGCACCTCACTTACATTGTAGATCGAACTCTAGAGCATTTGTGAGTTGTGACATCCTTTATTGAAGCACAAAACAATCAACATTTAGATTCTTTGTATAGGTAGAAATTGTAATGTTTCTCTATTTAACTCATGTTGATATTTTAAGTTTACTATTACTTAAAAGGGAAAATAGACTGGAATAATCTCACCTTTGGCCGATTTTCCAATAATAATCCCACCTTTGGATTATTCTGGAATAATCCCACCTTTACTTACTAAATCGATTTTTTGGTCCCAAGAACAAAGTGACCGGTAATATCAAGTTACCGACCCTTTTCCCCGTTGCCCCACCCCACCGCCACCCCCACCCCCCCACCCCACCCCCCACCCCAAGACTATATTGCTATTCCTGCTTTGCCCCCCTCCCCCCCCCCCGTCGCGCCCTCCCCCCCCTCCCCTGTCGCACCCCCACCCCCTCCCATTCGCACCATCTCACCATTCGCAGCTCCACCCCCTCCCATTCGCACCATCTCACCACCATCATCTCACCATTCACAACCCCCACCCCCTCCCATTCGCACCATCTCACCACCATCATCTCACCATTTGCACCATCATCTCCACCATTCGCACCCCACCCCTCCCATTCGCACCATCTCACCACCATCATCTCACCATTCGCACCATCATCTCCACCATTAGCACCACCTTGAAATCTGCAAAGAGAGACGAGAAGAGGGAAAGAGACAGGGAGGAAGAGAAAAGCGGCGACGGGGAGAAAGAAGGGTGTGGGCCAGGTGGCTGGGGAGGGGCCTGGTTGCTGAGGAGGGGTCCGGTGGCTGGGGCGGGGTTTAGGAGGGAAAACTAACTTGGAGTTACCGGTTTGCCAAGTTACAGGTTGTTGGGACCAAAAAATCGATTTAGTAAGCAAAGGTGAGATTATTCCAGAATAATCCAAAGGTGGGATTATTATTGGAAAATCGGCCAAAGGTGGGATTATTCCAGTCCATTTATCCTACTTAAAATGAGGCACTTCTCTTTGTCTGGAATGTCTTTGACTCAATTAGCCCTAAATTTAGGTTAGGCCAATGAGTTCACATATGTAATGTTTAAGGTCAATGGCGGTATTATTTAAAACTATAATAAGTTATAAAAAGTTAAAAGGTTTGTATATTTATATTAGGTAAGATAGATTGAAATAAGTTTAGATAACCAAAAAGCACATGAATGAATGCATGGTAAGGAACATAGAGGTGCATGAAATTTTGGATGGAGCAAATTGTATAAGTATTAAGAAATGGAGATAGTATGAAGAAGGCTAAGAATGTGTACAATGGTTGGCCTTTAGTTGAGACAAGTTTGTGAAGATTAAGGGCATGGATTGTCCACCATTTTGAGAAAAAGGAGAAAGACTATGCGTATATCTTATTGATATCGAAATCGGTATCAATCATATTCGCTTAGTCTTGTATCTTTCCCGAATTGGTACCAGACGGACTTGCATATGGTACAAAAAATAATTTCAAATCTAAAAATAGCATTCTATTTGTACCCAAACCTCATATAATGATACTCCTATTTTAACACCATTTATCTATATCAGTCAGATTGAAGATAAATATCTATCCCCTCCACTATAAATTGATTGTTTCTTTTATCAAGATTAATGATAATATTATGAATCTCAATGAAATCAAACTAATTGTTATAAAAAATAAAAGAAATGGAGAAAAAGAAGAAAAAATATTTAAGATGAAAGATAGATATGAAGCTTCCAACATGAAACGAAAACCCACACTTGAGCTTCCGAAACACCAAATTAGCAATTTTTTCTTACGAAACTTCACTTTTGAATTGGTTTATTTTTAACATGAAAATCTTCCCTGATTCAAAATAGAAGTTTCGAAATTATGGCATTCACAAGATACTTTCTTTCAGGAATATTCTTTTAGCATTCACAATAATATTTTAGCCTTCACAACATGCTACAATTTGGTTACTCCACTTCAATTTTGCCAAGCTCTAGTAAGTAATTCAGGTTCACTTAAGTGGAATTCCAGGAGGACTTTCGCTTTAGAGGAGAGAAATAAGGTTATTTCAGAGTCTTAGAGGAGAGAGTAGAGAGTAAAGATGAAAGAGAAACTTATTTTTTCATCTTTCTCTCTCCTCTATCAATTCAATTCATCACAAACTCGTCCTCTTTTTTTTTTTTTTTTTGAGAGGAAAAGTCAGGGCAGGGAATTATATTAGATCAAGTTCCACCAAAGTGCGCACACTTTGGGGATAAGAGTCAAGCCAAATAAGCTCAAAATTACACTCAACATCCCAACGAGCTAACAAATAGGCTACAACATTCCCTGCTTGTTTGACATGAGAAATAACAAAAGTATTAAGATCCCTAGCCATCCTTACACTATCTTTCACTACTCGGAGAAAGGGGTCAACCCAACTTCATCTTTCTTCACAGCATTCACCACATGTATAGCATCACCTTCTAAGGAGAGATTAACAAAGCCAAGCCTATGGGCAAGCTCAATCGCATAACGTGCTGCGGCAGCCTCTGCAATACCTGGGTCCCAATGAGCAGCAACTCGCTTCGATTCCAAAGCCAAAATGTGACCCCTATAGTCACGAAAAATAACACCAGGGCCGTCTCAAACATTCTTGAGGCCCTGTTCTTATTAAGAAATTTAGGGCCCTAAAAGATTTTTTTAATACAATTATAAGACATAATATAAAGTACTAAAATACTTAGCATTACAAATTTAAAACCCAATATTGCATCAAAAAAAAAAAAAATTAAAACCCAATATAAAGTACCAAAATTCTAAGCATAACAAATTTTATAATTTTGGTACCATCTCCCAAACCCATCATCATACTTCTTTTAATCAAAAGAACATTTTGATTTACTATTATCAAACTGAAGTCTATAGGGACGATCTAAGACACCTATACCACACAATTTACTAAACTATTATATACTCTTACTATATTATAATATGAACTTATGGTTGTTATGGAATCTTGCTCAATGCTCATATTATGTTAGTTCACCGTACCACAATCTATGTAATACTTCTTCTAGAAGCTTAATTCCCAACTTTTTTCTCTTTCTCTCTCATCCAAATTCCAATAGCCTCCAAAGTCTCACAAAATATTGGCCTAATCTTACAAATCCCACAGATTTAATCCAATAGCAATATCATGTATTAAAAATAAGCAGATTCAAATCCATTTCAATGAGGAAAAATTAACTTACAGATTTGAAAGATTAATCATGGAAGGCCAGATTATTTGAGAAGCATTCTTCCACCAATATCTCAAAAATATGATCAATATTTTATCTATAAAAAGAAATTAGAGGAAGATATGTGATTTTGAGTGAAAAATTTTGAGATCGATTTCAGCAAGAATTGTGGTAGTGAAGAGTCCAATAATATTGGCGTTTGATACTTCTTAATAATATTGGTTAATGTGAGGAATTGAGATTTACGCGAAAGCAAAGATAATTAATGCAAGTTCAGTATTCTTTGTATTGCAGTTGTGTAGAGAGAATCAGAGATTTTCTTTCAAAATAAAAGTAATTGCGTCAAAAAGTAATGAAACTTTTTTTTTTGTTTTGGGTCCCTTAGATTTGGAGGCCCTGTGCTACAGACCAGCTTGCACTGGCTGTTAGCCGGCCCTGAATAACACCCAAGCCTACCTCCCCAAACTCGTCCTCTTCATTCCTTCATTCATCTCTCTCTCTCCAACATTTGTATTAGATGTAAATTTTGAAAATAGCAATTAAGTTAACAATATTTGTGTTTTATATCCTGCTAATTAAAGATGCTGATGGCTGAGCGAGATTTGATGCACAAAATTTGGTTGATCTGATTTACATGCAACAATTAGAATACGCAATACAGGTATGTCTAATACTCTAATTGGCTAGAATTACTACACAACATATAGTGTTTCCAGCCTCCTCTCCCTTTTTTCTCTCTTCTCTCTCCTCTCCCACAAAACCCTAATTTTCAACCTAGGGGCTACCGCCACCCTTTTGGGCGGTGGTAAGCCCCTTTTCTCCTTTTGTTACTAGTTTTTTATGTTAATGTTTCTAATAAACTTCAGTCTCTCTTTAATGGAGAGTTTTTCTACCCATTTATTGGGTTATATCTACCCATATATTGGGTTTTATCTCTCTCCATGTGAGAGTTTGGAGACTTTGTTTTTGGGTTTTTGTGTAATTCAAGAAGTTGATTTGTTGATTGAAATTTGTGCGGGGTTGCAACGGATGTCGATTGCCGTTTACAATCACTTGAATTGGATCCAGTTCTACTTCAAAACTACAAAAGATCGATAGACCCCTTGCGAGAGGCTGCATCGGACAACGATGTGAAAGACGAGGGTTTTCAGAAGTGTTAGATCTACTCAACGATCGTGGTTTTGTCATATTAGAATTGTATTTATTTCATTTTGATATGTATTTTTTTAGTTTTGACTTCTATTGTAGATGTCGTATGACTTTGAATCAATGAATTAATTTTTAATTTCAAAAAAAAAAAAAAAAAAAAACTCTAATTGGCTAATTGCTAAACCTCCTTATTCTACTAATTAATTTTATCATATCTCAATTCCTACTTTTATTCGGAACAGGAATCCCCAATCTACTTGTACACTTGTACTTGGGGACTGGGGTTAAGGGTTCCTATTTCGGATTTCCTAAGTAAGCTGACACAAACCATCCGCTATAAATACTAAATTTATGTTTCACTTTCGTTATTTCTTATCCCTTGCTCATAACTCATAGCGTCATATTATATCACATTAACTAAAATAACCCTCCATGGCAGATATGAGTAATCTTCCTTTCGGAATTCCTAGAAAAATTGCACTTGCAGCATCTTGATACTCTAGAAGATATTGAAAAGTTCTCACAAGTTTGTTCTTTGTGGAGATCTGAAACTAGAGATATTGATTATACCAATTTCTGCCCCTCAAAGAACACCCAACTTCCTTTGTTGATGCTGGCTGATTCACCTACCACTTCATACCGCCGATTTTACAACCTCTCCACACGCAAGTTTATTAAGTTAGATATACCCCGATTCGAGGAACACCATGACGACCACCACAGCAGGTTTTTCTTTTCAAAAGGATGGGTCGTTACTGTCACTATGAAACAAGCCCTCATCACCTTTTTTTGATCCTTTCACTGCTACTCTCATCAAACCACCAAGTATCCCCATCCCTTCTTTTGTAGACGGCGACTTATGGGATGACGATTCTTATTTATATCATTTTAACAAATTTATATTCTCTGATGGTGCTTGGCCATCTTCCTCCTCGTCTGATTATCAGGTTGCCATGATCTACGATCTATATAAATATATCGCCTTCTGGAGACCAGGCCAACAACAATGGATTAAGCCTAATATGGATATTGATGTTCGTCAGGTCGAGGAATGACGAGGATGTCTGTTTTTTCAAAGGAGAATTTTATTCCATTGATATATATTCACGAGTTATAGCCTTCGGAAGTGAGGTGCCAAAACAACCACCCCGAATCATTACAGATTTAAAATCTCAAGGTCTTGCACACGAGGTACCTTATCAGTATTACATAGTGGCCTCCAACCAAAACGAAAGCACATTGTTGATAGTACATAAGGACGTGTCCGAGGAGCCCGACATGTATAATACGAATAATAATAATCCCAATCGGGATTGGACTGAATCGTTCCAGTTAATTGAGCTCAACTTGGATGATGGCAAAGCCAAACTTATTCACCATCTTGGAAATCGAGCTTTATTTGTAGGTTACAATTCTACTTTCTTTGTCGACTCACCTTCGGATCAACTAAACGTGGTTGTAGACCTAATTCTATTTATTCTACCGATGATAACTACGAGGCGTATCACAATCATGGAGGGGGAAAAGATATGGGCATATTTTGCTTGAAGGAAGGTAAAAGGATTGAACCATGATAAGTTTAGGTTTAATGATTTGTGCTTAATCATTTCATTCTCTGTCAAACGTTAATATACAACCTAATGCTAAGTATGATAGGCCCGTTTAGGCTAATTACACACATACAATAATATACATTAAGTATAACAAACTAATATGGCCCAATACCCCCCCTCAAGTTGGAGCATGAAGATTCGAAATGCCCAACTTGTCTAGAAGATTAAGGAATTGACGCTTGCCAAGAGCCTTAGTGAAGATGTCGGCGAGTTGCGCATGTGTGAGAACATGATGAGTAGTGATGAGACCATCCCGAATCGCATCACGAACATAGTGACAATCAACCTCAATGTGCTTCGTACGCTCATGAAACACAGGATTCTGAGCAATATGAAGAGCAGACATGCTATCACAATAGAGAGACATAGCACAAGGCTGATGAACCCCTAAACACTCAAGTAGCGCCTTGAGCCATTTCATCTCAGATGTGATATCGGCCATCGAACGATACTGGGCTTCCGCGGAAGAGCGAGACACAGTATGTTGTTTCTTAGTCTTCCAAGAGATAGGTGAAAGACCGAGGAACACAATCCAGCCAGTCAATGAGCGGCGAGTAAGAGGGCAACTAGCCCAATATGAGTCACACCATGCATCCAGAGACTCTTAGGAATCTTAGGAGGGGCCAAATCCAAGTCATCATCAGCCACATTGTGGGCTGAAGAAAAATCAGAAGGAGTGTCCAAGGCAGAATCGCAAGAGGTAGCTTCACCCATATCAAGAGGAAATTCATTTTCATGAAACTGAACATCGCGAGAGACAAAGTATTCTCCAGTTTCGAGATCATACATTTTCCAACCTTTCTTGCCATTCGGATAACCAATGAACAGACATCTACGACTCCGAGAAGCAAACTTATCACCCTTAGCACGTTGATTATGAGCAAAACATAAACATCCAAACACTCGTATAGCATCAAAAGAGGGAGGGTGACCCGTAAGAGCCTCATAAGGGGTGAGACCATTCAACACACTCGATGGAGTGCGATTAATCAAATAAACAGCAGCCAGAACACATTCACCCCAAAAACTAACAGGAAGATGAGCCTGAAACATAAGAGGTCGACTCACATTCAAAATATGACGATGTTTACGCTCAGCTCTCCCATTTTGTTGAGGAGTACCCACACAAGATGTTTGAAATAAAATGCCATGAGTATCCAAATAAGCAGATAAACAGTTAAACTCAGTCCCATTATCAGTGCGTATGATCTTAACAACAGAGGCGAATTGGCGATGAATCATAGCAAAGAAAGACATAAAAGTACGTTCAACCTCCTTTTTATTCCGTAATAAATACACCCACACAAATTCGGGAAAAATCATCCACCAACGTTAGAAAATAAATGGCATCACAAGAAGAGGGTGTGTTATAAGGACCCCAAAGATCACAATGAACAATTTCAAAAATACGAGATGCTTTATTATCACTAACGGGAAAACAATCGCGAGTTTGTTTAGCTTGAGGGCACACAATGCAAGCTTTATTCAATTTCTTCCTAGAAGTACTAGAACTAATAGCAGGAACTAACTTGACAACCCGATCAGACGGATGACCCAAGCGCCGATGCCACAACTCAAACTCAGATAACCCCGGGACTGTCACTGCCTGAACTGTGGGAATGCTACGGAAAAAATAAAGTCCATCATGCCGCTCACCTGCTCCAATCAGGATCCCCGAACGTTGGTCCTGTATAGCACACAAAGAAGAAGTGAAATTTACGTGACAATTAGACTCATCAATCATTTGCGACACCGAAATTAAATTGCAATTAAGACGGGGAACATATAAAACATGATGAAGAGTAAGGCCCCGGGTGAGAGTCACACAACCCTCCATAGTAGCTACGGCACTAGAAACGTCAGGTAATCCAACCGGACACGCATCAATCGAAGTGACGTAAGTAAGACACGCAAGATCGCAAGTAACATGATGCGATGCCCCGGTATCCAGAATCCAGGAAGTAGAAAAACACGTACCAGTCATGCGATCACCTTTGGATGTTTGGGTATTAATTAAGTGCATCAAGGCTTGCACTTGAGCCGGGCTTAAATCAACAAGAGGAGGACCCACATTGGTGCGGGCAGGATTGCTGCTGTTAGTGAGCACAGCATGGGCCTTGACGACCCCCCCTCGACCAGTAGACGGAGTAGAAGCAGCAACCGAAGACACGCTGCCAGCAAGCGGAGCAGCAGCCACGGCAGATTTGGGACCACTCCCAAATTTTGCCTCCCACCAGTCCGGTTTCCCATGAAGTTTAAAGCAAGTGGACACTTCGTGTCCTTTACGATGACAGTGGCTGCAGACGAGACGAGCACGGTCCTCGCGATCCAGACGAGGTCGGTCACGCCCAGCCTGCACCGCGAAGGTATGAACAGCTTCGTGAACCTCTTTCCCCCGAGCAATAGCCTGCGATCTTTCCTCTTGCACAAGAGTTTGATAAACTCGATCCATATTTGCTGGAGGGGATTGAGACAGGAGATTACTACGAGCAGTGGCATATAAATCATCATCCAAACCAATTAAAAATTGGTGGATTTTCTCCTCGTCACGGTCAGCAGCGTATTTGGCAGCCACCCCACACGTGCACTGATTACACACGCAGCCATGGAGGGGTTTAAGACGATCGAGTTCGTCATAAAGACTCATCAAACGAGTATAATATTCTTCAAGGGACATCGCACGCTGCTGTTTGCAATCAACAATGGAGGCCCTGATTTGTTGTAGACGGGGACCATTGGCGATGCAAAAACGCTTTTCCAAATAATCCCAAAGATGACGCGCCTCATCATGAAACGGAATGGATGCAGCAAGTTGTGGATCCATGCTCCGCAAAATCCACGAAACAAGCATGGAATTAACAGTTTCCCAGTCAAGTAATTTCTTCTTTTCCGGCGGTATGGTGATAGTGCCATCCACAAAAACAAATTTCCGGTGAGCCTTGAGAGATAAAGTAATGGCTCTCGCCCAAGCCACATAATTATCGCCGGTAAGTAATACATGAGTAATTAAGTTACCCGGTTGGTCATCGGATCCAAGATAGAAGGGAGAAGAAGGATGAAGTTTTTCGTCCTCCATGGGCAGCGAACCACGCGGGTGGTGCTACACAAACAGACGACTGCCGGCGGAAGAGGAAAAAAAACGAGGCTATACGGTTGGCTCCGATACCATGATAAGTGTAGGTTTAATGATTTGTGCTTAATCATTTCATTCTCTGTCAAACGTTAATATACAACCTAATGCTAAGTATGATAGGCCCGTTTAGGCTAATTACACACATACAATAATATACATTAAGTATAACAAACTAATATGGCCCAATAAACCACTATACGAAGGTCCTTCTCAATACAGTGATGTCAGTCCACCTGGGTGGAGCTCCCTCATTACTAGATTTTTGTATGTTTGTAACCGTCGGGTAGAACTACTATAGGAACAATAAATTATATTGTGTTTTATTTATTTTCAATACTATTATTATGGCAAAGTTGTAAGGCAATAATACAATCGCTCAACTTTGAACACTTTGAACTATATATGCATGCCTTTTGTAGAATCTCTTCATTTGTGAAAATCAATCCTTGTTTTTAATTTTTGAATAAGAATCTTGTATAATATGTTATTGTTTTGTTACCATAGTTACATTGCTACGACACTAGCTATAGCTTGTACACCTTGGAACTGGCAGCAAAAACTCAAGTTTCAGTTGTGCCCATGAGGCATGCCTGTCCTTAGACCTGGCAGTATTGAGGGGCTATGAGAAAATGTTTAACCATGTAAACAACGGATTGATGAGGTAGTCCTATTGAGGGACTATGAGAAAATCCATTACGATGAGAATGAGTCATGCATTAAAATTCTTTTTTCAATGCCTCAATGGAAATGAAATTCTGACCCTTCAAATGTAACGCCTCAGAAATACATAACCTTAACTGGCAGCGGAATCACAGCTTAATCCTGTGGGTTATGGTCCACTAATAACATAATAGCCTAAAATGGTAATTCATCTATACATTTGCTCATCATAAAATAATACCTGTTTATCCATGATACAAAATATCTTAAACCTCATAGAATATTAAATAGTGTCCTCAACACATCTCATTATAATATCCATACTGAAACTGTTCTTCCATACCTAAAACATAAAACAAAAGTTCATGAGCCGAGGCTCAGTAACATTAACATTGTAAAAACATTTCAATCCATTTTAGTTGCAATCAGGGAGAAGAGAATATAGTCAAACCATTTCATAAACATATATTTCAAGTCATATAGATTAGCATAGATCATTATCATCTTCCTTAACATAGTCATTATCAGGAACCTTTCATTAGTTAATTGAGTATAGTAGAAGGCAAAGCCACCGAGGACATAAGTCCCTCATCAGAAGGTGGCATATAATGCCATAGATTATCGTAACAGAAGGCAAAACCACCTAGGATATACGTCCCCCATCAGAAGGTGGCATATAATGCCATTAGTAACAGAAGGCAGAGCCACCGAGGACATTGTCTCCCACCAGAAGGTGGCATATAATGCCATAATGCGGGTGCCACCGAGGACGTTGTCCCCCCATCAGAAGCGCCAGAAGGTACGTGCACGACCTGACATAACAGGATACTTTTTCACTTAACTTTATCACGTTTCATTTCTTTTACGTATCATAGTTACATTACATAATCGTAATCATAATCATAAAACATAATCATAATCATATTTTCGTAACAGTCGTCATACTTCATAGCATTAAATCATTTAATGAACATCATGCACATAGATAAACATTTCATATCCCGCACACCATAAATAACATCGCATAAACACTAGTAGAATAAATGCTTATTGCTGCGGTCATTAAGTGGTCTATTGCGGCGATTTTGACCGCGCAGCAATTAAGGGCGCAACAATAGGTAATTAACCTATTGCTGACCGTAGCAATAGGTAATTAACCTATTGCTGACCGCAGCAATAGGCCGGTTTCTAGCCAAAACCGCAACAATATTAGCATTTTATATCAGAATAATACAGCATATTGCTGCGGTTTATGGGGAAAACCACAGCAATATGCTGTATTTAATAATAAAAAATACGCATATTGCTGCGGTTTCTTCCCAAAACCGCAGCAATAGGTCCTGGTACAGGTAAATTTTTTTTTTTTGCATTTCGCAATTAAATATGAAAGATTAAAACAAGGCAACTAACCAATCCACTATCCATCAAATTCGCAGACAAAATGAAGATGAAATGACATATAAATTTCATTAATATATAAAGATAAAAAAAGCTAGTTACATAAATAATACAAAAGATCAAAAAGCAAAAATAAAAACAACAATTACAACTAAATGACTAATTACAAAAAATATAATACAAACAAAAAATATATTAAAAAAAATAAGAAACTGAAAATTTAAAAAAATGGTAAAACGAAAATAGAAAATTATCTACTGAAAAAACGAAAAAAAAGGGAAAAAATCCTAAAAAAACTACCAACAGACCTAAAAATATCGAAAAAAAAACGGAAAAATCCTAAAAAAAATCTACCAGCAAATAGAGATCACCAGCAGTTTTATCTAAAAAAAGGAAATAAAAACAAACTTTGCTGAAATCGAAAATGGAGGTCGAAGGCCGAAAATAGAGGTCGAAGTGCTGCGCGTTTCTCGTTTCGCTTTTCGCCATGGTGGTTTCTTCTCGGTGAGGATGAAAGAGAAGTGCGAACGACGGAAAATAGAGGCCGAAGTGCTGTGGTTTGCTTCGCCATGGTCGATGGATGGAGCGTGCGAACGGCCGACGACGGTGAGGGTGTGGGTGAGGGTGAGGGTGAGGGTGAAGGTGAGGGAGGTGAGGCCGGCTGGGTGAAGTTGAAGGTGAGGGAGGTGAGGCCGTGAGGGTGAAGTGAGAGAAGAGAACGTCGTGTGAGGATAAGAGAATAAGAGTGAGGGAAAAAAACCCTAACTGATTGACACGCCTTATATATATTTTTTAAATACTTTTTAATGATATTGCTGCGGTTCTTGCCAAAAACCGCAGCAATATATTAAAATATTATTTTTAATATTATTTTAATATATTGCTGCGGTTTTCGATAAAAACCGCAGCAATATGTCTCGTCAAATGTTAACTTTTTTTCAAAAAATTTCCTGTTGATACCATATTGCTGCGGTTTTAGGCCGAAACCGCAGCAATATCTTTATTTTATATTTTACTTTTTCCTTTTACGTGATATATTGCTGCGTATGGGTAAAACCGCAGCAATACCACCGCAGCAATAAGCAATTATTTTACTAGTGAAACATCGTATAAAACATCATAAAACATAGTTGGAAGGGGAGTGTGGGTGTTAGCTGTAGACGTTACCTGAAATCCTTCTTACCAACTTTGATATCCAGGGGAGGCTTGTAACATTCCCTTCCGTTTAATCTAATCAAGAGTTAAATAATAAAATTTATTATTAATTCATTTGTCTTTGGCTTTTCGAAGATTATTCTTTCTTTAGGTCGTAATATTTCTTATGTGATTACTCTTAAGGCCTTTTTAAATTCGCACGTTATACTTAGGCATAATTTTGAATTGTAATTCAAGTGGTTACTGTTAACATGTTTTAAACTTAAGAGTCATATTTAAGTGGCACTAATAAAGATTATAGGTTTACAATCCATGCTTAATGACTTGAAGATAAGTTTTTCATATTCTAACTAATCCATTCTCTAAACCTACTATACATACATGTTGCTAAGTGAATGTATTTTAACATGACTCATGTTATACCAACATTATTATTCTAACCTTTAATATGTTTCACAAATCTAGACTAATGAGTGGAGTTTATATTATCGACATCAATTACTCGTTTATGTTAATTATGGCATAACCACTACTAAACTAGATTGATCATTATCAATAATCTAATTATCTAAAACACTTGATGATGCAACATACTGGTTTGATGATTCTGGAATAGAATATTATATACTCCGTGCTGTCACTGTTTCCTTTAGCGGTAACAGAAGTGCCGTTTATGACTTTTGTCTGCCCACACAGTACCCGACTGTCAAATTTAGTGATGGACCGCCATATCCACAGTAAGACATGATTGGTTGTTGAAATCCTGCAAATAGGGTCATAGTGGATTATTAAGATAACGAAGTTTTCACCAAGTACCCCCGAGTTTTCAAAAAATTCACTTGGTACCCTCCATGATTTCAAAATTCACCAGGTACCCCTTAGTTACTGTTTATTAGCATTAAATGCCCTTACACTTAACGGATCTTAGTGCTCCATTAGCCCAAATTTACAAGTTTGTCATTAATTTTGTGGTGCCATAATGGTAACCTACTGTCAGACATCATCACTTTACTTCCAAAAAATTCGTCCCCTCAACTTCCACTCCTCTGTTTTGGTTCATCCATGGAACCCTAAAACTGGGGATTTTGAACAAAATTCTGCAACCATTTGGTGCGCATTAGCAAGGTATTCTGGTCAGATTGTTGTAGAGTTGAAGAATCTCAACTGAAGAGTGAAGAAAAGTGCGATTTTATGGAATTGCGAAGAAGTTGAAAATTTTAAAGCGACGGTTTAAAAACTGCGAAAAAGTAAGATTTTTCTTCATTTTCTTCAACCTAAATTGCTTTGAAGTTAAATAATTTCACACTTGTTGCATGTATAATGTTTTGCATTGTTTTAGGATGTTAAGGTTTAGTTGTGGTTGTTTGACTAGTTGCATACTTAGGTTTTCTTAGGTTTTCTTTACTTTGTGTTTGATTTTGATGTTATGTGATTATTAGGATGGCTACTGTGTGGTTATTGGTGCATTTCAATACTCAAGAGTTTGATGTTATGGTAGAGGACAATGATTTGTGTCATTTAATGGGCTTGTTTGAGGATTTTCTTGAGGAATCATTGAAGCAGAATGTGTACTTGCCTAAACTATTTAGGGTGTTAGTTGAGAATCCTAGGGACTAAGAAGAAAATTGAGTTGAGGACTGATTCTGATTTGATGAGAGTGTGGGGGTGGGGATTGGGCAAGGATACCATTGAGGTATGGGTAGAGAAGACTGCAGACCTTTGCCAAGTATTTAGGTCTGTTCTTACAAAGAAAGATAATGAGGAGAGGGAGAAGCTTGAGAACATAAGGAGAGTACAAGAGATATTAAGGAGGGAGGGAGAGAGATTAAAAATCCAGGATTTTGATATTACCCATCCATCATTAGCACCAAATAGTTTGCTCTTTAACCCTAAAACAACATAGTTTTCTCCACAGTTTGATGGAATCGAACTCGTAGACTCGAAAATCCAACAAATTAAGGCAATACAATATATCATCATTGGCAAAATTTCTATCTCGAGGCATCAAAATCAACTAAGGGACTTGTAGAGGAATGAAGGACTTTGCAATAAATTTGCAAATACTTTGGATTGCACTAAAACGTACGAGTTCTCATATACTTATTGAGTGATCTAACATGATTTTGTCCCAAATTTGGGCGGGAAGTTCAGGTATATTCTCGCTATTAGTTTCGGCAGAAGTTCAAGTAAATTCTCGATGTGGATCGTCATCTCTCGATTGATAAACTGTAACTTTTGCTTTGCTCTTAGTGAGGATGTTAAAAGAATGTTAATAAAGGAATTGTAACCTGCTAACCGCAGTATATAATAGACGGGGGGTTGGGGGTGGAGGTGTTGGTGAGGAAGGAAATAAGGAAATAGAGAGAGAGAGAGCCGGGGGTGGCTGCTGATGGCAGGGGTGGGGGAGGAAGAGGAAGGGGAGTGTGAGCGGGGGTGGGGGAAGGGTTAGGTGGTTTTTTTTTCAATCGAACTAAAATTGTTTTTGGAAGGAAAAATACAACGCCTTGATGGTGCACACGCTTGTACATAGAGTATGTGCACACATGTACATGGCTAACAAGCCAAATGTACATGAATAACAAGTTAAATGAACACATGTACATGGTTAACAAGTTAAATAAATGAACATATGTATATCTCTATTAGTACATATACATTGGCATTGGTCTTCATGTTCATAATCTATTGCTTGATGTTCATCGTGCGTATGATGCTCATCCTACGAACGTGTGTATGTACTAATTTGGGGGGAAAATAAGGTCAATAAGTTTTTGTTACCGATCAAATAGGTCATAGGTTAAAATGGCTCATCTTGAGCAAACATACCTTGAAGTTGAAATTATTTCCAGAATTTCAAAAGTTGGGACTATTTTGAGCAGAGTGACCAAAAGTGGGATTATTTTTATCAATTTTTCCTTTTTCAAAGGGGTTACTGAATGCAAACCTACTTTACTAAAGGCAACCCTTAAATGTCAAAACCCTTATTTTCATTTTCTCTCTAAAAAAACTTATCTCTTAAAAAAATTCTCTCCTCTTCCCTCTCATGCTTAGAAACAAAAATTGCAAGAGACTAATTGACTAATATTAAATTTGATATTCAATGGACAATTATTTTGACCTAATCCAACTTAGTATGATGTAAGTTACCTGTTTTATCTTTTTCTCAAAATTAATCCAATTCATGCAATATGAATGAAAACTTCGGCACCATTTCGTACAATCTACAAGAAACAGATTAATAATCTGTTTCATGCAAATTGAACGGAATAGATTGATGGGTTTTAAAATATATACCACAAGTGCACGATGTCTGTTGTTAGCAAGAAGTGGCAAATACGGGTCGATCCACAGGGAGAGGAGTTCTATAGATTTATGCTCAACTATTTAACTACTTCAAGAGAGAAATTTGATTGAATGATTGATGATAACTAAACTAGAATAAACTAGAACACAAAAGGATGGAAGTTTATGAAATAATTAAAAACCTAGGGCAATCGATCGGTCCACCATGCTTATACCAATTTAATCACGCACTATAATGTAATTCAACAATACTTGGATTGAGGTTCGGATAATTAGAGTATTTCGTTAGTCCTACGATCGAGTCTTAACAACCCTTAGATCAACAAATGCTAGCACGGTCGCTTAACATAATCAGATTTACCAATTGTAAGAAGCCTTTAATGAGTATGATCTTTCGATTCTAACTCCTATTAGCTAAGCATAACTCATGATATTGCGCAATTACATTAATTAAACAATAAAAACAAATCAATAGGAATTACCCTAATTCAATCTAAATATCGAAGAACCTTAAAACATAATCAAATAGGTATAAACATGGCTTCCCTCACTAAGCCCTAGAAAAAGACTACTTACTCATTGTCATGAATAACACAATAAACATAATGTAAATAGAAGAATTCATCTAAATAGATTAAGTAGATAAATTACCGAATGATTGAAGAACAATTGAAGAGAAATTGATGAACTTTATAATCTTCCCAAGCCAAGAGTTAGTACAAAATTAGAGAGAAAGCTAAGTGTTTTAAACCTAATAAAACGTAGAATAAAATATGGGCTAATCGAAAATACTACAAGCCTATTTATAGTAGTTTTTACAAAACAGGCTAAAAAAGGCAAAAAATAATGCTCCCGAAAAATCGCTCGGTCGACCGGGACAAACCGCCCGGTCGGGCGACGGTGTCTAAATTTTACGAGCAAAGGAGGATTTTTGCCCGGTCGGGCGCGCAAGCGATTTTGGCTCCTTTCTTGCCTGGTTGACCGGGCTAACATGCCGTGGACTCTCATGAGGATTTCTTCTCGCCCGGTCGACAGGGCGGGAAAAATGCGATTTTGCGTCAACTTCCGAAGGCTGTATCTCTCAAACCAGAAGTCTGTTTGGGGCATGTGACCTATCATTGGAAAGCACTTAAACTCTGGTTTCAAACCAAACTGGAGTTTCTTGATTATCAATTTTAAATCAAAATTTATGATCAAAATAGTAAATAGGTGTCAGTTTTGGCAATTCTTTCATTAATTCTTTGCTTCATTCTAACTCGAAATTATCTCAAACGCATGCATTGTGATTTTTTGTGCAGGCTATCTTCATCCTCAATGATTAATAGGCTTGATATTATATAATCATAATTAATTGGCATCAAAATAACCTGAAAATCATCGAAACACGCAAACGGGGAGTAGTAGAGCACAACTTACGTAATTCATGCCATTATGCACCTAAATGCTCTAAAAGGAGTTCTAAATGCATCTAAAAACTATATATAAATGTGACATATCAAACTCCCCCAAGTTAAACCTTAGCTTGTCCTCAAGCACACAAGACATGAACATGGAAATAATTGCCTCACCCCTCATATAGGAAAATCACAGTTCAAAATATTTTCATGACTAAGAACCGTTCAAGCAGGCAAAATTCAAGTTCAGCTGTTCAGATTAATCTAACTACCAATCACCCAAAAAAATTGTCAAACTCAACTGCCTTACATGACATGCACATCCTGAAAGGGTGCTCACGAAGGTATAACTCCTCTCAATCTTGTGGCAGGCAAATAATGTGCCCAAACACTCATAAACCCGACCCATAAATATCCCTTCCCACTCACACTCTCATGTGTTTAAGAAGGTATAATGTCGCTCATCCTAATCAAGTCGACTCGATTCGCAGACATACTCTTTAACTTTGACAACTGACTCCACATCAATCCAATAAACAATGTAAACACAATCTCAAGAGGACTTTTTCAGGGTTGTAATGGGGCTTAGGTAAGGGTAGGGAATATGTATAGGAAATATGGTGGATAAACCAAGAATGGGGGAGCAAAAGTCACTAAAAACAAGGCCAAGTGAGTCCTATGCATCACCCAAAACACAAAACCAATAATAATGTCCCAACTCTATGAATCAATAAAATCTTCAATAAACCCATCCTTGAAGCAATGTAATGGATTTTTCTTTGCAAGCAATGTGAAAGAAGGAACTTTGAACTTTTTCAGTCTTTCTTTTCTTTTTCTTTGCATTTTTTTGATCCAACAATCACATTTATTTCTCACTTTGCTTATTCTTTTCTTTTTCTCAAACTTCGAACCATACAAAATACAATCATCTCCATCCCAAGTAACTCACAAAAACCATCTCAGAAACTAACTTATACAAATGCTACCCCAAGCTAGGCTTGAGAATAATATCATAATAAGGGCCATGGGTATGTAATGAAGTTTAGTAAAATAATCATTAGGCTCAACGGGGCTAAGGAGGATAATAGTATATAAAAAAAATCACTCTGAGGCTCGAGAATCAGACAAAAGAACGCCTCAATCATAGCAATTGCCACAAGTCATCAGATATCAATAAGTACGTTGTCAATGTCAAGATTAGTTAGCTAATGAAGAACTAACACACAAGAAACAGGCTGGATAATGATATGAATCCAATAGGCAAGAGATAAGCCTCACAGTCTAACCATTTCTGGCATGCAGTCAAATGCAGTGTATAATAATCATAATCTGCTCAGAGTCATAACAATCAAACATCACATCATAGCCTCACAATCACAAATGCCCAGCTATCCAGAAAACAAAGTCAAATAATTTTTCAATCAAAATACAGCATAGGGAACAGGGAGGCAATCAAACCAGTCATGAACATCGTATTTTTGTATTTTTTCAGCATTTTTTTGAAAGCAAATAAATCTAGCCTATGAAAGCAAAAAATCTACACTAAAAGGCAGTAAAAGAGAGATAAAATGCATACAAAAATCCTTCCCCACTAGTAGACTAATTGTTTATTGCTACGGTCATTAACTGGCCTATTGCGGCGGTTTTAGCCGCGCAACAATTAAGGGCGCAGCAATAGATAATTAACCTATTGCTGCGGTTCATGACCAACACCGCAGCAATATGTTACACCTATTGCTGCGGTTCTTACCCAAAACCGCAACAATAGGTAGTGTCAATAACAAAAAAAAAATAATTGAAAAGTAACCTATTGCTGCTGTTGTTGGTAAAAACAGCAGCAATAGACTCACCTATTGCTGCTGTTTGTACCAACAACAGCAGCAATAGGTTGCTTTTTTTTTTTTATAAAAGAAAATTTATACATTTATAATGTCATATATTAGTACTACACGTCTATACCCACACAACATTTTCAAAACCACAACCAAATTTGTTGGAATTCATTCAAGCGTCAAATTAATTGACAAATTACATAACTACAACATTATACATTTGACTTTATAAGTTGTATGTTGAAATTAAAGATACACATATATAAGATCTAAAAAAATATATACAAATGCACTAGTAGAATAATTGCTTATTGCTGCGGTCATTAAGTGGCCTATTGCGATGGTTTTGGCCGCACAGCAATAAAGGGCGCAACGATAGGTAATTACCTATTGCAGCGGTTTTTAACCGCAACAATAAAGCAACCTATTGCTGCGATTCTTACCCAAAACCACAGCAATAGGTATTTTTTTAATAAAAAAATGAAACCTATTGCTGCTGTTTTTGGTAGGAACAGCAGCAATAGGTTTTTTTAATGAAAAATGAAACCTATTACCCAAAACCGCAGCAATAGGTATTTTTTTTAATAAAAAAATGAAACCTATTGCTGCTGTTTTTGGTAGGAACAGCAGCAATAGGTTTCATTTTTTTATTAAAAAAAATACCTATTGCTGCGGTTTTAGGTAATAGGTTTCATAGGTTTTTTTTTAATAAAAAATGAAACCTATTGCTACTGTTTTTGGTAGAAACAGCAGCAATAAGTGTTAGTGGAGATTTTTTTTAGCTAGCTAGAAAGGAAAATGACTGAAAAATGCAAAGAAAACTATAACAATGTAGAAACTAACAAAACGAAAAAAGTAATAAATAATATATATAAAAGCAACTTCATATATTCAATAATAATGATATTTTACAAATCCTAACTACAGACATATATTAAAAATGAAAACAAAACTAATAAGAATAAATGCAAAATAAACGAAAAAAGGAAAATTCAGTAACATAAACAAAATTACAAATCTAAAGAAAACGAAACTAAAGCCGGTCGAATGATGAGATCTATATCCAATATGTCATCGGAGATAAAAAAAGAAAAAGAAACTAAAGCCGGGGAAGCAAAAGACGAACGACGGGTCGACGGCCAACAGACTGAATCAATCGACGAAACTTCAGACCTTCCTCTTTCTAACCCACCTGACGCACCACCATTTAAAGCGTCGAGAAACCAATTCTCTCTCTTTCTCAAAGCATCTTCTAGTCGAACCACGAGATCTGGAGATGACGGTTCGCTTCATGGTGAACGGACGAGCGAAGATGGAGCACCGCCATGGTTTGTCGCGTTTCTCGTTGTTTGGAAGGAAGAATAAGAGGCAGTGGTGGTGAGGACGAAAGAGATCGAGAAAGGTCGAAGGATGAGATGAGATCTGAAAGAGGAGAGAGGATGACAAGGCGTGAGAGAGAGGATGAAAGAGGAGAGAGGATGAGAGAGTCTGAGAGATAGTCTAAAAGAGGAGAGAGGCGTGAGGATGCATGAGCGCGCAAACCCTAAATTATAATGAAGGGATATTGCTGCGGTTTCTTAAAGAAACCGCAGCAATATATTATAATATTATTAAAAAAATAATATTTTAATCTATTGCTGCGGTTCCTGCTGGAAACCGCAGCAATAGAGTTGGTCAAACAGTCAACGAAACTTGAAAATTTTTCCCGTTGACATCTATTGCTGCGGTTTTGGGTAGAAACCGCAGCAATAGGTGTATTTTCTATTTTACCTTTTCTTTTGACGTGGTTTATTGCTGCGTATAGGCAAAAACCGCAGCAATTCCATCGCAGCAATAAGCAATTATTCTACTAGTGATGATATCTAAAAAATATATACAAATTAATATAATTCACCATAAACCTAAAATACATATTCAATTAGATCTACAAAATTAACAAAAAAATTAAATTGAAAAAAGATGAGTACAATCCACAAAACTTGAAATAACAGCATCCTTAAGACTCTTAAAAAAACGAAATCTCACTATTTCTACTAAACATAAACTGAAAAAAGAAAAAAAAAGTGAGGAAGCTCAGCTTCAAGTTAGCAATATAAGCAATAAGAGCGGCTTTATCTCTGCGACGAATAGAGTCTTCATCTCTGCGACGAATAGATGATGAGAGGATAAAGAGCGGCGAGTTCTGGAAACGAACGAACGAACAAAAACTGTCCAACACCAACAATCCAACACCATTAAAAAACTAACAATCATCAAATTACAAACAATGAAAGAATATCAATAATTTTAAATTGACAAAAAGTATCCAACGCCAACACCATTACATTTGCACCAACAATTAACAAATTACAAACAATGAAACAATATCAAACATTTCAAATTGACAAACACACAATTAATACAATCCACTGCGTAAATATCAAACCTAATAAACAAAAACATACTTGATATTAGAGCTTCATTAGTTTGACAAATTGAAACTTTGATGGTATAGAAGTATAAAACAAATCATGATTCATAGAGTTGAACTTCATAAATTAAATAATAAAACCAATGAGAGCAGTTAATAACTCAATTACTCAACAACAATCATTTAAAATGAGGTCAAAATTAAGTTAGGGCTAAGGGCTTATACTTGAATTTAGAAATTAGACAACAAATTACACGGAATTTCACCAGAAATATCAAACAGAAAACATATATATAACGAAGAACACTCACCGGAAAATTCAGACAAAATGAGGCGAAATTCTCTAGATAAACCGCCGGAAAACGAGCGCAAATCTTCTTAAACCCAGATGCAGCGTTCGTTGCGAAGAGGGTTGATAGAGGGTGAGAGTTGAAGAACTGATGAACGAAGATGATGGAGAGTAGGAGAGAGGAGAAAGAGGAAGGAGTTGAACTGTTGAAGGAGTGAGGAGAGAGACCGAGCGACCGAAAACGGCGCAATGGGTTTAAAAAGAAACCCTAGCTGGGTGGGTGCCTCCTATAATTAAAACGCGGGCGTTTTAAAAAAAGGACCAGACATATTGCTACGGTTTCTAGTAAGAACCGCAGCAATATATTAAAATATTATTTTTTAATATTATTTTAATATATTGTTGCGGTTCTTGCCAGAAACCGCAGCAATATATCTAGTCAAAAAAGTCAACTTTTTTCAAAAAATTTCCGTTATAACCATATTGCCGCGGTTTTTGGCCGAAACCGCAACAATATCTTTATTTTATATTTTACCTTTTCTTTTTATGTGATACATTGCTGCGTAAGGGTAAAACCGCAGCAATACCACCGCAACAATAAGCAATTATTCTACTAGTGCCCCAAGCTGAATTTGGCAATGTCCTCTGTGCCGCAAGATGACCTATAGGACGATGCTCAGAGGATAAATTTACATTAGTACTCTCCCGCTCTCTCACTCTATAAAAGGGAAAAAAATGAAAATAAAATAAAATAAAAGAGATAAGAAAATAAAAAAAAGAAAAACTACGGGTTGCCTCCCGCAAAGCGCTGATTTATAAAGGTCTCGCACGACCATATTACCTCCTCAATCTCAAATCGGAGGGGCTTGCAATGAGTGCCCTCCTCATCAAACATTTTCCTCCTTATAAGACTGCCACTCTGGCTTGCAGTCGGGCATGTTACCTCAGGTGCATAGGTAGAACGCACATTTTTCATAACCACCGGTCTTTTTCTCCTTTCAACATGAGGTCCCTCCAAATCGATAATGCAGGCATCGACTTCAGCATCGATGCCTGGGGAAACATCCATAGTAAGTGCAACCTCTAGAGGGTCAATACAAAGCATCTGCGGGAGTGCAGATAGAACAGTCTCCTCAAGAATATCCATCCTGCAGCAAGTTTGCTCAAGCATAGGAGACTTAACAGCATTGGTTAGTTTAAAAGTGACATTATCATCACCAACACTCAAAGTCAAAGACCCAGACTTGACATCTATAACAACACCGTTAGTACACAAAAACGGCCTACCAAGAATAATAGGAATTTGGGCATCCTCCTCCATATCAAGCACAACAAAATCAACAGGAATATAGAACTTTCCCACCCTAACATGGACGCCTTCTAAACCACCTAGAGGGTATTTTATAGAACGGTTGGCCATTTGCAAAGTAATTTGAGTGCACTTAAGTGCTCCCATATTCAGTTTCTTACAGACAGACAAAGGCATGACAGACACAGATGCACCTAAATCACACAATGCCTTATCTATAAATAATGCACCTACATGGCAAGGGATGGAAAAACTACCAGGATCCTTCAATTTAGGTGGGGTTCTATTTTGTAAAACAGCACTACACTCTTCAGTTAGGGCGACTCGATCTACCCCACCAAAGTCTTTCTTTTTAGTAATCATGTCTTTCAAAAACTTAGCATAAACAGGCACTTGAGAAATAAGTTCAGCAAAAGGATTTGTTACCTCAAGGTTCTTGACCATAGCCAAGAACTTACCAAGTTGCTGATTGACCTTCGACTTCTGCATCCTATGAGGAAAAGGTAGCCTTGGTGAAATAGGCGTTTCAGAAACCATTTCCTTCTTCTTTCCTGTCTGATCTTCCTTAGCTAGTTTGACCTCAGACATCGAACTTTTTTTTGCTTCTTCCTCTACCACCTCCTTCTCCTTGCTAGGAGCAGCATCATCAATGGGCATGGGAGGAGCATCATAAGCAGTGCCGCTACGAAGTGTAACAGCATTGACAGTCTCCTTGGGGATGGGTTGTCCAGGTAAATGACCTGGTAGCCTCTGTGCATTATTTTCGGCCACCTGAGCAAGTTGAGTCTCCAAATGTTTGGTAATGTTCTTCAACTCTTTGATGCTCTCTTCATAACTCTTCTGCACAGTAACCATCATCTTCATCAAATAAGACATAGTGGGTTCTTGAGAGCTAGCATTCTGAGAAGGTTGCTGCTGATAGCCTTGGTGTGAAGGCCTATTGAAACTAGGAGGGGGATTCTGAGGAGCCCCTTAGTAGTACTGTTGTCTAGCAGAATTTTGATGTGGTGGTTGGTAGGAAGTTTGTGGCATAGGTTGAGGATTTTAAACATTGTTGCTTTTGTAGGAAAAGTTGGGATGATCCCTCCAACCTGGGTTGAATGTGTTAGAGTATCGGTTGTGTGGAAGTCTTTGCTGAAAAAAATTTGCATGGTCCATCTAATTCGGGTCAAGTTGATTGTAGGAACAATCATGACCAAAGTGCCCTTGAATACCACACACCTCACAGTAGGAAGAGGTAATAGGAGCCATGGAAGACATCACATAATTAAATCTCATAGGAGGAGTACTAGACTGCGAAGATTTAAGTGCATCCATCTTCATGCTCAACTAGGTGACTTGTGAGGACAATAGTGCATATGCATCAACATCCAACTTTTTCTTTGTAATAGTCCTGGAAGAACTATGATCGTTTGCTGCTAAGTTGGCCAGAAAATTATACCCTTCATCTACCTCCTTATCTAAGAAAACACCCCCTGCATATGAATCAATTGTACTCTTGATATGGGGTTGTAGACCATTGTAGAATGCTTGGGTGATGAACCACTTTATTGTGGTGTGGGCATTGTCTTTGCAGGTCTTTGAACCTATTCCATGCTTCCTTCAGTGTCTCATCAGGTTCTTGTTAGAAGGTAGCAAGTTTATGTCTGGTTTCTGCAGTTTTGGCAGGAGGGTTGTACTCCTTCAGGAATGCTTCAGAAATAGCACTCCATTCAGTTGCTGTGACATCATTCAACCATTTCTGTGCTTTGTCTTTCAAAGAAAACTCAAATACCATGACCTTCAACTGATCAGGAGTGACCCCTTGATGCTTAACGGTACGACAGAGTTGTTGAAACCGTTGTAGATGATTTGATGGGTCTTCAGATGGATGCCTTCCAAACTGGTTATGTTGGATCATATTAATGAGGGCAGGCTTGATCTCAAAGTTGGTCGCTTGTATGTCAGGCATAGTAGGACCTGTGGAAATGCCACCAGGGGAAGGTATAAGATTTCAATGACTTAAGAGGCATGATTGGTTCTGAAGGACCTTCCGTGGATTTTCCCTGATTAGCAGACTGCTTCTTCTTCTTTTGTTTCTTCTTGAGTTGCTGGAGGGTTTTCTCAAAATTAGGATCAGTTGGAACTGGAGTACCTGTTCTTTTAGACCTGGGCATAAAAGAAACAAAGAAAAATGTGCAGTGAGATTCCCTCAATTGAAACTTGAAGTTCCAATAAGACAGTCGAAATAGTTCGAATAATCAATCAAAAAGCTATAAAAACTAGCCGTCTCCCCGACAACGGCGCCAAAAACTTGATGGGTTTTAAAATATATACCGCAAGTGCACAGTGTCTGTTGTTAGCAGAACTGGCAAATACGGGTCGTTCCACAGGGAGAGGAGTTCTTTAGATTTATGCTCAACTATTTAACTACTTCAAGAGAGAAGTTTGATTGAATGATTGATAACTAAACTAGAATAAACTAGAACACAAAAGGATGAAAGTTTATGAAATAAGTAGAAACCTAGGGCAATCGATCGGTCCACCATGCTTATACCAATTTAATCACTACAATATAATTCAACAATGCTTGGATTGAGGTTCGGATAATTAGAGTATTTTGTTAGTCCTACGGTCGGGTCTTAACAACTCTTAGATCAACAAATGCTAGCTTGGTCGCTCAACATAATCAGATCTACCAATTGTAACAAGCCTCTAATGTGTATGATCTTTCGATTCTAACTCCTATTAGCTAAGCATAACTCATGATATTGCGCAATTACATTAATTAAACAATAAAAACAAATTAATATGAATTACCCTAATTCAATCCAAATATCAAAGAACCTTAAAGCATAATCAAATAGGTATAAACATGGCTTCCCTCACTAAGCCCTAGAAAAACACTACTCACTCATTATCATGAATAACACAATAAACATAATGTAAATAGAAGAATTCATCTAAATAGATTAAGTAGAAAAATTACCGAATGATTGAAGAACAATTAAAGAGAAATTGATGAACTTTATAATCTTCCTAAGCCAAGAGTTAATACAAAATTAGAAAGAAAGCTAAGTGTTTTAAACCTAATAAACGTAGAATAAAAGATGGGCTAATCGAAAATACTAAATGCCTATTTATAGTTTTTACAAAACCGGCTAAAAAAGGCATAAAAAAATGCTCCCGAAAAACCGCTCGATCGACCGGGACAAACCGCCTGGTCGGGCGACGGTGTATTGATTTTACGAGCAAAGGAGGATTTTCGCCAGGTCAATCGGGCGAAGCCGCCCGGTCTTGCGCGCAAGAGATTTTGGCTCCTTTCTCGCCCGATTGACCGGGTTAACATGCCGTGGACTCTGATGAAGATTTCTTCTCGCCAGGTCGGGCGAAATCGCCCGGTGGACAGGGAGGAAAAACTGCGATTTTGCGTCAACTTGCGAAGGTTGTATCTCTCAAACCAGAAGTCCGGTCGGGCGCGCAAGCGATTTTGGCTCCTTTCTCATTCGGTTGACCGGGCTAACATGTCGTGGACTCTGATGAAGATTTCTTCTCGCCCGGTGGACAGGGAGGGAAAACTGCGATTTTGCGTCAACTTGCGAATGCTGTATCTCTCAAATCAGAAGCCTGTTTGGGGCATGTGACTATCATTGGAAAGCCCTTAAAGGCTAGTTTCCAACCCAACTGGAATTTCTTGATTATCAATTTTCTGTGAAAATGTATAATCAAAATAGTGAACATGTGTCAGTTTTGGCACTTCTTTCACTAACTCTTTGCTTCATTCTAACTCGAAATTGTCCCAAACGGATGCATTGTGATCATTGTGCAAGCTATCTTCATCATCAATGATTAATAGGCTTGATCTTAAATAATCATAATCACTTTGCATCAAAATAACATGAAAATCATCGAAACACGCAAATGGGGAGTAGTAGAGCACAACTTACGTATTTTATTAGTATTAATATGAGTTTTCTAATCTTGTTCGAGGGATAAAAATTGTGATAAAATATTCTTTTGAATTATTCGAGTGTTAATTCTGGAGTGTATTAAAATTATTGTTTGATCAATTAAATCTGGAGTAATTTAAGGGAATTAAAACCGTAAATTAGATAATCAGGAATGATATTTTGATCAATTTACCCTCCAATCCCATATCAATCATACTTGTACCATAAAACTATGCATGGAAAATATATTATATAATGAGTCAATATTAATTAAATAATGAGTCAATATTAATTAATATAAAATTAGTACTTAGGCCCTAAATATTTTGGGCCCTGTGCGATCGACCATGTCGCACGTGCTCAACGACCCCCCCAGCTATTCACTCAACAGTTCTGTGGAGAACAAAAGAATTTATTGACTTTACTTCCCTTACTGCAAAAAAACGAGGTACAAAAAGTGATACTAATGACCATAATATACTTTGTTCTTCACTGAACACTTTATTTCGAAAGATAATAATCAATAAGCTTACCTCCATTTGTGTAAAATCAGCAGCACCGACCCCAACAATAAGGATTGATAAAGGTAAGTCAGATGCCTTTACCAAAGGATCTATAGTTTCTTGAGGATCTGTGAGAAGTCCATCCTAAATAGAAAGCAACATGATATCCATAATAAAAAATAATGACGCATATTATTAGATCGCAACTGTATTTAACATATTAGATATACCTTAATAAGCAAAGCATCAGCATTGCTACTGATGCTCAATAAGTGCATTATCATGCACTTCAAGTCCGCTCTTACCATGAAAATGTTTATTGCATGAGTAGTAATCCGTGAGGTCACGGGTACCTGGTTGCACAGAGTCATTTATCATCAAAATTTCACTTCTTACCATGACGCATATAAAACTCACCAGAATTGAAGTTAGGAAAGGAATCCCGATGAACTAGCACTTTTCATATAGTCATATGACGATCAATTCGTCCTAGTAGATTAGAATCTTTAGGAAAAGAGAGAAAGATAAAGAGTCTCTTTTATCATAATAACATTTCATAAAATAAATAGATAGCGTGACACACATTTTCTTTTTAAAAGATTGTATGGTTACATTTAATTAATAATTAAATATAGTTAAAGCCATAACAACTCTAAGCTTTCCATCTATTTCCGAGCTTAGATTTGTGTGAAGGGGAAGAATGCTAATCTTTATGGTATGAACTTTGCTATTGCTATCCGTAGAACGGTAGAAGATACTATAAACAGTTCGCTTCACACAATTTGTAAGATTTTTTCTTGCCCCACCTTCATCAACATCTGATTATGATCCCATTTAATAACTCAAATGCTCCTTCAAATATAGGCTCAATTAGTTTAAAGGACCGTCTATATTTTACTTGCTCATCAATGACACGACACACGAGACTTGCTGTAAATTTCTATTTTTTGGGGGAGAAATGTCCTAGGAACCATATACAAGTTCATCTGACTTCTCAGAGTAGCTAAATGTTAAACCTCTTTCTTGGAGGTTGAGTCGTAGAGAGATCAAGCATTTCACATTCTCAAATGTAAAAATGAAAGTTAGTTTGACTTGCTAGCTTACTAAAGCATAATTTTGACCTTTAATATATTTGATTATTTATTAGTAAATATTATATTTTCTCCGTTCCATTTTAAATGAAACACTTATTATTTTAGGCCTTTCAAAATAAGTGAAACGTTACCTTATTTGGTATTCACTTCTCTCTATCTCTCTCCTCATCACATGGGTCCCTTCTTTTTTTTCTCTCTATCTCTCTCCTATTCTAAATCCCCGTGCCAAGGCCCTACGTTTCATTTAAAATGGAACGGAGGAAGTTTAAGATTAATATTTCAAACATGTACATCGAGGTAAACCCAATAGCACATAATAGCATCGGTTTATATATATTACTAAACAAATGTATATTGTAATAGCTAGTAAATAATAATAGTAATAATAGTGATTATAATAATAATAATACAAATATAATAATGATTAAAGTAGTGAGAAATAGTAATGGTGATAAGGGAAGGTTAAGTTAAGAAACTTCTTAAGTATATTACAAACATTCCCACTCTAATAAGGATAGTTTTGTCTATTTGTGAGAAGTATTATTATTATATTACTAAAGGGGGATAAGTACCCAAGTTAGGTGGGTTATGATGTAAAACAAATATCAAATCACGTGCCAAAGGAAGAGTGAAAGTGAAGATAGTTAAGGATAAGTTTTTCTGAAATTCTGATAGGAGCAACCCAAGGAAAGGGGACCCTCTCCTGAAAATTCCAAGCACAAAAAGTCTAAAACTTTAGTTCCCCAATCTAGTATATTTATAGGGGAACTTCCACCTAATTTTTCTCACCCAAACTCACTCACAAACATCCAGCCCAGAAGTCCTCAAAACTTCCGCCAGATTCACGCCAGAAGCAGCGACAGTCCATGTCCAGCTCTTCCTTCATTTTTCTCAAGTAAAAACTCCATTTTTCCTTCATGCAAACTAATTAGAGTGTTCTAAACTTGTAGGTGCATACTGGGTAGCCAAGAATTTCAAAACTGAAGAACAAGAGGAGGAAAGACTCATTAAGGTAAACTGGAAAAAAAAAAAACAGATTCTTAAGTGATATGTTTAGGCTTCGTTTTGAAGGAATTCCTTCCAATTACTGATTTTTCTTGTGTGCATGTCCTAAAATTGTTGGGTAGGAGTAAAGAATCAAAATTTTGCAACAAAATTTGAAGGAATTAAGCTAGGAAACAAGGTACACAAGATTCTTGGTTGACATGGGTTTTATTTGTTTCTATTTTTGTGGAACCTCTATGTTAGAGAAATGCGGGTTTAAAGCTTGAGCTTTTATGTGAAAATAAGTAATATGTATGTGCTGGTTCAAGTGTATGATAGTTAGATATGATTGCATGCATGTTTAATTGTACATAACATTAAAAGAACAAGTGAAGGTAAGAAGTGAAGAAAGATGGACACTTTGTTGTGTCTATGTAAGTTAGTGATAATTACATGGGAAACCTGGAAATTTAGGACCTTAAACGTTAAACCTACTAACAGCCCGATTTAATTAGGGAAGATTAAAAAGTAAAAATTTGAACGATTAAGTGTAATGTATGTGACTAGTGTGTTAATTGAGGACACTTTTAAAAATGTGATAAAGGTTTTCTTATATAAAAGTTCTTTAGGGAACGAGTATTCTATTCTGTTACATCTACGTATCTGTATGCGATTATGAGTGTGTGATTTACTCCCTCCGTCCCAGAATACTCTTTACACTTTCCTTTTTCATCTGTTCCAGAATACTCTTTACACTTCTATTTTTGGATATGACCCACTATTATTTTAATTCTTGTACCTATTAAGTTGGCCCACACTCTCTCTCCTCCAAATAAAATAATACCACTCCTACCACCCACCAACTCTAACCATGGCCCACACTCTCTCTCCTTAAAATAAAATAATACTACTTTTACTAACTGCTAACTCCTATCACATCTACTTTTCAATAAAATAACAATTGATAACCAAACAACAACTTATCATCTAAAACTACGTGCATTGATAAGTGTCAAGAGTATTCTGGGACGGAGGGAGTATTAGTTATCGGAATATGTGTGATAGAGTGCTAAGCACCTTCATTCATTAGTATGTGTTATTGTTGTTAAGATATATATGGAAAATTATTAGATATATGAGTGGAAAATAGTTGAGGCAAAAGTGCTCATCCACTTATGATTAAAGATTAGTACTGGAAGAACTTTTACAAAATACTTGGTTTTAAGTTGGAGGATATAAGAAGGTCTAAACTCAAGTAAGGGAAGTGGTGGACCATGTGGGGTCCCAAAACAACTAATAAGGATATGAATTATATAATTAAGGTTGATTAAAACAAGAAAGGAAATCATAATTGTTGTTGTTGACCACTTGGTATCAAAAGACCAAAATACCCTCGTTTAAGAGGTGTAAGCCAAGAGATATTATGACCCATCTTCCCTCACATATAAACACATATGGTACTGAAATTTAAGCCTCAAACTCTCTCAAAAACTTGCTGCCCAAAACCATTTCCCATCTCTCTCCTCTCTCGCCATATCTCACGGTAAACAGGAGCTAAGCTCCTCTTCATTTTTCTTCCATCTTTACATAAAATATCTTGCACGCAAATCTTGATTAAGGTTGTACTCATCCAAGAGCATAATGGGCAAGCTTTGATTCGAGCATAAGGGCTAAGGAAATAGGAAAAACAGGGTCATCTTCTTCACTAAAGAAAACAGTAAGTTTTGTCAATTTTTGGGTAAATTAAGCCACTTATCTTAGGGGGTTTCTTACGAAATTTTGTGTGATTGTTAATGCATATTTGAGGATGCTAAGGAGACAAATAAATCAGGTGGAAGATAAGGAATTAATCAAGTTACAAGCTTTGGAGTTTAAGGTACACAAATTCACTCCATTTTGGTAACATAGAAATTTCGGTTATTATGATGTTTTTGAAGAATAATTATAGGCATGGGTTTGAGCTAGATGTGGATTGTATCTATTGTATATTTGAGTTTTAATTTATTTAAGTGGTTGCATGTTTGAGGAATTGAGTAAAGATACCAATTTTATTACTTAAGTGTGTTAGTATTAGTTAATCGTTTTTTTGTGAAGAAACTTGTGTGTGATTGTGTTTGGATTTTTGTGGAATTGTGTTTTAATTATTTTGGCATGAATGGGCAGTATGTGTACTTGGTTTTAAGAGGTTTCATGTGAGGCTATATTAGCCCAAGATTTGTATAAGGATTTCTAAGTGATTTAGTCACAAAATGTGGTTAAAGGACATCTTGTTTTCCAACTAAAAATTAGGTTTTAGCTCACAAAGATTTTGCATTTCCATTTTCAAAACTTCTGATTTGAAATATGGCAGTAAGGATGTGGTACTTATCAAGAGAAATTTAACTAGATCGAGTGTTTAAGAATTTGTAATTTAATTTCTTCAAAAATCCGCTAAAAAGCCACTGACTTTGTAAAGGACTTACTTTAGACTTCACGATAAATTTAAGAACAAAATTTTGAAACAAAAATGATATATTGCAGTAGCTAAAATATAAATATAGTGTGTGCTAATGAGATTTAAACTATTAATATTAGTCCTTTTCGAAAGTATCAATCAATACTCAAAAACAACGTTTTTGAACATTGTTTTCAAATTTCGAAACAACAAGTTAGGAATCTTACCTCACTTGATATAATGCCAAATATGGCAGTACCTAAGAAGTATTTTGGTTTTAGAACATGTTACATCCTTAAATTAAAGATATTTCTCAAATAAGCGGAAAACCCCCTGTTTAAGCTTAAGGATTTTGTCACTTTCATAAGAGTCTACGGTGTAGGTTTTCCTGAATATTTTCTTATTAGAACCTCATAAACCAAGTGCCACTAGCCCTAGGCCACCTATAAGTTAGTTAAGTTCTTAAATGATTTGATAAGCGAAGCTAGATTTCAAAAGTTAAACTAGCAATTATGTGGTTTAGAGTCGTGTTCTTTTTGAAAAAAGAGTTGGATTTCCAAATGTGTTACTAAGCGGAATTTAGATTCGAAAACATGTATCTGAATTTGTTTTTATGGGAAGGAGACTATATGTGAATTGTGTGGGGACATGTCCTAGCTTGCAAGCGCGAAACAAATCAGGGGTGCAAACTCCGAAATGTGTGGAGGTCAATACCTAGTGTATGCCTCAATGTGAGTTCTCCTCCCGAAATAACTTATCCAGAAACGGATTTGTCATAATGAGAAAACATGTGTTTAGTTAGCTGTCAAATTTTTGTTATGAGTTGTGGAGTCATGTGTTGGGTTATTTATCATAAACCTATGCGTTTTCCAAAACATGATTTCTCTATCGAAGAAGCTCTTTTCGATTAGTGTGTGTGTGGGTCAAAATGACCATAAAGATGTTTTGCTTTCTTCTTTAAAAGACATTCTTTGTATTATCTTAGCAACCGTTAAAGATATATCGGTTTTTCGTTAACTACTTCTTAAGGAAACATGGAGATGATTCCTTTACTTTCAGCCACCCTATGAATTGTGTACCAGCATAAGCTGATCTTGTTCTTTGAACCTGTCCTGGTGGGGGTAGACTTTTAATTTGTGCAGGGATTATGAGGTAGGCAATCAGGCAACTTTAGGACCTTGTGATGTGATTACGCTATGGCAGAGTCGGGTGCTTCGAACATAATACTTGTTTTACGATTTCTAAATTGTGATTTATGATATTTTGGTATTATAATGGGTTCCCACATCTTTGTTGTATTTAAATTATGTAATTTATTTGCTTGGACTCCAGCAGGTAACAGCCTCCGCTATACTTATTAGTTCATGTGCTTCCGCTGATCAGATCTAAGTATGATTAGTTTGGCTGTGATTAGTAGTGGGCTGTAACAATTATAATATATAAACAATATTTAACGAGAATTAGATTCATGAACGAGTTAGTTCAGTAAATTTCATAACTACTTTTCCGAAATACCAGCTGTTGTCTCACCAAATTCACAACATAATATTTAAGAGCCATCTTTTTTGTTATTTATGAGTTTAAACATGATCATGGCAGTAGGTAATAAGGGCCTTTACCTATAGTTAACAAGTAAGATTACAAGTAGAGTATATGGAAATTGGTGTTTTAAAGACCATGAAATGGTTTTTATTCGTGATTATCGAATCCTAAATTGGAAGAGTAAGAGTTTTTATCTTGTGCAATGAGGAATGTGATGGTATATATTTTGGTGAAAAGGTAAATTGCGATGTTGGTTGCAACGGAGTCAAGTACCATAGAAATGATAGGGGAAGAAACTGCGGAAGCAGTGATGAACACATCATGGTATGTGTGTGTAGTGTAAATGATAGGACATTAACTGGATTAAGTCTTGCAAGCAGTACATAAATTATTTTGGGAAGATGTTCCCATGAGTTTAGAGATGGCAGATCGGCCACTCTATTCGCGCCCTTTTCCCCGGTTAATTGTAGGAGTAAATCGTTAGGGAAAAACTATATTGAGAAGTACGTTTCCTATGATCATAATCAGAAGTATGAAGAGTTCCATGTCAACTTACACATTGAGGTATTATAAGATACATGTAACTAAATAACAGTTTTTTTTTCCTTTTATACAAGCACGAGAGTCAAGAACCCCTCCTATGTAAATAAAACATGAGAACTAGAGAATTTATGTACCAGCTTTGCTGATTTGGTTGTTATTGTCTGTAACGCCCCGGAAATACATAACCTTAATCGTCAGCGGAAGCACAACTTAAGCATGTGGGTTAGGGCCCACTAATAAAATAAATAGCCTAAAATGGCCTATTAAACATACAAATGATCGTCTTAATTATTACCCATAAATACAGAGTATTCTAAATATCCCAAGTATACAGAGTCGCTTCAACTTATTCTTTCCGGAGCATTACTGACATGACCGATCCTGCGCCTATCTTCAGAATACCTGAATAATTTCATAAAATAGGGAAAAGAGAAAACACAGAAAATAACCTAAAATGAGTTGAAAACTCAGTAACTTCACTCCAGCCCGTAAAAACGGTTTTAGTTCGTAAACATTTTCATGCACAGGCATATATAGTAACACTTTAGTAATCATTACATAGAACGTTACCATTAGCCTTGAATAGTCTGCTGGCAAGGACCATTTACGTGACTTTAGTTCATTGGCAAGTACAGGTTTTGGACATATCGTAACTTTCGTAATTCGTAACATTAACATCATCATATGACCTTTTTGGTCCGTATCGTTCATCGTAACATAATTCCTCCACCTGTGACTTGCCCATTTACCGGATCATTTCATGACTCCAAACCAGCAGAACCATCCACTTTTATAATCATCACTTATCATACATCATATATTCTTAATTCGGAATCATCCATAGATCGTAAACATAATCATAAACATGACATCTCATAACATACATAAGCATCGTCACATCATAGCATATTTCATCATGCCACATACAAATCGTAACACATAATCATATCACATAATTATCATCATGCACTTATATTCATGCATACACATATAAAACATCACACATAACACATACGGGCACGCATAGATGCTGGACATGAAAGGTTACCTCATACGCTTAACCATTCTTTGACTTCGACAAATAAGAACCTTGAGAACTTCATAACTCCATCAACTCTCTTGAACTTCATAACAATCCTCCATAATTAACCTCCATAATAACCATAATAATAATCAATAACCGATCCTAATAATATTCAGATTAAGAAATTAACCATCGCTAATCATCTCTAGAACGAAACTAACTAATCTATATTCTCAGCTTTATCACTCCAACTTCTTGAATCATAATAACAAGATGAGTACCATACTGTTCTAATCAATATATATATCAAAAATATCCTCGAATTAGGAACCAAAGGAAACTAGCTCTCAAACACATCATCTTAACTTTCGGATTTATTTCCAAACTAACCCATTTCTAAACTAGTAAACTATTATAACAATATCAACATACTAAAGTAATTAGGCCCAAAAGAATCCATCTAATTATCTAATAAACTACTTATTATGAAATTCAAAGAGAAGGATTAGAGGTGATTGTACCTCTGCTCAAAAGCAGGGATGATCGAAACAAGGGAGGGGAGCAAAGCTCCGGCAGCGGCGACGGAAATCACGGAATTCCGCAAGAAGAAGCACCATACACCAACAGCAGCAGCAGAAGCAACGACACAACAATAACAACGAGCGGGGGAAGGGGAGAACAGATTGGGGCACCACCCATTCGAAGCAACATCGACACAACACGCAGCAGCCACAACAACACGCAGCAACTACAATACCACGAAGAGGAGAGGAGAGAAGACGTGAGTGAGAGAGGGAGCCACGAGGACCGCAGCAGCAGCGCGATCGGAGCTCCGGCGAGCTCAGGGAGGAGCGTCGAAGAGGAAGAGAAACAAAAGGGAGAGAGAGATCGGGGAAAAGGAGGGAGAAACACTGGGGTTTGGGTTTGGGGTTCTCACGGGTAGGAGGAGAGAGAATATAAGGGGCTTGGGGGATTTGGGATGACAGAAAATGACAGAGAGAGAGAGAATTTGGGGGTTTTGGGGTTTCCTTTTGGTGAGGGAAATCATGAGAGAGAGTTAAAAATTCAATTGGGTTATTTAAAATCCAACATACATTATTCTTAATAATAATTTCATAAAACAAAATATATTACAAGTACTACAAATATTCCAAACTCAAATAAAATAAGGGTTTTCATAACATAACTAACTTTATAATTACAATTAATGCTAATTAAAACGCTCTGAAAAATCGGGGTATTACATCCTACCACCCTTATAAAAAAGTTTCGTCCTCGAAACTTGCAATAAGTTGATCGAGGGAACAATAAGCTAAATTCATTTAGACCAAAAACCAAGATCTCAAGCTTTCATGGTTTCGTTAGGAATTCAGCCTCCATTCCGCCATCATCTTTTGTATCTCTACTTCAACTCGACTCGCGAAATCGAGGAGCAAAGAAAACAAAAGGGGCAAACTTGTTGGCAATGAATTCTAACTAACTCATTAGTGAGATCTCGTTTAAAAACCTTTTGATTACTCAAACCATATAAGTTAAAATTAATCGAAAAAACTATTAAACTTCACATAACGTCACGTAAATCACAATAATCATATAATCATATAACTTAAGACCAACTAGGTCCAGGATAAGCCGCTTAAACTCCAAGAGGGCATTCATAACACTATTTCTCATATCTTAGGCTCTCTTAACCCAAATAATCATCAAATTTGACCTCAACTTTCTTATCGTCTAAATTCCCAAAGGATCATACCTAGGCGATGCAAAGTCTAAGACTATGCACTTCCGGCTAGGTTTTAGCTCTGATACCACTCTGTAACGCCCCGGAAATACATAACCTTAATCGTCAGCGGAAGCACAACTTAAGCATGTGGGTTAGGGCCCACTAATAAAATAAATAGCCTAAAATGGCCTATTAAACATACAAATGATCGTCTTAATTATTACCCATAAATACAGAGTATTCTAAATATCCCAAGTATACAGAGTCGCTTCAACTTATTCTTTCCGGAGCATTACTGACATGACCGATCCTGCGCCTATCTTCAGAATACCTGAATAATTTCATAAAATAGGGAAAAGAGAAAACACAGAAAATAACCTAAAATGAGTTGAAAACTCAGTAACTTCACTCCAGCCCGTAAAAACGGTTTTAGTTCGTAAACATTTTCATGCACAGGCATATATAGTAACACTTTAGTAATCATTACATAGAACGTTACCATTAGCCTTGAATAGTCTGCTGGCAAGGACCATTTACGTGACTTTAGTTCATTGGCAAGTACAGGTTTTGGACATATCGTAACTTTCGTAATTCGTAACATTAACATCATCATATGACCTTTTTTGGTCCGTATCGTTCATCGTAACATAATTCCTCCACTCGTGACTTGCCCATTTACCGGATCATTTCATGACTCCAAACCAGCAGAACCATCCACTTTTATAATCATCACTTATCATACATCATATATTCTTAATTCGGAATCATCCATAGATCGTAAACATAATCATAAACATGACATCTCATAACATACATAAGCATCGTCACATCATAGCATATTTCATCATGCCACATACAAATCGTAACACATAATCATATCACATAATTATCATCATGCACTTATATTCATGCATACACATATAAAACATCACACATAACACATACGGGCACGCATAGATGCTGGACATGAAAGGTTACCTCATACGCTTAACCATTCTTTGACTTCGACAAATAAGAACCTTGAGAACTTCATAACTCCATCAACTCTCTTGAACTTCATAACAATCCTCCATAATTAACCTCCATAATAACCATAATAATAATCAATAACCGATCCTAATAATATTCAGATTAAGAAATTAACCATCGCTAATCATCTCTAGAACGAAACTAACTAATCTATATTCTCAGCTTTATCACTCCAACTTCTTGAATCATAATAACAAGATGAGTACCATACTGTTCTAATCAATATATATATCAAAAATATCCTCGAATTAGGAACCAAAGGAAACTAGCTCTCAAACACATCATCTTAACTTTCGGATTTATTTCCAAACTAACCCATTTCTAAACTAGTAAACTATTATAACAATATCAACATACTAAAGTAATTAGGCCCAAAAGAATCCATCTAATTATCTAATAAACTACTTATTATGAAATTCAAAGAGAAGGATTAGAGGTGATTGTACCTCTGCTCAAAAGCAGGGATGATCGAAACAAGGGAGGGGAGCAAAGCTCCGGCGGCGCGACGGAAATCACGGAATTCCGGCAAGAAGAAGCGAGCCATACACGGCAACAGCAGCAGAAGCAACGACACAACAATAACAACGAGCAGGGAAGGGGAGAACAGATCGGGGCACCACCCATTCGAAGCAACATCGACACAACACGCAGCAGCCACAACAACACGCAGCAACTACAATACCACGAAGAGGAGAGGAGAGAAGACGTGAGTGAGAGAGGGAGCCACGAGGACCACAGCAGCAGCGCGATCGGAGCTCCGGCGAGCTCAGGGAGGAGCGTCGAAGAGGAAGAGAAACAAAAGGGAGAGAGAGATCGGGGAAAAGGAGGGAGAAACACTGGGGTTTGGGTTTGGGGTTCTCACGGGTAGGAGGAGAGAGAATATAAGGGGCTTGGGGGATTTGGGATGACAGAAAATGACAGAGAGAGAGAGAATTTGGGGGTTTTGGGGTTTCCTTTTGGTGAGGGAAATCATGAGAGAGAGTTAAAAATTCAATTGGGTTATTTAAAATCCAACATACATTATTCTTAATAATAATTTCATAAAACAAAATATATTACAAGTACTACAAATATTCCAAACTCAAATAAAATAAGGGTTTTCATAACATAACTAACTTTATAATTACAATTAATGCTAATTAAAACGCTCTGAAAAATCGGGGTATTACATTGTCATTCCTAAACTGTCCTCTCGGGGCAGTGACGGAATTGCAGGGCTAGGTGAGGAGGCTGTTGTTTTGAATATGTGAAGCGCATGCCACTGTGTTGCTAAACCTAGATGTTTTGTTATTTTGCTATGTTCATAGTACTTGAAATGTAATATGATTATGGGTATTATGATATGTATTTTGGTATGTTCCATATGTAACTATTTTTAAAATATGGTTTGTAATAGTTATATTAATAGTATATTAAAAGAAAAAGGTGGTAAGATACTTCCAAGTCTTGGGGTTTCCTTAGAAAGGGGAAGTTGCAAGCTTGGGTAACGTCACCTAATTAGCTATAGCTCATTTATGTTAGTAGTAGCATTAATCTAAGCTGCTAATTAGGTGGGCTGTTACATATATGGTCATTTGTCAAAATAGAATACTGAATAGTCTAAAAATAAAACTGTTGCAATTTTAGAGAAATGAGGAAAGTATACCATCTTAATACATATTTGAAGCAAAACGGAGGAAGTAACACATAAGAAGCACTAGAGAAAAAAAAGGCCAAGGGCTGCGGTTAAAAGTGGCCTAAGGGCTGCGTTTTTTGACCGCAGCCATTGGCCTAGCAGCCCTTGGCATTTTGGAAGGGCTGCGGTTGTTGACCGCATCCCTTAATTATTAAGGGCTGCGGTTATCTCTCAAAACCGCAGCCCTTAACTATGGATAAAGGGCTGCGGTTTTACTAAAAATCGCTGCCCTTGTGACCCAAAAAAAATAAAAAAATTATTTTTTTTTTTGCATTTTTTTGTCCCAAATGATCACAAATAGTTATATATATATATAAGACTATTATTTTTCATTACAAATTATGTTTTTAATACAAATATAGAGTGCCATGACTCAATACTAGATCCCTACAACTTGGAGAGTCACTAGCAACATTTCCCAAAGCCCACAATGCCTGCATGTCAAGTGAAAATAAAAAGTGTGTGAATTCTTACATCTCATAACACAATCGTCAAGAAATATATGCACAACCATGATATGTAGAGAATACACAGAGCAAATCAAACTTAAAAAGCCGATCTAGGCGACTCTGTAATACACAAAATAAATCATAACACAATAGTGAATTCTTACACGAGAAAATATTATGCAATGGAGCATCTCAAACTTTTAGAAAAGCTATGCCATTGCTTTAACTCATTACCAAAATGCAAAAAGCTTAACTCTTTACATAGCAAAATTTATGACTAAACAACTTAGATAGTACATGATCAGCTTCTATACACTACTGAAATGATTTCATCATCAAGGCAATATGAAAAAAAAGATAATATACCAACAAAAGAGGAGAGAGAAAGAAAGACATGAATATGGCCAGCAAGAATAACAACTCCAACAACTGAGGAATCCTTAATAATTTCATCAAGACCAACATCACCCCACTTACATTCTACTTATGGGAAACTCTTACTAGCTAACTCCACTGCAGATCTAGCTGACTCCTATAATAATATCGAATAAAACTTCCGATAAAATTAAACCATTTTCATAACATTAATTACAAATTATAGTATATGATTCTATAAACCATTAATTTCACCGGATAAAGTTACAATGATAAGAAGTATCGGGCATCAACATTTTCCACATAGAAAACATCACAACTAGGGCTCAAAGAGAGCAAAACTAAAACAGAATACCAACAATTACCAATTGCACAATATACAACATAAGCCATTTTATTGCCAGCAAGGGAAACCAGATCAGTAAGCATTACCTTCTGTAAACAACCTTCAATCCTCTCCATTCCACAAAGTTACAGAGCTTTGGACCACGAGCGAGAACCAACCCACTCGGCTCACGGAGAATCTTCATAAATCGGCGGCTTCTCGTTAAAAAATCAAATGAAAGAGACTAGATTTCGCACCAAGACTAGTTCACCAAGAAGATTATACAATATAAAAAAAAAACAAAACTATTTATGACGAAAAATCAGAAAGCACTAGATGAACTTTTAAAGCTTGTACCTTTGATCTTTCCTTCTGTGCATAAGGTGAATACCATTTTGTCAATCTCACTTTCCCTTGTCGATTAATAAGAACCACGAACTAAATCTGGAAATCACATTCCAATTACTACATTGATTAACCATTTCCACACAGCTTATAAATCAATCACATCTCATCTCATGTTCAGAGAATCGATCAATTTCAGTCAAAAATCAATGATTAACCATTAGTGCATAGGTTGTGGAACTTTTGAATTGTATATATTTGATAAGTTACGAATTATTTCTCATACATAACCTCAAATTTATGTCAGCTTGGTTCCATCAACCAGTAAAGCAGCAAGTGCTCATTCAGAGATGAAGCACACCAAGTAGTAGGCACACCAAGGGTTTTCAAAACAAGACTAAGTTCAAAAACAATCTAGTTACTTAGAACAACTCAACAAACTGATTTTATAATTTAACTTAACTAAATAGAAAGTGATCAGATTTTATAATTTAACTTAACTCAACAAACTGATTTTGCTATTATACCAAAGATTCAGAAATGGGTTTGAGGATTCAAGCAAGTACCCATACAAATTCAGAATGAAAAGAGAGAGATTATGGAGCTTAAACCTTGATAAGAATGCCTCAAATTGATTTGGGTGCACAATGGCGACAACCAACATTAGCACAACGTGCGACAGTGAGATGAGCACCAACGGAACCGCGGCAGCGAGTACCGCTGCGTATGCTGAGGCAAGAGCAGCAAGAGCGGCGCACCACCGACGTAACCGAAGAGAGAAAACTTCTTGAACCGCGCACCACTCTTGCAGATCTTTAACAACGACGGCACGACCACTACACCTCCACCACCGCTGGTTTGGTTTTGTGTGGTTGTTGGTGAAGATTCACGAAGAGAGAGAATGAAGAAGACCCCTCGCGCCGAACCACCAAACGTCGTGACCCTCGCCGGCGAACCACCAAACGTTGTGAACCCTCGCCGGCGAAGAAGTGTGAGAGGAGAGAGATGATGCGGTGAGAAGAGGGGGGATGGGTTAAGGGGAATTAGGAAGAGAGAGAAATAGGGTTCAGCAGCTGCTCAAGGGAGTAACGCGGGGGAAAATGGGAATGGGTGGGGTTTTATTTCATTTTTGGGTTGTTGAAGGGCTGCGGTTAGCCCAAAAACCGCAGCCCTTTTATTACTAAAGGGTTGCGGTTTTTGGGCTAACCGCAACCCTTAATTTAAGGGCTGCGGTTTTTGAATTAACCGCAGCCCTTTTATCACTTAAGGGCTGCGGTTAGCCTAAAAAACGCAGCCCTTAATTTAAGGGTTGCGGTTTTTGCATTAACCGTAGTCCTTGCACTGCAGCCCTTGCGTTTTTTTCCACTAGATTAAGTCTTCAATGAAGCAAAAACAATCAAACTACTAGTATAACAAATTTTACCATGTTGAATTTAAGAAGTGTGCAAAATTTTCAATCAAATTCAAGAATTTGCAATTGGGTTGAACAACAGATTAGTTTTGAAAAAACAAACTTAATCAACAAATTTTCACAACTTTTCAACTACTAATTGCACGTACAAATTTATAATTAGAATTTTGAAATGTTCAAGAATAAAAAAAAAGAAAAAGAAAATCCATATTTAGACTAATCAAGTAAATTGCTTCAAAAAAAATATTCACTTGAATTTTGGATAACTAATATTTTGTGCTAATTTTTTTATTAGAAAGTTTTAATTTTCTAAATAATACTAAAATAAATTGTAATCTTAAAATATAAACAGATAAATTTGATATTAAAATTATAAAATAAATTATGTCTTACTTAATGTACATATACCACAGGATTGTTTAGTTGGAGCCTTGGAGGCAACCACAGATGGACCATGGGGAATATGTGATTTCAGATGGGCTAGTTTGTGCATTTGTGTGTTTTGAGTTTTACTTTTGTTTTGGAAGTTTTGGATTGGATAAAGGCTAATGAGAATGAGAGAGTTTTGAATGAACAAATAAAAAAAAGTTTTGAGTTGTTTGACTAGTTAAATGTCCACCTAATCTACAGCCTAAGACATTTATAGCCAGTGCTATATGAATCTCTCTGAAAAACTAAGCACATTCATGATTATTTATAGGTAAAACGGTAAAGGATTAAACAATGCCCCAAACACAGAGATTTGAATTGTGCACACAGCAAGAAAGGCTCTTTCGGGAAATATAGTAGAGGATTATACAAGAGAGATGGAAAAAGAAATCCAAAGAAATTTGGCCTAATCTATTCATTGCATATGTGAAAGAAGGATTTCAATGATGCAGGCATAACACATATTCACATATTCTTGGAAACAACCATCTATGGGTAAATAATAGAAAAACAGTCAATAGTACGAGAAATTAACAATTGCCAAAGCATGGAAATAGTTGTTTTTCACTTATGTAAGGAGTATGTAGACAATCTGGATATGCATGAAACTATCAGTTAGAATGTGCTGTATATATTTGAGAATGAGGGAGTGGAAGGATGGTAAGCCCTTTCATCTTCCACCCACATGTTGTGGGTTCGATTCTCATCAGGGGGGTTTGGGGGGCTTTGGGGTAGGTTGTATTTAGGTGCCCTGTGAGAGGGCGGTAATGTAATTTATCTTACCAAAAAAATGTGTTGTATATAGATCTGCCCCAACGGGCCGAGTTAAGGCTGGGCCTCAACTTGACGGGCCGGTTTGGGCCGGGCCATTTGCATAAGTCAAACGGACTGGGCTGGATTAGAGTTCTTTGAACCCTGCCCGACCCAGCCCAGCCCAGCCCGTTTAATCCCACAATTTATTCTTTGAGAACCTAAGCTTTATTAATGCTAGGAATGCTACTGACATTAAAAAAATGATGAATGTTACTGACATTTAACATTAAACCCAATTTAAGGGGACCTAAATTAATGCCACACTCAAACTGCAAAATTGCAAAGAACCATCAACTTGATGCCCGACGGTGTATAGTGAATTATAGTTTAGTCTACTGATCAAGGTTGAACAAGGTATAATTTTGATGTTTCTATCCCTTACAAATAAAAGCCATGCCAAAGCCCAAAGGCACGATTTTGGATTTGCAAATACTTTGGATTGCACTAAAACGTACGATTTCTCGTATACTTATTGAGTGATCTAACATGATTTTGTCCAAAATTTTGGCGGGAAGTTTAGGTATATTCTCGCTGTTAGTTTCGGCAGGAAGCTCAAGTAAATTCTCGCTGTGGATCGACATCTCTCGATTGACAAACTGTAACTTTTGCTTTGCTCTTAGCGAGGATGTTAAAAGAATTTTAATCAAGGAATTGTAACCGGCTAACCGCGGTATATCTGTATATAGTAGACGGGGGTGGTGGTGAGGAAGGAAAGAGGGAAAGAGAGAGAGAGAGTGGGGGTGGGTGCTGGTGGCAGGGGTGGGGGGAGGAAGAGGAAGGGGAGTGTGGGCGGGGTTGGGGGGGAGGGTTAGGTGGTTTTTTTTAATCGAACTAAAATTGTTTTTGGAAGGAAAAATATAACTCCAGGATGGTGCACTTGCTTGTACGTAGAAGCATGGTGGCGCATACGCATGGCACAATGCCCAAATGTACATGAATAACAAGTTGGCAAAATTAGCCTTAACACCCCGAACTATAGGCTCGGTGCACCCAACACCACCAACTACGACTAGTAGCCTAAACACCACCAACTATGGGGTGGGGGTGCATTCCGTACCATAAATGAAGCCTAGGAAGCCTAAAATGTTGCCGAAGACGGTGGGTTTTTATGGTACAAACTGCACCCCACCCCGTAGTTGGTGGTGTTTAGACTACTAGTCATAGTTGGTGGTGTTGGGTGCACCCGAGCTATAGTTCAAGGTTTTGAGGCCAATTTTGCCTAACAAGTTAAATGAACACTTGTACATGGTTAACAAGTTAAATGAACATATGTACATCTCTGTTAGTACATGTACATTGGCATTGGTCTTCATGTTCACAATCTACTGCTTGATGTTCATCGTGCGTATGGTGCTCATCCTACGGACTTGTGTATGTACTAATTTGGGGGAAAAAATAAGGTCAATAAGTTTTTTGTTACCGATCAAATAGGTCATAGGTTAAAATGGCTCATCTTCAGCAAACATATCTTGAAGTTGAAATTATCTCCATAATTTCAAAAGTTGGGACTATTTTGAGCAAAATGACCAAAAGTGGGATTATTTATATCAATTTTCCTTTTTCAAAGGGGTTACTGAACGCAACTCTACTTTACTAAAGGCAACCCTTAAAAGTCACAACAGTTATTTTCATATTCTCTCTAAAAAAACTTCTTTATTAAAAAAAAACTTCTCTCCTCTTCCCTCTCATACTTAGAGAAACAAAAATTGCAAGATACTAATTGACTAATATTAAATTTGATATTCAGTGGACAATTATTTTGACCCAATCGAACTTAATATGATGTAAGTTACCTGTTTTGTCTTTCTCGAAATTAATCCAATTCATGCAATATGAATGAAATCTTCGGCACCATTTGGTACAATCTACAAGAAACAGATCAATAATCTGTTTTGTGCAAATTGAACGATATAGATTAACCTGTTTCTTGCAGATTGCACGAAACAAATTAAACTGTTTCCTAAAGCTTGCACGAAATACAAAATGTTTGGAAGAAGAATGCAGAAAATCACAAAACTCAAGCCTTGGTTGCATCAATTTCGCAATATGGAAGTTGGTTATACTACCAAGAAATAGTACTAATATCCCATTTTTGGTCATAAATTGCAGATAACTTGAACTGTCGCAGCACAAACAAATGAATGACGAATATTTGATCTATGAAACTTAGATAAAAATCCAACAGAAAGAACAGGATAGACACATCGGCTTCGGAAAGATTGAGAAACGTAATTTGAATTGAGTCTTAATCCATTAGAAAGTAGAGGATGTTGGCAGGTTGATGGGAATAAGAAAGATGAGGGCAAACCGAGAGAATTCATGATGACAACGTTGAATATAAATCTTTTTCGAAAATGTGAAATAGTGAGGCCGAATTGGAGGCGATGGAGGAGAAGGCTCACTCCACGATTTTTCTATGTTTGGCAGACGACGTGATCATGGAAGTTGCAGACGAAACGACTGTTGGCGGGTGAAGTTGGAGAGTCTCTACATGACAAAGTCACTCACCAACAAGTTGCTTTTGAAGCAGCGTTTGTTTGCCTTGCGTATGCAAGGAGGTACGTCTATAAGAGATCATCTAGATAAACTTAATACTATTTTACTTGATCTACGTAATATAGATGTTAAGATTAAAGATGAAGATGCTGCTTTGATTTTGCTTGTTTAACTTTCAAATACATATGAAAACTTTGTTGAATCATTTGTTGTTGGGAGAGAGACTGTGACCCTAAAAGAGCTGAAGTCAGCACTTTTCACTAGGGAGTTGCGCCAGAAGGCGGCAACGACAGAGACTGGTGGAGATTCGGGGGCTGGGTTAGTTGTAAACTCAGCTAAGGGGAAAGGTCCTAAGAAGAAGAAAAAATATAAGGGTAAAGGGCCCAATCCAAGGAATGTCTGTCACATCTGTAAAGAACCTGGTCATTGGAAGCTTCAATGTCCCAAGAATCCTAAAGCTTCCAATGCTAACATTGCTCAACAGGGTACACAATATGACTCCGAAGAGGACTTAGCACTAGCTATTGTTGATGTGTCTAGTCCGTCTAACCATTCGGTTCTAGATTCGGGATGATCTTACCATATGTGCCCTCATCGTGATTGGTTTACTTCTTATGAGTATTGTGATGGTGGTAATGTTATTTTAGGTAACAATGCTGCTTATAGGGTTGTATGAAGAGGTTCCATCAAGATAAGGGCTGCTGAGGGTGAGGTTTGTACATTGATGAATGTTAGACATGTTCCACAGTTAAGGAAAATTTTGATTTCTCTAGGTTTCTTAGATAAATGAGGGTTTAATTTTTCTGGCTCAGATGGGGAACTATGTGTGTGGAAAGGTTCGAAGTTGGTGTGTAAGGGAACCAAAGTGGGTACTTTGTATATTGTGCAGGGTACTATTCTGAATGGTTCTGGAAATGTTGTATTTGCGAGTCCTGAGGAGGTGACTAAGTTGTGGTACAGACGACTTGGTCGTATGGGTCAGCGTGGGATGCATATATTATCCAAGATGAATCTTCTTGATGGCTACAAGGTGAAGAACCTTGAGTTTTGTGAGCATTGTGTGTTGGGTAAGCAACACAGGGCTAAGTTTAGTACAGGGGCTTCACATAACTAAGGCTACGCTGGATTACATTCACTCAGATTGCTGAGGGCCTGCTCGTGTAGAAGGTATAGGAGGATTCAGTTTCTTTGTGACTTTCATTGATGATTTCTCTTGGTACAGTTGGCTTTATTGTTTAAAGCACAAAGGAGAGGCTTTAAGACTTTTTTTGCAATGGAAAGTCTTAGTGGAAAATCAGACAGGTAAGAAGATTAAAAGGCTACGTATGGATAATGGTCTTGAATTTGTTAATGATGAATTCAATGAGTTTTACAGGAAAGAAGGGATTGTGAGACATCGCACTGTCAGGAAAACACCACAGCAGAATGGTGTTGCAGAGTGTTTGAATCAGACTTTGCTAGAGAAAGTTCGATGCATGCTCTCTAATGCAGGGTTGACTAGATAACACTAGAGTAAAGTCGTGAAAATGACATGCTACTTGATAAACTGTGGTCCACATACAGGTATTGACTGCAAGGTACCTTATGAGGTATGGTCTGGGAGAAGTGTTGATTATTCTAGTTTGCGTGTCTTTGGTTGTATTGTTTGTTATCATGTTAGTGAAGGTAAACTTGAACCAAGGGCCAAGAAGGGTTGTTTGTTGGGATATGGAGATGGTGTTAAAGGTTACCGGATTTGGTCCCCATAAGAAGGGCGTGTCATACTTAGTAGAGATGTTACTTATGATGAGAATACTATGTTTGTATCTGCTAACAAACCTGCAGGTGTAATTGATGATAGCAATATTGAAGGAATTGAGCAAGTAATTGTAGCAGTTCTTATTCCGGAGATACATATTCCAGTGGATTCTCCTACTGTGGAGACTAGTTAGATAGATGGAGTTGTTGCTGATGAAACAACTGAACTTGAGTCTGATCATGAGGAAACTGTTGATGAAGGTCAGAAACAACCTAGGAAGAAGACGCAGAGACTGATTGAACAGATTGAAAGCCGAAAAGTTCCTGGACGAAACAACTGTGTAGAGGAGCTGATTGGTTATGCATTACATATAGCCGATGATATAGAGTCATCTGAACCAATGTCCTACAAGGAAGCAGTTTCTAGTAACTAATCATCCAAGTGGTTAGTTGCTATGAGTGAGGAGATGGAGCCTCTTCACAAGAATCAGACATGGGAACTCGTGAAGGTGCCACATGGTCGTAAGGTGGTGGGTGTTCAAGAGGAAATAGGGAATTTCAGAGGGTGACAATGTCAGATACAAGGCCAGACTAGTTGCTAAAGGGTTCAGTCAACGGGAAGGGGTAGACTATAATGAGATGTTCTCACCTCTAGTACGTCATACTTCTATTAGAGTGTTATTAGCAATAGTAACATATTTTGATCTGGAGCTTGAGCAGTTAGATGTGAAAACAACTTTCCTACATGGAGAGTTGGAGGAGGATATTCTGATGAGTCAGCCAGAGGGATTCATTGTTCTAAGAAAGGAGAACTTTGCTTGCAGACTGAAGAAGTCCTTGTATAGACTTAAGCAGTCACCTAGGCAGTGGTATAAAAGGTTTGGTAGCTTCATGGTTGAGCATGGATTTGATAGGAGTCGCTATGATTGATGTGTTTATCATAGCAAGGTGGAGGACAATTCTTATATTTATTTATTATTATATGTTGATGACATGCTTACTGCAGCGAAGAAGAAAGACGTAGTGAAATTGAAAAAGCTTATGAGTTCTGAGTTTGACATGAAAGACTTGGGAGCGGGAGCAATAAGGAAGATTCTAGGCATGGAGATTTATAGGGATCGTGCTCGGAAGAAACTTTTCCTTTCTAAGAAAAGTTACATCTTGAAGGTACTCGACAAGTTTGGTATGAGTACTCGAAATCTATTGATACTCCTGCTATTGCTAATGCTCGTCTTTTGGTTATTCTTTCTCGTCAATCTAATGAGGAAAAGGAGTACATGTCTAAGGTTCCGTATGCTAGTGTGGTTGGTAGTTTGATGTATGATATGGTGTGCACTAGGCCAGATATAGCTCATGTTGTTATTGTTGTTAGTAGGTTTATGACTCAACCTGGGAAGGAACACTGGCAAGCTGTGAAGCGGATTTTCTGCTATATAAAGGGAACGATAGATGTGGGTCTCATATATGGAAATGATGCTGAGTGTTTGGTGATCGGATATTCAGATTCGGATTATGCTGCTGATATAGACACTAGAAGATCAATGACTGGTAGGTGTACACTCTAGGAGGGTCCGTGATTAGTTGGAAGGCTACATTGTAGTCTTCAGTGACTTTTTCTACTACGGAGGCTGAGTACATGTAACTGCTGCGACAAAGGAGGGCATATGGTTACATGGTTTGGTCAGTGATTTGGATCTACATCATGATCGTGCGACTGTGTATCATGAAAGTTTGAGTGCTATTTGTCTCGCCAAGGATCAGGTGCATCATGATAGAAATAAGCATATTGATGTGATGTATCATATTCTAAGAAGTGAGATGAGGATAGTGGTGAAGAAAGTTGGGACTGCTGATAACCCAGCTAATATGTTCACCAAGCCAATTTCAGTTCGCAAGTTCAAACATTGCTTGGGTTTGTTGAACGTTGATAGTCACATTAACCCTTTGAGGAGTTGTCTCCTCAAGGTGGAGGCAATCCTGAACCTGGGATAAAGAGGGAAAAATCCGGCACCGGGTTAAAGGTGTAAGACTTGGGAGGGGTCGATATCTCAGGTATTGTTGAGAGGTATAATGGTTATTCTTTCAAGGTGGAGTACTTGTAGAAGATGCAAGTCAAGGAGGAGATTTGTGAGAATGGTGACTTCATCTTGAGCATAGGAGTTGAGGTTTATACGACATTCATCGAGGGAGTTCGTTAGTAGCCGCGGGCCGCGGCAAAAGAGCCGTTGGGCGCGGCAACATCAGTGGCATTGAAGATGGATTGCTTGTCGAGTCGCTGGGAGCAGCAGCATAGCTGCGGTGCGAGCCGCGGGGCGCGGTAAGTTCAGTCTTCGTCTCGTGGGCATGCGTGAGCCACGGGTCGCGGCAAATGTTGAGCTGCAGCATGGGGGAGTTCGTTAAACGCCCTATTTTCGTGTTTCCTTGGCCTCCTTTAGTCATGTATTGTAAACCTAATATATATACTCTATGTATTCGTTAATTAGGGTTTGATCATCAAAAACACAAGAGAGAGAGAAAACAATAAAGAAGTTCATAGAGAGAACTTTGAGAGATTCATAGAAGAGAGTATTCTAATGAATTCCTTGCCTATTGTATTCATTGTTCCGCTTAAACCATAGTGAAAGAGTTTATCCCTGCCCTGAGGACGTAGCTATCAAATTCATAGTGAACCTCATTAAATCTTACATGTTCTTTATTCGCTTTTATCGTTTTATTGTTTGTTTATTCGCTTCCATTGCAACAATGAGGTTGTATTTAGTAACCCTGTTTTGAAAAGATTTCCCAATATTTTAACCACCTAAATCTTTATTTTAGGTACTACTCAAATACTACTGATCATTTTAGCACTTAAAATATGTTAGCACCTTATCATTCAAGCTAACTAAAATGCTTCTCCAAACAGAGCAAATGTCTCTCAAAAAATAAATTACCATGTAATAAGTTGAAGCCAAACAAAAACTTAGGCAGCACAAAGCCTTCAGTCATATCCCTTTTTAGCCCACTAGATATCAACAATCATATGATCTCCATACACTTTACATCATCATTATAACTACAAATGAGTTGGGCTATTCACTCAACAATTATGTGGAGAACAAAAGAATTTATTGACTTTACTTCCCTTACTGCAAAAAAGCGAGGTACAAAAAGTAAAACTGGTGATCATAATATACTTTGTTCTTCATTGAACACTTTGTTTCGAAAGATAATAACCAATAAGCTTATCAGGCCCCGCTAAGGCCTTGTGCAGGGTGAGCAACTGCACAGGGCCCCTAAAATATAAGGGACAAATTGTATTTTGTTTGCCCAAAGTTAGAAAAAAAAAATTTAATTATCAGTTGCTTTGATCTCAGTTCTCACTAGGGATGGGCATGGGTCCAGGACCCGACCCGGACCCTACTGGACCCAACCCTAATTTAAGGATCTGGGTCCAACTTTTTCAGACCCTAAGGGTCCGGGTCCGGGTCCAAGTAAATTTTTTAGGGTCCGGGTCTTGATATTTTAGACCTGGCCCCGTCCCAGACCCGGCCCTTAGACCCTAAATTTATTTAATACTTCCTCCGTTCTAAAATAAATGAAACACTTACTATTTTAGGCCTTTCAAAATAAGTGAAACGTTACCTTATTTGGTATTCACTTCTCTCTATCTCTCTCCTCATCACATGGGCCCCTTCTTTTTTTCTCTCTATCTCTCTCCTATTCTAAATCCCCGTGCCATGGCCCTACGTTTCATTTAAAACAGAACGGAGGAAGTATATAAATTTTAACTTTTTATTTTTAAAATAAAGTGATTTCCTAAACTAAAACACCCATTCACTTTGAAGTTTGAAAACATATTTTCTACCCTAGCCACAACACTACAGCAGCAGACTAAATTTTAACTCACGTTTTCTCTCTCCTCATTCATCAATGGCGATCTCAATTTCAGATCTCTAATCTTTCAATTTTCTCTCTTATCAATGGCGTCGTCTCAAGCACTTGGTGGTTCTACTCGTTGCGGCAAAATCTTAGGTCCATCTTTCGACAAAATCATCAAGAATGTCGCATGGCCGAAACACACAAACCTCGTTGCCGCTTGTAAATCCGCCATTATTTCAGATTTAGCTCAACGCAAAAAACCAGCTACAAACTCTCCCTTTCATTCCATCAACTTTTAATGTACTCTTTAGATTGTGATTAAGTATCACTTACATCAGGAAATAATGTACTCTTTAGATTTTTCGTTTTCTTTTTTAAAGTACTTAATTTTTCTGTTTTTTAATGTTATCTCTGTCAAAAAAGAAATTTCCTTTTTTGTCCTTTTTATAATTGCTTTAAGATGAATGAGATAAATCTGAATCTAGTTCTAAAAACAAAGATGCATCTCAGAATATTGAAGAAAATTTGGCAAAAATAAAGAAATAGACCCGGACCCCAGACCCTAAGGGTCTGGGTCTGGGTCCAATTTTCCCAGACCCTTAGGGTCCGGGTCTGGGTCCGCAACAAAAATTAGGGTTCGGGTCTAGGGTCTAGCCAGACCCGACCCTTGCCCATCCCTAGTTCTCACGCGTGATTTCTTGCAATTTCCAAAACTTCATCTCCTCGGTTCCTCTGTCGTCCTGTTCTCAGCCTCCCAAAAATTTAATTTTCTCAATTTCAATTACAGCTATAAATCTCTAATCCCCAATTTCCAAAGAGAAAAAAAATAGCCTTTCGTAGTTTAATTGAAACTTTCATATTCCTTCTCTAATTCAATTGAACCTGCGCACCCTTTTTTTTGGGATATTATCTCCGATAACCCTGAACTTGATTTTTGTCATTAAACTGGACGGAATTTGTAACACCGTTAACTATTTTCAAATAAAAATACTTACTGCATTTAAAAAAAAAAAACAAACTCATCTCTTTCTCTCTCTTGTTCTTCATCTCTGCTCAAACATTCATCCTTCTTTACAAATGAATCTGGGTACATTACCTATAAATCGCTGTAAACTTTGCGAATTCATCAAATTCGTTCAAAAGAGAATAATCAAATTCATCAAATTCATTCTATGGGTCATGGGATTTTGTGGTTGCAACCACGATTAACCACAACAGCAACACCAACAGCTTCATCTTCGACCTCCATTCTCTCTTCGAGCCCCTTTCTTCTCCTGTTTCTTCGTCCTCCTCTGTCCTCAAACTTCACATCCCCACGCCTTGTCTCCTTCTCCCCTCCGACACCCACTACACCACCACCATAGCCGGCACCTTCGAAATTCCAGCCTCGTACCACCGTCCCCTCCTGTTCTGGGCAGCAACCCAACGAACCACCCCAGCTATCCTCTTCTCGCCCGCCTTCACCGTTTCTCTCGCCAAAGACCCACGCCCGGTCGATTGTTTCCCAGTTTTCGGCAAAGACCAACCACAAGTTTAGGGTCGATTGTTTAGGGTCGATATCTAGGGCAAAGCAGCAATCGGATTTACAGTTCATCCACTCTGAATTTTATCTCAAGTCGAAAGAATTTCAAGTATTTGTTTAGAAACTCGAACTTTTGAGGTCCTTTTTTGTTATATATTTTCTTTTTTTTTTAGGTTTTTTGCATACTTTTCATACTAGATTACATATTTAAGATGAGATCTGATTGGTGATGTGAAAACTAAGCTAAATCCTAGTTGCGAACTAAGATTGTGATGAGGCGGTGCAACAAAGACGAGGAGGAGTTGAGTAGTAGTGAAAACGCCAAATACCAGAACTTTTGAAAGCCCAGTTTGATTTTCAATTTTCACCGCTTAATTCTTTGAATTTCTTGGTAATTTTGTTTAATTTTGAAAGCATTTGATATGTGATTGCTTATGGTGAAGAACAATAGAGAAAGGAGGAAGAACATAAGATAGAGGATGAAGAACACAAAATATTTTTTTTTTTTTTTTTAATAAAAAAAATAGGTTTTTAATGATAGATGTCAAAGTAGTTAACGGCGTTACAAATTTCGGCCCGTTTAATGACAAAAATCAAGTTCAGGATTATCGGAGACAGGGCTGCCAAAGTCGGGGTTATATTGGAAAAAGGCCTATAAGTCAAGGTTATCTGAAATAATATCCCTTTTTTTTTTTCACAGCAACAAAAAGTAGAAAAAGAAGATGGTGATAGAGAAGAACGAAGTGCGTGGATGAACAAAATGGAGGAAGAAGCATGCATGATTTGCTTCTACAAGAATAAAGTGGAGGAAGAAACAGGGATACTTTCGCATTCTTCAACAGTATAAGGCAACTTCTTAGTCTTCTCCAATTTGGTATCTTATTGTCCAATTTTACACATTTTCTAATGTTTGCAATTTATACGCATAATGTGGCATTAAGCAATTTCTTTAATAGTTACATGATATATTTTACTGTCATTTTGTAATATATTGAATTGTTGAAAGTGTTGCTGATTTTATATTTTAATTATAATTTGTTGTTACTGGTGTTTTTTAGGTGACACTTTGTTGGTTTGATTGGTTTTGACTTTCGAGTGTCCTATAATTTGTATGTAGTATATGTTGAATTTTCAATTAGAATTTGTATGTAGTATAAGTTGAATTTTGTTTGGAAAAAAACAACTTTTATTAGCTGTATGAAAATTTGGATTATGATATTTATGGCGTTGTTTTTTTACCTTTTAGGGCCTCATAATTTGATTTAGTACAGGTCCCCTAAATTGTACTGAAGCTTACCTCCATTTGTGTAAAATCAGCAGCACCGACCCCAACAATAAGGATTGATAAAGGTAAGTCCGATGCCTTTACCAAAGCATCTATAATTTTCTTGATCGGGATCTGTGAGAACTCCATCCTGAATAGAAAGCAACATGATATCCATGATAAATGAACACGACGTATATTATTAGATCGCAACTGCAGCCTCATGTATTTACCGTAATGATTAAAAGATGCCTTTACCAAGCATCTATAGTTTCTTGAGGATCTGTGAGAACTCCATCCTAAATAGAAAGCAACATGATATCCATGATAAATGAACACGACGTATATTATTAGATCGCAACCGCAATCTCATGTACTTACCGTAATGATTAACAGATGCCTTTACCAAAGCATCTATAGTTTCTTTAGGATCTCTGAGAACTCCATCCTGAATAGAAAGCAACATGATATCCATGATAATGAACACGACGTATATTATTAGATCGCAACTGCAATCTCATGTACTTACCGTAATGATTAACAATACATGATACTTGCTCCTAGAATGTTCGAGGGACTGGCCAGCAATTTCTGCAGCTCTGTGAACCACTTTACCAAATAAAGTGGGTCCAGAAAGTGCAACATTTTGAAGAGCAGAATTATAAGCAGCCATAATTCCTTCAGCCTGCTGATATGAAAAGGCTTGTAAGATACGCTAATATTCACGCCTTAGCATCACAATGTAGAGCTAAGAGATAAACACTAACATCTGAAAAATGACTTAGCCTCGAGCTACTCACATAGTATAATCACATAATCAAGAGAATATAATATGTTAAAATTACAATATATTATTGATAGGTTGTCGCACACCTGTCAAAAATAATTCCTGCAAAACCTTTTAACAATGTAGTAGGGTAAGTAGGGTCTAATCCACAGAGAGATGGTTGTTTTAATCTAGCCTCTAAGGTGTGGAAAAACTAAACAAGATCAGAAATATTATAATTAAAGTTCTTAACTAAATAAATAACGAAAATCAAACCCTAGGATCTAGGGTTATGGTTCACCATGTTCATAAATATAATCCGTCAAGATATCATCAATAGTTCAGTTAATCAGATATCTAGAGCACAAGTTAATCCTACGTTCGGGTCTTAACGCTCTCAAATCAACATATGCAGTACGGTCGCTAACATAATTAGATTTGCTAATTGTAGGTAAACCTCTAAAAGTAAGATATTGGTCAATACAAATAATTATTAGCAATATTCGATCGGACAATTGATCAGATTGCAAGATTAACAATAAAAACACTAATCAATTAGAGATATCATTGACTAATCAAACCATCAATAAACATCAATCAAGATTCATAGTATATAAACATGGATTCCCAAACCCTAGAAATAAAAACTACTCTATCATGAAATAAATAATAAATCTAAATCTATAAAGTAAAGCATAATCAAATAAATCAATGAAAAAAACTAACTAAACTCATCAATTAATGAAGATGAATAAAAATAGGGTTTACTAAAAACTAGAGAGGAAAAGAAAGAAGAAAACTAAATTAAAACCTAATGAATGAAAAATAACGTGAGAAGGGAGGAGAGAGAAAAAAAAAGTTTTTTCTAATCTAAATAATATTAAGTAACCTAATATGACTAGGAAAATAAGTTACAAGATAAGGAAAGTCTTGAATAAATCATTAAATGGGCGGATTAGTGATCCGCGCGTACGGTAGCAGATTCCAGCGGAAACAGTGCAATCTTCCGAAAGACACAACTCCTCGACTAAAAGTCTCCTCGAGGTGTGCCACCTATCGTTGGAAAGCTCCTCAAGTCTAGTTTCCAAATATGCTGGAATTACTCGATTATCATAAACATATCAAAAGTTATGGCCAGAAGAGTAGTCGTGACTCCTTTTCCACAATTCTTCTAATGATTTTCCGCTTTATTTTAGCTCAAACTCGTACTATGAAATATCCAAACGATCCTTATGCATTGTAGCTTCCTTCCAAGTGCTCCTAATCCTCAAATTTAGCTAATCATATTCCAAATACGTTCTCATTACCTGAAATTTATAAAAAAACAAGAAAACATACCGAATAGAAGTAGAATAACATAACTTAAGAATATTATGCAATAATGAAGCTAAATATGAATGTAATACTATTGGAAAAGAGCTCATCCGATCCGGTCAAAACCAGGCTTACCGATCCGGTTTTGGTCCGGATCGGGTGGGCTCGCAGCAGTTCACAATGATCAGCGGATCCGGGGACCGGATCAGTTAATCATTTACCGATTTGGGTGAAAACCGGAACAGTTAAGCAAGTTAACTGCTCCGATTTTGACCAAAAACCGAAGCAGTTGACCACCCCAAAAACCAAATTTTTTTTTTTTTGCATTTTTTCATTATTAATCGATACAAAATCAATAGTATATATCAATACTCATTTTATTAAGCATATTATGCTCAATTGAAGCATAAGAATCGTTTACAATGTCTATCGATGTAGCTCAACTTAGCATCTTAATGAAGAATCCTTTACAATATCTATCAATGTAGCTCAACCAACGAACCAAACGTCCTCCTCAAGCTTGGAGTCTTTGACTGTGTACAAGAGAACAATGTTGATGTCAATCAATTTAGCTGCGAACAGTGTTTCACCATTTCCTTCTAAGCTGACTGTCTCACCTTCACTTTCTTCTTCTGAGCTTCCATTTTGCCTCTGCAAGTTTCTTGTGGACCTTCTGGACTGCTTCTGCCTGTTTCTTCTCCAGCTTCCTCTGTTATCCCAGAAGCAATCACACATTAGCAATCAAGTTTTTATTGAAAATGAACTATATATGTTGTTTCAATCACGCATATAGTTCATCACCAAAAAAAAAAAAATTCCCTCCTATACAGTAGACTACATCGATTTGAGATGGTTATTAGAGAATTAATTCAAATACAGTAAACATTTTCCACTTCTTATATTCTACCATCTTTAAACATAACATCTTTTTTGTAGAACTCTTTAGTTAAGAGTATCTGAAAGGTAACATGAGAAAGTTTGAAATCTAACACTGCAGAAAGTGCCTTATCACCTTTCTTTTCTGACGGCATAAAATAGAAGTTTGGCCTAATATTTTTAGGGTCATACGCTTATAATTTGCTCGATTTTCTACTTTAATCATTTTGACTTTCACATTAGTCCATGTACGACTTTGACTTCCATTTTTGTGAACTTGTAACTTTCCATGTAGTACATTTACTTATTTATTTGTAAAAAGAAACTATAAATCATCTGATATTATCCAAAATAAATATGAAGACAAATTTAATAACATTTTGAGTTTTTTGTCAGAAACAACCTTTTAAAAGTGCCATTTTGTGAGAAACAACTTTATAAATTTTTTTTGTGAGAAACAACCTTTGAATGCGTTTTCTTGTGAGATCGGACTAGGTGGCCATTTTCCGACATTGACTTAAGTTTTCCGGCGAAGACTTGAATTTTCCGGCAAATACTTTTTTTTTCCCCCTTCCCTCTCTTTTTCCCTCCAATTTCTTTCTCCCAACCCCACACCAACCTCCAGCCTCACCCCCCCCAACCACAACAACACCACCACCGCTCAACCACCTTAGCAACACCACATCAACCAATACTACCACCATACGAACACCCATCAAACCCCACAAAACCGCTTCCTCAACCATCGAAACCCATGCCCCACCACTACACCAATAAAGCACCACCTCTGCCCCTAAACCCACCACAAAAACACCCCAACCCCACCACCAAAACCACCCCCTTCCCTCCCCCACCCCCGAAACTGCCCCCAGCTAGGACTCGAAACAACCATCTGCAAGTCCGACGGATAGCAACGACCTTGAATTGCTGCATGTTTGACCGGTTCTGGGTGGAGTGGTAGTTCGAGTGGGATGGAAGCTATGGTGGGTGGTTCGAGTAGTGGGGGGTGGTTCGAGTAGAGAGAGGGAAGGGGGGTGGAGAATGGGGGGTGAGGCTGGAGGTTGGGGTGGGGTTGGGAGGAAGAAATTGGAGGGAAAAAGAGAATTCAAGTTTTCGCCGGAAAACTTAAGTCAATGCCGGAAAATGCCCACTTGGTCTGATCTCACAACAAAAATGCAGTCAAAGGTTGTTTCTCACAAAAAAAAATTTATAAGGTTGTTTCTCACAAAATGACACTTATAAAAGGTTGTTTCTGACAAAAAACTCTAACATTTTAACTGAAAACATCAGTTTTATATATTAGTCAAGATACAGGAGGAAATACATGATCATGCTGCAATTTCTTTTATTTTTGGTGATGTGGTAAAAAGTTAAAAAACCTCAAGCTTGTCCAGCTGAAACTCTGCCTTTCTCCTACGGCTTGACTCCCACTCATCAATGGCTTCTTCCTTCTCTGTCAGTCTGACCAATTAAACAGTCTTTTATTATATTATTCATACAAATCATACCATATCATACACAGAAAGGACACACTAAGAAACAGACGTACTTTCTAAGCAGATGAGTATATGTAGTCTTCCTCAATGCATCAAATTCAGCTCTTTGCTTGTGGTTCTGAACTTCATCCAAAAACTCCTGGTATGCCTTAGGCCAGTGGTTCGACCGATGCTCATTTCGCTCCACACCGATCACAGGTATTGCCTCTCCGAACTCGTCATATTTGGAAGTAGCAGATTGAGTTCCTTGCATTTGTGAATCCTCTTCAGAAATAGTGGGAGGGATAGAATATAATACATGACTGTAATCATCAGTAACTCCAATTGAAGATTCGTAATCATATCTTCCAGTTGATTTATCCAATCACTTTTACAACATGTTTTACTTCAGCTTAAAAACACAAGAGAACAAACATAAATAAGTCTGCTTGATGCTTATTTTACATCAGTACCTATCATAATGCTTATGATATATAGTTTCTCTACCTAGGAACAATAGTCAATTTTACGATAACATGATGTCTGGAACCAGGAATAGCAGTTTCCTATTACGCAACTCAAGCTGCATTCTCTTAACCTTACTTTAGCTAATTGAACTTATCTAGACCTATCTGAACTAATTGGATTCTATATGAACTTCATTTACTTTGAAACTTTTCTATAAGGTGAAGAGAAGTCACACTGAATTTCTTTATTAAAACCCAGAACAATGTCACCTCTACCATTCTCATAAAAAAGAACCAAGAATGACAATATGATGGCAATGAAAAACAAAGGAAGCACAAGAAGTCAAGAACCATATATTAAAGAAAACTTACATTAAGTGGATTAGGATCAAGAATTTGTTTAATCCACTTCTTAGCACCAGATGAAAGCCAAGAAGGAGATGTAAAGGTAGCATTTTGGATCTGCAGCAGAAAAGCAATGGGTTAATCACAAAAGTTCATGTGAAGCTTGCTATAATATTAGCTACAGAGTACAATAAATCAGATAGCCAGTAATCTTAACTAGAATTATGGTTGTCAGGTTCAATATCTTACAGAAGTGGACAATTTGCATGAGAAGCTTGCTATAATATTCATTATACAAGTCCTATATATACTATGTTGCAGCTCAAAGGGTAAGCTTACCCAAGTTCTTTGCAGTTCTAGACAATCCATGGCTTGACCCTCCACCAGGGAGAGCCCTATAACATGAAGATGCCTCTTCATTATCTGAGGTACCTGGCCTTTCTAGTAAAAACTGCTCCCAGAAATGGTCATTTACTCGGGCAGGTGCAGCTGGAGTAGGAGCCCGGTTATTACTCCGAGTCTCTTGTGATGATGATAAATTACCAACATTATTGACCGAGTTATTATTCTTCAAAGCCACCCCAAGCCCATCACTATTACTACCGTTGGTAACAGGTCTCGTTCCTTGAGGTCCACTAATATCCACGTCCATATGGGTTGCTCTACTTAAATAGGCATTTTGATTGAGTTGCACTAGAGATGATGCTAATGAAAGATTCAACTGGCAGCATATATGACCTTCACATTCTTCAGCTGACACCAAGTTTGACTGCAAAGACTGCAATCCTGAACATTCCTTTACTCCAACTTTGTCTGACAATGACGCATCTGTCTTAAAAGCCAGGCATGTTCCTGCATCTGACAGCTCTACTGTTTCCGTGGCAAATGGCAGGGTACATATTCCCAATTCTGCATCTTTTGGATCGGTACCAGATGATCTCTGTGTGGGACTTGACCAGTCTTCATTTGAGCTATGTGTGCTATTTGAGACCGAGTTAATGTTTGAAACAGCTGTTGATAGCTCCAGTTTAAGTTTATTTGACAAATCTTGCTGATAGATGTCCCCAAAATTATTCTCCACTCCAGGGAGAAAAAGATCAGGTCGAGGCAAAACGCTTCTTCTTGTTATATGCTGTGGCCTGTGAGGTCCATAGCTTCTATTTTCTTATGTTTCTCTTTAATCAATAATCATACTCCATTACCTTTTCCAAGAAAATCTGAATTACTAAATATCATAATAAAAATCAACCTAAAGACAAATACAGAACAGCAGCAACAATTAATAAAACTACTACTATACTGTAATTGCTAAAACTGGTTCGTACCTCAATTTCCAGAAATTCAGTTTCCTATTCTATAATCTACTGATCAGTAGCACAATACAGAGTCGAAAAACTTACTACTACATAAATCAAGTAGAAAATTAGCAATAAAAGCATAAAAATCAATCGCTTAATCAACCTTAAAAGTCGAAATTAGACCAAACCAAAGTCAATTTTTCTAAATATTTTCCTAGCAATATGTTGAAGAAAATTAGGGCACGAAAAGCACCTTAGTTCGACTCCTGCACAACAGTAATTCGAAAAACTCGATCAGCCCGCACAGCAAAATGGCTGCAGCAATTGGGGAACAACCCTGTCGGCGAGCCGATGAAGACAAAACACCGCTCAGTAACTCGGTCGAGGAGTGAGAAAAAGAGATGAAATACAACAATCTCTTGAGAAACTCGAAGAAATTGAACAAGATTGAGAGAGGTGTTCGTGCCTTCGTGGTTGTTGACGGCAAACGGAGGGGCCGTGAGATGAAGGCGAGATCGGATGGAGATGAGAGAGAGGAAGGCGTGAGATAAGAGGGATGAGTGAAGGGAAATGAGAGGGCGTGAAATGACGCAAATAGGAACATGCACTCAAGTGCATGCAGAGGATGGTGCACCCTCATCTAAACGATGGGTCTGTTCTTTTCGGCATAAAACAATTGGAGTGGAACTGAACTAAATTATAACTAATTAATAGTAATGATAATAATTTAAGAACTGAATTGAACTGAACTAAACTGAACTGAAAATAAGCTGTGGAGAACAGTGCCTACGTCATTTGACCATTTTTAGAGTCTATGATTTAAAAAAAATTATTGTTATTTGTTTCCTTAAATCTTGCATCTTCTTTTACCTTTAAAAAAAAAACTTTTTACAAAGATTCCTTTTTCAAATTTAAATTTGAAAAGTATGTTCTTTTAGTTTAAGCGCAGATGTTCATTTACTATATATTCTTTTCATTGTAACCTATGTACTTTTATAAATATAGATTTACATGTTCTTTAATTTTAAGTCGTGTGTTCTTTTTTTTAAGTAGAAAAGTTGTTGAAAAAAGTTCGTGTTCTTTTATATAAATGATATGTTCTTTTTGGGTGCACAATGAGCATTGTACACCCTAGTGCATAATCCACGCGAGAGAGGGGATACTGGGTTAGGGTTCTTACTTTTGGCCTTTGTATTCTTGGGTCGTTGGGTGTGAACTGGGTTAGGGGATACTGATTCGGTTTGGAGAACCGGAGCGCTTAACTAGAAATTCGGATACTGTTTTCTTTTAACCGATCCGGTTCACTAATGGACGAGATCGCTTACTCGCCGCCTTTGAGCCCCAAAAAATTGGCGATTTACGGATCCGATTTTTAAAAAACCGGCCCGTTTGTGTTGTGACATATAACGTTTTTTCCACTAGGGTAAATGCTTTAAACTCGCAATCTAAAAACATCTAAAAACTATATATAAATATGGCTTTTCAAACTCCCCTAAGCTAAATCATTGCTTGTCCTCAAGCAATTAAACATAGACATTGGAAAAGAAAGACAACATACAATATAGGACTATAGGGTCAAACACTCAATTGAAAACACAAGTGATATAATCAATACAAAAACCAAGCATCGAAACAATCTCGAACAAAGCCGCATAGCATGTCATGTATCGCACCTGACTCTCCAATCATACCACATACCATCATTCCTAAGCTAGATTTAACCAAACTTGACAGACCTCACTACGCTTATGTGCACTCAAATCTTTCATGTGTTTAAGGGATAAATGATTACACCCAACCTAAAATAAGTCAACTCGGATGAAATATCACTAGTGGAAAAAAGCCCATCCGATGCGGTCAAAATCGGGCTTATCGTCGCGGTTTTGGGCCGCATCGTGTGGGCTCGCAACTGATGTCAATTATTTATCCGATCCGGTCCTAAACCGGATCGCAAATGATTTCTAATCCGGTTTTTTAGGAAAACCGGATCGTGAGTTATATAATCGATCCGGTTTTCCTAAAAAACCCGGATCGAAAATTTCCTTGGCGCCAATTTGGTGTATGCAAAGCACATAATCCGATCCGGTTATTTAGGAAAACCGGATCAAATTGTTATATATATATATATAATATTTTTATATATATATATTATTATATTTATATGAAGCTTATATTTAAACCTGTTATAATTGGCAAAAAGTTTCACGCACGCGTCGTATACAAGTCAAAATGATATTATATATATATAATATTTTGAGAATTATAAATGTACTACAAATAAAGTTGAAATAAGTACTAAAATCAAAAATAAATATTTGGACCTATATAAGTAGCTAGTAACATAATAAGAACATAAAAACTCAAAGCCGCGACATCATCTTCACATGCAAAAGTTGGTAAGGTAGCGTGCTAGCAAATCCCGAACCTCGTCTATCTCGGCCGTGGTGAAACAACCATCCATTGGTTTGCCATCGAGGAATACCTTATAAAACAAACATAAGGAAACACACATATATGACTTTAGTTGACTCTAAAGAGATTGAGGAAATAATATAGGAAAAATTGTCAAAAATAATCCCAAGTTTTGGCCATCTTCCCAAATTAATCCCAACTTTGGATTATTTTTAAATAATCTCAAGTTTGTTAGTAGTCTTCCCTTATTGGTCCCTAGTGAAAAAGTCGGTTTAAAACTTGTTTTAAAGGTCAATACGCCGCGTGAAACATTTCCGTTTGCCTTTCTTTTTAATAGTGGAGTGGTGATGAAGGCGATTAGAGGTGATTTTTTTAAATAAAATGGTGTCTTATCAACTTTTTAAAATTGGTTCAAACGATTATAAGTCTTTTGGACCATTATGAGAAGATGACTCCCAAACTTCAGATTATTCAAAAATAATTTAAATTTGGGATTAATATGGGAAGACACCTGAAACTTGGGATTATTTTTTACAATTTTTCCAATAATATAATGTAAGAAATTAAGGAAATCGAGCTTAAAATGTAAAAAATCGGCAAAAGATGACAATCATTTACCCATAATGGGTTTCGAGCATGTGAGTGGACTTTAGTTGACTTTAATACTTACATATATACTTATTAGAACTATATATGAGCTTAAAATGAGAGTAAGTGCGGGAGATTAAGGAAAGTTGAGCTAAGAAGGCCAAAATCGGGCCAAAATAACAATCATTTACCCAAAATGGGTTTCAAAAGCATATGAGTGGAATTTACTTGAATCTAATGGTTATAAATGTTGTTATTAGAACTATACATGTCCTAACATGTGGCTACATGTAAGAAAATAAGTAAAATGAGCTTAAAAGGCCAAAATCGTCCCATACTTGGCATTCATTTACCCAAATTGGGTTTCAAAGCATGAAAAATGATTTTGCTTGACTCTAATGGTTATATATGTTGCTATTAGAACTATATAAGTCCTAACATGTGGCTAAATGTAAGAAAATAAGTACAATGAGCTTGAAAGGCCAAAATAGGCTCGAAATGGTCTTCCTTTACCCAAAATGGGTTTCAAAGCATGTGAATGGATTTTACTTAACTCTTATGGTTGTATATGTTGTTATTAGAACTATACATGTCCTAACATGTGGCTAAATGTAAGGAAATAAGCAAAATGAGCTTCAAAGGCCAAAATTGTCCCGAAATGACATTCATTTACCCAAATTGGGTTTCGAAGCATGAAAAATTATTTTTCTTGACGCTAATGGTTATATATGTTGCTATTAGAACTATATATGTCCTAAAATGTGGCTAAATGTAAGAAAATAAGTACAATGAGCTTGAAAGGCCAAAATAGGCTCGAAATGGCATTCATTTACCCAAAATGGGTTTCAAAGCATGTGAATGGATTTTACTTGACTCTAATAGTTGTATATGTCGTTATTAGAGCTATACATGTCATAACAAGTGGCTAAATGTAAGAAAATAAGTACAATGAGCTTAAAAGGCCAAAATCGGCTACGAGTGGCATTCATTTACCCAATTTGGGTATTAAGTGATGTGAATGTAGTTTACTTGACTCTAATAGTTCTATATGTACTTGTTATAAGTATATATGACCTAAAATGTGGCTAAATGCGGGAAAGTTAAAAAAATTGAGCTTACGAGGCCAAAATCGGCCATATATTGAGCTACTTATTATTTATGTATAATACCTTCTCAAGATCCCCGGCTTCCTTGCAACTTGAAGATATATCGAACATGAACCTCAACACATAGTAGCCACACTCGGTTCCCCCGGGTTGTTGAGCACACTAATTATAAAATTACATAAAAAAAAATCATGTAAGAAACGTACATGTTTGTTTTTTATAAAAGAAAGAAGTAGCTTAAGTAATATCTATTACCTTCATTGCTTTCCACTTAGGAACCTGTCCTGTTCTCTCAACTTTCTTCATACAACCTGTAGTTATGTTAATTTCATGTGAGAAGTGGGCAAATGATGAAATTAGTGAAACATGTTATGCAAAAAGCATTTTAAGTAACAAACATACCTATTTATGCATGATTTGAGGAGTAAGGATCGTGGTGGATCTTGAGCTGCAGAATCAAACTGATATACTGTGTTGTTTGAAGGACAAATCACAAGGAGCGACCAATGGAGACTAAAATCCCAAAAAAGTTAGGAATCAATCATGTGAGTACTTGTATTGTATAATAATAAAGTGACAAAAATGGATACAAGGTTAAGAACTATACTCTTCAAAACAAGGGGCAAATATGATCTTATGTTGTGCACGTTTAGCTGTTTTTGAGACATAGCCAAATATACTCCTTAACCTCACTTGTGTTTTGCAAACAATTGTCACCTCGAACAAAATTTGGACATAACCACCCAAACCGATCGCGGCCCACGAGGATCATCTTGGTGTAATCTTCAAAGCACAACTAAGTACATAACATAGATATATTATTAGATATTGCAAAGGAAGTTCATATATTTCATAAGTACAACTATTATACCTAATAAAGGTTTGAATCAAGGAAACATTCAACATCTCTCCGCAAAGGAACTCCTTCACATCAACCTTAGACACCCATGTCGATGTTTCCTCGTGGTAGTTGAATTCGGTGGTACCCAACTTCACCTCCACAGGCGTATCATCCGGCATATCACGCACATTTGCATGTAGCCATAAGCATGACTTAGTGAGACACTGAAGTGTTGGTTTCTCAATCCAAGTATCTGTAGACGGGTTTAGTTCGCAACTTAAACCTTTGGAGTCTTGCGTTCCTTTTACCCAAAATGGCCTTCTTTGGCCTCGCTTGTACCCCCTCCTTCTCCTTCGCCTTTTCCAGAGGAGGTGAGTCCCCCTTGCTTTCCTTGGGCTTGCTTATTCTCTACAAAACCTATTAATTTAAAGGGAAAAACATTCAACTTAGTTAGTTTATATTTAATAGGTATGAAGTAAATCAATATGAATATGGATTTTAGTTTCTCATTTTACCTCGTCTAAAAACCTCACCCATGCCGATGGCCACAACACATAACCACCACGAGCGTCGATCAAGAGATTTATATCAACTGACGGTTTAGGCAACGGAAGAGCAAAGTCTTCGTAACCAGGAGTGATGGTGACTACACTAACCGCCAAGTGCTCATTGTCCACACACTCGTGATGGACTATTGGTCGTTCACTTCGTGGTTGTGCATTTCCTTCAGCCACCACAATCAAACCCTCATCTTTTACATCTAGTAAAAGCTGGCAAGGCGTTTCTTCCTTCCAAAAGTAAATGGATTGAGGTTAGTTTATATTACTTAGTTTTAAAAATTATAAGAAGGATAGTAGTTACCTCTAACTCAAGTATAGATGGTGCTGATTTTTGTGTGTTAGGATGGCTAGCTTTGTCCTCCAAAGGACGATCCAAAGGACGTATCGCCGGTATACCAAACTGTGAAAGGAACGCGTTGAAACATTCCGTGATTTTAGCCGTCACTTTCTCGGTAATTTCCTCCGTAAGCTTCTCCCGCATAACTTGTGACATAGATTCGTTAGAGCGTGATCTTCTACCCACGGAGGAATCTTTAGCATAGGCTTTTTTCACACCGAGACGAATACCACCAAAACCCCTCAAACGTCCATTGTGGTCCTTTCCAAAAGTCTCGTAAAGAGCATCTTTGTTGCCTTCGGGAGTGAACTCGCCGCTAACCTCTTTTTGCTTCGATCCCCATCTACATAGATATAGAAGTAGTAAGTATAAAAAATTACAAATTAACAAGGGAGGTTGTGCAATGGGGGATTGTGCGGGGATGTGGCAGCAAGCAAGGGGAGGGGGCAAAGGGGGGAAGGAGGGGTCTCGGGGGGGGGGGAGGGGGCAAGGGGGAGGGGGGGTCTCGCAGGGGGAGGAGGGCAGCGAGGGGAGGGGCAGCAGGGGGAGGGGGGGAGCAGGGGGGAAGGGGCGGTCCGCAGGGGGAAGGGGCAAAGCAGGGAGGGGGGCGTAGGGGGCATCGGGGGAAGGGGGCAAAGGGGGGAAGGGGGTCCGCAGGGGGCAAGGGGGAAGGGGCTGCGCAGGGAGGGGGGCCAAGCAGGGGAGGGAGGCAAACAGGGGGAAGGGGGGTCCGCAGGGGGAGGGGGCAAGCAGGGGGAGGGGGTCTTCAAGGGGGCGAGGAGGGAGGGGGGCATCGGGGGGAATGGGGGGTCCGTAGGGAGGGGGCAAGAGGGGAAGGGGGAAGGGGGTCGGGGGGAGGGGGCAAGCAGGGGAAAAGAGGGCGAGGGGGGAAGGGGGTCGGGGAGGGGGGCAAGTAGGGGAGGAGGGGCGTAGGGGAAGGGGGGGTCTGCAGGGGGGGGGCAAAGCAGGGGGAAGGGGGTCCAAAAGGGGAGGGGGCGCAGGGGAAGGGGGCCGAGGGGATGGGTGCAGCAGGGGGCCGCGGGGAGGCAAGCAGGGGGGGGCAGGAGGCAAACAGGGGGGAAGGCGGGGGCAAAGGGGGCCCGGGAAGCAGGGTGGGGGTCCGGGCAGGGAGGCGGCAAGGGGACGGGGTTCGGTAGCAAGGGGACGACAAAGAAGCGGGGGAAAAACATGTGAATTCAATTACTTACAACGGCATTTGCTATCTTCAAGGTCCCCTGATTCGAAATGGTCATTTTATTGTTTGCATCACGCCCATGCATGGAGCACCACCAATCAGCGACACAATCAACTTTGACAGATGGGGTATTGGAGGTAGAAGATGTCGTTGTTGATGCATCGATAGAAGGGTAAAATTTATCGTCAATCCACACCGTCTCGCCCTCGCATAAGTGTAGGAACCCATATGATGGTAAGGGGTTCCTCCGTTTTGAACCGTGTGCATGTTTCTCACGCTTAGCCTATAAAATCATATGGTTAGTTTGAAAACACATCTAATTGTATTAAAAGTAAATATACAAAGTCGAATATGAGATAAATAGCACAATACTTACCACCATCTCCGGCGTAGTATTTTGGGCAACAAATGCCTCCCAATCCTCTCGTTTTATATGGCCCCAAATCTCATAAGGCATGTTATCCCATTGTCGTGGCTCTTCCTCTCCCTCGTCATTTTCTCGTTTCTACCGTCTCATTTTACTTTGATTTTACAATTTTCCTCCTCTTTACATTCTTCTTTTCATTCCTCTTTCTCTGTTTTGTGATCCACCCACTAACTAGTTTGCTTTTGAAAGCTCTAAATCTTTCGGCCACCGCGGATAGGAACAACGCCTTTTTGGCGTCATTAGGAGTAATATGGAATAAATTCTATAGAAACAAGAAACCAACAAATAGTTATTTCCATATAGATATATATCAATGAAAACATGTTGTTATTAGAGCTATATATGTCCCAACATGTGGCTAAATGCAAGAAACTAAGTACTTTGAACATGAAAAGCAAAAACCGACCCGAAATAGCCTTCATTTACCCAAAATGGGTTTCAAAGCATAAGAAGTGATTTTTCTTGGCTCTAATGGTTGTATATGTCGTTATTACAACTATATATGTCCTAACATGTGGCTAAATGCGAGAAACTAAGTACATTGAACATGAAAAGCAAAATCGGCCCGAAATGGCCTTCATTTACCCAAAATCGGTCTCATCTACCCAAAATGGGTTTGAAAGCATGTTAATGGATTTTAGTTAACTCTAATGGTTGTATATGTTGTTATTACAACTATATATGTCCTAACATGTGGCTAAATGCAAGAAACTAAGTACTTTGAACATGAAAAGCAAAAACCGACCCGAAATAGCCTTCATTTACCCAAAATGGGTTTCAAAGCATAAGAAGTGATTTTTCTTGGCGCTAATGGTTGTATATGTTGTTATTACAACTATATATGTCCTAACATGTGGCTAAATGCGAGAAACTAAGTACATTGAACATGAAAAGCAAAATCGGCCCGAAATGGCCTTCATTTATCCAAAATGGGTTTGAAAGCATGTCAATGGATTTTAGTTAACTCTAATGGTTATATATGTTGTTATTACAACTATATATGTCCTAACATGTGGCTAAATGCAAGAAACTAAGTACTTTGAACATGAAAAGCAAAAACCGACCCGAAACAGCCTTCATTTACCCAAAATGGGTTTCAAAGCATAAGAATTGATTTTTCTTGGCTCTAATGGTTGTATATGTTGTTATTACAACTAAATATGTCATAACATGTGGCTAAATGCGAGAAACTAAGTACATTGAACATGAAAAGCAAAATCGGCCCGAAATGGCCTTCATTTACCCAAAATCGGTTTCATCTACCCAAAATGGGTTTGAAAGCATGTCAATGGATTTTAGTTAACTCTAATGGTTGTATATGTTGTTATTACAACTATATATGTCCTAACATGTGGCTAAATGCAAGAAACTAAGTACTTTGAACATTAAAAGCAAAAACCGACCCGAAATAGCCTTCATTTACCCAAAATGGGTTTCAAAGCATAAGAAGTGATTTTTCTTGGCTCTAATGGTTGTATATGTTGTTATTACAACTATATATGTCCTAACATGTGGCTAAATGCGAGAAACTAAGTACATTGAACATGAAAAGCAAAATCGGCCCGAAATGGCCTTCATTTACCCAAATCGGTTTCATCTACCCAAAATGGGTTTGAAAGCATGCCAATGGATTTTAGTTAACTCTAATGGTTGTATATGTTGTTATTACAAATATATATGTCCTAACATGTGGCTAAATGCGAGAAACTAAGTACATTGAACATGAAAAGCAAAATCGGCCCGAAATGGCCTTCATTTATCCAAAATCGGTTTCATCTACCCAAAATGGGTTTGAAAGCATGTCAATGGATTTTAGTTAACTCTAATGGTTGTATATGTTGTTATTACAACTATATATGTCCTAACATGTGGCTAAATGCAAGAACTAAGTACTTTGAACTTGAAAAGCAAAAACCGACCCGAAATAACCTTCATTTACCCAAAATGGGTTTCAAAGCATAAGAAGTGATTTTTCTTGGCTCTAATGGTTGTATATGTTGTTATTACAACTATATATGTCCTAACATGTGGCTAAATGCGAGAAACTAAGTACATTGAACATGAAAAGCAAAATCGGCCCGAAATGGCCTTCATTTACCCAAATCGGTTTCATCTACCCAAAATGGGTTTGAAAGCATGTCAATGGATTTTAGTTAACTCTAAGGGTTGTATATGTTGTTATTACAACTATATATGTCCTAACATGTGGCTAAATGCGAGAAACTAAGTACATTGAACATGAAAAGCAAAATCGGCCCGAAATGGCCTTCATTTACCCAAAATCGGTTTCATCTACCCAAAATGGGTTTGAAAGCATGTCAATGGATTTTAGTTAACTCTAATGGTTGTATATGTTGTTATTACAACTATATATGTCCTAACATGTGGCTAAATGCAAGAAACTAAGTACTTTGAACATGAAAAGCAAAAACCGACCCGAAATAGCCTTCATTTACCCAAAATGGGTTTCAAAGCATAAGAAGTGATTTTTCTTGGCTCTAATGGTTGTATATGTTGTTATTACAACTATATATGTCCTAACATGTGGCTAAATGCGAGAAACTAAACTAATTTAGTTGAAAAATAAACTTACACAAGTGTCTTCCCATAATGATTTCTTCATTCCCTCGGGCACATCTTTCCATTTGACCAAAATGTTGAGTTTGCGCATACAAAACCCAATATGCTGCCCATACTTTGCACGCCACTTACCACAAGGTTGACCCAAATCATCATACTCGAGGGTCATATGGATATTTCTATCGACATTCAAACCCTTAGTTGCACCCCTTCCTTTTCGTTTCTTTGTTGCAACGATGCTTGGAGTTTTGGTGGTCCAATGCAATTCTTTCCCCGCATTATTGTGTGGCACAACGATGGATGAAATAAATGGATAATCTTCCCTAGCATTGTCGTCAATAGGGGGAGCATTATCGGCTAGCACCTCATTTATTTCCACCAAGCGAATTTCCCTTTCACGCAAGCGCTTCTCCTCATCATCCGCTATGTCTTCCGGATCACCTTTATCCTCCTCCTTGTCATTATACTCATCATCATCATCCAATGACTTATCATAATCATCATCGGTTTCTTCCTCCACAATCACATCATCTCACCCATGTTTGAAAGTCCCGGAATAATGTAAAAAAATTAATTAGAGACGCGCAAGAGTTAACAAAAAAAACAATGGTATCAAACAAACAAAAAAAAAATATCCTCCTCCCCCGCCGCCCCCCGCGCTCCCCCCACCCCGCCGCCCCCACCCCCGCTGCCCCCACCCCCGCTACCCCCACCCCGTCGCCCCCCTTGCTGCTCCCCCACCCCCGCGCCCCCGCTCCCCACCGTCGCCCCCCCTCGCTCCCCCACCCCCTCGCTCCCCCACCCCGTCGCCCCCGCTCCCCCACCCCGCCGCCCCCCCACCCCGCTCGCCCCCACCCCCGCTACCCCCCACCCCACCCCGCCGCCCACCCTTGCCGCCCCCCTTGCTCCCCCACCCCCGCTGCCCCACCCCCGCTACCCCCCCACCCCCGCTCCCCCTCGTCGCTTCCTCCTACCCCCGCCGCCCCCGCTCCCCCCCCCCCGTCGCCCCCCCACACCCCCGCCCCTATCGCCCCCACCCCTCGCTCCCCCACCCCCGCTGCCGCCGCCCCCACCCTGCCCCCACCCCCGTCGCTACCCCCTGCCCCGCCGCCCACCCCCTTGGTGGCCCCCGTGCAAACCCCCCCCCGCACAAGCCATAATTCGATCGAATATATCTTTCAAATCATGCGACCCAACTTTAAGTGACTCTAATGGTGATACATATACCAATAAGAACTATACATGACCTAAAATTAGGCTAAAAGCGATAAATTAAAGAAATTGAGCTCGAAAAGCCGAAATCGGCCCAAAATGACATTCACTTACCCAAAATGGGTTTCAAAACATGTGAAGCGAGTTTAGTTGATTATAATACATATATATACCAATAAGAACTATATATGACCTAAAATGAGGCTAAAAGCGATAAATTCAAGAAATTGAGCTCGAAAAGCCGAAATCGGCCCGAAATGACATTCACTTACCCAAAATGGGTTTCAAAACATGTGAAGCGAGCTAGTTGATCGTAATCATATATATATATATTATATATATATATATATATATAATAATATATATATATATATATATATTCCAATAAGAACTATACATGACCTAAAATGAGGCTAAAAGCGATAAATTAAAGAAATTGAGCTCGAAAAGCCGAAATCGGCCCGAAATGACATTCACTTACCCAAAATGGGTTTCAAAACATGTGAAGCGAGTTTAGTTGACTGTAATCATATATATATACCAATAAGAACTATACATGACCTAAAATGAGGCTAAAAGCGATAAATTAAAGAAATTGAGCTCGAAAAGCCGAAATCGGCCCGAAATGACATTCACTTACCCAAAATGGGTTTCAAAACATGTGAAGCGAGTTTAGTTGACTGTAATCATATATATATATATACCAATAAGAACTATACATGACCTAAAATGAGGCTAAAAGCGATAAATTAAAGAAATTGAGCTCGAAAAGTCGAAATCGGCCCGAAATGACATTCACTTACCCAAAATGGGTTTCAAAACATGTGAAGAGAGTTTAGTTGATTGTAATACAAATATACATACCAATTAGAGCTATACATGACCTAAAATGAGGCTAAAAGCGATAAATTAAAGAAATTGAGCTCGAAAAGCCGAAATCGGCCCGAAAGGACATTCACTTACCCAAAATGGGTTTCAAAAACATGTGAAGCGAGTTTAGTTGATTGTAATACATATATATATACCAATAAGAAGTATACATGACCTAAAATGAGGCTAAAAGCGATAAATTAAAGAAATTGAGTTCGAAAAGCCGAAATCGGCCCGAAATGACATTCACTTACCCAAAATGGGTTTCAAAACATGTGAAGCGAGTTTAGTTGATTGTAATACACATATACATACCAATTAGAGCTATACATGACCTAAAATGAGGCTAAAAGCGATAAATTAAAGAAATTGAGCTCGAAAAGCCGAAATCGGCCCAAAATGACATTCACTTACCCAAAATGGGTTTCAAAACATGTGAAGCGAGTTTAGTTGATTGTAATACATATATACATACCAAATTAAACTATTCATGACATTACAAACGACAAAAAGTGAGAAATTCAATCAAATGACCTTGAAAAGCCGAAAGCCGGAATTTGAACTTGAGAAGTCGAGCCTTTGTTTACTTTTGCCACCTTCCTATGAAGTTTCAACCATTATCCCTTCCCCGTGATCTGCACGCATGTAATTTATCGCTAACTCGACATCAGTGACATCGGACTTGGGAATGGTGAAAGGCGGGGTGTCTTCAAACGCATCATACTCCTCCTCATCCTCAACATCACCAACTCTAAGTATACTTCTTTTTCCAGGGACAACAATTGAACACTTTTTATCAGAAGGGTTAGTTACGTAGAATACATGCTTAACTTGTGATGCAAGCACGAATGGCTCTTCACTATAACGCAACCGACCCAAGTTTACAAGAGTAAATCCACAAAGGTCATCTTTTCTTATGTAGCGCCGGTTATAATCAACCCACTTGCATCGAAATAAGCGCATCGTGAAACCGCAGTAGTCAAGCTCCCATATATCTTGAACCCGCCCATAGTATAACAATTTAGCATCAATAGGAGACTTGTCTTTGGCACTTGCATACCGTGTAGATGATGCCTCTACCGAAACGCCACTATTCTACGAGAGATCTCGACTTTTGATCTTGACGATCCGTCCAAAATGTAAATCCGTTAACATCATAACCCTCATAGGAGTGCACAGCCTTCTCGAGGATCAAATGCTAGCCACTTCGTAGTTTCAAAAACATTGGAATCTACTTCACGCATTAATCGGTTATGGAACCAATCAATAAACGTCTTATTATGCAACCGCTTCAATGCTCTAGTCCCTTTACCTCGGATTCCCGATCGCGTAACTCCTCCATATGCTCATCCAAGTAAGGATGGACCTCGTACCATATGCCGCAATACAATTAAGTGTGCTTGTATGCGCCTTTCAACAGGAGGTACGATCATTTTGGAGCCAAGTGTACCTTTACCCTCGAGTCTACCCCGTGTCGAGATGTAGGAACTCCAATAGGATCAGCATTAGGTAAGAACTCACCACAAAATTACCGACCTCTTCACTCACAATCCCCCGAATTATACTTCCTTCCTCGGTTGAGAGATTCCTTACCTTATCTTTCAAAGAGCCCATATGTCTCTCAAAGGGATAGCACCACCTCAAAAACACCGGACCACATAGCTTAATTTCTCGAACTAGATGTACAACCAAATGGACCATAATGTCGAAGAAAGCAAAGGGAAATACATCTCAAACTTGCACAAAGTCTCTATCACACCAGCTGGAGAGCATCAAGCTTCGACGGTTGTAACTTTTTGCTACATATAGTATTGAAAAACGAACATAGCTCTGTTATGGTGTGTCTCACGTGTTTCGGCAATATCCCTCGAATTGCAATCGGTATGAATACTTGCATCATTACATGACAATCGTGAGACTTCATAATCGATAATTTCAACTCACCGTCTAAGGTAACAAATCTTTTCATGTTCGATGAGTACCCCGATGGAACCTTAATGCCGTACAAAGACTCGCAAAAAGTCGCTTCTCGCCTCTAGATAAAGTGTAGCAAGCCGGAGGCAAATAGTTCCTATCATCATCCTTCACCGTTTTCTTTCCTTTTCCTTCAATTCCCCGCAGCGACCCGTCTTCTTTTCCCTTTTATTTTCCTTTACTAGGCAGCTTTTTCTTTTTCTTTCTTTTCTTAGTGTCCCTCTTTTGAGCCCATAACTCGGTCGAAGTCCCTCACTTTCCGGATACGCTTGCACCCCTTTGCTATCCTTTGTCTTATGTGGAATATTCATAAGTGTCCCCGCAATGGCGTCACATACATTTTTCTCTATGTGCATGACGTCGAGACAAAGTCTAACCTCTAGATCTCTCCAATATGGAAGTTTCCCACGTAATAGACTCCTTTTTCCAAAGTCCCTTATCACCAACACTCTCTCCTTTGTCGAATATCGTTTCAATACCCTTGACTTGATCACAAACCTCGCACTCGGTCAATGGTCTACGAGCAACCCCTTCCTCAACTGTTCCATCGAATGGCTTCTTCTTATTACGATAAGGATGGTCGCGTCGAAGGAACCTTCGGGTGCGCATATAAACATCTTTGTGACAAGTACTAATGTATTTAGATGATGTGTCGTCCAGGCAAATCGGGCATGCTTTCTTCCCTTTGTTCTTGTACCCGGATAAGTTCCCATAAGCAGGATAGTCATTAAGAGTGAATAAAAGAATGGCACGCAATGTGAATACCTCATCAGCATGTGCGTCATACACGAAAACCCCTTCATCCCACATTTTTCTCAAATCATCAACAAGTGGCTTGGAGGTAGACATCTATGTCCTTTCCAGTCATTTCTACCCCGAAATAAGAATCGACAACATGATGTACTTAGCGTTTCATGCACAACCAAGGAGGCAAGTTGTATATAACTAGAAGAACCGGCCATGTACTATGTTGAGAACTAAGAGTGCCAAATGGGTTCATCCCATCCGTGCATAAGCCAAGCCTCAAATTTCCGGCCTCGGCACCAAAGGGCTTATGCACCCGATCGATACCTTTTCACTCAGGAGAATCAGCCGGATGTTTGATAAAACCGTCTTTCTTCCTTCGTTCTGCATGCCACCTCAAGTTCTTAGCATCTTTTTTAATTGAAAACATGCGCTTGAATCGTGGTATAATCGGAAGATACCACATCACCTTTACTGGAGGCCCTTTCTTATCACTAACCCCTGCGCGCCTGTAACGCGACTTCCCACACACTCATCCATATTTTCATATTCATTTCGATATAGCACACAATCTTTTGGACAAGCATGTATCCTCCGGTACTCTAAACCGAAGGGACACATCAGTTTCTTAGCATAGTAGTTCGACTTCGGTAGTTCATGGTCGTCCGACAACATATCACCAAAGGCTTGCAACAAGGAAGTGAAACAAGAGTCACTTATACCGGCTTTCGTCTTGATATTAAAGAGTGTTATCACGGCCGTCAGCTTCGTGTACCTCGTACAACCGGGATACAACGGTTTTCGAGATGCCTCAGTCATGCACTCAAAAACACGAGGCCGTTTGCCAGCATAATCATCCACCCCCTCCATCATCTCCTTTATATAGTCCCCTTCATCATCATCATCCTCTACTTCATGATCCTCATATTTGTCCTCGATGTTCTTGTCATTCTCAATGACATCAAACTCACCTCCTTCACGCACATCGTTAACAATGGCATTCCCACCACCATATATACCCTCCTCACCGTGCCAAACCCATACATGGTAGTCTTGCCTAAACCCGCGACGAAAGATATGCTCCCTAAGCGACCCAATGCTACTAACCATGCCCACATTAGTACAATCAACACAAGGACAATAAAACCCCTCGGTTCTCGTTGCAGCCTGATGACTTAATGCAGCATCACAAAATTCATTGACCCCATCCACGAATTCACACGTGTCGCGACTACCGTACATCCATGCACGATTCATTTCAATCGACCTCTAATTAAACTAACCAACAAGTACCTCATGTCAATGACGAACTTCATTACATGATTAGAGTTTATGAATCATATATATTTAATGAAATTAGGCATGCTTTCCAAGGGTCCTTATCACTCCAACCTAACCCATCCTTAGATGTCTAATCTCACTAGTGAATGTATGCCTTCTTTTCGATTCTACGGAAAATCCAGCAAGATTTCCCCTACAGTTCTCCAAGTACACGATGTAGATATATAGTTACTTATATCTACATATGTAGCCAAAGAACAAAAGTAGGGAAACGACGAGCCAGGATTTTCCTCTAGAATCGAAATAAAGGCATACATTCACCACCTAAGTGAGATTAAACATCTAAGAACAGTTCCCAAACCGGGACTATTCAAGACTTACTCCTAATGAGTAAGTCTCGAACGGGTATCTAGGCATATGATATGATGATGCATACATAGGTTTTTAAACAACAAAACATTTTACATCTAATCTCAATTCAACGAAAAATATATACATTTTTTCACGTATAAACCAATTTACTATATATGAAGCAAGAAAGTTGAATATGAATGATAACATACCAATATCAAGGTTGTAAATAGGAAAATCGAACTCAACACTCCGTCACTAGCTAGCTTCAATCAACAACAAAGTTAAAGTTAACATTAGTATAAATTAGCAAATCAAACACAACAAAACAAAACAAAACTAAACAAAACTAAACTAAACCAAACTAAACTAAACAAAACTAAACTAAACAAAACAAAACAAAACTAATTAAGTACAACAGCAACACAACAACCACAACAACAACAACAACCCCACCAAAACCCTAGTTTTTTAACCTAAAAATAACACTAACTACTTAAACTAAAATCAAATTAACTCAAATCAATCAACTTTGAACCACCCTTTAACTATTATACAACCTAATTTCACTAACAATTATTCATAAAACTACAATGAATTATATAAACTTGAAGTTTCAATATGACATTAAAATAAAAGTTATGAACTTTTAGTTACCTAGGAAGAGGTGGAGGAGGAATGTAGTTGTTTAGGGTGGGTAGAGGACGAATGTAGTTGTTTAGGAGGAGGAAGGTGGAGGTGCGCCAAAAATCGCAGAGGACTCGAGGTGGAGGTGCGATTTTTCGCAGAGGAGTCGTGCGCAAGCTTAGGGCAGCAGTACGTGGCGGCGGTGAGGTGTGGTTGAAGAGGTGGTGGCGGCGGTGAGGTATGGTGGAAGCAGCACTACGCTGCTGAACTGAAGGAGGGATGAATTGAAATTGGGAGGAAGGAATTGAAATGGGTGAATTAAGGAGGGAAGAAAACACGGGTTGTTTTGCTGGGAAAAAAAAATCTGATTCGGTCCTACGAACCGGACCAGATTACAAAAAACCGCAGCAGATTATGTAATCTGATCCGGTTCTATAAAGACCGGATCAGATTGTTTGCTTTTTTTCCCTCCCAATTTTCCATTGGTTTTCGGATGCGGTTTTCTAAAAACCGGATCTGCTACTAAGTGACAGATAAGGTTTTTTCCACTAGTGTATGTACTCTTTAACTTTGACTTTTTGACTCAATTAATACTCAACAATACAATACACAATGATCTAGAGGACTTTTAAGGGTTGTAATAATGGGGCTGAGGTTAAAGATATGGAAAATAATTTGGGAATTGTGGTGGAAATACCAATAAGGGGGAGCATCATATAACTGAAAACATGACCATTGAAGGTCACAATAATTCCACGCAGCATCTCCAAATATAATCAACAACACTTTTCACTCAAGAAATTCAATCATAACCCTTTTTATTTGACTTTATTCACAACTCTCTTTCGCTTCTTTTTCATTTCATTTTTCACTTTTTTTTTGTATTTCTTTTTCACACTTTCTGTTCAATTTCAAAGCTCATTAAACATACTTTTCCATCCATCTAAACCACAATTAGAACACTTCAATTCAATACAAACCAAAGCAAAACTTATACTCGCTCCCCCAAGCTAGGCTTGGGACAAGAATCAAATGAGGCCAAGGCTTGTAATGTAGGTATCAATCAAACATAGTCGGAAAAGGCTCAACGGGGCTAGAGGAAGGATAATATGAAAAAAGGAATAACTCGGAGCTAAGATCATGAAATGAAACGCTTCAATCATATCAAAATGTATGCACTATCAAATATTAAGGAATACCAAGTCAAAATCAAGATCAATGCAACAACTGAGGAACTAATCACACATGAAATAACATAACTGACACAGATACGTCAGTTTACAGGCATACAAGCTCACTTAGGTTAGGTGTCTGCACAATCAAGTTAAATCGAGCCAGAGAGAGATCAATCAATCTTACCACGAACAATCAATTGCGAAACAATCGTGCTATGAAGTATCATGAACAAGATGAGTGATGCTTATGAATTGTAGTAAGATATCAACAAAGTTCTCAAAAAGTGTAGCGATAGTCCCATAGATGCAACTAAGATGAGATGAAGTCTAATATGAGATGAGATATGCTAATGCAACTAAGAAAGCAATACAATTTTTTTGGTAACACATAAACTCCCACTCCTATTGAGTGGCACAAACCGTGCAACATCCTATGAAAGCAATGAAATCTACACTAGAAAGCAATAAATGATAAAATATTCCTCCCCAAGCTAGAATCTCAGGTGTCCTCACCGCAACAGACAAGATCAGAGAAAGAACAAAAAACAACCCCAGGACCATCAAATCACCAAAGTTGCCACCAAGAGCCACAATACACCAATCAAACCACACATAAATCCTGACAATTCAATGAACTAATAATTCAATCAATGTGCAAGATTCTCAACAAGATGGCATCAAAATAAAAATCCAAGCAAAAATTCGAGATGAACATTAACAACAAGTATACGTGAGAAAAGATGCTTACTACCCAATTAACTGGGGAGAAGAGTCAAATATGCTCAAAAATCATGTCATAATGCTTCACGAAGGCGAACTTGGACCAATTTGTATTGATGCCTACTTGGGAGAATCCTATAACAACAATGAAAAAAAAATAACTAAAAGTTCATTGGGAAAAAAAGTAACAACAAGAGAAAAATAAAAAAGAAACAAAATCAGATTAATACAAAAATAAAAAGAAAAGAAAAAAAGAAGACATAAAAGAAAAAGGAGAAAGAAAGAAAGAAACGAAAGAAAAGAAGGGAAAAGGTGCATGAAACTGGAGATGGCGGCTGGTGTGTCGAAGGAGGTGATGTGGTCTGATGGTGCACCGGTTGGGCGTAGAATAGGTGGGCGCGCGGTCAAAAGTTTGTGGGTACAGATTAAGGCGGAGATAGGGAGTGTTGGGGTGCGAGGGGACGTAGAGAAGAGGGTGATGGCGCTGACCAATAGGGGGTCGCGATGGTGAGCGGTGGGTGGATGAAGTGGTGACGTCTTGGTGGCGGTGGAAGGCATTGGTGGTGGAAAGTGGGGACGTGATTAGGGAGGGAGAGGACTTGGGGTGTTCATGAATATCCGATCCGGGCGATCCGATTAGTGATTAGGTCAATCCGATCCGATTTTTCGGATTTTCGATCCTCTTTTTTAGTTTTCGGATATTTCGGATTAGATATAGATCGCTTTTTTATTTTCGGATATCCAAAAATATCCGAAACATGGAAATTTTTCAGTTTTTTTAAAGATATTTTCGGAGATCCGATCCGAAATATCCGTTTTCAAGGACAGATGTCCGAATATCCGATGATCCGATCCGAAACATATATTATGAACTTTTCCTTTGAAAACTTTAATTTTCTTAGTTTTCTGATATCCGATCCTAAATTTCGGATACCCGATCTGGAAATTTTCGGATCGGAACAAATCGGATATCCGAAATGAACACCCCTAGAGAGGACTGAGGAGTGTTGTGGTTGTGGGTTGATGGTGGTGCTGGGGAGGAGGTAGTCGGTGCCGGCGGTGCGTAGGAGAGGTGGTGATGATGGTGCGAAAGATGCAATGTTATTGCTCTTGTTCTTTTTTTTTCTTGACTATCCTTTTCAATTCCAATTGCCACCTAAAATCAAGAACCAACAAAAACACACCAAAAATAACAAAAAAATTGAAAGAGAGATAAAAATCAAAATAAAAGTAAAGAAAAAAATAATAAAAAATAAATCAAAAGTCAGGTTGCCTCCCGAGAAGCACAAATTTAAGGTATTGCATGACCGTTTAAGACTAGTAGACAACTCATAATAGTTCAATGCTCTAAGGAGCTTATCATATGTTCCTGCAAACATCTCAGAGCATATTATAGAAGACTGAAAAGGACCTAAGAAATTACTAAAACTACAAAAACAAAAATCAAAGGAAAAATTATATTTACAAGAAGAAGAAAAAGAAAAATCGTTAGTCTTTTTACATAACTCAAAAGAAGGAAAAGAAACTAACCATACATTATTTACATTATAATGAGAGTCATTCAAAAGGGGAGAAAGAAAGAACGATGGAGGATATAATAAAGGGGAAGAAGGAATAAGATCAAGAATTTTAGAGAAGGGAGCATGAGACTAAAAAACAGTATCAGATGGAATCGACAAAGACACATGCATTATCTCACACTCAACTTTAGACTCATATGCAGATGAAAAATGTATCGAAAAAGTGTCAGACACTTCACTCTCAACTATGGATTCGTCAACATAGAGACACTCACTACCAACTTGACCAATTACACTCTTACCTTCTACCAAATTATCATGAGTCAAATCAACGCCTTTCTCCTCTGAAGTATACTTCTCAACACTAATATCAGTATCATCAATTATCACCTGTTGCTTACTAGATTGTTGCACAACAAGTAATTTAAAAATAGAAGTCGTCATGTTTTGGTAATCATGAGATAATTCCTTTAAATCTTCATGTTGTTTAACAATATACTCTTTCATCATGTTAAGAGGTTCCTGACGCTCTGATGTTTCGGGTTGAAAATAATTATTCACTTCAGGTTGATAACATTGGGTATAATCAGGCACATAAGACTCATTAGGGTAATGGGAATATTCATAGGAATTCATGCACAAACTTTGTGAATTTTTACAATCATATGATGCATCATAAACATAATCATTCGCATTATAATACCCCGAGAATAATCATATTACCCTTGATAATTAGAAAAAACATCATCCTCCCGAACAATAATTATTCCACTCCATGACAACACACTATAGAGAAGGATAAAAAATTATTCAAAAAGGAAAGAAAAAAAATATACAGTTGAATTTCACAACAATAAAAGCTAAATAAAACAATATCGTCTCCCGGGCAACGTCGCCATAAAATTGATAGGTTGTCATAGACCTGTCAAAAATAATTCTTGCAAAACCTTCTAACAATGTAGTAGCGTTGGATCGAATGCACGAGAGAGATGGTTGTTTTAATCTAGCCTCTAAGGTGTGGAGAAACTAAACAAGATCAAAAATATTATAATTAAAGTTCTAAACTAATTAAACCACGAAAATCAAATTAAAAGGATCTAGGGTTATGGTTCATCATGTTCATAAATATAATCTATCAAAATATCATCAATAGTTCAGTTATTCAGATATCTAGAGCACATGTTAATCCTACGGTCGGGTTTTAACGCTCTCAAATCAACATATGCAGTATGGTCACTAACATAATCAGATTTGCTAATTGTAGGTAAACCTCTAAAAGTGAGATATTGGTCAATACAAACAATATATTAGCAATAATTAATCGAGACAATTGATCGAGATTACAAGATTAACTATAAAAATACAATTCAATTCGAGATATCATTGACTAATCAAACCATCAATAAACATCAATCAAGATTCATAGTATATAAACATGGATTCCCAAACCCTAGAAATAAAAACTACTCTATCATGAAATAAATAATAAAATCTAAATTTATAAAGTAAAGCATAATCAAAGAAATCAATGAAAGAAACTAACTAAACTCATGAATTAATGAAGATGAATAAAAACTAGGGTTTACTAAAAACTAGAGAGGAAAAGGAAGAAGAAAACTAAACTAAAACCTAATGAATGAAAAATAACATGAGAAGGGAGGAGAGAGAGGAAAAAAGAGTTTTTTATAATCTAAAGGGAAATTCCATCTAGTACCACTCGTTTTTACAAATTTCATTTGGTACCCGAATTTTAAGAATTTTCCAACTAATACCACTATAATTACACCCTAATTTCTACCATGACTATCTTGTTAATAAAAAGTTAGGAAATATTAAGTTAGCTTAGTTTAACTAATAAACTAACGTCCCTCCCTCATTTCACACCCCTTCCTTTTAAATGTGTTCTTCCCTCCAAAAACTAGAACATATTTGGCCTACTGTCAAGATTATTACGAGCTCTTTGTCTAATTGACATAAGTCAAATTAAACCTTTCTTTGAGTGACATCCATTAAATCTCTTTTTGAGTGACATCCACCGAGACTCGGCAGTAAAACGGTCCTTGTGTTTATAATAACAACATACAAACCGTCGACTCGAAGTTTACTTGTTCTCCCCAAAGATTAGAATATGTTCAAGATGGGAAATGCAGGAATGAAGTTCCTATATGAACCTCAAGAGTAATTATACATCTCAAAGCAAAAATAACCCACCATACTCTTCTATTTTTAAACTTCTCTATATATATATAAGAATGTAGTGCAGCACAAATCACAAGCAACACATGTCAAACTACACCATCACCCCACTAATCAAGCAAAGGCACAATAGACATTATACATAACGAATTTGTTGAAGCCTTGATTTGAATTATCCACGGTTACAGTACATGACAAAAGAAATACCAAATGCTAAAATTACTCTTAAACAATTCCAAGCCCGCAATTTCAGCAAAAAATCGTCAACTGTAGGAAATACCAAATGCTAAACTAGATTTACACCAACCAAGAAAACAGAGCAACGAAGAAAGAATAGGATTTTCGATGGGTTTTTGTTTTGATTTTGTATTTTGAGCAGTAACAATGGGGAGGACGGTAAATGGGTTTACCTAGTTAGGTTAGTAATTAGGTTTTAATGTTTTACCTTTTTATTTTAAGGGATCTAACTTAACATAACTAGCTAACTTAATGTTTCCTAACTTTTTATTAACGGTAGAGTCATGGTAGCAATTAGGGTGTAATTATAGTGGTATTAGTTGGACAATTCTAAAAGTTTGGGTACCAAATGGAATTTGCAAAATCTGAGTGGAACTAGATGGAATTTCCCTAATCTAACCTATATGACTATTGACTAGCAAAGTAATTTACAAGATAAGGAAAGTCTTGAATAAATCATTAAATGGGCGGATTAGTGATCCGCGCGTACGATAGCAGATTCTAGCGGAAACAGTGCAATCTTCCAAAAGACATAACTCCTTGACTAGAAGTCTCATCGGGGCGTGCCACCTATCGTTGGAAAGCTCTTCAAGTATAGTTTCCAAATATTCTGGAATTACTCGATTATCATAAACACATAGAAAGTTATGGCTAGAATAGTAGATGTGACTCCTTTTCCACAATTCTTCTAATGATTTTCCGCTTTATTTTAGCTCAAACTTGTACTTTAAAGTATCCAAACGATCCTTATGCATTGTAGCTTCCTTCCAAGTGCTTCTAATCCTTAAATTTAGCTAATCATACTCCAAATACGTTCTCATTACCTGAAATTCATCAAAAACAAGAAAACATACCGAATAGGAGTAGAATAACATAACTTAAGGATATGATGCAATAATGAATCTAAATATGAATGTAAATGCTCTAAAATGAAACCTAAATACATCTAAAAACTATATATAAATATGACTTATCAATTATTCAAAAACCTTCGGTTCCATCCATGCTCCGAACCTAGAAGATCAGGAGTTGGAAATACATAGATGTTTATGGTGTAACAGTCCCATAAATTACATGTTTACATACTTGAAGTTGATGAATAATGGTGAGTACATTAATTAGTTTTGCACCAGAAGAAGTAGGATTAATGCTAAAAAAAGACAACTGTCATACAGGTATATAATTGTTTAGTTGTGTTCTATATGAACAAAGTGTTTTAGCTTCAACGTCAAAGGAAGAAGGGTAAGGTTAAGGAGCAAGGAAGAGTCGGATGCTCCAAATTACCTCACTATTATATGGGCTTGCATTCAAGTTAAAGCAATGGGATATATTACCCTCTATTGTCCTTCCTCCGAAGCCCCATGCAGAGAAACACCTGTTAGAGTCGTAAAATTGGATAACCTCTCCGACTTCCATTATAGCCTGCAAGTAATCGAATGGTTAATAAGTTGTATAACCAATACAGTTAACATAGCTATAAGTTGTAGTTGCAGCATGAATTGACATTTCAAACACTTCACTTTGAAGGAAAAAGTCGACGTATGATGATGATTAATGCATAGACTTTACTAACTCTTAGAAGTTTAACTAGCTCTGTAAAAGAACCAAATAAGGAAGCACATATTCAATGGTCAGAGAAATATCATGACTTATTAGATATAAGTTGATACCCTCCACTACATTGTTTCTCATGAGAGTTGATGTCAACTATCTTCGTTGGCCAAAGTCTTGCGTAGTGGTAGCCTAGACCCAGGATCAAATCCCGTCTACATCATTCACCAAATTGCTTTCCTTGAGATGTATGTTATATTGGAAACTAGAGCAATAAAGCCTTACTTGCTGGTAAGCGTTCAACCGGCCAGAGGGATAAATATAGGGCAAGGACTCTGAATTTCTAGGATTTCCATTTGAAGCTGTCCAAAAAAACAATGAGAAGCATAGCCATAAGAATTGATGTGTGAATAAACATCAATAGCTTAAATAGTTAAAATTTAGTTCGTCTATCAAGCAACTCAAGTGCACGTACCAGCAAAGTCAACATCAACCATGAAGTTGAGGTCAAAACCACTAGAGATGTAATCAAGGAAGTTGTAAAGCTGCTTTTCACGATATGCATCTACAAATAGCTGGCCCTTAAGAACCTATAGTGAAGATCACAAAACAATATGAATAATGAAATGATACAAAAGGAAGAGAGGTGGCTAAAGGTCATAAAATTCGTGTTTTTCTCAACAAAGTACCTCTTCACGACCATGTTGTGGCATAACAAAGCTGATGCTGGTCTTCTCTCTGTGCAGATTTTCTAAGGTTGATACAAATGTCTGAAGTTTGCTGTTCAAAGAGTATTTCTTTCATTAATAGCCCATCACATATTGAGCACAAGCAAAGAAAGATACATGTGAAAGGAGAAATGAAAAAAATGTAAGGATCAATACCCGATTAGGGTATGATTTCCATTGCTGTTAAAATCAAAGCATTGGATAATCAATGGGTTATCCTGCAACAGAAAAATAGATAGTCATATAAATGATAACTTAATCATATTATCAGCCCCCTCTTAACAAACGTGCCTTGCTTCCAAACTGCTATGTAGTTAGAAAACCGGCCTCCAAACGGGATTTAAGTTGTTGTTAACCACCTTTGGCTTGTATATTGGAACAGCATCTTCAGACTCAACTTTTGGGGATATACGTAGAAAAGGATCCTGAAACCAAGGAGTGAAGGTCAGCAACAATACGTAATAAATATACGACAGTAAGCTCAACCACAAAAGCTACCCAATGTTTACTTACACTTTTAGATAACCAGTCTATATTATACAGAGAGGTAAAATAGAATACAATCTCTGCAGCATTTCTTGATGCAACAGTCTCTTCGGCGTGAGCAGTTAGCATGCCTGCATTTTTCCTATTTTTGTTGTGCAATTTTTTGGTCAAAGTTTTATCACGTTTAGTGAAAATCTAGCAAAGAAAACATCATGTCATGGCGTCAAACCATGCCTAACCTTCAATTGCACAAAGAAATACATTGTGTCAGAAAAAGAAGTTCAAATGTCAAGCAAAAGTACCTCTAACAAGACACATGTCACGGATGGCATTTGACACCCCACAAGCATCACTAGACAAGGCAGTGGGCTGGGCGCTCTACGATGGCATTGCTGCCCCAAGGCATCTGGTGGCTCAAACAAGCTCCAATTGGGCTCAAATTTGGGGTCCGCCATATTTTTGGCTAATAAAGATTATGGTCGAGCCACACTTTGGATTTAAGGCTCAGAAATAGGAGATGGTGCATGACCATTTTCGGTGGGGCACTAGAAGGTTCTAGAAGTGCCTAGCATGATCTTTGAGGTAAGTTTTTAGGCTAGGGTGCCTCTAGAATGTATCTAGATTATTCTTGCTATACATATATGTAGTAGAGTGTCTAGAATGTACTAGGGAGTACATTATGTAGAACCCTCCAATTGAGGAGGTGAGGAACATTCTAGATTTAGGGGAAGGTAGGATGGAGGCCTATAAATAGGCATCCCCATTCATTTGTACATATCATCCAACACTTGTATTCTCTCTCAAGTAATCTATGAGCTTTCCTTAGAAATCCTCTCACTAGCCATCTTTCCCACACTTAGCCAAATATTGTATCTACTTAGCCTAGCAAAGTTGGTCAGGTGCCTTGACTAGTATTTCGACGGGAGTGTGAAACTAGTAGGCCGCGTGCATACGACTAGGGAAAATAATCCGCACGTGACACACAGCTAGCTTCTCCAAGAAATTCTTGATCCTACAACTTGAGTGCCTGAAACAAAAAGTTGCAATTTATGTCTGATGAGAATTAGAAGGCAAATTGTCACATAAAACAAGCTATTAAAAAAACAAGACAACCGTAGCCAGGTTAAACAAAAGGAGATGTTTCCAGTTTTCTTCTAACTCATCTACTCTCCTAAATTATCTAAAAGTATAAAAGAACAAAAAAAAGAGGTATCTTCATTGGTATATGGTGATGTTTTGTATCAAGCAATATCATATATACAAAACCTGGTATCGGCAAAAAACAACGAGTATAAATCAAACTAAAGCAATCAGAGGTCCATCTGGTGAATGAGTTCATGTGCTTACACTAGTGTCTGGACAATCTCAAAAGAGTAAGCAATAGATATTTTCCTAATCCAGGCAGGATTCAAATTATTCAAGATAACTTATGTACGACCAATTTTCTCAAGAGCATCTCGTTTTTTTATGTAAACTACAACCATTGGATCACTCTGCATTGTATCGAAATAGCAAATTCATATTAGAGACATCAGCAAACAGAATTGCAAGCACTAGTAGAAAAATGATAATTTGCGTCTCCCTATTTGCATCGAACAAAAGAAAGATTGACGCAAATGTTCAGAAACAGATGATTTGCATCGGATGTTAACAAAGATCCATTGCAAATAAACACAAAAAGGTCATTTGCGTCGGACCATCTAGAGACCGCAACGCAAATGATCCAACAATGTGCGTTGGACGTGCCCAAGTGTGCGATGCAAATACTATAGTACTTATATGGCAAGCGGCTCAAAAGCAAAGTTTGTAGCAAGTCCTCTGAGATCTATATTAGTATATACTATTAAGTAATACTCCTATGAAACAATTTATCCTTTAGACATTAATACCAAATTCCCCGCTCTGAGATCATCTCTCTTGTGGTTGACATTGGTTTTACATTGCTTTTTGTTCCAACTTTTTGTTTTGCTTCCTTTGTCGATCAATATCATGCAACATCTTGTGCTCGATGTAATCGACAGACCAATGAAATTTGTTGTAGCAGATCTTGCACTCAAATAAGAAAGCTTTATGATTGGTTGCATTATGTGCTTGAAGTTGCCTAAATGTATCAAATGGCTTGTTGCATGAAATACGTGAAATATGTTCCATGATAGGTACCTGTAAACTAATAAAAAACTCATTAGACAATCTGCCTAGCAAAAAAGTTGGGCAACATCTATAATTCATCATAAGGTTCCATACTTAGGCTTCTCAAGACAAAAATAAAAAAATGCTTCAGATGCTTTCAAGCTTATTATTTAATACTGAGTTTTAGACCTTAGGAAACCACCCCACCCACCCCCACAAAAAAAAAATAGAAATTGATAACTGCAATGATGTCAAGAGAAAGCAATACAGTTTCTAGACTAAACCAATTGCATCACAAAACTATCCAGTTGATTGTATTTGTTTTAATCTAGACTTCAGACTTAGAAAGCAGATAAACACAATATAAACACCCTTCTGTATAATAACGATAGTGCTGCAACACGTCCTGCTTCATAGCTTCTCAAAGCCACAAATTGTTTAGCGTTGGTTACCAAACTAAAATCTTAATACCCAAGGAAGCTACAGTAATAGATTATATGCTTTATTCTTGACACATACAAACAAGATAGACCATAGTCAATAAGGTTCCCAATTTGAAGGTAATAACTCATATCCAAGTTTGCTGCTTTGGCTGCACTTCCCCCAGTCATGCAACATCAGCAAATAACAATAAAATCTAGCAAGGTCTCTTATTCCCCCCCTAAAAAAAAGGCATTGTTGGCACACTCTTATAGCGATATGAGAGCACTGTCGCACATTCTTCTAAAAACATTTAAAACTAATCTGGACCGAGGACAAACAAATCCCTAGCTATTTCGACCTAGAATATAGACATTATCTGAACTTCAATGTATTACTTCACACCAAAAAGCACATGTTTATAAACTATCAATAGTATGGATCAAGTAGTCTGGATACTCAAAGGCTTATGACAAAGCTAACTTGTTAGATTATGGCTTCATTTGATGAGTCTTCAAGAGATAACAAGGAGGTAATTCTTAGTATAGAATCTCAGCTAGGTCTCGAGTCATACTTCCACACATGATGGTTATTTTTGTTCTTATCAAGCCAGATAATTGGTCTTCCTTCATATCTGGAAACTCAATCGAAGAGTTGGGTTTAAAAATTCTCACCAAAAGGGAAGGAGCTATACCTCAACTTCAAGCAATGGGTGATAAGAGAAGGAAATTGGCATTGTAGCATGGCTGCAAGTTCTTTCCTTTCTAACTCGCTTTTGGTTGTAGGTTCCAATCGGGCATGAAAAGAAAGCATATTACCACTTCTTCATTGGATTGCCTCAATCAGCAAACTAAAAAAAGTGTTTGTAGAAATAAGTATTCTCAGGATAATGTTGAATCAAGGCAATCAATAGTATCCTAACGTATGAACTGTAGGTTGGTGTTTGTTTTGCCCATGAAAAGGTTATAAGCCGATAGTAGTGGGCATTTTAGAACCTAGATTACATGCTGCAAATAAAAGGGTGAAAATTTTCAAGATCTAATCAAAACTCACAAGCACAACAATAAACCCAAAACAGTAAAGAAATGAATATAGCTATTGATTTGCTACGTATTCTCAGTTCACCTCATTGCGTATTCTCAGTTCACCTCATGGAACCTTTGGAAGACTCTATCTATCCTATTTACACCAATATAAAACTACAGTAATTTGCATTGCAAACCAATGACTAGTTGATGCAAAATGTCACTGAATCAACCAACAATGGGAAAATGAACAAAATATATCACCTTTGTAGGCTTCTCTTGTGATTCACCAAATGCTCTTGATGCCTGCAATTTCAAGTAATATCCCCATTTTTGGTACCAATAACTCAGCCAAAATAATACCAAAATGTATTGAAGAAAGTATTATTATACTCACAGTAGCATACTCTGAACCGCTAAAATGACCATTGTCCGAAACAGATCCCCTAGAGGAACCGCCCTCTTCGGAGCCTTTAGGAACTGGTGAAGATGGCTATGGAGGGGAAACATAGACCACTCTCAATTTGCACTCCTCAACTACATGTCCTGCCTCCTTGCTAAACTAAATGAAGCAAAGCACACAAGTTAAGTCACTTAACAACACAACAATAAGCATAGCGGTGAAACGCTACCATAAGATTCGGATCACATTACCATTTCTAGAGTGATATCTTTAACAGATTCCCCTTGGGTAGCTATAACGCTCTGAAGAAGAAATTTGTCCTTGCATTGCATATCAAGAGGGAACTTCTTTTGTGCTTGCATTGTAACTTAATGTGCATTGGAACAAATCAATCAATAAAACATCCCCCAAACAATAAAAAAGAATAGTAATCATCAATTAAATGATCTATCAAAACACTTGTAATGTTGCATGTGGATCGAGGTGAAACCATGCCGGTATTTGGCCGAACGCAGTACTTTTTTGGATTCATGGTAATGACCTAATTACATAAAAAATAATACTTCATCCGTTCTGTTTTAAATGAAATGTTTGTTTTTTCACGCAACCCAACACGCTTCTTTGATCATTAATATCTTTAGTTGTGCACACGCAAAAAATATAAAAAAGTTATAATTTGATAGTATGCATCGAGACGAATCTAACAAGATCCCACTTGACTATGTTTTTTCTTTATGTAATGGCGATAGATTGGAGTCAAAATTGATCAATGAATAGTGTCATCACCCAATGTTTCATTTAAAACAGAACGGAGGAAGTACCTAAGTTTAAAATTCGCAAATACTAAAGCAATATGCAAGAAATTATGCTATCGGAAAAATGAATTACCTTGAAGGGGACATGGTGATCGGTTTTGTTGGACAATTGAAGTGAACACGAGATCTGCTTCTTGAGCTCAACTAATAATAAATCGAAACAAAAATCAGATCAGAAAACAAGAAAAGCTAGAAAAGAAATCAAATGAAAGAAAATAAAGGAACATATATTAAAGAAAGAATAGCATAATTTACAGGGAAATTTGAGCTCTAAAGGTTCGATGTTGAGAAGTTCGCCCATACTCATCTCGAAACTGTAATTTGTTCGAACAAAAGCAGATTTGCGAACAAGATCCGACGAATTTAGAATTCAATAAATAAAAACGCAAATTGCAATCTGCAAAAAGAGAGAAATGGCGAGATTTTCTTTTCCCAGAGGACAGAGGATTCGAGATTTGAGAGAGTGGAAGAGAGTGTGAGAGGCTTTTTTAGGTGGGAAGAGAAATTTGAGTTTTGATTTTTGATGAGGGTGGTAATGGGTAGCTTATAAATCTGTTATTCTGTTATAACATAATCTTGGCGGGAAAGTTAGTTAGAACTAATTTTCCATAAATACCTCTACTGTGGTGTAATATTCATCATTCTGAATAATAATCTCTCTTAATCCTCTCTATTGTATCTATCTATCTCTCTCTCTCTTACTTCTCTATCTCTAGTTGAGATATTCTATCTTTCATTAAGTCAAGGTTAATTCGAGTTGCTTGAATTCTTCATTATTCTTTTAAGTAGCTAAAACTAAGCTACTGTTACATTTTTTAGGTGGGAAGAGAAATTTGAGTTTTAATTTTTGATTTTTGATGAGGGTGGTAATGGGATTGGTTGTTGGATTGGAAATGACTTTACTTTCTGGTTTTTAATTTCAAGAAAATAACACCATGAAAAGAAGTAAAAAAAATTGAGAAACAAAAAATGCTCATAATGTATTATTCAATAATGGACTAAAAAAAGTATAAAAATAGCAGGTAAAGAAGTGGAGAGATAAGACAAAAAGAAAACGAAAGTTACAAAGTCCTGTAAAATAAAACAACGTAAAAAAAAGTGAAGTTTTATCATTATTTCAATTTGTTGATGCCAAAAACCTGTTTCCTTATATGTTCTATTGTTAGATGTCTTTTGCACCAGTATTCCAAAGTTGTGTTTGATTTTGTAATCATTACCGTTTCATACAAAAGTTGCACTTTACTCACTCAAAACATAACCCTGTTAACAATTCCCTTAACTTTAAATTAAATGAATAAAAAATGCTGATTGGCACAAAAAACGAGAATGCCAGTTGTTGTTTTGCAACTTAAATATTTAATACTCATCGAAAATATTCCAACCGTAATTAAATCAGGATTAATATCATTCACCATATCATGGCAAATAGCAGACACTCCACCTTTCTGATCTGTGATGATCTTCATGTGATTATTGACCATATGCCCTGAGGTAATATTAGTGTCATTGACCAGATCGGTGACAAATTGCAAAAGTCCATTTTATCCCACAATTTGTCTAATTGGTTGGGGTCTGCGAATTCTATTAATTGATTGAAAGTAGGTTTGTATTGTCTCCTTTCTAGCAGTCATGTAGTAATGAAGATGAAGTATTATGTGATTTTTGTGGAATTAGTAGTTGTTCATTTTGTGGAAGAAGAGTAGTGGCAAATAACATTCTTCTTCAATCGGCAGTATGATTTCTTTACGAATACAAATATATATTATTATAACATCGGTTCTAAGGGTACTTGAGTGCTTATCGCTCTTTCTCTCATGGGAATGACTTGGTAGGCTACAAGTTCTTTTTTGGTACTTCTATTGCTCTTCTAGATGGATAGTTTTTGCTCATCTAAGACGTGTTTTTCCTATTTGCTGATGGTAAGAGGAGATCTATAGGGTTTGTGTAACAGTCTTGTCTCTAAAGCTTGATCTAACTTTGCCAATATAGCTAATATGCTTCTGGAAAGCTTTCTTATGAGTCTTGGCATTTATGGTGGGGGGGTGAAGTGCGCTTGTGATATTTCTTTCGCTATTGCTGCACTGAATTCTTTGTGTCCTTGTTCATTGACTTCAGCTAACTAAATCTTTTAGAAATTGGACAAGGTTCATGCTTGTATTTAATATAAAGGGACAATGGCGAGCAGAGATCTTGGCCTCTTGAGGGATGAATTGGCTTTTCTGATGGTGAGAGAAGAGAGAGTGGGGGTGTTGGAGGTGGTGAAAAGGGTGAATAGGAGAAAGGGTGGGGAAAGTAGGGTAAATTGGTTGGGGTTTGTGCAGGGCCGGTTTTGGGCCCGTGCAAGTCGCCCAATTGCACAGCCCCGAAATTTTGGGGGCCCCAAAAAAAAAAAAAAGTAAAAAACACTTCATCTCCCCAAGTCCCGTCATATATGCTTTGCCATTTTTCAACCTTCCATTAATGACTCAATTCAACTCAATTCTCCAGATTCTTCTCCTCTAATTACAAATTTCCATAAAAGTTAAGATTTTCTATATTCTATTATGCTGCAACTCATTAATTTCCTTGGTTTACCAAAGTTTCCTTTTAACCCTTTCAATCTTTCCCATTTCTCTCTCAATCAAGCCAAGAACTACATCAATGGAAAGATTAAATCACCAATTTTTTCTATGTCAAATGGCTAAATTTTATAGCCTCTATGTATATCCACCCAATCTCAATAATTTCTCAAACAACCATTATACAAATCAGAATTTTAGTTGGAAAAAAATTCAGATTCATATATAAATACCATCTGATTCATCTGAAGTACTCTCCAAGTTTCCATTTCTTCATACTCCAATTTGGGCAATTTCAAGACTCCAATTGCATCACCAAATAATTTGTAGAAAATCCCAGATTTTTTTTTTGAAACTGTTCCATAATTAGAGGTAGACTTCACTCTTCGCATGTAGTTTTCTGTTCTTGTTGTTCATTAGTGTGTATTTTTTTTCTGTTTGATTAAGCATGGTGTAATTTCTTGTATGATTAGTTGAGCATGTTTCTGAATTGGTCGCCAATTTGTATTGTAAATGCATTTAATTTTTCCATAGTTATTAGATTTTTAAAGATAATTATTTTTATCAAGTGTTGATGGATGAGTAGTGAAAGTGTTAGATATTCTGACTTTTGTTTGTTGTTTTTTGTTTGCCAAATATGAAATGGAAATGGGAATGGGAATATGAAATGAGAATGCTCCTGTCAACTACACTTACACACATAGTTTTGCAATAATGATCCATTTTTCTATATAATCATAATAAAAAAAAATTGATTATCGCACATTTTTTGTTTTATGGGCCCCATTTTACATAGTAAAACAGGGCTCCTGAAATGTTTAAGACGGCCCTGGGTTTGTGCAGCCAGTTTGTCGAGGGATGCGACGGTATCAAGGGTTGTCGATGGTCACTGGAGGGGGAGGGGGAGGGGGTTGGGTGGAGGGAGAAAGAAGGATAAGGAAAGCTATGGAGGAAGAGAGCAAAAATGAGTTGTTAGGTCCATCCTCGTTTTTTGTGCCAATCAGTATTTTTTAATTAATGGGAAGTTAAAGGCACAGTTAACAGAGTTATGATTTGAGTGAGTAAACTGCAACTTTTACAACTAGGGTGAGTAAACTGCAACTTTGTGCAAAGTTTAGTACCCTTTACTATGCTTAACTCAAATGGAGTTAGTACTTCTTTCGCTCTTGGAACGCAATAATTTGGCGCTTTCAATTTTTATTATATATCGCAATTGAGGGGCACCCAAAAAACAGAAAAAGGAAATTTATTAAATATGTTATTCATGAATATTATTTGAAATTATTTTTCAACTTCTTTCCAAGGACATAAAAAAAATATAATTTTTCTAAGTATATATTAAAAGTTATAATCATTTATACATAATAATATATATTCCCTCCGTCCCAGAAAGTTCTGAGCACTTGTTGGGACACGTAGTTTAAGGTGATAAGTTGTAGTGTAGTTATCAAATGTTATTTTATTTAAAAAGTAGATATGATAGGAATTGGTGGTTTTTTTTATTAGAGGAAAGAGAAAGTTAGGTAACTTTTGATTGTTACAAGGTAGAGTGTGTGCGAAAGATGTGTAAATGAAATAATATATTAATAGTGGAACCATGCCAAATATGGAAGTGTTCAAACTAATTTGGGACAAACATAAATGGAAAGTGTTCAGACTATTCTGGGACGGAGGGAGTAGTATTATATCGTGAAGACAAGTCCAATTTCTTTTATCCTAAATTGATCTAGTTCATATATATTTTTATCTCTCTAAAACTCTATAAAACATTTTCAAATAATGAATGGAACTCATGTATGGCGACAAATTGTATCAGATGAAAATGTCATAACCTCATAAATTGGGTGTGGATAGAACTGGTTATTGGATAGGGTAACCCAATGGCTAAAGGGTTAAGGTTAAATTTACAGGGCTTTTATTGGACAGGGCTTTATTGGAGAGGGTCGTTATTGGACAGGGCCATTATAGGGCCAACAAATAAACCCAATAATTTTGAAAAATAAAATAGGTTTTGTAAAAACAATTACATATTCGGATACGCATTCATGAATACTCACTTTTGGCTCTCTTTGTTCCTTGTTTTTCTTGCTTGTTTACCAACCCGCCCATTATCGACCAGCTACCCATTTAGCCCGGCCCGCTACCGACCCTTTATGAGGCGACCCTCTTATGACCCGACCCGCACTGACCTTGACCCGCCCAGCCCAATAACCAAGTCTAGATGTGGATAATGTTTTATACACTTAGCTTCCTTTGGTTTTTTGTAGTCTTTTTAGTAAATGGATTAAAATAATCAAATGTTGTATTTAAAAAAATTAAAGGAGGTAGTATTAGTTAACGTCTAGAATAAATTTATCTTTATTTAATATCAAGGGACAATGGCGAGTGGAGGTCTTGGCCTCTTGAGGGATGAATTGGCTTTTCTGATGGTGAGAGAAGCGAGAGTGGGGGTGTTGGAGGTGGTGAAAAGGGTGAACAGGAGAAAGGGTGGGGAAAGTAGAGTAAATTGGTTGGGGTTTGTGCAGCCAGTTTGTCGAGGGATGCGACGGTGTCAGGGGTTGTCGATGGTCACTGGAGGGGGAGGGGGTTGGGTGGAGGGAGAAAGAAGGATAAGGAAAGCTATGGAGGAAGAGAGCGAAAATGAGATGTTAGGTCCATTCTCGTTTTTTGTGCCAATCGGTATTTTTTATTTAATTAATGGGAAGTTAAAGGCACAGTTAACAGAGTTATGATTTGAGTGAGTAAAATGCAACTTTTACAACTAGGGTGAGTGAACTGCAACTTTATGCAAAGTTTAGTACCCTTTACTATGCTTAACTCAAAGGGAAATTCTCAATGGTAACCCTGAACTATGGCTTTTTATCTTTGGTAGCCAAACTTAATTTTAACTCTCAATGGTAATCCCGTGTTTATGATTATACTTGAGAAAGTGGTATTAATAGCCATTTGTTGTTATAAAGAGTTGATGAAAGGGTTGTTTATAAACTAATTAATGTTCTTTAGACTCGAATGACATAAGTTCCCATAGAAAAAACTGATTTCCCTTTTTCTCTCATCGAAAACCTATTTAATTCCCGTATTTATAAAGAGACACTAGTGGAAAAAAGCCTAAGGGTTGCGGTCAAAAGTGGTCTAAGGGCTGCGTTTTTTTACCGCAGCAATTAGAGTAGCAGCCCTTAATATATAGGAAGGGCTGCGATTACGAACCGCAGCCCTTGCATTATTAAGGGTCAGCGGTCGTAAGAAAACCGCAGCCCTTAGCCATAAAAGGTGCGGTTAACCGGGAAAACCGCAGCCCTTGAATACTTAAGGGCAGCGGTTTTCCCGGTTAACCGCAGCCCTTATATGGCCAAGGGCTGCGGTTTCTCTTATTAACCGCGACCCTTTTGGTAATAATTTTTTTTTTAAAAAATTCAGCTCTATATATAATATTATATATGCGCTCGTTCCCCGTGTCGCCGGTTCCATGCTTTGCTTTGCTTTGTACCATATTACAAACCTCATAATGCATATATATATATAGAGTTCCCAATTATATATGTAATAATTCTATATATATAATAAATAATGTTAAAGAGTACATATTAAGGCAAATATTAATTCTAATACAAAAAGCTACATTAACGCAACAACCAAATAGCTTGCCAACTTGTTTCGAACTTCTAGCTAGTTCTTGCAAAATCCTAACCAATGTATCATAGACAATCTTCACAAATGTAGGTAGCCAACTTGTTTCGAACTTCATCCAACTCTTCAATTGTGAATTCATCCAACCTTGGTGCGTCGTTATCCATGTAAACCTTGCAATAATATGAAAATAATAAATTAATAAGATGAAGTCAAACATTTACAATATATAATAACAACTAACTCTTGCAAAAGATTAGAAGTTCAATTTTTGGTTCGTTTCGGGGTCGTTTTTGTGAATTTGAGCTATTTTACTTCCCAAAACTACCTACAAGTTACACATAGGAGCAAAACTAACACACACCACTTACTTTATGCATAGTTGAAGTATATAAGTCACACTTAGGTACAAAAGATTAGAAGTTTAATTTTTAGGTTTGTTTCGGGGTCGTTTTTTGTGAATTTGAGCTATTTTACTTCCCAAAACTACCTACATGTTATATATAGGAGCAAAACTAACACACACCACTTACTTTATGCATAGTTGAAGTGTTAATGTCATATTTTGGTGCAAAAGATTAGAAGTTCAATTTTTAGGTTCGTTTCGGGGTCGTTTTTTTGTGAATTTGAGCTATTTTACTTCCCAAAACTACCTACAAGTTACACATAGGAGCAAAACTAACACACACCACTTACTTTATGCATAGTTGAAGTGTTAATGTCATATTTTGGTGCAAAAGATTAGAAGTTCAATTTTTAGGTTCGTTTCGGGGTCGTTTTTTGTGAATTTGAGCTATTTTACTTCCCAAAACTACCTACAAGTTACACATAGGAGCAAAACTAACACACACCACTTACTTTATGCATAGTTGAAGTGTTAATGTCATATTTTGGTGCAAAAGATTAGAAGTTCAATTTTTAGGTTCGTGTCGGGGTCGTTTTTTGTGAATTTGAGCTATTTTACTTCTCAAAACCACCTACAAGTTACACATAGGAGCAAAACTAACACACACCACTTACTTTATGCATAGTTGAAGTGTTAATGTCATATTTTGGTGCAAAAGATTAGAAGTTCAATTTTTAGGTTCGTTTCGGGGTCGTTTTTTGTGAATTTGAGCTATTTTACTTCCCAAAACTACCTACATGTTACACATAGGAGCAAAACTAACACACACCACTTACTTTATGCATAGTTGAAGTGTTAATGTCATATTTTGGTGCAAAAGATTAGAAGTTCAATTTTTAGGTTCGTTTCGGGGTCGTTTTTGTGAATTTGAGCTATTTTACTTCCCAAAACTACCTACAAGTTACACATAGGAGCAAAACTAACACACACCACTTACTTTATGCATAGTTGAAGTGTTAATGTCATATTTTGGTGCAAAAGATTAGAAGTTCAATTTTTAGGTTCGTTTCGGGGTCGTTTTTTGTGAATTTGAGCTATTTTACTTCCCAAAACTACCTACAAGTTACACATAGGAGCAAAACTAACACACACCACTTACTTTATGCATAGTTGAAGTGTTAATGTCATATTTTGGTGCAAAAGATTAGAAGTTCAATTTTTAGGTTCGTTTCGGGGTCGTTTTTGTGAATTTGAGCTATTTTACTTCCCAAAACTACCTACATGTTACACATAGGAGCAAAACTAACACACACCACTTACTTTATGCATAGTTGAAGTGTTAATGTCATATTTTGGTGCAAAAGATTAGAAGTTCAATTTTTAGGTTCGTTTCGGGGGTCGTTTTTTTGTGAATTTGAGCTATTTTACTTCCCAAAACTACCTACAAGTTACACATAGGAGCAAAACTAACACACACCACTTACTTTATGCATAGTTGAAGTGTTAATGTCATATTTTGGTGCAAAAGATTAGAAGTTCAATTTTTAGGTTCGTTTCGGGGTCGTTTTTTGTGAATTTGAGCTATTTTACTTCCCAAAACTACCTACAAGTTACACATAGGAGCAAAACTAACACACACCACTTACTTTATGCATAGTTGAAGTATATAAGTCACACTTAGGTACAAAAGATTAGAAGTTTAATTTTTAGGTTCGTTTCGGGATCGTTTTTTGTGAATTTGAGCTATTTTACTTTCCAAAACTACCTACATGTTATATATAGTAGCAAAACTAACACACACCACTTACTTTATGCATAGTTGAAGTGTTAATGTCATATTTTGGTGCAAAAGATTAGAAGTTCAATTTTTAGGTTCGTTTCGGGGTCGTTTTTTGTGAATTTGAGCTATTTCACCTCCCAAAACTAGCTACATGTTACATGCTACAATTTCCAAAATAAACTAATTCTTACCTATCAATTTAATCTAAATTAAATAAACTAATTAGTTACATACCTTTTGAAGATAATCGATGTCAGTACAACGGTTGACTATATCAAACATATACCGCAGTACGTAATAGCCACAATCAACACCATTCTTTTGTTGCGGACACTGAAATTCACCAAATTTAAACATCCAAAAACATTCATGTTAAATTTAAAGTATATGAAAATAAATGGTTAGACATAAGATTCACCAAAGTAGTTACCTCAACTGATATCCAAAGAGGAGCTTTTCCTAATCGAAGTCCAAGTCCATAATGGTGCTTCATCACACTACATCAATACATTATAAGATGTTTATTATATATATATATATATATATATATATATATATATATATATATATATATATATAAATGTGTAATATTAGGTACACATATTGTTCTAGTTAAGTTACCTATTCAATAGTGACTTGACTAGTAAGCTCCGTGATGGTTGTCGACGAAGAGAATCAAAGTGGTAAACGTGATTATTTGACAAACATATCACAATGAGCGTCCAATGGAGACTATATAAGGAAATAATATAAAGTTACTTATTCAACAATTCGGTGAATTTTGTTATCGATATATATGGAACAAGAAGGCAAGTTATCTAAACAAGGTAATAAAGTTATAGAAAATAAAGTAAAGCATCAAGTTTGGTGTAACAAGCTTACGCTTCAATATATGGAACAAGGATGAACTTCTCTTCTAACCGATGTGATTGTTTGAAACTAGTATCGAGATATTCTTTCACATCGGTTTTGTTTTTTAAACAATTGTCATCTCGCATCATACTTGGACATAACCAACCAATCTTTGTCTCACTCATTTTTTCATTCAATTCAGTACACAATAACCTGAGAAATTAAAGCATATAATAAAAAGTCAACATACATGTATGGAAGTTGAAAATTATTATAAACTTGTAAAGTAAGATATGTATATGTATCACCTCATGAAAGCTTGTATCATTGTTCCACTCAACATTTCTCCACGTAAGAATTCTTTAACATCGTCTTTGGAAATCCATGTAGATGACTCGTCAGCGTAGTTGAATTGTTCCTTCCCCAAAGGAACATGTATTGGAGCATTCTCGGGCAAATCGCTAACACACTCATGCAACCAATAACATGCCTTAGTAAGGCCTTGCACCACCAACGGCTCGAGAAGTGGATTGTTTGACATACTAACTTGGTCATCGAACACAATTGGTTCAATTTCGGCACGTCCAATTGCCTCCTTAGCCATTTTGTTTTGTGAACCGACCTTTTTAGCCTTCTGGTCATGTGAACCAGCCTTCCTTGAAACCTATTAAAAAGTAATAATAAGAATATTGTTCACTTATTATTTATATGACATAGAATAGTAATATAATCAGAGTTGATTATTACATAAACTAACGCATATATATATGTATGTTTATCGGTGTACCTCATCCGAAAATCGCACCCATGCACGCGGCCACAGAACATAACTACCATGGGCGTCACTCAGTGTATGTAGACTGACCTCCGGTTTTGGCATCGGAAGACCTAAGTCTTCAAAACCGGGCTCAATGTAGTCGATGCTCACCACATAGTGATCATTGTTCACTATCCGGTGATGCACTCGTACTCGATCACCGAGGAGGTTGTGCATGGCCACTAGCTACCACAATCGACTATCGAGAATCTTTTTCTTGAACTAATAGTCGGCATGGGGTCTCCTCCTTTGAATCAAAACAAGTCATTAATAGTTAATTGCGATGAAACAACATATTTAGAATTGCATGCACTTAGGGACAATACATAGTTAATTAATAAAGCACGAGTGATTAAGCGTGATAAATTAAACCAAATACGGTGATTACCTTCACTCGGGTATTGGTGGATCGGGTGCGGTATCGTTTGATTATCCGATGTTTGTGGAACACCGATCGGTCGGCTAGATGGAACATCACTACCTTTCTTCAATGGGAAGGTCGGTAAACCCATTTGCTCCATCATAGCATTGAAGTTATGTGTCATCTCCTCTCTAAGCTCCTCCCGAATTGCAGATTTGATAGCCTCCACATCTACCGACGCCGAATTCACACTACTTGCACTTGATTTTGACGTTGTCGTGTATTGTTCACCATATACCTTTCGCAAGCCCCTCACACGACCACTATGGTCCTTTCCTAGAGTTTCGTGCAAAGCATCCATGTGTGCGGTAGGAGTGAAATCACCCGTTGCCTCCTTTTCCTTTAATCCGATCTACAAATAAACAACATAAATTAGACGTTAAAATTTTTCAAAAACAAAAAAACGGCCGGGAGAGCCGGGCGGCGGTGGCGGCCGGCCCGGCTTTGCTGCCGATGGCGCCGGCTTGCACTGCTGCCTTGGCCTGGCAGCTTGCCAGCTGGCTGGCAGCGGGCCGTGCAAGGGGGGTGGGGCGGTGGGGGGGCTGTGTAGGGGGGGAAGTGCAAGGGGGGAGTGTAGGGCGATGGGGGGGCTGTGTAGGGGGCAGTGGGGGACTGTGTAGGGGGTGTAGGGGGGCGGTGGGGGACCGTGTAGGGGGGAAGTGCAAGGGGGGGACTGTGGTAGGGGCAGCGTGGGGGACTGTGGTAGGGGGCAGATGGGGAACTGTGTAGGGGCGATGGGGGCGTGTGTAGGGGCGCGACGAGTGGGCAGCCGGCGGCAAGCGGCGGTGGCGGCCCGGCCCGGTTTTACTGCCGATGGCGGCTGCTTGGCTGCTTTGGCTTGGCGACTTGGCCCAGGCTGGCAGCCGGGCCGTGCAAGGGCGGCAGTGGGGGGGCGGTGTGTGGGGGGCGGGTGTGGGGTGTGGGGGATGGGGTTACTTGAATAATGGATATAAACGAAAACATATCAAATTAGCAAAATAAGCCTAAAATGATATTTACGTTCCCGAAATCCGACCAACAACAAAGTAGCACCTATAAATCTACTTAATAGCAATATTTTAGGTTATATTATCATGTTTCACAAGAAATTGGAGCCCAAGTGACTCAAACTATTCGAAAATGACATGAAATGGCCGAAATAGGCCTAAAATGATATTTACGTTCCCGAAATCCGACCAATAATAAAGTAGAACCTATAAATCTACTTAATAGCAATATTTTAGGTTATATTATCATGTTTCACAAGAAATTGGAGCCCGGTGACTCAAACTATTCGAAAATGACATGAAATGGCCGAAATAGGCCCGAAATGATATTTACGTTCCCGAAATCCGACCAATAATAAAGTAGAACCTATAAATCTACTTAATAGCAATATTTTAGGTTATATTATCATGTTTCACAAGAAATTGGAGCCCAGTGACTCAAACTATTCGAAAATGACATGAAATGGCCGAAATAGGCCTAAAATGATATTTACGTTCCCGAAATCCGACCAATAATAAAGTTGAACCTATAAATCTACTTAATAACAATATTTTAGGTTATATTATCATGTTTCACAAGAAATTGGAGCCCAGTGACTCAAACTATTCGAAAATGACATGAAATGGCCGAAATAGGCCTAAAATGATATGTACTTACAATAGCATTGGCTATCTTTTACGTAACGGGATCGGGTAACACTCTGTTTCCCTTTGCATCAACCCCATGCATCGAACACCACCAATCAAGGACCCTGTCTGCGGTTGACGAGCCGGTGTAGGCGATGTGGTTGTAGAGGTAGGTGTCGTTGTCGAATCTGTGTGGGGTAATGGGCAAACATCCACTTTTTTCTCGCTCGATCGTAGGAATGGGCACCCAAATGATGATAATATTTCCTTGCTTTTGCACTCGCGCTTTTTTTCTCACGTCTTGCCCGAAAAAACACATAATTACAAACAAAAGATTAGGTGTTATATACAATCATACTCGAGCTAAGTGTGGTAAATATAATTAAAATCCTTTGCTTACAACGACTTCGGGGTAGTATTTTTGGCAACAAATGCTTCCCACTCTTCGAGTTTGATATTTCTCCATATTTGATATGGTAATGTGGTGGGTTCCTCTGAATTTTCCAATGCGGCCTCGGCTTCGATTTGCTTTTCTCCCCCATAAATTTTCTTCTTCTTTGTACCCGTTCTTTTCCTCCGCTTAGTAATCCAACCGGACACTAACTTAGCCTTGAAATCTCGAAATCTCTGAGCAAGCGCGGATAAAAATAGATTCTTCTTGGCTTCATCATCTTCGATATTGAAGAGATTCTACAAAAAAAACGAACAAAAATATTAGTTTCCACATTTGTTGTAATAGATTAAATTTTATCATTAGTACTACATACACATACATGTATTAAAATAAGAAACTAAATGGTAGTATGAAACTTACCATAGTGTCATTCCATAGTAATTTCTTCATCCCCTCGGGCACCTCTTGCCATGAATGCAAAATGGAGAGCCTCCGAACACAAAGGCCAATATGTTTGGCATACTTAGAACGCCACACACCACAAGGTTGACCCAAGTTATCGTACTCTAAAGTCATATGCAAGTGAGTAGCACTTATTGACTTTGTAGGTCCTCTTCCCTTTCTCTTTTTCATCACTTTCGATTTTCTTTGTTGTTGATTTGTTTGTAACTCCCGTTGTTGACCTTCTTTCCTACAAACTTGTTGTGCTTTCACAATTGTACCACTTTTTGGATGAAGTTCTTGAAGATCTCGATCTTCGAGATCACCTTTATCTCGGGTCCTTCCTCACATCATAAGATTCATCCTCGGTTGTGTGTTCACTAGTCGTCATCTCATCCATATGTAGTAATTATCCCTGCAATTATAAACACATAGAAATTAATATATATGTACAAGTTAAAAAAAAATAACAAATTGATTAAGGACCAACAATAATGGAACATCGGAAATCGTGGGCCACTAGCTCCCCCCCTTGCATCCCCCCGCGGCGGCAAGCTGCTGCTGCCGCAAGCAGCCAGCGGCCAGCTGCTGCCGGCTGCTAGCTGCTTGCTTGCTGCCGGGATGTGGCGAAGGGAATAGCTAGGGGTTGGACGGGGGGGAGTAGCTAGGGGGTTGGACGGGGGGAGCGGGGGGCTGTGCGAGGGGAAAGTAGCTAGGGGTTGGACGGGGGGAGTGGGGGGCTGTGCAAGGGGGGGACCGGGGGCCTGTGCAAGGGGGGAAGTAGCTAGGGGGTGGACGGGGGGGATCGGGCGTGCGGGGGGGGGAGGGGCCGGTGCAAGGGGGGCCTAAAATGATATTTATTTTCCCGAAATCCAACCATCAACAAAGTAGCTCGTATAAATCTACTTAATAGCAACATTTTAGGTTATAAGATCATATTTCACAACAAATTGGATTACCATGACTCGAAATACACGAAAATGACATGAAACGGCCGAAAAAGGCTTAAAATGATGTTTACTTTCCCAAAATCCAACCATGAACAAAGTAGCACCCATAAACCTATTTCGTAGTCGTATTTTATGCAATATTATTACATTCAACAAGAAATTGGAGTCACATGACTCAAAATACACGAAAACGACATGAAACGGACGAAATAGGCCTAAAATGACCCTTACTTTCCCAAAATCCAACCAACAACAAAGAAGCACCTATAAACCTACTTAGTAGTCGTATTTTATGCAATATTATCACATTCAACAAGAAATTGGATTACCATGACTCGAAATACACGAAAATGACATGAAACGGCCGAAATAGGCTTAAAATGACGTTTACTTTCCCGAAATCCAACCATGAACATAGTAGCACCTATAAACGTACTTTGTAGTCGTATTTTATGCAATATTATTACATTCAACAAGAAATTGGATTACCATGACTCGAAATAAACGAAAATGACATGAAACGGACGAAATAGGCCTAAAATGACCCTTACTTTCCCGAAATCCAACCAACAACAAAGTAGCACCTATAAATCTACGTAATAGTCGTATTTTTGGCTATATTATTATATTCAACAAGAAAATTGAGTCACATGACTCGAAATATATGAAAATGACATGAAATGGACGAAATAGAGATAAACCTGAGTATATGTCTCATGATTTGTTGACCTTCCGCCGTTTCTTAGGAGTTTCAACATGTATCCCTTCGGTGTGATCAACACGCATATAGGTCTCGAGACATATTTACATCATCTTCCACGCTATTTTCGGGATAGGTAAAAGTTGGGATGTCCTCAAATGCATCATACTCTTCCTCATCCTCAACATCACCAATGCCCGAATACTCCTTTTGCCGGGTACAACAATTGACCACTTATTATCGGCGGGATCGAGTTACATAGAATACTTGTTTAGCTTGTGATGCAAGTACAAATGGCTCTTCAGTCTCACGTAGACGACCCATGTCCACAAGAGTGAATCCGCAAGGATCATCTTTTTTTACGCAACGTCGATTATCATCAACCCAATTGCAACAAAAGAGACAAATATGAAAAGTCGAGTAGTCAAGCTCCCATATTTCTTGAATTCGCCCATAATAGTTGGTGGCGGCAAGAACGGGAGACTTATCTTTCGAGCTTGCGTATTGTGTAGATGACGCCACAAGTGAAACACCACTATTACGTCGCGATGTCGACTTAAGATCTTGACGTTCGATCCAAAACGTATACCCGTTAATATCATAACCCTCATAAGAGTGTACAGATTCACGAGGACCAAATGCTAACCACTTGACTATTTCGAAACATTTTCATTTAAATCATCCACTACTCGATGATGAAACCAATCAATGAACGTCTTATTATGCATTTGCGTCAATGCCCTTATTCCTTTTCCGGGGTTTGCTAACACGTAATTCCTCCATATGCTCATTTAAATAAGGATGGACAGCTGCCACGTGATGCAACACAAATAAGTGAGCTTGTGTACGCTTGTCGACGAGAAGGTGAGATCAATTTTGAGCCAATCGTACCCTTGCCCTCGAGTGCGCCCTCGTGTCGAGATATCGGAACGCCAATAGGATCAACACCAGCAACATACTCGCCACAAAATTACTGACCTCTTCACCACAATCCCTTGAATAATGCTACCTTCCGGTTGTGCAAGATTTCGAACTTTATCCTTCAAAGTACCCATATATCTCTCAAAAGGATAGCACCACCTCAAAAACACTTGGACCACACGAGCTTAATTTCTCGAACTAGATGGACAATGAGATGGACCATAATGTCAAAGAATGCGGGGGGAAAAAACATCTCAAATTTGCATAGAGTTTCAACTACTCTAGCCTGCAAAGAATCGAGGGTCGACGGTTCTAGGACTTTGCTTTGCATATTGTATGGAAAAATGAACAAAGTTCGGTAATGGTGTGCCTCACATGCTTCGGAAGTATCCCACGAATTGCAATCGGTAAGAATACTTGCATCATGACATGACAATCGTGAGATTTCATACTCGATAACTTCAACTCACCATTTAAGGTAACAAATCGCTTCATATTCGATGAGTACCCGGTTGGAACCTTAATACCATACAATGACTCGCAAAAAATCCGTTTCTCGGCTTTCGACACGTGTAGCAAGTCGGGGGCAAATAATTCTTCTCCGAATCATCCACCTTTTTTCTTTTCCCAATTTCCTCATCAAGCCCTTCCTCCACTACTTTCTTTTTCCTTCCCGCCCTTTTTTGAGCCCACAACTCCGGTCGAAGCTTATTTTTTTCCGAGTGAAGACGTGACGCTTTAACATCCTTTGTCTTACCCGGAATATTCATAAGTGTCGCAAGAATTGCATCACAAACATTCTTCTCAATGTGCATGACATCCAAACAATGTCGACTTTTAAATCTTCCCAATATGGGAGTTTCCAAAAAAATAGACTCCTTTTTCCATAATCCCGTAGTTCCATCAACGTCATTCGCGGGTTTACCATAGATCGTTTCAATGCCCTTAACCCGATTATAAACTTCAGTACCGGTTAATGGTCTACGAGCAACTTCCTCTTCAACCGTCCCATCGAAGGCCTTTTTCTTAAATCGATAGGGATGGTCGCGTCTAAGGAGCCTTCGTGTGCGCATATAGACATGTTTGCAGCCCTTAATGTGTGTAGACTTCATGTCATCTATACAAATCGGGCACGGTTTTTTTCCTTTGGTCTTATACCCGAGATAAGTTCCCATAAGCTGGAAAGTCGTTCATTGTACGAAAAAGCATGGCACGCAGAGTGAACATCTCATTAGCATACGCATCAAATACCGACACTCCTTCGTTCCACATCTTACGTAAATCTTCAATAAGTGGTTGAAGGTATACATCTATGTCATTTCCAGGTTGTTTCGGCCCCGATATGAGAAAGCGACAACATGATGTACTTGCGTTTCATGCACAACCAAGGAGGCAAGTTATAAATCACTAAAACTACTGGCCATGTACTATGCCGAGAACAAAGATTGCCAAAGGGATTCATGCCATCCGTACATAATCCAAGCCTCAAATTCCTATCCTCGTTACCAAACGGCTTATGCACCCTATTGATACTTTTCCACTCAGGGGAATCAGCCGGATGCTTCAGCAAACCGTCTTTCTTCCTACGATCTGCATGCCACCGCATATTCTTCGCATCTTTTTTTATTGAGAACATGCGCTTAAATCTAGGTATTATGGGAAGATACCACAACACCTTAGCTGGTGGTCCTTCACTACCCCCAGCCCCTTCACGCTTGTACCTTGATAATCCACAACGTGAACACTCATCTAAATGCTCATACTCATTACGATAAAGCACACAATCGTTTGGACAAGCATGTATCCTCCCGGTACTCTAAACCGAAAGGACACATGAGTTTCTTAGCATAATAGTTCGACTTTGGCGGATCATTTCCATCGGGGAGCATATCGGCTAAAACTTCCAACAACGACGTGAAACCGCAATCCGTCCAACCTGCTTTCGACTTAATATTGAAGAGTGTTATCACGGCGGAAAGTTTGGTGTACTTCGTACAACCTGGATACAATGGCCTTTCGGCGACCTCGGACATAGACTCAAACATACGAGGTCGTTTGCAAGACTGATCTTCAACCTCTTGTATCATCTCGTCTACCCGATCTCTATCATCATCCCCATATTCATCATCACCATACTCACCATCCTCGAAATCATCACCTAATTTATCCTTCTCCTCTTCACATATATCGTTCATTATCCTACAACTTCTTGCATATCTCCCCTCCTCACCATGCCAAACCCATACGTGGTATTGAGGCCTAAACCCACGACGAAAGACATGCTCCCTAAGCAAATGAATACTACTAACCTTGCTCACATTTCCACAATCTAAACAAGGACAATAAAAGTCGATTGCTCCGGAAGATGCTTGATATTCTAATGCGGATTTACAAAATTCCGAGACCCCATTCACAAACTCAATCGATTCACGGCTACCATACATCCAAGTACGATCCATCTCATTCATGAAAACCTCTAATTAAACACAACCAATTATAAGTATCAATCATTTAAGCACATTCACATGCAAGACAATCACATATTGAAAACACGCACATACAAATGGAGGCTAAGAGAGTCACATGTGCAAATGTATGCATGCATCCGAAGGTCCTTATCACTCCAACCTAACCCATCTTTGGACGTTTAATCTCACTTAGTGAATATATGCCAACTCTTCAATTCTAAGGAAAATCCGGCAGACATTTCCCTACAGTTCTCCAAGTACACAATGTAGATAATTGATTATCTACATATGTACACAGAGAACAATGTAAGAGAAACGACAAGCCAAGACTTTCCTTAGAATTGAAAAGAAGACATACATTCACCACCTAAGTGAGAGCAAACGTCCAAGGACGATCCCAAACAGGGGGACTATTCAAGACTTACTCCTAGTGAGTAAGTCTTGAAACGGGTATCTAGGCATATGATTGATGATATGATGATTCATATAACTTATACATTTCATAGCTTAATTAAATTGTTTTCATCCAATCTCATATCAAGAAATATACATACACATATATAGATTGAATCTACATATACACAATAAATGAAGATATATAATGAATTGTCTTTATCATAAATACATACCAATAACAACTAATATGGAGATCGATCTCTATATATACTCTGCCCTATCTCCTAGTTGATTTGCCGCTTCCAATATGCTAATATCTAGGACACATAAAACCGAAAAAATTGTTAGCATATAGTAAATGCAAAAATTATAAGAAATACATTCATATATATAAATTATCATATCTTACCCACATTGAAACACATTACAACTAACTTTTCTCATTTAAACTATTAACAAATTATAAATGAAATTTGTTTGCATTAAACTAAGTTAATAGCTAATGTAGCTAATCAAATAATTCAATTAACATATTTTCGGGTTCCGAAGCACGACCCTTTTGTATAACTTTTTCTGCAATTTCAGTCCCACTCAAATGCAACCTTTAATTTCTCTCCCAAACGAATATATAAACATATTAGAAAATAAAAATCAAAATAATTAAAAAGGCAACCTTGAATTTCTTGAACAAATGCGTGAGAGAGGGTGGGCGGCGCGGCAGGTGGGTGGCGCGCGGTGGGTGGCGCACGGGTGCGGTGGGTGGCGCGCACCGGCGCGGCGCTCGGGTGGCGGTGCGCAATCCGGTGGCGTGGGTGCGTGGTGCGGTGGGGATGGCGCGTAGAAGGCTGCGTGGCGCGCACGGGACGGTGGACCGGAGCTCGGGGGGGTGGTTGAATTCGAAAGCTAGGGCTCGGGGGTGGTTCAATTCGCAAGGGTTGGGCTCTAGGGGTGGTTCGGCTGCTGTGCGTGGTGAGATAAATTTTCGCGAGTGATAAATTGGGTGGAGCGAGGGAATTAAATGAGAGCGCGAAATTGGGGGGAAAAAATAAAACAAAGGGCTGCGGTTGTATGGAAAACCGCAGCCCTTAATGGAAGGGCTGCGGTTTTCCATACAACCGCAGCCCTTTTACAACAGCAAATGGCTTTTTTTCCTCTAGTGAGATGAATGAAACTGTGTTTTTTAAAGGAAAGTTATATCTATCTACACTCTAAAATACTTACTTAGTTTGAAAATAATTCTTTTAGCAATTGTATATAACGAAAAATTGTTAAAGAAACCACTTTTTCAAGCATAACGATAAACACGGGGTTACCATTGACAATTAAAATTAAGTTTGGCTACCAAAGAGAAAAAGCCAGAACTCAGGGTTACCATTGAGAATTTCACTAACTCAAATGGAGTTAGTACTTCTTTCGCTCTTGGAACGCAATAATTTGGCGCTTTCAATTTCTATTATATATCGCAATTAAGGGGCACCCAAAAAACAGAAAAAGGAAAATTTTTAAATATGTTATTCATGAATATTATTTGAAAAAAATTTCAACTTCTTTCCAAGGACATAAAAAAATATACTTCCTCCGTTCCAAAATAAGTGAAACACTTCTCTCATTTATGTGAGAGCTTTTTGACACAAGTCTTTCACTCTTTTTGGAACGGAGGAAGTAATTTTTTTAAGTATATATTAAAAGTTATAATCAGTTATACATAATAATATATAGTATTTTATCGTGAAGACAAGTTCAATTTTTTTTATCCTAAACTGATCTAGTTCATATATATTTTTATCTCTATAAAACATTTTCAAATAATGAATGGAACTCAGGTAGGGCGACAAATTGTATCAGATGAAAATGTCATAACCTCATAAATTGGGTGTGGATAGACCTGGTTATTGGATAGGGTAGCCCAATGGCTAAAGGGTTAGGGTTAAATTTACAGGGCTTTTATTGGACAGGGCTTTATTGGACAGGGTCATTATTGGATAGAGCCATTATAGGGCCAACAAAGAAACCCAATAATTTTGAAAAATAAAATAGGTTTTGTAAAAACAATTACATATTCGGATTCGCATTCATTTATACTCACTTTTGGCTCTCTTTGTTCCTTGTTTTTCTTGCTCGTTTACAGACCCGCCCATTATCGGCCCGCTACCCATTTAGCCCGACCCGCTACCGACCCTTTATGAGGCGACCCTCTTATGACCCGACTCGCTTCCGACCCGCACTGACCTTGACCCACCCCGCCCAATTACCAGGTCTAGGTGTGGATAATGTTTTATATACTTAGCTTCCTTTGGTTTTTGTAGTCTTTTTAGTAAGTGGATTAAAATAATCAAATGTTGTATTTAAAAAAATTAAAGGAGGTAGTATTAGATAATGTCTAGAATAAATTTATCTTTATTACACTTTTGGAAACGGAACAAGAAGAGGATGGGTGCTCAAATTTGAGCGATAATTGAAAGAATAATTGTCATGGGAGTTGAGTGGCGAAGCATCTATACTTCTATACTAAAAGGCGTGTCTGACAACGTATACACGCCATGTGACACCTCACTGCTCCACTAGAATTGTCCAATGTGTATATATGTCATGTCAACTCACAAAAGTAAATTGGCGTGCAACAAGATTTGAACACGTGACATCTTGCTATCATACATAACTCAATTACCATATCAACCAAATTTTAGTCATGCTTTAAATGTCCATATTATTATATTTGTACCTTTTAAATGTTGAGTTTTTTAATTATATTTTAATGCGAATAAAAAAAAAATACATATCCAGTTCGAAAAAAACATACCACCCGGGACAACGTTCGAGCCCAAATACTAATTAACATAGTAAAATGAGGATGGGACGACGTGAAGCACACAATAGTTATCCCAACGTTATTATTATTTTTTTTGACAGGAACGTTATTAAGTTAAGTTAACCTAAAAAATGTAATAAATTTCCAAATTAACATTATTTGTCATAGTAATATAACTAGTAAATTTTATATAAGTCCATCCTATATTTAATATTATTATAAGATCGCTCTATTGTTTTATCCGAAAAATTTATGAAATGTCCAATACAAAATCATGCATCAAACGAAGAGAAGTAAAGAAATAAGTGAGCGATGACACAAAGGAGGTTGGGATGAATTGAAGAAGATTAAGTAGGAGGTGAGAGAGCAAAAACAAACATAGCAAAGGAAAAGGGACGGAAACCAAAGGCTTAAAGAGATGAAAAAGTAATCAGATGAGCTTACATACCCCATTAAATAAATCTTTGGATGAAATTCGTTATTCATACGCTTGAGTGTACCATGAGCATAATACATCCAAGGTTATTTTTTTGCTCATTGCTCATTTAAAACCTCCAAATAAGCATAATCACATAATAGGTTAATCTCCAAATGAGCAAATTAAAAAATAGCATTGGGTGTAGGTGTGCCATACACATGGTACACCCGGGTAGGGGTGTGCACTTTTGGACCGGGATCGGAATTCGGACCGAACCGGACCGGACCCTGTCCATGAAAATTTAGGTTTCCGGTCCGGTCCAAATCCGGAATTTTTCGGTCCGGACCGGCGGACAGGAATTCCTTTTTTTTAAAAAAAAAGTTTAAAGGTTAAAAAAAGTATAAAACCTAAAAAGTTAGAAAGTTAAAACCTCATATTTATTGCCTTTAAGATTATTAATTCTGCTTGTAGTTGGAGGAAGTCTTTTATTTCGTGTTGTTGGAGTTGTTCTTCATGGGTGTTTATGGTTGGAGTTGTTGGAGTTTTTAGAATTTTCAGGCTTCTTGGACGTTCGGCTGGTGAAGAATAAGTTAAGTTGTGAGTATGTTGGGTATTGTAATTTACCATTTCCAATCTCTAGATTAAGATCTTACCAAGATACTAGAGTGGGATACCTTGATGTTGCGCCAAAAAAATTGTCAACATTGAGGGTGATTAGGGGAAAGGGTTTTAAAGTGAGAGACCAAAATGGTAATACTTTAGAACCGAACAAGATGGAAGAAGAAAGTAGGGAGCCAATGTTTAGGTCTTCCTCTGTTGTTTATTTATTCAATTGTGAGCGTGGACAAGGAGGGGAGAGGTTTTCATGGTCAAGTTGTTTATTTTCCGATTTTGAAAATCGGAAGTCTGTTCGTGAGCTAACAAGGTTTAGCTCTCATTCTCGCTTGGCAATGGTCTTAATCATCATTGCCTTGAAAAAATCAAATCTGAAGGCGGCACCCCAGTTGAATCTGGTGGATTACAGCACGCCAACTCAAATGCAGTTCTCCTATCATAAGGAGAACACTAGTGGAAAAAACCTTATATGTCACTTAGTATCAGATGCGGTTTTTGTAAAACCGCATCCGAAAATCAACCAAAAAATGGGAGGGAAATTTGGCCAAAAAAATCTGATGCGGTCCTAAAAAAACCGCATCAGATTAAAAAACCGATGCGGTTTTTTTAAAATCTGATGCAGTTTGGTGGACCGCATCAGATTTGTCTGATTTTTTCAATTTGGCCCAGCACAAAAAAACCGCGGCCCATGAAACATAAACAGGCCAAAACCTAACCTATCCCCCTCTCTCCTAACTCCCTCCTCTCTCCTCACATGCGGCCCCTCTCTCTTCTCAAACCCTAACTCCCTCCTCTCTACGCCTCCCAATCTCCTCAAACCCTAACTCTCTCCTCTCTACCCCTCCCACTCTCCTCAAACCCTAACTCCCCCCTTTCTCTCACTCAAGCCCAAATTCTCACTCACCCCTCTCACTCTCTCGTCGACCGAAACGAAGAATGGAAGAATCGAAAATGGAATATCGAAAACGATCGAAGAATGGAAGATCGAAAATGAAGAACAAAATGAAGAGCGAAACGAAGAACGAAGAATCGAAGATATGTACACAAGAAATTGGTTCGTTTGAGTTTTTGGATCTAGTTTTAGGTTTTTTTTTTGTTTTTTTTTTTTGAGTTTTTGTTTTTAGATCTGGTTTTGGATTTAGGTATTTATTTCGATTTTTTTAGGCTTCCATTTTTGTTTGATTTTTTTTGTTCGAACTCCTAATTTTCCTTCGTTTTCTATAATTATTTCCTTCGTTTACTAATTTTCGTTTTTTTCGTATATATTGCAATTTTAGATCTAATTTTCGTTTCGTATATTTCAATTTTCGTATAATTCGTATATTGCAATTGTCGTATAATTAGTTTTTAGATCTATTTTTGTCGTTTATTTTGGTATAGTTCTTAATTTTTGTCGTTTATTTTGGTATAGTTCTTAGTGACTGGATAATTATTGTCATTTATTTTTGAGTTTTCTAAATTTTCGTATAGTCTCAATTTTTAGGTCTGTAATTTTCTGTATATATGTTAAATTCTTATTTTTGTGTATTTGTATCATTTTTTTTATTCATATTAATCATGAATTTATGTTTAGTTTATATATATAAATTCTTATTTATATGTATTTTGTATAATTTTCGTTTCTGTATATTTTTATTGTTGGTATATAATGTTTGGTAATAATGTATATTTTTTATTAATCATGAATTTATGTTTCTGTTAATTTTCATTTCCTAATTTTCGTTTCTGAATATATATAATATGCATTTGGTAATAATGTTGTGCCCAAATTTTATATGTTTGTTGATATGTTGCGCCCAAATCTCGATTGAGAGGAATGTTAAAGTTGCAGACCTGCAGCTGCAGGTCTGCAACTTTTTTTTGACCATTAATTTTCACATACTGATGCGGTTCTTATGTAAAACCGCATCAGTATGTAGATTTAGGGATGCGGTTTTACCTTAAAACCGCATCAGTAAATCATTTTCTGATGCGGTTTTGGACCGCATCAGGAAATTTCTATAAGCTGCTGCGAACCCACCTGATGCGGACCAAAACCGCATCAGTAAGGCCAGTTTTGACCGCATCAGGTGGGGTTTTTTCCACTAGTGGAAGGCCAAAATACTCTCTCAAGAGAATATTGAGTCACAAAGTAACGTGACTCTTCAAAGTATATTGAGTCAAGATTCCACATGACAGAAGGTCATAGGAATTACTCATGCGGTGAGATGCAAATCTCACTATTAATTGTTAAGTGCCTGGATCGTGAACAGAATCCGCACCTTCCACCACTTCCATCAGGTATGAGATCCCCTTTTAATGCAGGTTGTTACTCTCTAAGAAGCTCCAGTATCTTCTCATGTGTCGCTACAGTGGATAGGCGATTATCGACCTCAACCATCAGAGTTACTACTAAATCATCACAATCTTTGAACAACGAAGACCTTCCTAGCAAGCAGTTGTGTACTAGTTTTTACCTTATATGGTTTGTAAGAGCTAATGAAGCTCAGTTTAGTATGTGGGTTAGTTTCCGTTTATTGTTTTATCTGGTCGTTCCCTTAGTTTGTAATCTCGGTTTTAATTAATGCAAATTTTTTTGATGTCAAAAAAAAAAAAAAAATCACACCTATCACCTAATTAATTTAATTTCCCTAGCTAATTCATCTCACCTCCTACAACTAGGGGTGCTTATCGAGCGAGCCGAGCCCGAATAGCATTGGGCTCGGCTCGAGCTCGTTTAACTTTTCATGGGCTCGGCTCGGCTCGTGAGCTCGCCGAGCATGGGGGAGCCGAGCTCGGCTCGAGCTCGTGATTAGAATTTGCGGCTCGAGCTCGGCTCGTGAGCTCGTTTAGGCTCGGCTCGTGAGCTCGTTTAGGCTCGGCTCGTGAGCTCGTTTAGGCTCAGGCTCGGCTCGTGAGCTCGATTGTGGCTTCTGAGCTCGTTTAATTGCTTTTACCTTTTTCTTTTTATCTTTCTTCTAATATATAAATAATAGTTAGTATATAAATAATTTTAATATAAAATATTTATTTTAATATAAAATATTTTTTAGTATAAAATAATAATCGAGCTGTTCACGAGCTTTACGAGCCGAGCTTTGTCTAGCTCGGTTCGGCTCGTTTAAGTCTCGAGCCGAGCCCGAGCTCGAGCCGAGCTTTGACCGAGCCGAGCCCGAGCCGCTTGCGAGCTTGTCGGGCTCATTATCACCCTTACCTACAACACATCGCCACATCATCAATTCACCATCCTGCTAATCCTAATCAACTTAACGCCAATCCAAAGAACTTCCTGATCTATTCCACTACTTACCATTAATATTCATTATCATCAAGATCTTGTTCGCGACAATATTTTTGCTGTTAACTACAATATCAAACAAAGACACGAGTATTCAACACTCGATCAAAATACACTATACGCAAGACACAAATTCTTTTTAAGACTTGTTCAACTTTCGATCCAAGATCCGTACAAATCAACGACCCTGAACGGTGGTATAATTTCTGAGGGTCAACTAAATTAACCACCTTTATTTTATTTCTTTATATATTTTTTATTATTTTTCTTGAAGTTAATAATATTCTATTCATGATGTAGATTGTTAACAAATTCATACGACTGTAAGTATTGTATATATTATACTAACTCCCTGCAATATTTTCTTTTCTTATTTTTATTTATTTTCATACATTATTATATGCTTGCCTGATTGTTTTATACATATTATTATGATTGTCCTCCATGATTTTTATCACCCACATGTTATTTTTGCTAAACAAGACCTAACGAATTGTTCTAACATTAATCAGATTAATTTGGACAACCTGTTAGGTTCCCTGTAATATTGATTGCATAATAATATGTCACTAAAAAAATAGTCTTTTTATGTGTTTCCTGAACCTACTTAGACTAAATATCTTTCGGGTGTTTAAAATATTATTTGATTATTCTTTGGCATAAAATCTGTAATGAATCGATATTTAGTAGATGCCAACTCTGGGCGAATGTGGTTCATTATGACTATATTCGTACCCTCACCCCCGAACTCAATCTTTGGTTCACTTTGACCATCTATGGAGTCAGGACGGGGAAATCTACATTGGATAATTTGTCCCTATGATTTTCCTATATCCAATTAGGTTTATGATTCTTCCTAAAAAGAATTGTTGGCGACTTCTTTCAATACAAACAATTTTCAATAAAACCTTAACAATGGGGTGGTCAAATCTAATACGCGCTCACACCGCGTAGGCGAAATAAAAACACGCCTACAATTTGGCGACTTCACTGGGGAGGATTTTAAAAAAAAAATTAATTTTTTTTGAATGAGTGGATGAAACTTGAAAAATACAATTCATTCTTATTTTTATGCCTTTGAATAATATACAGTCTTGCATATGCATGGCTACTGTTCAGCCACCATAAAGAAAAACTACCTTGCCTCATTAGCACATGTTCTATGTGTGAGGTCACCCCCGGGGGGTTTGCGCTTTGTCCTTCCAAAAAGCTTCCTGAGCGATAGTGTTGGATCTTAGTCATAAGCAAACCTACCCAACCATGGCCTTGTTCTCTTGTTTCTGACTTGAGACTGGAGTGCGTCTTACACGTGGCCACCCCTTTAAGCAGGGGTACGAAGCGTGGGATCAATCTCTTAGTCATGGACCATTTTCAGCCTTAACCTAAACCTAACCAATAGTTGAATGTAGAACTGGACTTTAGGTTGGAACTGTTGCATCCGTGTTATATGACATTTGCCTGTGATTGCAATTCTTGCCTGTGATTATCATGTCAAATTGTCATTATTATGCGTCGTTCCTAAAATCGCGTCTAAAATAGATCGTCATTTTCGTCCGAACTCTCGTCAAATTACCAATACGCATGCCGCAGAGCAGTGCGCCAAACGCATTAATTTGCGCCCGACGCACTGTTCTGCTCCCGGACGCATAGCCTGCGTGGCACACAGCCTATTCGTCCCATGCTTATTGATCCTTTGACCATTGTTCCAAGTCAAAAAAAATAAAGAAGATTTTCAATCTCTAATCTCCTATCTATTTCAAAAATTCTATCTCCACCTTTTTTTTTAAAAAAAAAAAAAATCTCTCCATCTTTTTTTCTATCACCTATGTTTTTTCAAACATTCATCCTAACTATATCCTATCTCTTCATGTATATTATCCATCTTTTCATATGTACATCAATTAGGATTTCTTTCCTTTTAGTGTCCATCTTGTTGTAAAAGTCTCGTCCACCTAGGAATTCTAACTCCATTAGAAGTCCATCTAGCTCATATGTCTAGGTTCATCCAGTTTCACTCCATTAGAGTTCTTAACCCCATCTAACTCTATCCATGTTAGAGTCTTGATTCGCTTGAGTCTCATCCATTTTAGGAGTCTAAACCCATGAGAATTATGTCCATCTTAGGATTCTAAATCCATTAGAACTTCGTCCATTTTAGGAATCTAGGTCCACTAGAGTTTCATTCACTTTAGGAGTTCAGGTCCACTAGAGTTCATAGGTATTTAGGAGTCTCATTGCATCCATATTCTCCATTTCATCCCTGCTATCCCTCTCAATCTTACCTTTCCATATTCATCAACTTCAAACACTTACATTTTTCAAGATCAATCCTACACCCTCTTCTATTCTACCTTTTTTTCAAAAACATTTACTAATCATCATAATACCATGACATTTCAAAAAATATATATTTTTCAAAATTAATCCATCATCTTTTCCTAACAAAAGATAAAAACAAGGGGTTCCTTTCAAAAACGAATTTTGAAATTCTAAGCCTAGTCTAAACACCTTCAATCCAATTCAATCCAATCGACCCAATTCACTTGCATTCATTCTAGGCCATATGCATTAGAGTCTATTTTGCATTCATATAGGGTCTATCTAATTCAAGTCCATGCATTCATATTACGGCCGCTAGCATTAGAGTCCATCTTAGGCACATATAAGTCTAGCTCCTGTCAAAATCTAGGCCCATTTGCATCTTTATGTGAACCCTAGGCTATGTCAATCCCAGTCCAAGTCTAATCCAACTCTATTCCAATCCAATATCAAGCCCATGTGCTTTTTCAAGTCTAACGTCAAACCAGTATAGGACTAAGTCCAGAATTAGGTCCACATAAGGCCCAACTCATTTTCAAAGTCAATTCAGTCCAATTCTAAATCCATATAAGACGAAGTCCAAATCCCTTTGACCTAGATAAGCTAGTCATCCCTCTAAGACCATAACGGCATTCCTTTGACCTATCTAAGCTAGTCATCCCTCTAAGACCATAACGGCACCCCTTTGACCTAGCTAAGCTAGTCATCCCTCTAAGACCATAACGACACCTTGACCTAGTGAAGCTAGTCACCCCTAAGACCATAAAGGCACCGTCTGAGTTTAGCGAAGCTACTCTTACCTTACATCTATGGCAGTCCAAATCCTTGAGTCTAGCGAAGCTAGTCTACCCTAAGTCCATAATGGCCCAGAATCATCGAGTCTGGCGAAGCCAATCACCCATAAGTCCATAAAGGCAATCCATTAAGTCTAGTGAAACTAGCATAAAAAGCCCAGCCATTCAGTCCAATTTGCTTGCATAGTCCAGTCCAGCCATTTGCATCTGCATATAGTTAGGCTCATGTCACCATCATAACCATAATCGCTCCCATCTCTAATCATTTCCCGTTTCCATTTCACCTTCCATTTTTCATCCCCATTTCCACTTTCATTTTCATTTCTCATCTCCATTTCTTCATCCCTCATTTCCATTTCTCATTTCGAAAGCGTCATTTCTAAAAATTTTACGAGGTTCATTCGATTTCTGTTCAGGACAGGTCGTGAGATTATAACTTAGGAACGTCCGACAGAGAGGCAACAAGGTCGACCTACTCCTAGACTCGTCAAACGCATCCTCACATTTTCAGACGAATCCTCTGACTCTTCTGAAGCATCATCTGAAATGGGGGACACTAATGAACAGCTCAGTGCCATTATGGCCCAACTTCAACTGATGAACTCACGTCTTGAGGACCAAGACAAAGAGATTAAGGCACTGAGGGAGAAGCTAACTGAAGAGGACGAGCAAGGCGACACTCCACCACCATTCAAAACCAACACAGATTTGAGGTTTGAAAAACTCGAGCAATTGATCCAGTCAATTCCTGCGCTTGAGGGTCAGACTCATGGCCATGACATCATTGATTCTGAATTGAGGGACAAGCTCCCTAAAAAGGTAACATTGGGTGACCTCCCAAAATTCAAGGGGGTCGAAGACCCAGATGACCACTTGAGAGCATTTCCATCTCTATGGCTCTCAAGGGCATGAGCAAGGACCTGTTTGCTTATGTCTTTCCTTTAACCTTGGATGCACATCCATCCAAGTGGTTCAGATCACTAAATAAAGCCAAGCTGAATGACTGGGACTACATCAGAGAAGAGTTCCACAAACAATACATCTACAATACTCAGCTTCCCATTGGCCTTCGTGAGTTGGAATTAACTAAGCAGAATTCCAAGGAAGACTTTGTCACCTTCCTTAACAGATGGAGGGAAAAGGCTGCGCAAATGACTAACAGGCCATCCCAAGAGGATCAAGTCCGATTAGTGATCCGTAACCTGCAGCCCAAGTATGGGGACCATATTAAGTTCCAACCCATAGAGTCTTTCACGAAGCTCTATAAGGTAGGCCTGCTGATTGAAGAAGAGGTACATGCTAACAAGAACAAGGGTTCCAACAACAACAACAACAACAACTCTTTCAAGAAGAGTAACAATGGTCCTTCTAGCTCCAAAAGCAATGAGGTCAATGCCATAGCTACTAACAAGAAATATTATCAAGGACCTCAAAGGACATTCACTCCTTTGGGCATGTCTCTAGAAGAAGCCTTCACTAGGCTTCATGCAAAAGGAGCACTTCAGCCTCTTGTCCCTACTCCGGACCCTCCTTTGGACAAGAGATCCAGTAGGTGGAACCCCAATTCCTACTGCAAGTATCATCAAGGGAATGGGCATCTGACATCGCGATGCTGGACTTTGAAGCATCATTTGCAGGATATGGTTGAAAACGGTAGATTGCCAATTCCACTCGCAAAGAAAAGTCGACAACAAGAAGAACCCCTTGGGCGACACTCGAACAACACCAGGGCTTAGTCATTTAATGCTAGTTTTCTAGGTTGAGTCGGAGAGTCCCTCCCCTAGCTCCTTCATTTCCTTTCCAGTCGAGTCTATGTCATATAGTTTTGAAGTAATAAGCCTTGTTTTAGTCATTTTCAATTAATAAAATAATTGCATTTTCTTTTCATTTTCATGGGCCTTCCATCGTTTTTATTTATGCTTCTAATTCAATGATGAAACTCAAATCACCTAATGAACTTGACTAATAGTAATAAAAGGAGATCTGAAACAAAAAAAATGAAAATACAAAAATGAAAAAATGGACATACATTGGATCAGGAGTTATTCCCCTCTTCCTTCCATTGCCTTTCATAAGCCATCCTCATACAACTAAGGAAAACCAAAAATCCTTTAAACCATCATCTCCATGATACTTAACCAAATAATCCCTCCATTAACCAAAGCTCCACAAATATCCTTCAAGCCTTCCAATACCTTAAACCAAACTTGTGTGCAAGCCTTACTACCACTAGTAGAATAATTGCTTATTGCTGCGGTGGTATTGCTGTGGTTTTACCCATACGCAGCAATATATCAAGTAAAAAGAAAAGGTAAAATATAAAATAAAGATATTGCTGCGGTTTCGGCCAAAAACCGCAGCAATATGGTTTCAACGGGAAATTTTTGAAAAAAAGTTGACTTTTTGACCAGACATATTGCTGCGGTTTTGGCCAAAACCGCAGCAATATATTTAAATAATATTAAAAAAAATATATTTTAATATATTGCTTGCGGTTTTTACAAAAACCGCAAAGCAATATGGTTTCAACGGGAATTTTTTGAAAAGACCAGACATATTCTTTGCGGTTTTTGCAAAAACCGCAAAGAATATATTTAAATAATATTAAAAAAATATATTTTAATATATTGCTGCGGTTTTTTGTAAAAACCGCAGCAATATCCTCATTTAATTCATATAAAAGGCGCTAGGGTTTGGGACACTCGCATTTCAACCTTCTATTCATTTCACTAGTTTTCTCCTTTCTCTCTCCTCCTTCGAGATCTGCTCTCGGCCTCTCACTCCTCCTCTATCATCCCACTGATTCTCTCTCCCACTCACGCCTCCCTTAGTCGTCGCCGGTCCTCACTCGTCGCCGGTCCCCTCACACTTCGCCGGTCCTCGCCCAGATCTCCTCGTCGTTCTTCGAGATTTCGTTGTTCGATCTCCGGTCTCGTTCGCCGCCTCCGACGAGTTTGGCGGTGGTCATCCATGGTTTGCGTCAATTTCATCTCAGACCTTCAAATTTTCGATGAGCTTCGACCTTCAAAACGCACAACAATGGCGGATCTTCCATTAGATATAACAACCTCCATTCTTACCCGACTACCTACTAAATCACTTATTCGTTTCAAATGTGTTTCAAAATCTTGGAATTCTCTCATCAAAAGCCCCAATTTCGTTAATATTCATCTCACACAATCTCTCTCCTCTAAAAATCACCTTCTTATTCTCAACTATGGAAGTTTCTTGGAGTCTACGCCATTAAAGTTGAGTTCTGATCTTCATGTTACTAGTGCAAGGTTTGATTTACCCACTTGTTTTTCTGGGTATGAAGTTTTAGTTTGTGGGTCTTGTAATGGATTATTAGCTTTGGTTTGTAAAAATGGTGATGACCCATTATTGTTTGAGATTATTTTGTGGAACCCATCTACTAATATTCATTTTATACTGCCTCGTAATACTCATGTTGATTTGCATACTGATTTTCTGGGTGTTAGTTTTGGTTTTGGGTATGATTGTAATGTTGATGATTATAGAATTGTGAGGATTGTTGATAGATTTTACAATAGGGATGATGGTCATGCTCATGGTCATGGTGATGATGGTGATAATGGTGATGGTGGTTTTGATGGTGTGCTTGATGATGGTGACAATGTTGGTTTATACACATTGAATTAGTGATTTTGTTTACAATATATCAGGCCAATATGTTGCCAATTTTCGTGTGTGTTGCAGCAATTTAGTGAGTTTGTAGATCTGTTTTTTTTTCGATTTTTTTTTGGGCTGAAGTTAAATCTGTTTTTTTTTTTTAGGTTAGTGTTATTGGTAGATGCCATAGATGTATTAGTCAGATTTTTTTTAGGTTAGTGTTATAGGTAGATTTGTTAGTCAAATTTTGTTACAAGTTATGTAAGAATATGGTTCTATATAATATATAAGTGTAATGATGTAAGTTTGTGTTTTAGTTAAGTGTTTTTTTGGCACTCTCTCTCATTGTATATGAATATCGGAAAAAAAAAATTTTTTTTTTTAGCTTTAGTACCTATTGCTGCGGTTTCTGAGACAAACCGCAGCAATATGTTTTTTTTATTATAAAAAAAACAGTATATTGCTGCGGTTTGTCCAAGAAACCGCAGCAATATACTGCTTTTTTATAATAAAAAATATATATATTGCTGCGGTTTGTCACACAAACCGCAGCAATATGGTTTATTTAAATAATGAAATAATGTACATATTGCTGCGGTTTTGCCCAGAAACCGCAGCAATATGTTTTAATATTGTTGCGGTTTTAAACCGCAGCAATAGTTTAATTACCTATTGATGCGCCCTTAATTGCTGCGCGGTCAAAACCGCCGCAATAGGCCACCTAATGACCGCAGCAATAAGCATTTATTCTACCAGTGTACATCAAAATATATCAATGCCAGGCAAAAACAAAGAGTGAAAAATATTCAAAGTGCGAAAAGAAAATGAAAAAAAGCAAAAGAAAACGCACATGACAAAAAGAAAAGATGCAAAAAAAAAAAAAAAAAAGAGCCAAAGGCAAAGAAATGAAAAGTCAAGCTAGGGGGCTTGCACACAAGTTCTACCCCTCATTCAATCCTTTTGATTCATCAAACTTTAACCCATATAACCAAAATTCATGATCCTTACCTTATTCCAATTAATTAAACATTCATCTTAACCTCAAGCCTTAAACCTTTCAACCTTTCATCAACCCTAACTCCTTTTTCAAGGTATGTCCAAGCCCGCTAGGTTGAAAACCCGAAAGGACGGCCTAAGCAAAACCTTAATCCTTGCATTGCGTCCCATGCATCCTTTGAGAGTCTAAGTTTGCATTTCGCATCATTATGTGCTTTATGTGAGTTGTTTGTACCTATGTGCTAACATCTTCTTCTGCAGGTAATCAGATTGCTTGTAGTTTTTGTCCTGCATACTAACTTTGTTTTGCAGAGACCGGCGTATATAGATCAGTTCTAAACTGCAGAGCGTTTAGAATCGTTGACCGTCCCGACACCGCATACTTTGACTTTCGGTTTCCTGAGTCTCAGTCAAAGTGGGGATTACAGCATGCCAACTCAAATGCAGTTCTCCTATCATAAGGAGAAGGCCGGAATACTCTCTCAAGAGAATATTGAGTCACAAAGTAACGTGACTCTTCAAAGTATATCGAGTCAAGAATTCCACATGACAGAAGGACATAGGAATTACTCATGCGGTGAGATGCAAATCTCACTATTAATTGTTAAGTGCCTGGATCGTGAACAGAATCCGCACCTTCCACCACTTCCATCAGGTATGAGATCCCCTTTTAATGCAGGTTGTTACTCTCTAAGAAGCTCCAGTATCTTCTCATGTGTCGCTACAGTGGATAGGCGATTATCGACCTCAACCATCAGAGTTACTACTAAATCATCACAATCTTTGAACAACGAAGACCTTCCTAGCAAGCAGTTGTGTACTAGTTTTTACCTTATATGGTTTGTAAGAGCTAATGAAGCTCAGTTTAGTATGTGGGTTAGTTTCCGTTTATTGTTTTATGTGGTCGTCCCCTTAGTTTGTAATCTCGGTTTTAATTAATGCAAATTTTTTTGATGTCAAAAAAAAAAAAAAAATCACACCTATCACCTAATTAATCTAATTCCCCTAGCTAATTCATCTCACCTCCTACAACACATCGCCACATCATCAATTCACCATCCTGCTAATCCTATTCTCCTTAACGCCAATCCAAAGAACTTCCTGATCTATTCCACTACTTACCATTAATATTCATCATCATCAAGATCTTGTTCACGACAACATTTTTGCTGTTAACTACAATATCAAACAAAGACCCGAGTATTCAACACTCGATCAAAATACACTATACGCAAGACAAATTCTTTTTAAGACTTGTTCAACTTTCGATCCAAGATCTGTACAAATCAACGATCCGGAACGGTGGTATAATTTCTGAGGGTCAACTAAATTAACCACCTTTATTTTATTTCTTTATATATTTTTATTATTTTTCTTGAAGTTACTAATATTATATTCATGATGTAGATTGTTAACAAATTCATACGACGGTAAGTATTGTATATATTATACTAACTCCCTGCAATATTTTATTTTCCTATTTTTATTTATTTTCATACATTATTATATGCTTGCCTGATTGTTCTATACATATTATTATGATTGTCCTGCATGATTTTTATTACCCACATGTTATTTTTGCTAAACAAGACCTAACGAATTGTTCTAACATTAATCAGATTAATTTGGACAACCTTTTAGGTTCCCTATAATATTGATTGCATAATAATATGTCACTAAAAAAATAGTATTTTTATGTGTTTCCTGAACCTACTTAGACTAAATATCTTTCGGGTGTTTAAAATATTATTTGATTATTCTTTGGCATAAAATCTGTAATGAATCGATATTTAGTAGATGCCAACTCTGGGCGAATGTGGTTCATTATGACTATATTCGTACCCTCATCCCCGAACTCAATCTTTGGTTCACTTTGACCATCTATGGAGTCAGGACGGAGAAATCTACATTGGATAATTTGTCCCTATGATTTTCCTATATTCAAAATTAGGTTTATGATTCTTCCTAAAAAGAATTGTTGGCGACTTCTTTCAATATAAACAATTTTCAATAAAACCTTAACAATGGGGTAGTCAAATCTAATACGCGCTCACACCGCGTAGGCGAAATAAAAACACGCCTACAACAGGGGACCTAAATACAACCTACCCCAAAGACCCCCAAACCCCCTGATGAGAATCGAACCCACAACATGTGGGTGGAAGATGAAAGGGCTTACCACCCTTCCACTCCCTCATTCTCATATTTTTTAAGGGGTGCAACACGAGGACTTCCCAGGAGGTCACCCATCTTAGTACTACTCTCGCCCAAGCACGCTTAGCTTCGGAGTTCTGATGGGATCCGGTACATTAGTGTTAGTATGATCGCACCCAAAAAGTTCTGTAGCGGGATTCAAGTTACATGTGTATGTAATAATACATGGATATAAAAAAGTAACTTTTTATTTAGAGTTAAGAAAAGAATCCTATTAAACTAGCACTTTTAGTATAGTCATATGACAATCAATTCGGCCTAGTAAATTATAATCTTTAGAAAAAAAAAAAAAGAGAAAGATAAGGAGTCTCTTTTAGTCATAAGAAACATTTCTTAAAATTAATAGATATCCTGACACACATCTATACAAATATATTAAAACGCGTTCAGAAGTAAGTCTACACGTCACGTGGCACTGTCCCTTTAGTTGTTTTGTTCCATGTCATGGACATACATTAAAAAATTGGAAACATGTTTCATACAAGTTTCGACCACGTGACCTCAAGTTAATATATTAAAGTTATAACCAATAAACTATGCAACATTAGATGCTTTCTTTTGACATATCGCCCGGAACTAATAACTAGTTTTCTTTTTAAAAGATTGTATGGTTACAGTTAATTAAATATAGTTAAAGCCATAATAATTCTAAGCTTTCCATCTATTTCCGAGCTTAGATTTGTGTGAAGTGGAAGAATGATAATCTTTATGGTTTGCAATTATAAAGTTTTTCACAGGCCACACGGAGGGGAACTTTGCTATTGCTATCCGTAGAAGATACTATAAACACTTCGCTTCACACAATTTGGAAGGTTTTTTCTTTCCCCACCTTCATCCACATCTGATCCCATTTAGAGGGTGTTTGGTATAGAAAAATTTAATGTAGGAAACGGATTCAAATAAGCGTTTCCATTTTTTATTGTTTGATATGAGTATTAAGTAACAAATACCGTTTCCAAAGGGAAACAAAATCCCCCCATTTGTTACCATTATCAAACTAGTGGAAACAAATCACGTTTCCTTCCTCAATCATAAATCTCTCAATTGTTTCCATTCCACTAGGATACCAAACAACTATTAAAGGTAACAATTATTATTTCCATTTCCCCTCCTTATCCAAATCTTTTCCATTCTGTTTCCATCGATTATACCAAGTGCCCCCTTAATAACTCAAATACTCCTTCAAATATAGGCTCAATTAGTTTAAAGGAGCGTTTATATTTTTCTTGCTCATCAATGACACGACACACGAGACTTTGCTGTAAATTTCTATTTTTTGGGGGGAGAAATGTCCTAGAAACCTCCTACAGGTTCATCTGACTCTCTCAGAGAGTCAGAGTAGTTAAATGTTAAACCTCTTTCTTTGAGGTTGAGTCGTAAAGCTCAAGCATTTCACAGACTCAAATGTAAAAATGAAAGTTAGTTTGACTTGCAAGCTTACTAAAACATAATTTTGACCTTTAATATATTTCATTATTTATTAGTAAATTATAAAAGATAAATATTTCAAACATGTACATTAGAACATAATATCTTTTCCAAAAAAAAAAAAAATAGAACATAATAGCATCGGTTTATACTCCCTCCGTTTCTTTTTAATTGTTACACTTACACTTTTCACGCATGTCAATGCAAAACTTTGAGGATGTATATCTCTAGTTTTGTATTTGTAAAAATTATAAAAAGTACATATTAATAAAATACATACTAAGATGAATCTAACAAGATCCCACATGACTATGTTTTTATTCATGTATAAATCACAAATAAGGGTCAAAGTGCAACTTGTGAATAGTGTAAAATGTCAAAGTGTAACAATTAAAATGAAACGGAGGGAGTATATATTACTAAAAAAATGTATATGGTCATTTGTCAAAATAGAATACTGAATAGTCTAAAAATAAAACTGTTGCAATTTTAGAGAAACGAGGAAAGTATTTCATCTTAATACATATTGGAAGCAAAACGGAGGAAGTAGCACATAAGAAGTCTTCAATGAAGCAAAAATAATTAAACTACTAGTATAACAAATTATACCATGTAGAATTTAGAAAGTGTGCAAAATTTTCAATCAAATTCAAGAATTTGCAACTGGGTTGAACAACTGATTAGTTTTGAAAAAACAAACTTAATCAACAAATTTTCACAATTTTTCAACTACTAATTGCATGTACAAATTTATAATTAGAATTTTGAAACGTTCAAGAATTAAAAAAAAAAAAAAAAAAAAAACCCAATTTTAGACTAATCAAGTAAATTGCTTCAAAAAAAATATTCACTTGGATTTTGGATAACTAATATTTTGTGCTAAATTTTTTATTAGAAAATTTTAATTTGTAAAATAATACTAAAATAAATTGTAATCTTAAATTATAAACAGAGAAAATTTGATATTAAAATTATAAAATAATTTATGTCTTACTTAATGTACATTAAAAATTAATACTATTACTACATACAATGTCGGGGCATCATTGGAGCCAACAAACTAGTTTACTCATTAAAGAGATGATTTTCAATAAACTCTGGATGTGTTTAGTGGCTCGCTAAAATAATGGTATTCGCTAATAAGTGTCATTACACTAGTAATGAGCACAATTTCTGCAATAATGACTTCTAACCATTCTACCAAATGACCTCATCCATCCAGGGCATAGTTGGTATATATGTATATCAAGCAGGCTATTTCTGTTGGATTTCCATGATTCAAAAGCAAGCTTTTCTTTGCTGTCAAAAAAAGAAAAGCAAGCTTTTCTTCGCCCAAGATCCTCACCAACCAATGCTTGCATATTCTTTTTTCTTTCTCACTTTTTTAAGTCTTTATCTAACAACCTATAAAGATTGTTTTGTAGCAATGATAGTGGAATCCCATAGCTCATTTTGCACCAGACATGGCTACCAAGAACTTGTTTCTCCAACTCTTTCTCTTAGCATCCATATCCATGCCTTGTTCCAAATCCATTAATTTCAACTATCCTGGAGTTTTCAACTTTGGCGATTCGAGTTTTGATACCGGTGCTCTTGTGGCTTCAGGACTCGAGGGGATCACTGATCCCTACGGACAGACTTACTTCAAAAAACCATCAGGAAGATACAGTAATGGTCGCTTGATAATTGATTTTCTCAGAGCCAGAATGTGATAACGCTAATGGAGTAGCAAGAAGAAGATGGAAGATACAAATTATGAAGTTGAAGGTTGAAGCAAGATAAAAGAAGTTGAGGTAAGTGTGAAGTTTAAAATATTTGGAATAATTTAAATTAAAGGTGAAGATAAATAAAATTGTGAAGATATATATTAAGGATAAAAGCTTGAGGAGAAATGAAAATTGAAAAAGTATGTAAAAGAAAGATAAAAAAAAAAGAATTGAGAAGTAGTTAGTTAGTGACATGAGCACTAACAAAAAAAATGACGAGGAAGGTTGATGACTTGAGCATTAACAAATAAAACAAATTTGGGAAAATTTCACTAAAAGAATGTTGAAGAAAAATATACAAAATGGAAAATTTTATTAAATGTTGGAGAAAGAAAGATTAGAAGAAGAAAGTGTTTGAAGGATGCTAATGACAAGGAAATTAGTAAAGTATATTGGTGACAAGAGCATCGACGGCTAAGAAAAAGGAAAAAAGTATATTCACAACGAGAATTTTGGAGTTTACTAACGCCATGAGCATTAGTAATGATGGGTGGTGACATGAGTCCTACAACAAAAGAAAAATTGGCCTAGAGAATCAAATATTTTTGGGCGACGGCTAGTGACACGTGCATGAGTAAGCTAGATGATAACATGAGTATTAACGAGAAGATCACAAAAATCGAGAAGATGGAGGTTGGTAACATGAGTATCAACAGAATTTCAAACAAAAAAGAAAATGGAGATAAGAAGCAATAGCAGGAAACTGTTTTGGGGAAAATTATGAAGAATCTAAGATTAGGGGTGGTACCAACACAAATAATTGAAGATCTACAAAAAAAATGTGAGAAGAAGCAAAGTTGAGGATAATTGATGACATGGGAGCCTACAAAACTGGAAAGAAAATTACAAGAATCATGTTTGATGGCTGTTGATGGCAAGGGCATCAACAAAATTATAAAAAAGCATGGAGTACAAGATATTTCAAGATTAAGGGAGAGTATTGAAGGTTAATCTAGAAACATCTAGATGTCTAATGTATATTAAGGATAGTCTAGAAATATCTTGTAAAATATCTAATAATATGTGATTTAGAAACCTCTACACATAAGAGATTAGAAATATCTATTAAATGAGTATAGAAAATTCTAGAGTTAAGTATGCAACCATTATAAATATGTACCAAGTGATTGTATTTAAGGATGTAGAAACATAAGTGTTCTACCAAGGTTATTGGTAGCTAAGAGCACCCGTGTGTGTAGTGAGAAACCTGAGTTCTCACAAGATCAAGTAAGAGTGAGAGACATGAGCTAATCAATAGAGCTCCCACAAAATATTATGAAGGGTAGAAACAAGAGTTCTACCAAAAAGATAAGTAAGAGATATGGGCTCTCATAAATATATTGTTGTACAATTTTTTGATGTAATCAATACTTTGCAATTTATGAAATTGTAAAATTGTATTTCCGAGTCCAGAACAATTCCGAGTGCGCCCACAAATTTCTATCATGCACTATTAACCCTAAAAAGTTTAAATGTTGCGTGTAATTAAATAACAAAGAGAGTACAATACTAAACACCCCCGACAAAAGTAAAAAACAATGTAAAAAGAAAGAAACAAATACCTCAATAAGCAAAGCATCAGCATTGCTGCTGACGATGAACAGGTGCATGATATTGTTGTTGATGTTCGATAAGATCGCACGACCATTGAAACTTGTTGTGACATTTATAGCACATGTGCTGCCAATGACTATGCTTGTCGCGGTTATGTACTTCAAATCCTCTCTTACTATGGAAATGTTTCGTGCATGAATAGCAGTCCAAGAGATCATGGGTTCCCGCACAGAGTTATTTATCATCAAAATCAAAACGGTAAAGGATTAAACAATGCCCCAAACACAGAGATTTGAATTGTGCACACAGCAAGAATTTGAAGGAAACTAGTTGAGCAGAATTTGCATCTGAGAGATGAATGTAGTAAATACTACTCGAATTTTGATTTAAAGGCAAGGAAGATGTGTTTTGAGCGTTTTCAGGCATGCTTTAATATGAATAGAATTAGAGTAATTGAGATTTGGCTGAATTATAAAGAATTCTCACATAATATTTGCTAGCAAGCAAGATTTCAGTAGATTTTGTAACAATGATGATGAAGACAAATGAATTACTTCAGCAAGAAAGGAATGAGATCAAGAATTCATGCAACTAGTTCAAGAAATCGGACAATCTAGAGGAATAGAAAATTCAAATTCAGACAATCAGATACGAATTTTAACCTAATTCAGCGAAAAAATCAGTCAATATTAGGACATTTCAAGAAGTAATTATGAAGAATCACACCTGATTTTGAAGAATTCAACGAGATTTTAAGAGGAAATTCTGAAGAATCACACTTGATTTGAAGATTTCAACAATAGCGTGGAATATTTCGAACTTCATAAGCTTTTGCTAAGCTTGGATTGAAAACGATAATGGCGGAATTTCTCAAATGCAATGAGCTGATTTGAACCAGGATTCTGTAACAGCATATAGAGATATTTAGAGAAATAAACAGAACTTCCTGCTAAAACTATATCTATAACTATTACTAATTCACAAAACATTGGCTCAATTTTTTCCCTCCAAAACTGTTCATGTGGCATGTTTATGATAATTATTTTCCCGCTTCATGTTTTAGGCAGCTAACAACTTAATATTTACTCTTCTTCTTTGAATTTTAAAAAGAAAAAGAAAAAATAGTATGACTATTTGACTTATCATCTATTTCCAATAAAACTTACTCTCCTTTTCTTTTATTTAATTACTGTCCTTTCTTTTCTTTAATTACTCTCCTTTTCTCTGCCTTCATGTTTCTTCCGGGCTCTCCTTCTTCTTTCTCCATTATTCAATCTTGAAAACCCAAAAAAAGTACACTAGGTCTTGCTCAATCTTTCAATTGAATAAAAATTGGGTTTTTCTACATTATGCCCTCGTGTTTTTTCATTTTCTATGTTGTACCCCATGTTTATGGGATTTCTACACTGTACCCTTCAACTCTCATTTTTTAATTCAAAATGCCATTAATGAGGTGTTATTAATTACGGACGTTACCTTTCACATTAACCGTTTGGTTTTAACAGTTTTTCCTTCTTCCTCCTTTCCTCTCTCCTCCCTCCCCCCCGGGCCGCCGCACCTCTACCTCTCCCTCCCCTACCTTCCACTCCCCTCCCCTGCCACCATTCTACTTCACTCTCACTCTCCCTCCCCTACCTTCCATTCCCCTCCCCTACCACCATTCTACTTCGCTCTCCCTCTGCCTCCTTCATCCAATCCTAGTAAATTCGATAAGAAGAAAACTAAAGATAGCAAATTTGAGATTGAGAAAAGAAAAAAATCCAAAATTTCTTGAATTAAATCTTACCTAGTAATTAAGATGCACATTTTAGCAAAAGGCCTCAACTAATTTCATGAAATTACGAGGAGCTTCTTCAATGGTGGAAAATTGAAACAAAAAAAAAGAAACTAAAATACCCCCCTTTCTTTCTCCTCTACTGATCATTCAACTTCCTCTACTCCTCCTTTGCCCTCTGTCCCTAAATCAAAAACTCAGACATCAAAATTTTAACCCTAAATTGCGCAATTTTAACCCTAAATCGCACTTGAAATACGCCGACATCTCTCTCTGATCACCAAAAACTAAAACCTTTCCAGAAGTGGTAGATGGGCAAAAGGTCTCATCTTTGCAGAAGTGGTATCTGGGCAAACACACTACAACTAGGGGAATTCTAAAACCAAATTTGGGGCGTGAAGTTAATTCTACAGCCAAGATAGTACAAATTACAATATGAAATACATCTCTAATAAAACTCACTGTATGCTTTAAATTTCAGCCACAGTTAGAACATTTAACCTGCTTCGAGGGATGAACACAACATTTACGATTCACCATTTCAGAGCTTGAAAACGAAGGAGAAAGCCTAGATCCTTCTGGTTTCAGTTTCGCCCCAACCATAGCTACCAAAATGCAGAATTTCACAGAGAAGAGGAAGTTTTACAGAAGAAGGGAATTTTGGAAGAGAAGAATTTCTAGAGATGAGAAAAAAATTCATATAATTAATCAATATTAATTTCATTAACGGAACAATTAACGTTCACTTAACGGTAATGACATCTATACAAATATATTAAAAGGCGTGCATAAGAAAGTCGATGCCACGTGGCACTCTCCTCAAATTTCTAATGCAAATGCTTTTTATGTTCATGTGTAGCCCTCAATTAAAGAAATATAAATATTGTGTAACTGCAAGGAATCGAACACGTGACCTTTGAAATGAAATATAAGAGCTTAACCATCAATACATTATGGCTTTATTGTCTAATGTTTCAAATACATTATGATAAAGTCTTTTTAATAATTATACTTAACTAAAAAGACTTAAACAAGTATATACATCTCTAACACTCTTATTACTTAACTAACAAGAGATTATTGATGTCATATTATCTTACCACAATTTTTATTAAGCTATTATTTCAAACTCAAACCTTTCAGATTTTTTTACTTATCACGTCATGACATGAATATTTCAATTTCTTAACGGACAAAAAATACGAATTTTTTTTGTTTATTGTAACTGACCCGATGCATCGCCCGGGCCAAAATACTAGTTTTGAATTAAAAAATGAGAGTTGAAGGGCACAATGTAGAAATCCCATAAACACGGGGTACAACGTAGAAAAAAAAAACGCGAGCAGATAATGTAAAAAACCCATAAAAATTTGTTTCAAGACTTTTTGTGTTAATACTATTGAAATTTGATGCGAAAATTAAACAAGTGAATCGATGTATGTGTTGTTTTTGTTGATATTAGTAGTGATAAAATCCGTTCCGCGAAATCAGATACTTTCATTTGTTTTCCAAGCGCAAGTTGAAGATTGATCTTGATGGTTATGGGTATGATTTTTTTTTTGTGCAATTTCTATATTTAAAATAGTATTGTTAGAAATTTCGGATTTCTCTTGGTTGATGCTAATGATGTTGAAATTTTGGTGAATGTGTTATGTGAAAATCGCTTAGGGTTATCTCATCATTTTTACTATTTAATTTCAATTATTGGATCTTAATTTGGGGTAAGAAACCCATAAGAAAATGATATTTTCCTCCCTTTTTTCCAGTCTACAACTTCATTCATTAATGTTAAAGTTTGCAAGGAAGATGAAGAACCCACTTTGTTCCTAATTCTCTTTTTATGAGTGATTCTATTATTGTTTGCTCTGTAAGTATTTTTAACCTTTCTCACATTATATTCGAAATATGTTTTAATTTCTCATGTAATACTTGCTGCATTTTTTGGCCATGGATTTGGAATGGCACACAAACTCTGTTGTATGGTAATCCTATATGGATATCTCTCCTAAATCAATTTTCTAGATCTAATTCATTTGTTCTTCTACGTTTTTATTTTGTGTAGGCAAGGATCTCTTCAAATATTATGTAGTCTCTTGAAAGAGTTGCAGATTGGTGTCAAGGTATAAGCTTTCTTGGTCTTTTTACCTGATTTTGCTATATTAAGCATTGAGTTTCTTAGGAATTGAAGTAATTCTCATTTGATTCTGTTTTCCAATTGAATCTGTTTGGTGGGAAGTTATATGTTGGAGAAGGCAGTTAATTATTTTGTTGGTGGGCATCCTATATTTGCGATATCGGGAAATGCGGCTGTTCTTTCACTTATGTAAAGGATGACACTCAATCTTAGAACCTTTGGGATCGAAGGTAAGGCCAATACTAATAGACTATCACTTGCTACTCTTTGGTTAGTGTTAAATTTGCTATATGACATATTAGCGCATAGTAGTATAAAATGTTAATTCATTATCATTAACACTATTTATTACTCCCTTCGTCCCAAAATATAGTTCCCATTTTCATTTTGGGTGTCCCAAAATATAGTTCCCATTTCCATATTTAGTTCCACATTTTTTCGTAATTTGTCTAGAAAAATCGTGTCTCATCATTTATTTGCTTCTTGAATTTTGTTTTTTGCTTTGTTTATTCAACCCAAGTGTTACAATTAATGCTATTTCACCAATTATTCTCCATTCTCTCTCCTAAAATCATCTTTTCCCATGCAATATTTATTTAAATAAACAAAAAAATCTTTACTATCCCTCTTAGATTCTACTTGTATATGTGAAATATAATGTGAGGCTCTTCCCAATTAGGGAGCCTTGGCACTCTATATATAATATAAATTAGGGTTTACACCTACTTTACATAAATACCTTGAGGTATACACTATTACACCCCCTCAATCTGTGCAGGGGAAACCACGTGCAGATTGGATTTCAAAAACTCAAAACGCTGACTAGAAAGCGCCTTAGTAAAAATATCTGCAAGTTGAAGCTGAGTAGGAACATAACGGACAACAAGGTCTCCATGAGCAACGCGTTCACGGACAAAATGATAATCAATGTGAATATGCTTACTACGATCATGCTGAACAGGATTGACAGTGAGATAAGTAGCAGAAACATTGTCACAGAAAAGCTTCACAGGACGGCGAACAACAAGACCAAGTTCTGCCAAAAGAGACCGAATGTGTAATGTGTCGGTGACAGTATAAGCTACAGCACGATATTCAGCTTCTGTGGAAGATTTGGAAACAGTAGGTTGCTTTTTAGAGCGCCAAGATATAAGGTTATCACCTAAGAATATGGCGTAACCAGAAGTAGAACGACAGCTATCAGGACAACCTGCCCAATCAGCATCTGAATAGGCAATAATGATGGTGACATCAGGCGATGGGCGGAGCCATAAGCCATGATCTGCAGTACCTAATAAATACCTGTAAATACGCTTAACAGCAGACAAATGAGTAGTACGAGGAGCATGCATAAACTGAGACACTAAATGTACAGCATAAGTAAGATCAGGCCGAGTCATAGTCAAGTATTGCAAAGCTCCTACCATACTTCTGTACTCAGATGGGTCAGCAAGTAAGTCACCATCAGTCAAAGAGAGTGTAGTTCTAGATGGAAGAGGGGTACGCACAGGCTTAGCAGTGTGTAAGTGAAACTTACGAATTAAATCATTAGTGTATTTCTGCTGAGACAAAAATAATCCTTTAGAAGTACGTACAACCTGAATGCCAAGAAAATAATGAAGATCCCCCAAATCCTTCATAGCAAACTGAGTGGCAAGTGTGGAAATAAGTCGATGCACCAACGAAGAAGAATTACCAGTGATAATAATATCATCGACATATAATAGAAGATAGAGAAGATCCTTGCCACGACGAAAAATGAACATGGAAGTGTCAGCTTGACAACAAAAGAAGCCCTGTTGTAATAGGAAACTACTGAAACGATGGAACCAAGCTCGAGGAGCTTGCTTAAGACCATAAATAGCCTTTCGGAAACGACACACATGAGTAGGAAATTGGGGGTGAGCAAATCCGGGAGGTTGTTTCATATACACCTCCTCAGTTAAGTGACCATGAAGAAAAGCATTTTTGACATCTAATTGACGAATTACCCAACCATTAGAAATAGCAAGAGAAAGGACCAAACGAATAGTAGTAGGCCGAACAACAGGGCTAAAAGTCTCATCATAATCTATACCTTCCTGTTGGTTATTCCCTTGGGCAACCAATCTAGCCTTTTTCCGCTCTATGGACCCATCAGAATTATATTTTGTCTTATAAATCCACTTTGAGCCGATCAAGTTTTTCGCAAAACTAGGTGGAACTAAGTCCCATGTCTGATTAGCAATAAGAGCATTGAATTCTTCTGCCATAGCAACACGCCACTCGGGATCCTTACAGGCCTTAGTGTAGCATGTGGGATCAGGAGAATTAATAATTGCACTGAAAGAAATAAAATCTGGAAAAGTTTTATTTTTAAAAATTCCACTCTTTGCTCTAGTTTGCATATTATGCATGACATTAGGAGGAGGAGAGACCTGATGGGCTACCGACGGAGAGGAAACTGGGCCCAATGTGTCATTAGAAGGACAAGGAGATGTAGAGGGGATAGCATTGGGGCTCACACAAGAAGGAACGGTACTGCTGTGTGGGGGAGAGCTGTTGAGATGGGCCGAGTTATTAGAGGGAGCCGGGCTAGGGGTAGGAGCAAGAGAACTAGGCGCAGGGTCCTCGTGAGTGGTTGGGTTAGGAGAAAAGGAGGACAGATGGGCCGAACCAAGGTAGGAGTTGGTGAAATTGTTGGAAGATAAAGTTGGGCTTAGAGAAGGACTAGTGGATGTGCTCTGCAAGGGAGAGGATGTATCATTCAAATTGTCAACAAGTTGAACAGGAGCAGTAGGGGATTGCGGAAAAGGAGTGGGGCTCCAAGACTCGAGCCATTGACGAGGATCCTCAGATGGGGACAACTCAGACCCAATGATTTCGGTATACGGGAAAACCGACTCATGAAAAGTGACATGACGACTCACATAAACTCTACCAGATTTGGGTTCGAGACATCTATAGCCTTTGTAATGAAGAGCATAACCTAAGAACACATAGCGAACAGACCTAGGAGAGAGTTTGTTGGATGGTTTTGCCGGAAAATTAGGAAAACATTCACAACCAAAAACACGCAAAAAAGAGTAGTCTGGAGGTTTAGAAAATAATTTCTCATATGGAGTTAAACCTTGCAAGATGGGAGTTGGCAAGCGATTAATAATGTAGGTTGCAGTATATACAGCATCAACCCAAAATTGTAAGGGTAAATTAGCCTGAATAAGCATGGTTCTTGCCAATTCCAATAAATGACCATGCTTACGTTCTGCAACACCATTTTGTTGTTGGGTATCCGGACATGATTTTCTAAAATACACACCAGCTTTTAGAAAATCATCAAGAAATTGTTTATTGTCAAATTCCCTTCCACCATCACTTTGAAAATATTTGATTTTGGAATCAAACAAATTTTCAACCAAATTCTTGAAGTTAAGAAAATGTGTAAACACTTCAGATTTCTTTTTCATTGGATAAATCCACGTAAAACGAGAGTAATCATCAATAAAACTGACATAATAACGATACCCAATATTAGAGAAAAATGGAGATTGCCAAACATCCGAATGAATAAGTTGCAAAGGTTTATCACAACAATGAATTACATCGTGAAATGGTAAACGTTTTGATTTTCCTAATTTGCAAAACACACAATCATGAACAAAACTAGTAGATGTGACAATAGCCTTATGTTTTCTAAGAGTATCTAAAACTCGATCTCCACAATGTCCTAGACGCTGATGCCAAACAGGACCCGTGGTGGTGCGAAGAGCAAGAGGATGAGAAGAGCTAGTAGTAGTGATAAGTGTTGGAACATTTATAGGGTAATGGGTTTTGTTAGCTCATATGTGTACATACTAGAAGAGGAGGAGGTCTAGTATGTTGAGATTAGAATGCGCAAAATCACGTGGATTAAATCAAGCAAGACAGAGGGCTGGTCACGAGTCGCGACAGTCGTCGCGGGTCGCGACCAGGAGGGCCGTCGCGGGTCGCGACCGGCGCCACTTCGCGACTCGCGATCCGTATCGCGGGTCGCGACGTGTATTGTTTTTGGGGCGTGAAATTTTGCGTGGACGGTTTATAACCGTTGTAATGCATTTGTTATCCGTTTTAAGATGATTAAGTACTCTTAATCAGGGGATTAAAGAAGGATGAATGCTGTAACAGCTCTAATCAAGTGGGAATATGTAATATTACCCTTGTTATTCATATGAGGAGAGAGAGGAAAATCAGATTTTCATATTCTAATCTTCTTGCTTTGCTTGAGAGAAAACTTGCTACTTTCTCTTGAGTGTTCTTCACAAACATCAAACACAAAGTTCTTGTTGATTCACTTAGAAGATCATCTAGTGAATTGTTTTCTCCATTGTATCTCATTAGTTATTTCGTGTTAACCCGGTGATCCTAGAGGGGCGAAATTAAACTAATAGGAAAGCGTAGTTTCCGTGCCTTGGAGTGGATATCCGGTTCCCTTTGTTTGTTCTCTCATCTAACAATCTATTAGTTTAATTTCCTTTCATTTCGGATATGGCTCAATCACTCAAGGACATGATTATGAGCTTCCAAAAGTTGGATAAGTTTGAGGGGGTGGGTTATCGAAGATGGCAAAAGAAGATGCACTTCTTGTTGACAACTTTGAATGTGGTGTATGTTCTATCAACACCCATGCCACCATTCCCGAAAGATGGAGAGGAAGAGTCCGTGGAGACTACAAGGAAGAGGACAAAGTGGGAGAATGATGACTACATTTGCCGGGGTCACATCCTCAACTCTCTTACCGACCCTTTGTTCGATCTCTATCAAAATGTGGAGAGTGCAAAGGAACTTTGGGATACTCTTGAGGCCAAGTATATTTCTCAAGATGCTTCAAGTAAGAAATTTCTTGTTAGTAATTTTAATTCATTTAAAATGACTAATGATCGGCCTATTATAGAGCAATTTCATGAAGTTCATCATATTTTGAACCAAATTAGATCACATGGTATGGTGATGGATGAGGCTATTGCCGTAGCCTCAATCATTGATAAATTACCAAATTCTTGGAAAGAAACTAAGCATTCCTTGAAACATAGGAAGGAAGATATTTCCATGGAGCAATTAGGAACTCATCTTCGTATTGAAGAGGGTATCCGGGCTCAAGATGGGGTTAAGGATACTACTCCTAGTATTCCTAAGTCTACCGTGAATATGGTAGAAGTTGGTGGGTCTAGTGGGACCAAGAAATCCAACAATAACAACTCTAAAACCAACTTTGCAAACAAGAAGAGGAAGACCCTCACTTGTTGGGTATGCAATGGACCTCATCTCAAGAGGGATTGTCCTTCTAAGAAGAAGAAGACAAAAATTGGACAACCTAGTGTTGTTCAAAACCAAGGTAAAATTGCACATGAACATGTAATTGAAGAAATGAATTTTGTGGCTATGATTTCTGAAATTATGTTTGTGCAGGTTGATGATTCTTGGTGGATAGATTCGGGGGCCTCTAGACATGTGTGCAATAATAAGCACTTCTTCAAGTCTTTAGAAGAATTGGATGATGGTCCAATCTTGTATATGGGGAATGATTCTACGGTAAAGGCCAAGGGTATAGGCCAAGTAGAATTGTTGTTAACCTCGGGAAAGACTTTAACTCTCCGGGGATGTTGTTTATGTACCGGAAGTTAGGAAGAATCTTGTGTCGGGGGTCTTTTGAATAAATTTGGTTTTAAAGTTGTATTTGAATCGGATAAGTTTATAGTTTCCAAGGGTGGTATTTTTGTTGGACAAGGATTTTATTGTAATGGAATGTTTAAATTTAGTATTAATAATGAAATTGATACTAGTTCTATTTACATGCTTGATGTTTCTTCTCTATGGCACAATCGTTTATGTCATGTAAACTATCGTAGATTATATGACATGTCTAAGCTAGGTTTAATACCTTCTTTTGATTTAAAGTTAGAGAAGTGTAAGACATGCATGCTAAATAAGATTACAAAAAATCCTTATCCTAGTGTGACTAGACAAACGGTATTGCTTGAATTGGTGCATAGTGACTTGTGTGACTTTCATAGTTCACCTTCTTTGGGAAATAAAAAATATATTGTGACTTTTATTGATGATTATTCAAGGTTTTGTTACATATATTTATTATTTACTAAAGATGAAGCACTAGAAAAGTTTAAGATTTTTAAGACCGAGGTGGAACTTCAACTTAATGAAAAAGTTAAAAGACTTCGGACGGATAGGGGTGGTGAATACTATAATCCTAGCTATTTTAGTTCCATTGGTGTAATTCATGAAACAACCGCTCCATACTCACCTCAAAGTAATGGTATAGCGGAAAGGAAAAATAGGGTTCTAAAAGAAATGGTTAACACCATGCTTTCTAATTCGGGTCTAAATGACGGTTTTGGGGTGATGCAATTTTAACTGCATGTTATATTTTAAATCGAGTTCCTAATAAAAGGAATAAGACTACCCCTTATGAACTTTGGTGTAACAAAAAGCCTAATCTCAATTACCTTAAGGTATGGGGTTGTAGGGCAATTGTCAAATTGACGGAACCTAAAAGGAAAACTTTAGGTGAAAAAGGAATTGATTGCATTTTTATAGGCTATGCGGTACATAGCAAAGCCTATAGGTTTTATGTCATTGAGCCAAATGATGTTGTCTCTATCCATTCTGTGATAGAGTCAAGGGATGCAATATTTGATGAGACTAGATTCTCATCGATTCCAAGACCAAAGGACATGATATCTAGTACTAGTTCCAATGTTGTGGATGACATTAACAATGATCATGATACTACAACACCGGAAATTAGGAAAAGTAAAAGAATTAGAAAAGAGAAATCTTTTGGACCGGATTTTCAACTATATTTAGTTGAAGGGTCAAGGAGTCTATTGTGACTCAATTTTCATATTGTTACAATATGGAGGAGGATCCTAGGACCTTTGATGAGGCTATGAAGTCTCATGATTCCGCTTTCGGAAAGAGGCGGTGAATGATGAAATGGATTCAATAATGGGAAATTATACTTGGATTTTAGCTAATTTACCCCCGGATGCAAACCTTTAGGTTGTAAGTGGATTTTCGTAAGGAAAAGGAAGATCGATGGAACCATACTAAAACATAAGGCCCGGTTAGTGGTCCAAGGTTTTAGGCAAAGATATGGTATCGATTATTTTGACACTTATGCTCCGGTTGCTAGAATAGCTACCATTAGACTTTTGATAGCATTAGCTGCGATTCATGGTCTTGTAATTCACCAAATGGATGTTAAAACTGCTTTCCTTAATGGTGAATTGGAGGAGGAAGTGTACATGAATCAACCTGAAGGTTTTGTGGTTTAAGGTCAAGAGACTAAGGTTTGCAAATTAGTTCGATCTTTGTATGGTCTTAAACAAGCACCTAAGCAATGGCATCAAAAATTTGATGAGGTCATTTTGTCTAGTGGGTTCAAAATAAATCAGTCCGATAAGTGTGTATATAGTAAATTTGATAATAACGGGAATGGAGTTATAATTTGCTTATATGTTGATGATATGCTTATCTTTGGGACTGATTTGGAACAAGTGGAAAAAACCAAAGTCTTTCTCTCTTCTAGCTTCTCCATGAAAGATTTGGGTGAAGCGGATGTTATTCTAGGTATTAGAATAATGAGAGGTAAAGGGTCAATTTCTTTATCACAATCTCATTATATTGAGAAAGTGATTAAGAGGTTTAATGAATCGAATTCGACTCATTTTGCTACTCCGATGGATCCTAGTGTTCACTTGGTTCCGAGTAGTGGTACTCCTATTTCTCAATTGGAGTATGCAAGCTTAATTGGAAGCTTGATGTATGCTATGACTAGCACTCGACCGGATATAGCTTTTGCTATTGGTAAACTCGGTAGGTATACTAGTAATCCTAGTATGTTGCATTGGCAAGCATTGAGAAGAGTGTTAAGGTATTTGAATAAAACCTTGGATTATGTCATAACTTACAAAGGAGAACCTTCTATTCTAGAAGGTTACTCGGATGCTAGTTGGATTTCCAACAAGGAAGATTATTCATCCACAAGTGGATGGGTGTTTCTTCTTGGAGGAGGTGCTATTTCATGGGCATCCAAGAAGCAAACATGTATAACGGATTCCACTATGGCATCGGAATTCATTGCATTGGCATCTTGTTGCCAAGAAGCGGAATGGCTAAGGAATGTGTTGAGTGAGGTTGACTTGTGGGTCAAACCTATGTCACCTCTTGCTATTCATTGTGATAGTGCATCAACCATAGCTAAAGCTTATAGTGAAGTCTACAATGGCAAGTCAAGGCACATTGGAGTTAGACATAGCTATGTGCGTGAAATGATAAGGAATAGTTGTATAACTATTAATTTTGTTCGGTCTAGTTTGAACTTGGCGGATACGTTTACTAAACCGTTGTCAAGGGAACTAGTGAACAAAATGAATAAAGGGATGGGTCTTAAGCCTATTGAACAACCTATGGTGAAGGAAAACTCAATTTGATGTCTAATACAACATTAGATCTCAAATTCAATGAGGAAAGTACTTCTCTAGAAGGTTGGGAGCACTTGTTTAACACATCCCGAGGTTAGTGCTTGTTACTACAATGTTAAGAGGTTGAATTCATTTCTTAATAAATCTTTGATAAGTGCTCAATTGTAGGAGCATGTTCGTAAAGATTTACCTATATAAGCTAGAGGTTTGGCCGCTTCACCAAGTCTAAGGCTTGACTTGGAACGCTTATGAATGGATATGGACACCAAGGCTTCATAGGTGTCGGAGGTTAAGAACTAAGTTTATGCTTATGTGTATTAGTATCTTCAATAATTTGTAGTGGTTATATGATTCAAAGCTTTGTCTATCATTATGATCGAAATTGTTGTAAAGTTACTCTTACTAAGTGGAAATTCAATCGTAAGATATTTCCATGATGCATGAGCATGTTTTGTTTGTGATTTATAGCAAGTTGAAAACTTTTCAACATTACCCTATAAATGGGAGGAGGATTGTTGGAACATTTATAGGGTAATGGGTTTTGTTAGCTCATATGTGTACATACTAGAAGAGGAGGAGGTCTAGTATGTTGAGATTAGAATGCGCAAAATCACGTGGATTAAATCAAGCAAGACAGAGGGTCGGTCACGAGTCGCGACCGGAGGAGGTCACGCGGGTCGCGACACTGTCGCGGGTCGCGACTGCGCCCTTTCGCGACTCGCGATCTGTATCGCGGGTCGCGACGTGTATTCTGTTTTGGGGCGTGAAATTTTGCGTGGACGGTTTATAACCGTTGTAATGCATTTGTTATCCGTTTTAAGATGATTAAGTACTCTTAATCAGGGGATTAAAGAAGGATGAATGCTTTAGAATGACTCTAATCAAGTGGGAATATGTAATATTACCCTTGTTATTCATATGAGGAGAGAGAGGAAAATCAGATTTTCATATTCTAATCTTCTTGCTTTGCTTGAGAGAAAACTTGCTACTTTCTCTTGAGTGTTCTTCACAAACATCAAACACAAAGTTCTTGTTGATTCACTTAGAAGATCATCTAGTGAATTGTTTTCTCCATTGTATCTCATTAGTTATTTCGTGTTAACCCGGTGATCCTAGAGGGGCGAAATTAAACTAATAGGAAAGCGTAGTTTCCGTGCCTTGGAGTGGATATCCGGTTCCCTTTGTTTGTTCTCTCATCTAACAATAAGAGGGTAGACATGACCGTTACTGGTAGCCCGAAGAAGTTCCTCCCCCGAATTGTTGTCCTTAACAGAAAAAGAATTTTTATTAAAATTAACAGTGCAATTATTATCCTCACATAATTTCTGAATAGATAGCAAATTATATTGAAGGTTGGGAACATGTAAAACAGATGTTAAATTTAAAGAGCGACCCAAAGAATTCAATGACACATTACCAACATGAGCAACGGGAAGATTAGTACCATTAGCTACGGTAACATGAATAGGACCCGTATAAGTAGATTTAGAAGTCAAAATACCTTCATTATTGGTCATATGAGAGGATGCACCCGAATCAGGGTACCATAAAGACTCATTGGTCTCACCCGTGGGCATAGCTACTAAGGCAGGGGTAGACTGATGAGCATAACGGGAGGGACAAGTTTGAGCAGAATGGCCAGGGTGATAACATATTTGACAAACAATTGGAGGAGTGGAACCTATCACCCCCTCAACTGATGGAGTTCCTGCAGACAAATCATAAGAAACAGAAGACGAAAGAGCAAGAATACTATCCGATGACAAGGGTGACCTACTTAATGCCATACCTGAGGATTGTATTTGGGAATGTGGTTGGGAAGGGGATGGATTGTGCATGCTTCCTGCGTTATTAGATTGTCCGCGACCACCGCGGCCACGACCTCGTCCACGCTGGCCACGACCACGTCCACGACTGTTATTGTAATGACCACGATGCTGAGTATTGCGCTGCTGTTGGGAGGACGGGACAGCAGCACTGCTGCCAGTAGGCGTGGAGTGCGAGGACTGGGAGCTTGAGGATTGAGCACCAAAAGCTTGATGATGCGTGGAAGCATTACCTCCCTCACGAAGTAGTTTAACCCGTTGCTCTTGGATGAGTAATTTGGATCTTAAGTCATCAAAAGAAATATTGCCAGGAAAATGTGTTAATGCGGTGATAAGCGATTCATAGTCACTGCCGAGGCCAAGAATAGTATGCTCAACAAGATCATGCGGTGAGACAGGAGAATTAATAGCTGCTAAAGAATCGGCAATGACTTTAATCTCACGTAAATATTGTTCCATGGTTTGAGACTCCGACTTTTGAATATGAGAAAGCATTCGTTTCAAATCCATGGAGCGAGCAAGACTAGCCTGCATAAAACGAGTTTGCAATCTCTCCCAAATTTGACATGAGTATTTAAGATCATGGACTTCAACCAGAATATCACGAGAAAGAGTTGCAAATAACCAAGAGTGAACGGTTTGATCAATCTTTAACCACATATAATAGTCAGAGTTAATGACTTCATGACCTTGATGATCATAAACAAGCGTAGCGGGGATAGGAATAGAGCGATCGATAATACCCAACAAGCCATGAGAGACTAGAAAAGATTCAAACTGAGTTCTCCATGGAAGATAATCTTCTACAGCATTTAAGATAGTAGTAACAATGTTTTTGACATTAGGAGAAGAAAATACCGTGTTTGCTTGCAGCATCTGAAGATTAGGTGTCATGGGATTAAACCCATTGAAAGAAAAATCAGTGGAAGGCATACGTGGAACACCAAAACCTGGAGGAATATGTGTATGAGATGCAAACGTGGGACCACCAAAAGAAGCCGAAGCATGACTGTGACTAGATTGACCACCCTCATAAGTCGGGTCAGGAAAAAGACGACGAGGAACAGAAGGAGGAGTCCATGAGAAAACGGATGGCATGCTCATCACAGGTGCTGTCGTGGCAGCGGAATAAGACCCTTGGAGAGGCACACCTTCAGAGGGAAAGGCTGCACTCGAATCAGGCAGGGGAGAGACAGCAGTAGTAGGCACGAAGGAGGATACAAGAGGAGAGGTATCCACAGTGGGAGTGCCGGTGGTGATCACGTCGGAGTGCTGCGCTGAACTCGACATCAAAAAAAAAAAAAAAAAAAACGGCTAGGGCTTGAATTAGGGTTTAAAATTATTTGTGGCTCTTGATACCATGTGAAATATAATGTGAGGCTCTTCCCAATTAGGGAGCCTTGGCACTCTATATATAATATAAATTAGGGTTTACACCTACTCTACATAAATACCTTGAGGTATACACTATTAGTATAAATTACTGTGAAAAAAGGGAAATGAGAACTATATTTTGGGACGGAGGGAGTACTACCTATCAAATGGCCGGTAGGACTAGGAACATTATATTTGAAAACTCTAATTCATTTGGAGCTAGGACTTCGTGTTATATTGCTTTTTTATTTTGTTTGACCTTCAGTTAAAAGAATGAGTTGAAGATCACACTATTATCTCTTTGTCTACTTCTATTTTTCTTTTTTAAATAATTTGGGGAGTGTGGGGTTGTGTTTTTATAATTTCTTTTCATTTATTGACTAAGGATGGGAAGTGTGGAATCTTTATAGTTCTCATGTCATTAACTTATTTCTCTAATTACCTTTATGTGCATTTTTATTTCATCTTTTTCTATATCTAACTCCACTTTTCATATCTGTTTTTGCTTTGCAGGTCAGATAAGTTGTGCTTAATTGAGAGTTTGAAAATTTTATTAACTTACAAATAGTGAACAAGATGTAATTCTTGAAGCATAAATGTAAAATTGTACATTGCATGTATCATTAGTATAGTTTTGTAACTTTAAATGAGGTTGATGCTCGGAATATTTCAATCAGTGTACTATTGGCTAAGATTGATAAAGTTAATTAGATATACATAGGAAGTCAATTGAGGGACTGTGGGAGTATGTCACTACAAGCTAATTTTCCTTTCTCCTTCATCTATTGTATAAGGAGTTTATTTTTCTTCTTCCTTCTTTACAGTATCTAATTTAGATTTATGGAACTATAAAAAGTAGATAGTATTTATATATTACTAATATATTTCTAATCTTTTAATTTCAAAATTATAATTTGTATTTATCAATAATGCATAATATATGAAGTATTTAATTTTATTTGAAGTAAGATTTTTTTACCACTATAAATAATTAATGAGGAGTTTAGAAAATCTTGAATTATAAATATTTAAAAAAAACCGTGCATCGCACGGGTGCTAATCTAGTATAAGATTAATATTTCGAACATGTACATCGAGGTAAAGCCAATAGCTTTTGCACATAATAGCATCGATTTATATATATTACTAAAAAAATGTATATGGTCATTTGTCAAAATAGAATACTGAATAGTCTAAAAATAAAACTATTGCAATTTTAGAGAAACGAGGAAAGTATACTATCTTAATACATATTTGAAGCAAAATAGAGGATGTAACACATAAGAAGTCTTCAATGAAGCAAAAACAATTAAACTACTAGTATAACAAATTTTACCATGTAGAATTTAAAAAGTTTGCAAAATTTTCAATCAAATTCAAGAATTTGCAACTGGATTAGTTTTGAAAAACCAAACTTGATAACAATTTGTGATCAACTTCTAATTGCACGTACAAATTTATAATTAGAATTTTGAAACGTTCAAGAATTAAAATAAAATAAAATCCCATTTTGGACTAATCAAGTAAATTGCTTCAAAAAAATATTCACTTGAATTTTGGATAACTAATATTTTGTGCTAAATTTTTTATTACTTTTTTAAAATTTTTTAAATAATACTTTAAAATAAATTGTAATCCAAAACTATAAACAGATAAATTTGATACTAAAATTATAAAATAAATTATGTCTTAATTTATGTACATAAAAAATTAATACTACTATTACATACAATAATCGGGGCATCGCTGGAGCCAACAAACTAGTCTATACAAATATATTAAAAGGCGTTCCTAAGGAAGCATGTACGCCACGTGACCTTTGAAATGAAAAGTAAATAGCTTAACCATCAATACACTTTGGCTCTATTGTCTAATGTTTCAAATAAAATATAATAAAGTCTTATAATAATTACATTTAATTAAAAAGACTTAAACAAGTGTATACATCTCTAACACTCTTCTTACGGTACTAACAAGAGGCTATTTATGTCATATTCTCTTACTACAATTCCTTTGAAGCTATTATTTTCAAACTCAAACTTTTTCGGATTTTTTACTTATCATGTCATGAAGTCAATTTTTCAATTTTTTCGAACAAAAAATACGAAAAATCGCAAAATGAATTATGAAATTTAAGAATAGTAACATTTTTGTTCATTATAAGCGACCCGGGACGCCTGCCCAAAATACTAGTTTATAAATTACAAGAGGTGATTTCCAATAAACACTGGAGGTGTTTAGTGGCTCGCTAAAATAATGGTATTCGCTAATAAATGTCATTAGTAATGAGCACAATTTCTGCAATAATGACTTCTAACCATTCTACCAAATGACCTCATCCATCCAGGGCATAGTTGGTATATATGTATATTAAGCAGGCTATTTCTGTTGGATTTCCATGATTCAAAGCAAGCTTTTCTTTCCAGCCAAAAAAAAAAAAAGCAAGCTTTCCTTCGCCCAAGATCCTCACCAACCAAATGCTTGCATATTCTTTTTTCTTTCACGCTTTTAAGTCTTTTATTTAACAACTTATAAAGGTTGTTTTGTAGCAATGATAGTGGAAGCCCACAGCTCATTTTGCACCAGACATGGCTACCAAGAACTTGTTTCTCCAACTCTTCCTCTTAGCATCCATATCCATGCCTTGTGCCAAATCCATTAATTTCAACTATCCTGCAGTTTTCAACTTTGGTGATTCGAATTCTGATACTGGTGCTCTTGTGGCTTCAGGACTCGAGGGGATCGCTGATCCCTACGGACAGACTTACTTCAAAAAACCATCAGGAAGATACAGTGATGGTCGCTTGATAATTGATTTTCTCAGTAAGGACTTTATCCTACATATCTCCTGTTTTCCTCTGCTATCTCTTCTTTCCTTCTGTTTGAAATCTTAAGTTTTCTGTTTAATGTTCTGTAGTGGATGACATGGACTTACCATTTCTGAATGCGTATTTGGAATCCATCGGAGCGCCTATATTTAAGAAAGGTTGCAATTTTGCTGCAGCAGGATCAACTATTCTTCCAGCAACTGCAACATCAGTAAGCCCCTTCTCCTTCGGGGTTCAGGTGGCTCAGTTTCTCCGATTCAAAGATCGAGTCCAAGATATATCTAAAAGTATGCACTCTACCACTTTCGGAATTCCTCAAAACGGAAAAAATTATATATTTATGGGAAAAATTCTAATCATGATGTCTTGTTCTTCAGCAACAGGTAGGAAATATGACAAGTATATCCCATCACAAGATTCTTTGGGGAAGGCTCTCTTCATGTTTGATATCGGCCAGAATGATTTGGCGGGAGCATTTTATTCAAAGTCTTTCGATCAAATTCTAGCTTCAGTCCCTTACATTTTGCAAGAATTTGAAGCTGGCATTATGGTAAGCTCGAAAAAGTGACTCAGATTTTTTTGCATCTGTTGTGTGCAATGTCAGTCACAAACATCTAAAACCACCTGTATGTTGTTCAAATGTTGTCTGTTATTCTTTCCAGAAATTGTATGACGCGGGAGCAAGATTCTTTTGGATTCACAATACTGGTCCATTAGGGTGCTTGCCTCAGAACATAGCCAAATTCGGGACTGATCAATCAAAGTTAGATGCGCTAGGGTGTGTTGGCGCACACAACCAAGCAGCTCAGCTCTTCAATCTGCAACTTCATGCTCTCAGCAAGAAATTGCAGGGACAATATCCAGATGCAAATGTCACCTATGTCGATATATACACAATAAAGACTAATCTTCTTTCAAACTATTCTAGATATGGTGAGTTTCAAAACTCTAACACATAGTAATTCCTTCCAATATTATCTTAATAATCCACTATGACCCTATTTGCAGGATTCGAACAACCAATCATGGCTTGCTGTGGATATGGCGGTCCACCACTAAATTATGACAGTCGGGTACCGTGCGGGCAGACAAAAGTCATAAACGGCACTTCTGTTACAGCTAAAGGATGCAGTGACAGCACGGAGTATGTAAATTGGGATGGCATTCATTATACAGAAGCATCAAACCAGTATGTTGCATCACAAATACTCACTGGAAAATATTCTGATCCACCATTCTCTGACAAAATGCCATTTCTCTTAAAGCTCAAATTCTAAATACAACAGTGCACATTATATTTAGACCCAAAGATATTGTATAGTATACATGATCCAATTTATTCTTCCTGAAGTTATGTTTTAAATCACATTTTTTTATCAATGACTCATCTCAAAAAGTGAATTCTTTTCAAGGGTCAGAATTTCATTTCCATTAAGGCATTGAGAAAAGAGTATTCATGCATGACTCATTCTCGTCTTAATGGATTTTCTCATAGCCCCTCAATAGGACTACCTCAGCAATCCGTTGTTTACATGGTCAAACATTTGGTTTGGGCAATTATGTGATTGTACATATACTTTACAAAAATGCAAAAAATAGCAAGTTACCTTAGAGCATGCATCAATAGACAACCTATTTTTTGGAAACATATGCATAGTATTGTGCCATGGGGACAACAAACGCAATGACCAACAAACCACCAACCACGAGACTGAATTGCCCTCGTTTTTCTTCCGTCTCTTCCTTGGTCTTAAAGTTGGACTCTCGTTTGTTTTCCTGGAACTTTGGGCCACCAGGGTCCGGAAGACCATCAATAGCAGCCACTAGCCGCTTGGCAGTGCTATAAACGGCTTCATTGTATTTCTCTTCAGTTGCTAATACTGCAAGTAGAGTTTTTCCCTTGTTAATACTTAATCTCTTCAACTCAAACTATGCTAAAACTTGTTCAACCAGCATAAACCTTCTTAAACTTGTATTTTCTCTTGAATTACGTAAAATTTATATTGATTTTGTAAAACAAAAGTACTCGTTATTTAAAAATTTACCATGAGTAGCATAAATAAGAAACCAGGATGGTGAACCAACACCCTTTAACCTCCTCTCTACAGAAAAAGGAAATAATTAAGTTGCAAGGTTGTTTACCAGGAAGATTATCTGACACAGTTGCATCAAGAATATTTTCTCCCACAGCCTTGACAAATGAAGGTCCGCCTGTAACTGCCCCTTCCTTTTGGCTAGTGACAAGGACAACAATCCCTTTGTTATCACCTTGCTCAAGACTTGGGTACCATTTCTCCAAAACTTGGTCAGCATACTCAAAAGCATCAGCTTTGCTCTGGAAGCAAACAATGTCAAACTCGTAACAATTAGTATTAGGCCTTAGTATTCTATATTTTGGTTCACGGATTCAAACCAATTATTTATGGCATTTACTGTTGGAAAAGAGACTAATTTGAACTCCGTTTCCGAAATCTCTCAACAAATAGATCTCAGCAATATTAACAATGTGTAGGAAAACTGTCTAGTCTTATCTCACCAAGAGGATCAGCTACACATATATCTGCAATTCTTCATTAATTTCAAAGGAAATTCACACTGGAAATGCTCCAGCAAAACTTTAAGTCAGGCCATCAAAAGCAGAATTTAAGACATCAGGAAGATGGTCAAATGCCCTTTCTTGAACCATGGGTTGCAACTATTTTCTCATTCAAGGGTTAATATGTTAATCTGTATATATCACAGCCTTATTGCAACATTACTGAGTGCAGGGTGTCGTCGTGATTTACTCCACTTATGAGAAACTCTAGCCCAGCCCCTTAATTATATTTGCAAACTTCCTTCTATGATCTTGATGAACAAAGATAGACATATTCCACTATCTTTCATGTTATGTTTCCATTGAGGTGCAAGCAAATTTCGCGGTCATTAACAAAACCAATTTGTGCTCATTACTGTATCACTTAGCAAAAGAGATAGATACAACTAGGAGTCTTACTAAAACTTAACTCTTAACCCTTGTCTGATTATGAGTTAATAAAATGAATGATAATGAATTGCTAAGTAAGGTTACATGACATATCCCAATAACCACGATAAAGCTTCCTAGTAGAATGTGTTACCATCACCTTGATTACATATAAATTCATTACCATTCGCTATATATTCCGCTTTGTAACGATAAAGCCATTAATGTTCAAGGGTCATGTACATAAAAATGCAAACTATAAATATATGAGGTATGACCCTTAGGACACTTACGAACAAACTTAATTGGGGCTTTTTACTAACTCAGTTTTCATATACAAGAAAGGCAAAAACCACTAATTCCCACTTGAAAACATTCAAAAATAAAGCAAGAAACAAACTTTAAAAGAGAAAAAAAATGTGATGAAACTAAACTTACAGTAAGTTTGCGAACTGTGATGAAATTAATACGGAAATTCTTCCTAGACTCTAAATCAGACAACAATCTTTTGAGATCAGATTTTGTGACACGACTAAGAACACCTGCATCATCAACAACATATGATTCTTTAGGTGGTCCATCATTAACAACATCAAACTCAGAAGCATTAGCAAGTCCACTTGGCAAAATGGGTGAGAAGTTAAGAGCTAAAGACAGAGCAAGAGCTGCTAATCCATGTTGAATGGGAGATAACCAATCATTGGGTATTGAAAGTGATGATGATTTTTGAGGTAAAGATATGTGCTTTTTGAGGGAACAAAATATGGGTTTTGTAGAGGGTAAAGAATTTGATCTGGGTTGGAAAGAAGGAGAGAGAAATGATCTTGGAGATGAAGGTTTGGGGTTGAGAAGTGGAGAGAATGTGGGAGGAGAGAGAATGGTTTCCATTTGAAAGAATTTAGAGTGATTGAGACTTGAGAGAGGAATTTCATGGAAGGATAGAGGTTTGTATTTTGTGAAGAGGGTGGAGATTTTTTCTATTCTGTGTGTGAATTTTTCTGATGGGTTCAAGAATTTTGGGTGGTTTGGATTGTTTAGCTGGAGCCAACCACAAGATACTGTCTATGGACCATGGGGAATTTGGGATTTCAAAGGGGCACTTTTGTAAATTTTTGTGTGTTTTGAGTTTACTTTCGTTTTGGAAGTTTTGGATTGGATAAGGCTAATGAGAATGAGAGAGTTTCGAATGAGCAAATAAAAAAAGTTTTGAGTGGTTTGACTAGTTGAATGTGCTATATGTATATGGTATATCTAGATATAATATAGATATTCTATGAATAAAAGGGGAGAGAAATAATTTTGTCAAACAAGGTGATTTTTTTTAGACATTGGTATGGCACGGGTTATAGAAAACATCTACCCATTTCGTCCTCTTTTGTTTGCCTCGGTGGAGTGATTTACTTCTTAAATTTTTGGTTGGGAAAAGTTAATAACTATTTGTAGTATGTGGCAAACTCAAAGGGAGATATAAAAAAGGAAATTGAGGTAAACATTAAGGGACAGAGAGGGAGATCTATCACAAGAGAATGTTGATGAGAAGAGACAACTCACGAGTTATTCGACTCAATTCATCCAAATTTTGGCTTGAGTGATCTTGGTGCAAATTTCAAATTAACTCAGCTTATATATTGATAGGAACAACTAGCGAGAAAGTCGAAAGTTTTATGCATAGTGATCATCACTTCATTTTCAATATTTATTTAAATTTGTTTATACTAGTATACTTTTTCTAATAAGACCTAAGCAGAAAAATGAAAACTGGACTTTTTGCTCATTTTATAAATTTTTGTTTATTTTATGTTTTTTTTCTCATATTATTTTTTTACTCGTTTTAAAAAACATTCGTTCATTTTACAAATTTTTGCTCATTTTATGTTACTTTTTTTGGCCAAGATAAGTAATAGTTTCACGTGATCTTATTCTAAGTGCTCATCCTATTTGTCATTTGGACAATTTCTAATGCACTTTTTGGCCATCACAACTTTAATTACATACATGTATAAATTAGAAAAATCAGTCTATAATTTTAAAATACTTCCATGAGTTATATATATCACTTCTTAGAAACAATTTCCTAATTAGTTATATAACTTATACACATTTTATATGTTGGCTCATTTGAGAAATTGTGAAATGAAAGAAAAAATTATGATTAGTACTAGAAGCACATAAGAATCTCTATCAAGGAAGGAATTTATGTTTTAAACATGACAAATAATTAGAACCAAAACAAGTGTGGTTACCATCTAATTTAGTTGGTAAACCTTTGTGGCCTAGGTCTTGAATATCAAGATCGGACCAAATTCCATCTACATCATCATGAGTGCGCTTAGGGCACGTTTTCTAAGATAAAAACAACCGAACCGAATCGAATTGAACGAATCGAATTAAATTATAACTAATTAATAGTAATGATTATCATTTAGGAATCAAGTGAATCAGATTGAATCGAACAAAAAAAAGTTAGGAGAAAGGCGCCTCATTTCTCTAACAAGAAAGAAAAAAAAAAAGCTTAGATTCAAAACAAGAAGAGTAATCACTGAACTATATTAAACTAAACTGAATTGATTGCAACTGAACAGAACTGAGCACATACCTAAACTTGAAAAGCAAATTAGTAATTACCAGTAAAATTAGAATCAAAACAACGTTCACTTCTCTTGCTTAACTTATAAACGTTATCCCACATTATCTAAAGCTCATTCTCTTTGTTTCCATGGCTGCTATCTTCACTCTCTCATGGCAGTTCTCCTCCCTTCCTCTCTCCTCCCACAACCTAAACCCCCTCAAACCCCTAAACCCACTTCTTCTGCACAATTTTCTCTCTCCCCTGACCCTAAAATTCTCTCCTTGAATCCCAACAAGAGAGATTTCCTCTTCCAATCAATTTCTCTCTGCATTGCTTCTTTAATCCTTAAACCCCCTATTTCTCTTTCTGCAACTGAAGCTTCATCTTCATCAAAATCGATTTTATCGGGTATTTCCAACACCAAATCATGGGCACAGTTCTATGGAGATGGGTTTTCTATTCGGGTCCCACCCCTGTTTGAGGATATTACGGAGCCTGAGGTTTGACTACTTTTTCTCCCTCAATTTTGATTTTATTTGAGAATTAAAGAATACCCAGATGATTTTTGTGTTATTATGATAGTAATTGTAATTATAATGTGGTTGTTATGTTATTTTGCATTGGGTTTAAACATGATGTAGAGGAACTGATTATTGTGTTTTTTAAGGGGATGAACTATGTAAACACTAAAAGGATGTTGTTTATAATGTCTAGCAACGCCGGTACTCAATGAATTTGGAGGTGTTTTTTTTGTTTCAAATGTTGGATTTTGATTTGAATCACAAGTAATTTGGGTATGTCTTCATCACTTAATTGGCAATATTGTGAAATGTACCATTGCAATTGGCAATAGTTTGTTGACAATGGGGGTACGTATCTAAGAGACTATGACCAATTTTTGGAAAAAAAGTTTGACTTAGGCTGCTTGTGTTACTAACTATATACATAGAATGTGAGTATGTGACTAGCTATGTTTGGATTGCCTGAAGTACGAGGTTCGAAACTAGAATTATCTTTTGGGTGGACCAAGTATTTTGCATGGAGAATGACTGGAGTAAATCACATGGGCTGAGAAAGAATAATTCGGTATGAGCTAAGAAATTAGAAGTGTGGCTAACTCCCATGTTCCTTCTAGTCTTGTTTGGTTTCGAGAGCTTTCAACTCCTCGGTGGTCGGTGTTACATTACTTGCATTACCTTGAGTTGAACACCTGCATGAAATATGACTTTTGAACACTTGAAACTATATAGAAGTCCATGTTAAATTTAGTCCTCAAACTATACTGTATCTTTGTCCAGCATTTTGAGTGAAACAGGTAATTTTGATAGAGACAAAATAAATTTGACTTAAGGGATGGAATTTCTCAGCCAATCATATGTAAAATGGCTACTGGTGACAAAGAGACCACTGTTAATGACTTGAACTATCCAATTGTAATAGGTGTAGCTGGTGCTAGAGGAACATAACCCTTCATAGAAGTTGTATCTATACTGATGACAAAGTGCCACTGTGAAGGATCATGAGTGTTGTAGTAGTGTGTTGGGTTAAGAAACTTGGCTTCTATGCGAGATGCTTTGTTGTGACAATAATGAAAAAGTTTAGGCAATGTGCTGAATTGCTGAAGCATAATCCTTGTCTCATAGGCTTATCTTTTGTCTAGGCTGACTCACTTGATAAGTTGTTAAAAGATCTTTACTTTTACCTTTATGCCAAAATTTTGCCGTCCAACTATCTATAGAAGAAAGTCAGAAACCACCACTGCATTGATGTGTAAGAAAAAAGTGCTTAGTGGATTTGCTATATTATTTTCTGGAAATTTTGGGCATCAAGAAAAAATTTTTAACCACAAGATTTTGAAGCCTGTTCCTTTTTAATATGTTCAAAACTTCAAATATGCTGTTGCGTTACTCTGCAGTTAACCGGTTACGTTCTGTTTGACTATGTTGTTATAGTTGGAGTTGTCCTAAGTTATTAATAATACATTCGAGTTAGGTTTGCTGTGGGTCAATTCTAGAAGCTCGACGATGGAAATGGGATCCTTGTTCTGCACTATCTTAATTTAGTTATGTCCTCTAATGAAGTAATGATGCATTTTCTCAAGAACTGTCCTCCTAATCTGTTGGTTGAACTGTTGAAGAACGGTAACTGGATAGCAGTTTATTCTTTATTCTCTCTCTGTCCATATTCTTTGATATCTTATGGATTCTATTCCATTTTTGACGCTTTAGGATTTTAATGCTGGAGCGTCCCTTTATGGAGATAAGGTGAAGCCGAAGATGTTTGCAGCACGGTTTTCATCTCCTGATGGGTACCATAATGTCTTTACTCCTTTCTGCATTTGAATCTGTTTAGTGTTTAGTCTCAGCCTCTTTGGCCGGAGCAATCACCTTGCATGCCTTTCATTGTCAAAACTATGTCCAATAAGTATAATTTTGGTTATGACTGTTGTCAGTTATTGCACTGGAAGGAAATAACATTCTAATATGATTTTATAAGGAATTAGAGATTTATCTGTCATCTAGCTTATCACTTTCTAGAGAGTAATTAAATTCATCCTCATGATGCAGGTTCGAGGTAGTGAGTGTTATTATAAAGTCATGCAACCAACTGAAAATCACCTTCTTAGAGGTTTGTGTCTTATTTTACTAAATTTACTTCTCAAGACTTTCTAACAAATTTGTCTTCTTTTGGTTATGTTACTTTTGTTCTGTTATATAATTTCCAGCATTATATTTATGATCTCACCTATTTCGGTGAGGGTATTGTTTAAGCTGTGTAACTGCCATTTGTTGCCATATTAAGTTGCTGGAGCACCGATGGTGGTTCTCTTTCTCTGTCTTTGACTTTGGGACTCGATTTCCTAATGTGGCCCAATCAACTCTACACCTGCTTTTAAGCTTTTCTAACTTCCCATTGTATTATCATAGTGATCCTTGTCCCGCTTGCTTTCTGACCTACACATGATGTACTGCTATCTTGATAACCGTTTTCTTTATATTGCAGGCTCAGGACATTACTGATTTAGGTTCTTTAAAAGAGGCAGCAAAGATTTTCATTCCAGGTATGTGAATTAATACTAACTTCCTGTCTCCTTCCTTTCACCAAAATAATTTTTTTGGAATAAGGCAAGTTTTCCAATACATGTCAGACATGCAGCTGTTTGATTTGATGCTTTTTTTTTTTTTTTTTGAAAAGGAAAGGAAACTAGGTTACACCCTAATGGAGAATGCTTTTTGTGCTTTGATTTGCTGGCTCACAGCTTCCTGATTTTGTGCTATGCCGTAACAAGACTTTTTAAAAAATATTGTTCTTTATTATCTGCTTGGTGGCATGGCAGGCGGGTCATCACTGTACTCGGCACGTACAATAAAAATAAAAGAAGATGAAGGTTTCAGGTAATTATTTGTTGTTTAAGTAAATGGTGTTAACTGCTAAATAGTAACATCCTTCACTTCTCTTTTATCTTGGCTATGAAGAAGAGATTAAACAGGAAATTTTATTTTTGATGGATGGCATTTTGATAATGTAGATGACATTTCTTCTAAAAGATACAGTATTTGCCTATTTTTGGGTTGGTGCATCAACAGAACCTGACCATTAATATGAACATTGTTTCGACTCTTCCCAGAGTAATTATTCTCATGTTTGTTGTCTCTCATGTTTCCCAGGACATACTATTTTTATGAGTTTAGCAGAGATGAACAGCATGTTGCTCTCGTGGCTGCTGTTAGTGGCGGGAAGGTATTTTGGTGTCTAAAGATGTGGTACTTTATGCTTTGAGTTTAAGTCCTAATGAGGATATAATACTCCTCCATCCACAAGGGTATGACATTATTCTAACAAAAGACCCGTTATAACAGTGATGTAAGTTCTGTCACCCCCATCACTTGATAAAATGAGTGGCTCATTGCAAAATTTAATCATAAATCATTACAATAATTGGAAAGGTGGCAGTTTTTCTGCTTATCCTAAAATATTATGTGCCTCTTAATTTTGACCGCAGAGAGTATGCATCTAGAAAATGTTTACAGGGGTTCTACCTTTCTTCTAGACTTCTAGTCACTTACATAATAAAATATACTCTTGCTTTCACTGAATACGTCATTGCATATTTGCATTTATTATCAATGTAACTGTAGCCATTGCAAAAGCACATTCATCTTGAATCATATTGAAGACTGAAAGGATTCATTTTGTTAATTTCAACAATATGATGATGTTTATGTTTGTTTACAAATGATGTAGGCAGTTGTTGCAGGAGCGACTGCCCCAGAGTCCAAGTGGGATGATGATGGTGTGAAACTTCGTAGTGCAGCATTGTCTCTGACTCTATTGTAGTGTTACTTTGACAATTGAGGTTTAGCCTTGTCAAGTAGTGTTTCAATATTGTGTCTCCATTTTGGTTGGATAAATTACATTCTGTTGAAGATTGTTTTTCTTACTGGAGAATAATTGTAAAAGGTAAACATCAATGTTCTCCTAAATTTTGATTCTCTTTTATTGAAAATTGTTCGAGCTATTCTTCTAAGAAGATATTTGGATGTAATACAAACAAAGAGAATTTTGTCCCGCTTCCCTTTTGTTATAGTGATGTTGTGGATCTTGTGGTAGGATTTGTGGTTTGCTACTTTGCTGGATGTTGAAAGAGAAGAAAAGAATGTGTTGTTGGCAGCAGCTTCGGTACGGTGGTACTGGTACTATACGTTAGTTGTGTTGATCTTCGCGTATAATTGTGCATCAAATCAAATTGCTGAATCACGGTTCTTACACTATAAAGAACTACACGGACATGTTAGGATAGTGGTATAGACGACATTGATTAATTACAATGACCGAGTACACTAGCTATTTGCCTACGTATCCACAATGTACTCATAGCTTAAAGCCTACACTTTTTTAGGTAAGATGAAGATCCCTCGAGGGTGGGGAGGAGATTTAGGAAGGTGCAAGAATTGAACCCTTAGGGGTGAAAAAAAGATCTTCAATCAACTAGATCGATTTTGATTCATAATTCCATAAATTAATAAGCCGTGCTAGAAAGAAAATGCAATATAATTTTTGCTATAAACAAGTAAGATGTATATAGAAACAGAAAAGGACCAAAAGCAGAAAAAAGGGAGATGATTATGTCAATCACGATTGCTAAAAATAGTCAAAGCCAAATACCAATCACCATCTTCCATGTTTCTGCCAAGTTGTCATCTGTTGGGCCTCTTCTTCTTCCGGACAGCAAATTCTAATTGCTTTTTTTTTTTGTTATAATACACATGAAGTGCCAACTGTATAAATCGGCTACATTATACCCCACAATTACATTTTATGCACTTTCTTCAACCGACCAATAACATTCCACCACTCATTCAGATCCAAGTTATTATTTTCTGATATAAACCAACATTCATCCAGATATCTAATCAAGATTTAATCAAAAGTCATGATTAAACAAGAAGCAGCCACGTAAAATTGTGTAGCTGGCTTTACTAACGCACGTAACATAGAATCATTTAACTTGGGCCCACCTTCTTCCCTACTTCATTTCCAATTGAAAATCAAGTACAAATATCATTTTCATCTTTCTGATTATTATTATTGTCGTTTCATGCTACTATCACTATGAAAGTATGAAATATGAATGGTGTTTTTTTTGGTTCCTACCCCTTTTAAATTACTAATCATATTCATTTGACTGATTAAATCACCATTAACATACGTATTAGTTTAGTACTTCTAGCTTCTGTCCTTTTCTTTCTAACGCAGTTTGAATTTAAATTTGTTATCCTCAAAAAAAATTTATTTTATTTTTGGGTTGAGATTGTACACTAATTAAGCTCAAGACTAGATTTTTATGAAGTAGTTGTAAGTTTCAAATAGTTAATTCAGCAGATCTTCTGCTTTTGAAGAAGAAGAAGAAAAATGTTTGGTGTACCAAATATATTGCATGAATCATCACCATTTGATACAAGCACAGTGATCTCCATTACTGTGTTCATAAGTTTAATATGTTTGTGTATCATTGTTGGTCATTTGCTCGAGGAGAATCGTTGGGCCAATGAATCTATCACCTCCCTTCTTCTGGTACTCTCTTTTTCTTTCTCCTAAGTTGAAATCTAATAATACCCAGTTGAAAAGTCTGAATCTTTCTGATTGATTTTTGGCCTAAAATAGAAATTCGAGAGTACCCAATTGAAAAGTTTGAATCTTTTTATAGTTTTGAGCTGTGAATTTAAGTGGGTTTAGTAGATTTTTTTTTTTTTTTATTCCAAGTTCTGATTGGTCAATTTGTATTTTCCCAATTAGTTTCTAGTTCTGATTGGTCAATTTTATTTTCAATTGGTGCCTCAAAATAATAAGTTGCTGTTGTTGTTGGATTAATTTGCTACAAAGATGAAGGGTTTACCATTGGGAAAATTCTCAAAATAGAAAGTCAAACGTTATTAGTTGCCTAGTAGTCCATAGATGAATGCTGAATTGCAAACTTGAACTGGTAATATTGCAAACTTATTGAGCCATGAAGGCAGGGGCCAGTAGGGTTTTCAATTAAGATTGAATTAGGTCTGCCCAAGACTTAGATTACCTTTAATACGGCTCGAAATGTGGTGGCACACCATTTTTCAGCTACCCCATTGATTGGGAAAGTATTGAGTATTGACTGGCTGTTAGAGGCTATAGTGACCTCTATTTCACATCAATCATTATAACACAAAAACTTTGAAAGTGAAGTTAAGGTTCGCTATCGACTCTATATTCTATTGAAGATGGTGGTGTATATCTGGGATTAGAATGGACCTCATGTCTGAATCTATATCTCAATTAGACAATGCATATATCATTGGCATCTCTTGGTTGTTAAATGTGGTTCTTAAGTTGATTGAAATGTGAAACGAAGTTGCCTGGTTAGACTGTAAATTTTGAAGGATTTGAATAAGCTTTTGTGTATATATATCTAATGGGGTATGTTTTGTTTATGGAATTTGATTGACTTTGATGTTTAACTTAGGGCGTGGTGTCTGGAGCTGTTGTATTGTTGATACGTAAAGGCCAGAACTCGCGCATACTTGTATTTAATGAAGAGTTGTTCTTCATTTACCTGTTGCCACCAATCATTTTCAATGCTGGGTAAGCTCTTGTTTTGGGTTATGCTTGAATGTGTACTTCATGGCTGAAAACTTGTGTCATGTGCTAGTGTGCTACTACTTAAGCACTTTGATTCAATGGCTTTACTATGGTCTGACATCCTGATGCTTCAAGTAGAGTGCTCTAAGCTTCATTAAAGAGCATTTGTTAGATCTTACTTTGGATCCCTTTACTCAAAATATTTGCAAATAGGCAATATTCTTAGTATGCCAATAATTTATCACTTCAATGCATGCAAAAGCTAGAACAGACTTTATATTGTCCGTGATTTTAAATGTTTACAGGTTTCAGGTTAAGAAAAAACAGTTTTTCAAGAACTTCTCAACCATATTGTCCTTTGGGGTGCTGGGCACATTAATATCATTTTGCCTCGTATCATCAGGTACGGCTGCTGATTTTTCAGGCCATTGTGTCAAGTACTTGTTTGCATCTCTTTAGCTCAGTCTTCTTGTAATTTTGCCTTTCTATGTCATCCATTTACGGAATAGATGTAGTCTCCCCCTTAACTACTGGTAGGAACATTAGAGCATTCTGTATTTCTGTCCATCACATTATCAAATAGCCCAAATTTTCCTCCATGATGATAAGGGGCTATAGGATCTACCACTTTAATCCAGTTTCAAATAATGTCCCAGAGCACGTTAAAGTTTTGTGTGAGAGTCGCTCTGCCTACTGGAATGCTTGAGGCGGTCTTGTGTCAGTAACTTGCATTCCTCACATGATCATCTCTGGCACTCATAGCTATATTTGTAACACAATTAGATCCTAAAAATTAGCATGGGTTTCTGGAATCTAATTACTGTATCGTTAATGATCTCTAGTAGTAGCAATAAATTTGTAAAAAGATGAACCAGATAGTGTGATGCTTGCTCAGTTGTATCCTTGTCGACATGACCCAACCTGGGTGTGAACACGCTATATGTGTCCGACCTGAGAGAGATAAAATGGACAATATCAGTCTACCACTCCTTATTTTCATTTCTACCAAAAAAAAGCAAAAAATCTCAACTTGATTTGAAAGTAATTACCAGTTTGTTCCAGAACTCAGTTGTCATTCTGAAGTCCTCGATCTGAAATATAAATTATCAGCTTGTATGGAAATCGTACCAGAAGAAATTTAAGACTCTGGAAATCAGAAAAAATAAAGTAATATTTGATCTGAAATGCACAATTGTTGTTGAGTTACGCATCAGGTTGAAGGTCTTGAGTCTGTCGGACTAATAATTTTTATGAAGTCAGCGTGGACTGCCAACACTTGATTCATAATATGTCCATTTTCAAGGGACATTGAACATTCATTATCTTATGTTTGAGTATATGTTTGCTAAAATTTTGCATCTGAAGCTTTTTTTTTCCCTGGAATTTTGCAGGTGTATTATTACTGTTGAAGAAGATTGGTTTGACACAACTTAGTGTTAATGACTATATGGGTACTTCCTTTATGAAAGATTTAATAAGCTTCTGTTCTTTTGATATCCCCATTGTAGACTAATATAGTTTGATTTCGCTGCAGCTCTTGGTGCCATATTATCTGCCACAGATTCTGTCTGTACCTTGCAGGTATGCATGTCAGTGAAAGAGAATATATGATGATTGGTACGTGACTATGCTTCACTGACTGATGATCTCTCTTGCACTTTATAGGTCCTAAATCAGGATGAAACACCACTTCTTTACAGTGTTGTATTTGGAGAAGGAGTTGTAAATGATGCGACCTCCATTGTGCTTTTTAATGCAGTCCAAAAGCTTGATTTGAGCAATCTCAGTGCCATGACTGCCCTTGCATTGTTGGGGACCTTCTTGTACCTGCTCGTCACCAGCACACTTCTTGGTATTTTTGTAAGTCGTGAACATGCTTTGAGTGCTTATTGAAATTCCATGCTTGGCTGTCCCATCAGCAAAGACTTGCATGTCTTTATCTTATTGCATATGGTAACTGACCAAAATGTATCTCCGGTCCAATTTATAGCTAAAATCTTTTGATCCGAAGTACGTCATTCTACAATTCCACATTCCATGTTAATATAAAATATGCATATAGCATTATAGGTAATTAAATAGTAATAAAAGAGTATCAAATGCTACTATATGACAGCTTGTAACTTTGACCAAACCAAATTTTAATGTGTGAGAAGTGTGAAAACAACTTTAATTTCGGATTAAGAAGAGTTACACTTTGTCACTTATTATTATTAGTTTTTGTTCTTGGAGGTCAAGTTGGCCACTGCAAGGGGGGGGTTATGCTCACAACTGGCTCAGCCCCATAGAGTCATAGACCACCTCTGGAAACTTCTTGTGCAGACCTCGCTGGATAGTATAGGAGTTGCTTGTTTCTGTGAGGTTCATGTTGAATGGAGTGATGTATCAGATGTTTTTTTTGACAGGAACCACAAGCAATATTGGAATTTTTTTTTTACATAATAAAATACAGACATACAGTATATCATGTTCATCTTCTTTCTAACAAAGTTGAATCACACCCGGAAGACCTTGGATAACAATGTCCAAATGTTGAATAGATCCCTTTACTTATTGTTATAGAGCTGTAGCCTATAGATGAGCCCAATGTCTTTCCTGTCAACAGTCCAACATTTGCAAAGTCAAGACAGTGCATCCCTTTTTGAAATGCATTGGGCAATCTTATAATATGGTACATTTAGTGAAATCCTTTTTTTAGCGAATTCGGGTTTCAATCATAATGCCTATTCTTCTATGAGTCTCCTTCCTTATAGATAAGATTCATCATGTTATTTTGTGGTTTGTGTATCATGTTTTGATGCTCCACATCCCATTCGTGCATTCTAAATCTAGAGACCAGGGATGGTCCAAGACTCCAATCTACTTTTCTGATTCCCACAGATAACTCCTCAAAGCAAGAAAGTTTTACTTTAAACGACAAATACAAATGCTGTCATTTTAATTTTATAAGGGGATCAAAAATCATTACCTCTCTAGCAATCGTAAGGGCATAATATCCCGCCCATGGGATTGAGTAAGTTTTACGGTGATCTATGTTACTAAAAGACTAGTTCCAGTGTCGAGTGTGGGTACATATTCAAGTGTTAGACATGTCAAGGCTCAAAATTTCGGACACGAAGAACCATCCTAGAAGTTGGATATGTGTGCAGAGTGACAGTATTCATGAAACATATTATGCAGATGTTTTTCAAGTTACAAATGCATATAATAATTGTGTTTGGTCTTGTTTGCTAATCCTTGTTAGTCACTGATTCAAGACCATTTTTGAGAATATATTGCATAAATTTCTTCTCTCTCTTTTCATACATTTTTTTTCTCGATGAACATGTGATTCAAGATATTGAGGTGTCTGAACAGAAATTGAAGTATCGGTAAAATTCCATACCTTGTCGGAGTGTTGTGTGACATGAATATGTAAGACATCTTAGAGTCGAAGTGACATAATTGGTGATGTACTTATCCAGTTATCCAAGTGTCAAACATGATTATGTGGGTCGGTTACATGCGCATATCCAAGTGTCAGACATAACTAGGCTTACAAATGTTAGACACAAACATTTTTTGAAATTGGTTTTGGTGGCGAGTACATAAAATTCATAAAACATATTTTTAATTTTAAAAGAATTCCTTTGGTATTTTTCATGTTATAGATACATACACATAGTTTAGTTTGGTTTCTGTTCCATTAGGTAATAAACCAAGCCCTTTTTTGAGTATATACCACACAATTTTTCTTTTGTTCCCTCCCTTTACAAGTTTTCTCTATGAATATGTGCTTCAAGATAATTGAGGTATCTCGATCAATATTGAAGTGTCATGTAAGGAAGCCATTCCCTTGCTGTATGTAAGACTAAATGAAGAGTCGAAGTAAAATAGATGGTGATCGTATAGTACAATATTAATTTTTTATTCTGTGCAATGTATCATGTAAATATAATTGTTAATCAATTTAACGTGGAGCTCGCAAAATTGGCTGTTTTTGTTTCTCTTATGTGCTACATAGATCAAAGTCCTTTACTATGTAATTGTTTCTAACTTGCATTTCGTGAACACAGGCTGGTCTATTGAGTGCTTTTATCATAAAGAAGCTTTACATCGGAAGGTAGTGATTGAACTGAAATTTTATTTCTCATGTCAGATATTTTTTGTTAGACCATGTTGGCTGTCCTCTTACATCTAAACTTAGGACATGCTTGGATTGAAAGTAATGTAATAAGGGGTTCCCGGAGAAAATTTAAAGAGAATGAAAGTGAATGGAAATGGGGGTAGATAGAATTAGGTAGTCATTATGTATGGAAGAGGAAGGGAAGGGGAAATTTTAGCCTCATTTCTGGTAATCATTACCCACCTCCCCCATACGGTAATCATAACCCCAAAATGAGGGTAATCATTCCCCCTTCCCCCTCTTCCATACACAATCACTACTTAATCACATCTTCCACCATTTCCATCCACCTTCGTTCTTTTTATTTTTTCTCCTAGTACCCCTTTTATACATTTCCCCTAACTCAATCTGCCTGTAAAGTCTAAATGTTCATATGAGTCCTAAGATGGAGGAATATCCTAGCTGAATTTGTTTAGAGCATTGCCCTCTCTTCCAAGTTCAAATAACAAAGTAGGTTGGTGCTCTATCTCATAGTAAACCATAAAACTAGATTTACTTCTTATCATATAGGGAGAATTCTTCAAAGTATTGCGAATTGTTTAACATCTAAAGAGACAAATTTCTTTAATCTCCAATATTTACACCTTGGCATTATGCTACAAAAAGTAGACCGTACTCCACTTAAGCTTAAAGATTCCATCAGCAAATAAAACGACATGACAAGAAAATTAACAAAAAAAAAATCCCTAAGGTAACATTAACCCCTTTTAAAGAATTTCTCCTTTTTTTTCTACTCCTTTTTACTAGCATCACCTTATCTCGCCAAAAGTCCAAATTTTATTCATAAAGGAGTAGAAAAGAAAAGGAGGGAGCCAAATTGGAAAATGCTATTAAGAAATCCTTTTTGGGTTTCCAGAATTATCTCATTAAGATTTTGTGGAATCCCTTAATTCCACAGGTGCTGGCTATTTTAGCTACAGCTAGTCAAGAAGGTGCTATATCAGAAACCAACCAATTGTGTGTTATTAGTTGTTAATAGTTCATGTTGTTATCATGATTTTTTATTTTTTTCTTGTCAGTGGGAGTAATTTTCTTACCTGAAGATGGATTATAAGAATAAAGCAAGCTTAAAACAGTATGCTTTAGCTTATCAAAAGTGGTGTTTGCACACCTCTTGTTTGATGTGCATCGTTAAAAAGATGATTTTCGTAAGTCCTTCAGTCTTGGATCCGGACACTATAGTTAGGTCAAGCCTAGTGTACTGGCAGTTTGCCAGGTTACCAGGGGGACAAAGTGTAACCTAGGTGGCACAGAAAATCTATAAGAGGCTGAATCATATGTCTAATACTGAAAAGTCAAAATATTCTGGACACAGTTTCTGTGACCAAAAACTCTCAAAATTGCCGTTATTTTTGTGTCTGTATCATAGCCGTACCAGTTTCTCTACCTTTGGCTATAGTTCCCAAGTGTTACTGTCCGACATATTGCTGGTTGTAATGGGCAATGCACTCTTGCCTATTGATGGGCTGGTGGTGAGAGTATAAGCCATGCGCATAATCTGTTATTGCTTCACATGTTATTTTAAGATGCTATTTAATTTGATCCCAATTATGATATTGTTCTCAAATTTTGGCAGACATTCCACGGACCGTGAAATTGCGCTTATGATGCTTATGGCTTATTTGTCTTACATGATAGCTGAGGTACTAACTAAACTCAAGTTCATGGTAGTTGATAGTTTGACAAATGCTGTGTTTCTTATTATTCTTATTTTTCTTTTTTTGCTCCTACACTCTAATCTTTTTTTTTTGTGTCTAGAATTTCTTCACCCAACACCTAAGTTTGCCAAGCCTTTTCTTATTAAGATTCTTCGAAGAAGAAAATCATAGAACTTCGGTGAACAGAAATGTGTAAAAGTTCTTCAATATTACAGTTCCTATATTTTGATTGAGAACATTCTGTGCCTTAACTAGGGTTTTGCCTTTTCCTAACTGTTAAAGTTGCACAATTGTGTCTGGTGAACTGGTTTTGTTTCTGGTTACTCCTTCCATTCCAAAATACATGTTGTTTAAAGTTTTTACTCATAGTTCAAGGATTGTCGTTGCCTTTTTTATGCTACCAACAATGTTGCATTGGTATTCTAAAGTGACTAATTGCATTGATATTAACTAATATTATGAAACAAAATAGCTGTCTAAAGTGACCAGTTAGTTGAAGTAGAGGGAGCATTCTAGATCTTTGGAATCATTGAAGTTAAAATCCATTTCGTAGGCTTCTGGAAAGAGGATCTGTGGGTCTTTTCTGTTTATTTATTTTGACACTTGCATCCCATCACTGGTGAATTGGTGAGATTCTCTTAATGATAAAGAATACCCAGGGAACCCCTAACTACATCAAGAGCACATTGTGCTTTTGCGAGACCTTTGTTATCAAGACAGGTTAATAGAAAGTTGAGATAGTTTATCATAGTTTAACCAGATAAGGCACTTTTAGCTGGGATAGAACTGTCAAGGGAGTATTGTATCTTCATCTTCAATGAGATATTGAGTTTGTATCTTTAATAGTTGTTGTTTATCCAGAATGGACTAAACTAAATTGCATAAATTTCTAGTTTATATTACAGGCAATAATAAAAGATTGATTTCTTTGTTCTTGCAGCTTATGGAACTCAGTGGTATATTGACAGTATTCTTTTGTGGTGTTGTCATGTCTCACTACACATGGCACAATGTGTCAGAAAGCTCAAGGATAACCTCCAAGTAAGAGATTACTAATCTTTCATAATCATAGTACTCTTCCTAATACGTATTTCATACTCCATACCTTTTGCAAATGATGTAGATGGTTGGTGTTTGTCTGGTTGCTCTATTGGTTTTTGTGCTTCCTCCTGTAGTAATCAGTGGATCGCATTGATATTTTTCATTTTTCTCTATGCCAATTCGATGCCCGGTAATACATGATGGTAATAGTAATAAAATTTATATGGACTTCAGTAAACAGTCTCATGCCGAGTTGCTGACATTCACATTAATAATGAGTCTTCATTTCCAAACATTTGATTTTCTTCACAAGTTTCAATTAGCACTCCTTACCACCTCAAAATTGGTGATGTATGGTAATGTAACTTTATGAAGAAAAAGAAGTACTTGAAGATAGACAAGCATTGTGCTATGAATTAACATAGCTTGGACAGATTATAGTGCTAAAATGGAGAAATCAAGGGAAGAAGATGAACTCTGGTTGATTAATAACAGTAAATACAGCAAATGTAAACGATATTCAATCTTTCGAGAGGCTTTATTCTCTCCCCATTGAACTCTTAAAAGCTCACCCAAAAATCTTATCAATATTCAACATACCTTTCCTCTTTCTAACTTGCACTATACATACTAATTTTCCACTAACAAACTCTCTAGCTTATTCCCCAAGCTACCTATAACTAATTGTAGAGATAATGACAATAGCACCCCTTCCCCTAATATCAGTTCTTCGCACATTACCTGGATATCGATATGAGATTTTTTATTCCACAAATGACTTATAACTTCATTATTGTTACCACCATATATTACCGCCTACAAAACGAGCCTCTATGATTATGCAATGCCCAATTTTTGACATAGTAGGTGCACTCAACTTGACTTAAGCCTTCTAAGAATCCTGAAAAGTGTACTTGATACTTCACTATGACATAAGATGCAATATGCTTATTTGAGTACTTAAATGAGTATGAGATAGACTATTGTGGAAAAGCTCTTGTTGGGTAGAGGTAAAGAGGTAAAATAGAGAAGGGCATGTCGTAAGAAGAGAAGTTCATGCTCCTCTTCATCACAACCATTTTAAAACGATCTAAAGTGAGCAAGAGGGATGAGTGGTTTTTACTTAGTCTATTTTGTTCTTCTCTATTTTACTGTTTAGGCATATGGTCATCTTTGAGAACAGAAATTACAATTCCATAAACAATGTGGTTTGAGAACATGAAGAATATGACTTAATTGTGTAGATATCGAGATTCATGACAATCATATATTAAAAGAATTCTTTTTCGTTTTACAGCTATGATGCTAATCATGAGATGGACGCATATTCTAACCCTTGTCGCTTGTAATATGATTGCAGGCATGCTTTTGCAACAATGTCATTTATATCAGAAACTTTTATCTTTTTATATGTTGGTATGGATACATTAGACATTGACAAATGGAAGGAGAGCAGTACAAGGTATGTTTATCCTGAACCTCTTTACATTAGTAGGCTTCTAATCCATTGTTAAAACTGTAATGAAAACCAAACTTTGTAGAATTATGAGGAATTCATCTATATGATGCTGTGGTAAACTGTGGATCAAAGATATTTGGACCAAAACCAAACGAAACAAGCCTTGACCCACAAGATGCCTCCTATAATCCAAATTGTAGATAAAAAGCTCATCTTAAGTTTTTGCTGGCTCTGTGCCACTTTAGACAACCTGCAACATCTCAAACGGGTTGGTCGGTTCGGGTTAGACTTTAGAGTCGTATGTTTTCGGGTTCTGGTCATATTTGGGTCAGTTATAAGCCACAAATAGCAAGTTGTAATCAAGATAGTCATTTATAAACAAATCGAACCACACAAATGCTGTCTCATTCCAAAATGCCATCAATGAAGATCTTGAGCTAAGCATACATATTAAAGTTGGAAATGTTGTTGAATTTAATAAATTCATCTCTGATCTTGCATTGCATAACATATGCATTTGATCTTCATGAGTGAAATTCCTTGCCTCAGAAAGGTTCCTATCAATCCAGTACACACCCATTCTGGCAATCATCCTTTTGAACAAAGACTGTTTTAGATGAAATTTTTATTGCCCAAGAATATGTCTTGGCGGTTTATGTATATTGGTATGATATTCTTAACAAAGTTGCGGGAATTGTCTGCTTTATGCTATTTGCTTCAAGTGGATCCAGCCAAGTCATGCATTTCTATTGCCGGAGAAAGATAACCATTGAAATTTTTTCTAGAATGAAGGATGTGCTTTTCTACTACAATAACAAAAGACTAAAATAATGATGTTTTTCAATTCAGTGCAGGAACTTACCTTGCTGTTAGTGCCACTATGCTGGCTTTAGTTTTGATTGGACGAGCAGCATTTGTCTTCCCTCTGGCAAGTATCTTAAATTACACTCGCAGGGGTAATGATCAAAAAATTGATTTATCTAGACAGGTACGTAATCTCACTATTTCTGCACATATTCAATTTTTTGTTTAGCAAATATTGTTTTCTCTAACAATTTGCAACTTTCCAGTTTATAGTATGGTGGGCAGGATTAATGAGAGGTGCAGTAACTGTTGCATTGTCCTACAATGCGGTAAGTTTTCATCCTATTACCTGTATTAATTATAATTGTAGCATTGCGTTTAATTCTGAAGAAATTATGTGTTATTGCAGTTTTCAGGTTCTGGAGAGACTGTATCAAATGAGAGAGCACTGATGATCAGTTGTACTATCATTGTTGTTCTGTTTAGTACTCTGGTCAGTTTTCCAACCCTCTTCTTTTCTCCAGTTTCTTTGTGTCAATGGACTTTGGTACACCAGTCTTTCTATCCAACATTGAGTCCCAAAACCTTTATCTATTAGGAAATTATGCAGTGTAACCGTGTATTATTTTTTTCTCAAAAGAGGGCACGTATTGGGCATTCTCTAAAATAACCCTGAACTCCATAAAACACTAGAAACTTATTTATGATAGTGATTTTCTTGTAGTGATGTAGGGTCTTTTTTTTTTCAAAACCTGTATGAAGTAAGGTTTTCTTCTAGGGAAATTATATTAGGTAACTTTGTATCTTAGACCTTTTTCTAAACTGATCCTCACTTATGGGTTCTCTAAAGTAACCCTGAACTTTGAGAAACACTCTTGATATCTATGGTAACCCTGGAGATATCTTCTTATTTTGTGAAAAGGTTATTTTGGAAAATTGTTTCCCTAGTATGTTTCAACCTTGCAATCTTTGTATTTCTTGAGTATTTATGTGAATCTTTCTTCTATAATAACAGCTGTTCGGAACTGTAACCAAGCCTTTGATTAAAGCTATATTGGGAGCTCCAAGAAGAGCAGTTTCAGATGCAACTGATATTCCAAGCCTTGAGTATTTAGACATCCCTTTCCTCGAAACTCCAGAAACAAATCAGAATAATGGCGATGATGATCCTCAACGTCAACGAAGGGGCTTCAGTTTGCTGATGAAATACCCTACTGGTGCTGTGCACCATATATGGAGGAAATTCGATGATAAATTTATGAGACCTGTTTTCGGTGGCCGAGGTTTTGTGCCATATGAACCAGCTTCGCCAACTGGTGCTGTAGATCCAGATCCAAATCCAATTCATGAGCATTAAAATTTTGATTCCAAGTTCTCAGCTTTCTTTATTTTCCCTTTCCTTTTACCCTTAAAGAGTTATTGTAAACAGAATGATGTAAAGAACATCTCTTTTTTTTTTTTTTTTTTTTGTACATTTCGGCATATTGAGTTGATTGCAAATGTCATGAACAACTTGGATGGAAGATGTAGATATATAGTTTAATAGTGGCGATTGGAGCAACCCATGACCTTGCACATAATGTGTAATGTGGCTCAGGATGGCCAATACTTGTGATGGTGTTGATATATTTTTTTGATCGAGACTGAGTAAGCTTCACGGCATACTATATAATAAAAAACCTGAATGGACCCGGTGCTTATTGTGCACCAGGTATTATATGATATTTATTTAATATAATTACCTTTTATATAATATAGTTAGTTTTTCTATATAGCTGCTTTTGTATAATAGTAAGTTTTCTTTGTTATAATTAGTTTGGGTTCACAATAAATTATTGTGAACTTGGTCCACCTTTGCTCTACAATATAATTGTGATTACGGTGTTGAAGTCTATTGCATCTTTCGTGATATCTTCATTTATAATCTTGCAAAGTTTTAGAGTTGCAACTCATTATGTATTTCCACTCATCAGATATTAATGTCAAACAAGAGAATTAAGCTTTTGGCGAGCTCGGCACTAATAAGAGATGGTTTGGTTGACAGGAAAATTTGATATGGTTTTTCCTTTATTCTTTGTTTGATTAGTATTAAGTGGGAAATAGGTTTCTCATGATATTTAACATTTTCCTTTCTATTAAATGAATGTTTTCCCATCCAGCGTCTATCCTTCATTTTTCCTTTTCTCTTTAACTCAATTTATCATAATCAAATGCTAAACTTTTCCTTTTGTTTACTACGACTAGTTGAAGTCTTCCAACCCTTTATCTTTTGGCCACAGCTTTTTCAGTTTTCTCTAGGTATCGGTGATCTTAGTGGAGGTTACGAGAAAGATGGTTTTGAAGTTCGATAATTATCGAGATCATGTATGGTAGTTTGAGGGATATTAGGTAGGTCAACAACTAAATCCTTGAACTTCAAAGTTCAAACCATTTGTTAAGTGTTATGAAAAAAAGTTTAGATTAGATAATTATTGAGTCGGGTCAGGTTTGGTTCGGGTCAAGTCTAAGGTGGATCAACTCCAAATCGGGTCAGGCTTGGGTGTGATCGAATTTGGTTCGAGTCAAGTAGCATATCTAATGAAGTTCAAAATGAGTCATTTATGTGCATAAAGTTAATGTCATAATCAAATTATGTTTCAGTTAGGTGATAACTCATAACAAGTGTTATTGAGATTGTAACACCCCCAAAATCCATACACGTCTAAACTACGTTGCATCGACTTCGGGAGTGTTACCGCCGCGGTGAAACGCAAGCTTATTGAAATTAAAACTTTAACAACTCCTTATTGAGAAAACTACATTGCAGCGGAAATAAAATGTTTACTTTAAACTACAATTCGGGAATCACCATTGACCCCTTTTTTTCAAACCATTAACTACGAATATTAATAATTCTATAAATTCAACACAAACACTTAAGAGTTTATAAACCAGAAAATATCCCCCGTATGCCCAAACTCATGCAGCATCACCAGCATACCTAATCTGCGCTCCCCATTGAAACATCAATGGTTCATCACAGGTCAACAAACATCACAAATAACAAACAATCAGCTATGCTGAGTACGTACATAATCAGTTACATAATACACTAAACATAATCTGAATAATAATAACATTTCCTAAACATGATTCTACAAAAACATTAAATTCCATTTTTTTACAATTTATTTGGCATCGAACGGGCAGCGTCATCTTTTTAGAATCATACAGGCTATTTAATCCTTAATAGACAACTTGGTCTATTAGATGAAATGTAAATACGGTTTCGTTCCGCTTCACACCTATCACCTTAGTATGCATACCCCCAAGATCGTACGGAACCTTCCGCCTACTTGAGTTATCAAAATTTATAAGGACACTACTGTCGTCACAGTAGGCCTGCGTAGGAGTGTAGCACAAGTCCCACACTCCCCCCATTGTTCATACTTGTAGGGATTCCAACTACAAGTTTATCACCAAAGATCCTTCTTAGTGATATTCATTCATACAACATTATGCATATAATCATTTAATTTTCCTTCTTAGGTACATTGCTCAATTCTTTAGTTTAAACACTTTCCTGTAACATGCTTGCTACAACAATAAATCATAGGATTCCAATCCAATTCTCATTTAATGCTTGTGATACGATAGAATTACGCATACCAATAATCATGCATTCCAACTCACAAGTCATACAACAAGGAAATACATACAGATTTCCAATCGATTTCATGTTACCAAACAATCTCATCGATCATAACCATACAATTGTTCCCTATCATGATTCTAGGTTCCAATGAAAGAATCCATAACCTAAACATGATACTAACATACCAAGTGAACTAGTACGCGTACGTACCTTGTAACGGAGAATTTTCGCTGACTACTTAAAACGTTCCGCTTATGAAATTGGGACCTAATCGAATAATAAAAGTATTTCAGTACTAAGTCCTTGATATTATTAAAATCAAAATCAGCTTAACCAACTATGTAAAACTTAGTGTTTTGAATATTAAAATAATCAAACTTATTGTTTAAACTTTCTTTTCATAAACTTTATCGAAACTAACATATTTAGGAACAAATAATAAAGTGTTTGCAACTCTGATTTCCTTTAACTTATTTTATACTAGTTCATAACCATGAAAACCTAAACTAGTATATGCAAGTATTATAAAGGAAAAATGGAAAAGAATAATCCCACCTTTGGGCGGTCTTCCCATAATAATCCCACATTCACTTAATATCAGAATAATCCTAGCTTTATACCGTGTTTTCTTAAAATGGTCCCATTTCAAAAGTAACCTGTAAAAAGAGGTAAATATGAAGATTAACCGGTTTGACCATGGTTAATTAATTTTGACCAGCTTAATTAACTAAAATTTATCTCTAATACAACTTAATTAATAACTAAAACTAAATTTTAAAAAAAAAACTCAACCAACCCCCCCCACCCCCCCTTTTCTCTCTCATCACCACCACCCTCCTAAACCCACCACTACCACAAAACCACCACCATCCTAAACCCTTATCTTTCATCACCACCACCCTCCTAAACCCACCACTACAACAAAACCACCACCGTCCTCCCTTTTTCCAACCCACCACCACCCTCACACAAATCGCCAACCCACCACCACCCTCGTTTCTCGACAAAAATGAGGAAGTAATGCCACACTCGTTTCTTGGCAATCCCGGAACACCCGGCCTCCACCCTCTTCGTCCTCCCTCCACTCGCAATCTCCTCCCCCTCAACCCCGCACGCTTCCTCGACGCAACCCCCGCACGCTTCTTCGACAGCACCCCACCAATGCTCTCCACCCCGCGGCTCGCAACCCATTTCAAGAAAGTGGATGACTGTGGTGCATTTTTTGGGTCGATGGGCCGGTTTTGGTGGTGGGTAATTTGTGAGTAGGTGTTGGTGGTTTATTGGATGTTCTCTGAAATGAAAAAAGGAGAGAAAGAGGAGAGAACTGGGTGAGAGGAGAGGGAAAAGAGGTGAGATTGTGAGAATAGTAACTCGTGTAACGGTTGTAGGTAAAATGGCCCATTTTAAGAAAACAGGGTATAAAGTTAGGATTATTCTGATATTAAGTGAATGTGGGATTATTATGAGAAGACCGCCGAAAGGTGGGATTATTCTTTTCCATTTTTCCTTATAAATCAGAGTTAAGAATAAAACCATCCTAAGAACTAGTAGTAATAATCAAGAATCTGATTGCTTTTAACTTATAACATGTTTTGTTTACAACCACATAACTTAAACATTTATATAAGTATTATAATAAAATCAGAATTGTGAAATAAAATCTTCATAAGAACTAATAAAACAATTGTAAATCTGATTTTTGTTAACTTTTACTATACTTTATTTACAATACAACTTAATCCAAGATCTGAATAAGAATTACAAAATCAGAATTTACAATTTGACTAAAGTAGAAAAGAAAGAGTTTTTTGTTTTATATATACCGGACCGACTCGCCGGCGACAACCACCGGCGACGCGAGGAACTCCTGCAGCAGCACCAACCACACGCACAACACGCACCCCACACGGCACCCCACAGCACACAAACCTCGCACACACCGCACGACCCACTGATGACTCACACAACAACGACGCACAAACCCTCGCCACACACGCGAAGCCTTGCCTCGCACACACCCTCGACTCGCCCAGCACACACTTCGCTCGCACGACCCTCGAGCGGTGGCTCGCACACACTTCGCTCGCACAACAGCAGCGACGACTCACCCTCGCTTGCCTCGCACGACCCATCGACGACTCGCACAGTAGCACTCCCACACCACACACACATCACGATTCGACTCACACTCGCGTCGCACCCTCGACTCGCACGCAACACCCACCGCACGATTCGCAGTCCGACGAAGACTCAGGGGAGGGGAGGAGAAGTAGTGTGAAAGAGGAGGGAGAAGAGTGACGAGGGAGAAGAAGGAAGGAGTGGGAAAACTTTCTCTTGGGTAAAATCACGGCTGATTTAGTAAAAGTTAGGGTTTTTAATATTTTTTTTTTCCTTCTTCTCTTATTTATAGCATGTGAAACCTATGTTTAATAGGACTTGTTTTCCAAATCAAATTCTTATTTCTTATTTTATTTATTTGGAAAACAAAACAAAACCGAATTATAATATAATTATTAAAATACTTTCAACTTTATTCTTTATATTTTCTTATTTTTAAAAGAACATCTCCCAAAAATACGGAGTATTACATAGATGTTCCAACTTTCAAGTTCGAGCTTTGTTGCAAATCGTGTCATTTCGTTTTCTTGTCATATTGTAAATGGTTTTAGATTCGGCTCAGACTAGTCTGTGCTTGGTACAATCTTGGATTTGTCTTCTAAAAGATTGAAATATCTTTTATTGTTTTCGTTAACAGTTATTGTAATTTGTAAATGATTGTATATATTCATATAGGCTATGCTTTTATAAAGTTAGACTAGAATAGGAACATAAAGTTTTAAGGAAATTAAAATCCTTTTTAGCCAGTTGAGTATAACTGAATTCACGTCAATAAGTATTCAGGTTCAAATGGAGTGGAGATAATAATCAGGTTGACAAGGGTCAAGGTCAAAAATAAGGATTGAGCATAAAATAGACCAAGTAGGGTTCTAGTTAGGTTAGATGTGAGTCGTATTAAGTTTAATCAAATGTTAGGTCATCACATATCAGACATCTCAAGGGAGAAGTAGGAATCCAAATTGAAATCATGTCTAATATATAATGACCCAATATTTGATTAAACTTAATAACAACGATCTTTCGATTCGGGTTGGGTCAGCTTTCGACACCAAGAACATAGTAGGAGGCGCGCAGGAGCACAGCGTACTCCGTAGACCGTAGTACTAGATCATTCTTCATTAAACCCTCTCGCACTCCCACAAAACCCTGTCTTCCTTCTCGAGCACTTTGCAATCGAAAATCGCGCTTTGATCGAAGATGGCGATTCTGCGATCCAATGCCATTCGAAATGTACTAAGATTTGTCCAGTTTCATCATCATTCCTTTGCGTAAGATTATTTCTCCTCTTCCTTACTTCTAGTATTACCTTCTCATTTTTCCTCCTATATTTTATTTTTCTCTCTTTTTTATTTTTTGGAATTTCTGTTATTAATTTGGCTTTGTAATTCAATATTTGGCAGTCTTGGAAGCTCAAGAAGTTACTCTAATGGTGTTATTAGCGGTAATAATATTCAATTCTGCGTTATTACTGTCATAATCTGAAATTTGTATTTGATGCTAATTTTTGTATCTATCAATTTAATTGAAATATATAAAGCTAAATAACAATGATATATTACTCCCTAACATTTTTGTGAATGTTAATCCTGCTATTAATCAATTTTTCAGGTCTAAGCAATTTCTTTTATTGATTTATTATTGATTCATTAACCAAAATGTGAAGGTTAAATGGTTCATTTAACTGTAGTAGAAATGCTCAAGAGCTATACTGTTTAGAAAATGATTAACTAATTTTTATTTTCAAGAAATTGATGGTTATATTATTCATAGTTTTATACTCATATATGTTACGAAAACGTTTATAAATAACCACTTATTTCTTCTGTTTTACTTCTCGTTGGGCGCTTAGATGTGTGCAAACATGAGAATAAAGGATAACTTTGGGACTCCATGAAGATGTTTTTCCTGTGGAGGAGGAAATATATGCTTACATGAAGTTTTCTTGGTGTTAATAGGGCCTCAAGTTAGCTTCTGCAGGACATATTCTTTCATATATGAGAGTCATAACTATCCACTGACTCATGGCAGAGCAACGGTGCTTCGCCCTACAATGGTACAAAACTCATACTTAACTGGTAATCTTTTAGGTGTTTTCTGAATTCATAAAAGAATTATTGTCACTAGTTTTTGTCTATCTGTTGTATACGATCATGACTTACTGTAAACTAGCTTTCAAATGTTGCGATGAAGGTATCTAAAAAAAATATATATATACATATAAATTCTTCTCTTATTGAACACTTAATATTTTAGTTGATCAAAAGTCAAAACCTTTGCACAATTATTTGATTATTACTTTTTCAGGAAGATGGATGATTCAATTGAATTTATCTTATGAACTTTCAAGTAAATTATAAATAGATCTTGTTTCGAAGTACTTTTCAAGCTAAATCTAATGGTACAAACATTAGGAATATTCGAAGTGTATATTAGAAGTTATGATCAATTTTCTCTACATTATTATTTATTACAGTTTATTGTAAATCAAATCTTATTATTCTCTTATCTTAAATTCTATAAATGTACTTTTATCTCTTTAGAATTATCTTTATTTTTAAACTTAATTTTTAACTTGTGATATGTCAAACTTAGATGACGTGTTCTATGCTCATGAAAACATTCTTCTTCATATATATAGATATATAAAACTATGTGACTTTTCTATCATCATCCTTGGTTTCAGGTTGCTGGGTTGCCAGTGGTTCTTCATGAAGCTAGACTGATAACAACGCATGCAAAAGCCCCGCCTCAAACACGACAAATGGTAATTTCTTTGGCCGACCTTACATTGCTTGAAACATAAGCTATAAGGAAACTCGTCAGTGTTTCTCTGCTCTTTTTTCTGATCTCTCCCTCTTTGTTAGTGGTTGGTGCTGGCGTGATGACTGGTGTTTGAGGTTGGTGGTTATTTTGTGATTTACAGGGAGTTAGTGGCTAGGTTTGTGATGGTGAGGTTGTTGTTTGTTGGGGAGTTGGTGGCCAGGGTTTTGATTTTGATGCTATCTATTGTGGTGATTGTGGTTGTTGGTTTCTGGGGTCGGTGGCTAGTGTTGTTGCTTGGTTTCGGATTTGATGGGTTGAATTTTACTTTGTGGTGGTTGTGGCTATGAGGTTGGTGTTTGCGATGCTTCTTTAATTGATGGGAAGAGGTGAGCTGTAGATTGTTGTGGTTGTGAGATGATTATGGCAGTAAGGTTTTAGTTGGAGTGTTTGTTGTTTAGTGTTGGAGGCAGTGATCAAAAAGAGAGAGGGTTGGGGAGAAAAACTGGGTGTTGAAGGTTAATTAAGGGAGTTCGTTTAATGATTAACCAGGCTAAAGTGGGAAGGGTGCCTTTTTGTGTATAATCAACGGGTGGCTTAGCTAAATTCTATTAGTTGCAAGTGTTATTTGATTGAGGGCAATAGTTTTGTGTGGTTTGGGGTTGAAGTTCCTACTCAATATTGATAAATGATTTGTATAATTTGATTATAAAAATATGGGGTAAGACTACTTTTTATTTGGAATGGGGGAAAATCCAAGATTTTGGAGCTAGAAAATGAAACTATGAAATGCGATATAGTGTCTCTTTTTTGTGTGTGCCTAAGGTACTGATGTTTGCACTTGTTGTTCCATGAATGGACAGTATTCTCGTTATAATCCTGCTCTTACTATATTATATTGCATGTCAATTCTTGCTCATAAAGTTGAATAGAAATATTTCTGTATAAGGTGTACGTGATGAATGTCAAAGATGTGTATTCACCATCTATTTCTTTGTGGTATTTGAACACTACACTTGAAGTTCTTCTTCTGTTGATTATTTACAAATTGATTATTCAAAGGCATCATTCCATGTATTGGTTTGGTCTTCTAATATTGAGTGAGATCTTTTTTCCCTTAATTTCAATATTGTGAAAAATACCCAAAGAAAGCTAAATGTGCATGCATCATTTCATATGCAGGGGGCTATGCAAGTCGCTATGCTTAGTCCTGGATTTATCTACGAACCATATGCACCTCGAGAACCGATCTCATTCTTGAAAAGGTAGCGACTTTTTTGACTTCCATGTACTTCATTCAAATGGACCATGTGCTTCATTCAAATGGACCATGTGCTTCATTCAAATTGCCCATCTAACTTCAAATATTTCGTTGATTCTAAGGGTAGTTTTGGAAAGTGGAAGGTTTCTGCTTTGGTTTGAAAGCAGGCATTCATCTCAGACATCCTTAAATGGAATTGTGAAAATTCTTTCTAGGATGGTGGGAGTTGAATCTCAGTTTGTTGCAAATCACTTGTAAATGATAGATATGCATATGCTCTGATTACTTGCTGTTTTAGCAGTTTTTCTAAATAACTAGAGTGAAACAGTTATCGACTCTTAACATCAGCAACAAATTTGGAATCGATTATTTTTGGCAGTCTAAAGGAGGTTATAAGCTCATGGATTTGTTGTTCTTATTTCCATTCATACGGGCTTTGGAAGTTCTAAAGTATGAAAGCGAGATGGAAAATTCATGGAAAGCATAATACATAAACTTTTACTTTCACGATGGGTTAATGGATTGCAAAGAGATGGAATGATTTAGCATGGGCCATTTCACCTGATAACGATACTGCTTCCTGTCGATCATAATTTTATGCTACATGATACTTGATCCTTATTAAATTCTTACAAGATTTATATATAGTTTTCCTTTTTCAGTTCTTTGTTTCAGTCAAGTAGTTCTGTTATGCTCCAATGTTGGTATACTTTATCCACTTGTATTCTTGCTTTAATCCAATTAACTAGGTCTCTTTTCTCTTCCCCTAATTTGTACTGAACTGTTTTTGTTTTTACTGATCATAACTGTGTTTAACTGTTTCTCTATGCAAATATATATTTTTACTGATTAAAACTGATTTTTGCTGATTACAACCATGGAATTAAAACTCTCCCGTTCCGTTACAGAACGGCCGTTCTGTAACGGATTTTGGATTTGCCGTTCCGCGAAATCCCGTTACGGAACGCCATAATAAAAATCACATACTTCTCGCCGCGTTGTCCGTTCCGTAACGCAAACTCGCCCGCGTTAGAACGTTTTTATTCCCACTACATCCGTTCTTTTCAAACATTGGCCAAAAATATTTGATGATTTAATTATATAGTTGATGAAACGTGATATTCTGATAGATTTGGTTATATTATGTTCTAATAATGCTTAATAACTAAAACAATGCAAATAAGGTTAGAACGTATTAATGTGAATTTTTTTTAAAAATTCACGCCGCGTTGGCCGTGAAACGTTCTATTCCCCCGTTACAAGCCGTTCCCGCGACAACGCGACCGTTCCCGCGAACGCGACCGCGACCGCGTTTTTTTTCCCTGATTACAACACTGTTTTTTAATTCTTTGATTTTTCTCCTTATATTCAAATTCTTATGGTGGGAAACTCCTTTTATTTTTATCTTCTATTTTAGGTGGTTCACTAGAAATGGATGGAGAAGAACAAAGGAAGATATGATCTTAGAGGTGAAGCTCTTTTCAATTAGCTTAATAACTTTCCAAGGGATCTGCTTTTGCTTTGAAACAATTTAAGCCTTGTCAGTTAGTTGTATTGCTAAAATTCATTATTATAGTTTCTTATCCAGTCCATTGAATATTTTCCCAATTTAGTATTTGCTTTAATTTTGCACTGTAATTGCAATTTTCTGAATGTTGCCTGTCAATGTGACAAATGCAGCTTCTCCGTATACATATTGGGAAAGTTAGTCTTGATTGTTTTACGGCTCACGCTTTTAATCGATCCATTTCAAGCGCCCTAGTTATATCCTCAACCTTTTCTTTGGATAAAGATCCAAT